>OZ026630.1:62598512-63206012 GCA_964020975.1 Hermodice carunculata | reverse complement strand
AAGGGATATGGCAAACCTTCTTTCGCCTCGATAAAATAGTTTGTTTACACTTTTTATATCCCGATTCAGTTTCATCTTGAACTCGGACAGATCCTCAGAACTTCTCACATCTTTGGGTAAATTGTTCCATAATGGTATAGCTGAAGGAAAGAAGGACAAATTAAATAAATTTGTTCTTGAACGAAAAAGTGATAGATTCCTCACTGATCTTACATTCTTTCGTTGACAGAATCAGGAATAAGATTACGTAAGTATTGTGGAGCGTACCCGCGAATAATTTTGAAAAATAAGATCAATTTGCTTTTTGCGCGTCGTACCGAAAGTTTTTCAAATCCAGTTTATTCATATAATAGATGGTGATTAGTTCTAGAAGTCGCTCCAGTAATAATTCTAGCTGCAGCTAAGTGAATATTTTCTAATCGCTGAGATTCCTGCAAAGTGTAGTTGTCCCACACCACAGAACCATATTCATATTCTAAAGGGGGTCTTATAAACGAGAGGTAGAGAACTTCCAGGGACCTCCTATTAAGACGGAACTGTAAACATTTGATAATATTAATCATTTTCATTCCTTTGGCCGATAGTTCTTTTATGTCACTGGACCAGGAAAGGTCAGAACGGAAGACTAAGCTCAAGTGTTTATGCTCAGATTTCGTCAGTAAGTTTTCTTTCATGAATAGTAAATCAGGATATTGTAGAGAGTTTTGCTTTTTTGAAAAAAACAAAAACAAAAAACAAAAAAAAGAAAAACAAAAAACAAAAAACAAACAAAAACAAAACATGCTGCTTGTTTTTCTGGGGTTGAAAGACACTAGCCACTGCCGCGACCAATCCTCCACTTTACGCAGATCAGAATTAAGGACACCTGTCGCCGTAGTGGCATCATCTACCTTAATAAAAAGTGTTGTATCATCGGCAAAAAGCCGTATAGATGATTGTGCTATATTAACAATGTCGTTTATGTATATAAGAAATAACAATGGGCCTAGAGCAGAACCTTAAGGGACACCCGCACTGACATGTCCCCACCTTGACGATGCTCCATGCACAACGACCCTCTGCATGCGTCCATCTAGGTAATCGCCAAACCACCGCAACAGAGGTCCACTGATACCAGAATTGTGTAATTTGTGTAAGAGACATGGGTGATAGACTCGGTCGAAAGCTTTAGTTATATCGCAAAACACCACTCTAACATCTTTTTGTAGGCCTACTGCTTCACAAAAATGATGATATAAAAACACAAGCTGATTGACCGCGCTATCATCTGGTACGAAACCAGACTGAAATTCTGATAGAACGACGTTATCACGAAAGAAAATGAACACGTATTTAAAATTTACTTTTTCGAAAACTTTACTTAATATATTCAATAAAGATATGGGTCTGTAGTTATTGCAGTGGTTTGGCGATCCCTTTTTTAATATTGGAACAACGTTGGCCTTTTTCCATTGGTTGGGAAATTTACATTTGGTCAAGAAGATGTTAAACAGTTTTGCCAAAGAATCTGATATAGATGGAGCTCCTTCTTTGAGCAAGCGTGCACTTACTACCGTCTGGGCCGTTTGCTTTAGAAATATCCAGGCTTTGTAAGATAAAAAATACTTCATTGCTGGTGACTGTGATATTTTCTAATTTAGTAAGAATGTTATTTAGTTGTGCCGGTGGTAAAAAATTTGTGTCGTTAACCTTAGTGTGGTTGATAAAGAAATAATTTCGAAGTTGAGCTTTTGCTTCGTTGTCCGTGAAAGTTTGGATTTCGTGTATTAATGCCGGAATATCAGAGACTTCGTTTTTGTTCAAAAAGAATTTGACAGTGTGCCACCAACCTTTTTTCCTTTGTTTTGTATTACTTATTGATTCGGCCAGACGATCATAGTAATCGTTTTCCGCATGTCTTAAGTCCCCAATATATTTGTTTCTTAGTTCCCTGAAATATGGCCAGAGGGATTATTTCAATTTAGCCCGTGCATGGATGCGTTTCACTTTTCGCTTGGTATTGCGGAGGGCTGACGTTTACCATGGTGCATCACCTGGTCTTTTTGTAACTGTGCGACTCGGTATACATACAATTCTTTGTCACTGACAAAAATGTATCGATCCACTTATCACATAAAGTGTCAATATCGTCGAAGTCAAAGCAGGTATCCCAATTACATTGCAATAAATTTTCTTTAAAAGTATCAAAATCTGCCTTATTGTAGTCCCAGATTAACCTGGAGAGAGCTGGAGGTTTCTTTCGTCTGAAGAGAAGATTTGCGCTTACAAGACAGTGGTCGCAATTTGCTAAAGTTGCGGACACTTTCACGTTCCGAACAAAATTTGGCATATTTGTAATGATTTGGTCCAGACATGTCGATGAGGTTTCGGTGATTCTAGTTGGCTCACTAATATGTAGAGTATAAAACAAATTAGAGGTACAGAAGTTTAATAATTTATTGCCAGGATTGGTACTTTGGTCAGCGTTTAAGTCACCAAGAATTATAATTTTATTAATATTAGTTGTTTTAGCATTGCCCACACTGCCTTGAAGCTTGTTCCAAAAGCTGACTGTGGAATTTGGAGGCCTGTAGACAACAGCCAATAGAAATTTGTAATTATGTAACCTGACTTCGACTCACATGAGCTCTAGATCAGCATTCTCCAGATCAAGACGATGACCGCGATGCATAGAGAGCCACGCCTCCTCCAATACCAGTAGTTCTGTCACGACTCACGTCTCATTATTTGATGGAAACCGGGGATCTCCATCTCGCGGTCTGTCTGTGCATTTGGAAGAAAAGTTTCAGATAATGCAATAATATCGAAAGAATTAGCTGAAGAGGTTTTGATACACCGTAGCTTATCTGCTGATAGACTACGTATGTTAGCGTGACAAATCGTAAAGTCGAAAAAACCGTCGCCCGGACCTGGATTGGCATGTACGTCACCACATAAAAAATAGTAAGATTGTACCAATAATGAAAATATAATCGAGTGCTCCATCAACTCGCTTGTTTTAGTTTATAAAGTTGAACCAAGGTTACGATGTCCATTCCTGAATGATGCGTCCTTGCCGGAACGTGTGTTGCAACAAGGAGCAAAACACACAAAAACATAATGAAATAAAATAATAGTGCACAAGGCAGCAGGATTTCTTCCAAACTATATTCCTTGTCAAAAATAAGATATAAGAAAGTCTCATAAGCTGTCAAAAATTGTCGTATGCAAAATTTTAGGGAGCAGTAAACAGATCTTATGTAATTAAAAATAAGTCTGAACATTTGCCATGGCTTTTAAAGACTATACATCTCATCAAGTATGTTTCAATTAAGGTTATTTCATCTTTTGATCTATAATAATAGTTCAGCCACTCGGCAATGGAGTGCCTTTTGGATACACAATCATTCGGTTAGACTATGACCATAAAAAGAAATGCTGAAAAGCAAACAAAGCATAAATTGTTTGTAAATGTACTCATTTTGTGATATAATATAATTGTTATATATTTTGACGCTGTATCCAAGTCAAGTTTTAACGTTTTGCATTGGGAGGTGAGAATTTCCATTGTAATTGGGACATATATCCTTAGAGTTAGGAAAACTGCGTATACATACTATGTGACTATTTTTTGTTCTAAACAGCACGAAACATTGATATATAATAATTTTGCATTGTTGTATCTGTACAGGTCAGACAAGTGGCATACATGATAAAGCATCTGGGAAATACCGTTTGATGTTAAAATGGCAGTGAAGGCAAGTACTTCAGTAGAGACGTTCATACATCGAGTAACACATTGATACAATAGACAGAGAATGTAAATAGTAAAACTGTGCAATGCACAAAAATACATTTGCAACACAGAGGTGAGCTTACACCGCTTGGATTACACTGATCACGATAATTTCTGATATATGATTTTCTTTACCACTTGATAGTGAGGAATTACATTTCCACAAGAATATAAGCACAAGTAGTATAATAATCACCAAGTAAAGCGCACACGAACGCCATACATGTATATCTATATATGGTGTTTAAATAACACGAAATACAAATGAAGTACATCTGGGGAAAGAAGAAAGAGAAAATCGATGTTACCCCGATGTTACATGGCTCATGAAAACAAAGTTTACCAAGGCACAGCAGTAGGTTGCTGTCACAGGCCACCATGATCTGACTAGTCTTGTAAACATCATAATGTAAAAGTTCTTCAGAACCGTTCATGTATGCAGTCATATAAGCTAGGGTTTGGGTGCCAGCACACAAACTCAAAATAGACTCCTGGACCCAGCCGCACCAAAGGCGTAAGAGACACCCCCTCCCTCCCCAACTGAGCCTTGGACAGATGTTTACAGTGGACGCACTGGTTATAATAATATAGCCCATGATGCATATAATAAATACATGTATAGCTTTCTGACAAATATAATTATCCTCAGTTAGGTAATACCATGCAGGATAACAGAGAACATCTTTACGAGAAGAAAAAGACCATTCATTATTCCTGCAGTTGTTGCCCGTTCTACCAAAATAACGTGATTCAATATCTATCATCTTCGTGTCACAAATGGCAAATGGTCAAAGGAGAGGTAATTGCCGTCGCGTTTCCTATTTGTATTGCTAACTACATTTTGAATATAACCGAAGGAAGGAACAGCAAATACCCCTCCCCAACATTAATTTGGCACTTTATGTAAAGGTCTTTGGATCAGATATAGGAATCCGTTCTTTTCTATATACATATATTCCTCTTCTTCATTGCTGCGTAGAAATGTATTGTTTTAATAGTATGAACGTGAGAATTGAAATGGACACCTACTCTTTCTGTCCAATTTACGTGTAGAGTTTGATATTGACGGTAGAGTCTGCTTACGACCTCTTCCCAGACAGACCGCTCTTCTATTGTAACCACCATTTTACTGTACCGTTTCCCTCACAATGTCATGTTTTGCATTGCGTAAACTAATGAGTCCTAAAGGTGGTCTTAATAGAGAAATCAAGCTGTATATGGATCACTTTTGTTGTATGGAAGTTAAGTGATATATCAATGAATCAAATATAAAATGTGAAATGTTACTTTTGCATAATGTATCTGTCATTATAAAAATAAATTTATAAATAAAACATTTTAACATCAGTGTTTGGTTGGAGACCGGGTCTGCAGCTTTCTTGCAGAATGCACTCGGAATGCGCCGAAAAAGCTATTTCCTCTTTAACCACAGGCTCGCTGCTACTTGAATGAAAGTTCTCTGCGCAAGGAAGTTGAATCTCAGGAATCATTATAATAATTCAGAAAAATATAACGTGAAAGGCCTTTTTGCAAGGCAGTTGAATCTGGAATAATAATCCAGATGAACATAAGTTTTGTTGCGATCAGGAGAGAAAGCGTTAAAACATTCATTATATTTTGGTGGCCATATAATGAACAACGCCTGTAGATGCATTTTGATTTGGAAAGTTGAAATGGTGAATCATGATTTTTAAATGTAAGCTTGTGTTTTTGTATTTTGGTTGGAAATGTATATGGTTTTCATTCTGCATGCATATAGATGATGTTAATGTTGTAAGTTTGTACTTCGGATCAAGTTGCGTGCATTGTTAAAGCTTCACATATCTTCTGATAACACTAGTATTTTCACTTTAACCATGCTCCTAAATACTCTTATTACCGTTATAATAACGCTGGAAAAATCAGGAAATAAATGCAGTGCCGTCTAGTGGATAAATTGGAAGACACAATACACTGGTACTAAGTTTGCAGAGAATCTAGCCAGCAAAATTGTCAAGAAAATAGGAAAATTAGCACAGCGCCACCTCTTGAGCAAACTATAGTCTATGGACACCAAAAAGTGTTTCTATGTTGTTTGGAATCTGTGTAAGGTTCTAGAGAAGATTTGCCCCATGAAATTAACAAAAAAGTTCCCCCAAAAACCGAAAATCATCAAAGCTTATTGAAAAGGTAGACAGAAAGTGATTCAAGGAACATTTTAAAAAGTTTTAAGAGGATATAGCCAAAGGTTTTGAGAAGTCGAAAATACTTTTGTGTCAGGAACATGAGGAAAGGGGGCGTATCATAGTGAACACACTTCGTTCAGCCGCCAGTAAAAAAATCATGTAAAATCCAGATGCTGATGAAAGACAAATATAAACCATATTGTCATGTCTAACTTTTTGCCACATCGCCAGACACTTTTTTTACCACTTCGACTTAAGATATTTCTTTAATTATGACATTCTGAACCACATAACTTTTACAAATAAAACTTTAAAATGCTGTCTTTTATGGACGAGTGAAGATATTCACGACAACAGCCAACTAAGACTGACAACGTTGATTACCCCTGTCTTGGTGACCTGGGATGTTATGCAATGACACGACTGATAGGGTTTAAGTCTAACAAGATAACAAAAGCGGCACAGCTCCTAGTATTTTATATCTATAAGCTGGTATAATACAATGTATTGTGTATTTCTGAAACAGCCATGTCATGATTATTTCGAACAACAATATACAACGGTGGTACGATGCAATAAGAATTGATGCACTTAAAAGTCATTTGAATCGGCCACTGTCAACATGGGGCGGGGAAGAAAGCTGTCTCTAGAATGTAGAAAAATCAATCCTACCAAGATGGGAATCATAGTTCTCGTGTGCCGATATTTCGAAAAAGAACAGTATAAAGTCAGAAAACCAGAACTAGTGAATGTGGCAGGTGAGGCCCTTGACATATCAATACGTTGTGTTCAGCGCACTGTGGCAGAAGAGAAAGGGGCCACCGAAGAAACACATGAGCGACGCACAACTGTACGCAAAGTTAACAATTTTGTTAAAGGCGTTATTAGACGTGCAGTTGTCACATATTTGGATGGCAAGAAACTGCACACAGTACCAAAACTTCTGCAATATGTTCAATCATCCAGAGACATTAGTGCAACCACTTTGGGATACAGGTACAGGAGAACCAAAGACAACAGGCGAATTTGCGTGCAGAGACCTGACGCAGTTGCTGCGAGATCTCGACATTTAAGACAAATAAAAAATACAGAAAATGGTTATTCAATGGGTCTACGTCGATGAGACATGGGTCAATCAGAACCACTGTTGTCAATAGACATGGCTGCCTCATCCAAAGCTGCTCGGGACAGGTGCATCAAAAGAAATGCTGAAGCTACTCAACATCCCATCCGCAAAAGGCAAGCGCTTGATGATTTTACATGCAGGATCTGCTGCTGCTGCTGCTGATTTTATTGAAGGCTCTGAACTTGTATTTGTGGGCAATAAAGACAGTGCTACAATATCATGGCGAGATAAACTGTATGGTCTTTATGGAGTAGTTTGAGAAACTTTGTAAAACTTTAACCGCTCACAGTGCCATTATCCTAGATAGTGCATCTTATCATAACAATAGAGTACCAAAGAGTTATACCCAGACGACGGTCTCCAGAAAGGCAATAGTGGCTGGAAGCTCACAAGATTGCTTGCACGAAACAGATGCGGAAATGTGAAATTTATGAAATTATCAAAAGGAACAAACCCCCAGGGACCCAGTACGGTATCATACTGATGAAATTTCCCAATCATGGGGACATGAAGTGCTGCGCACACCAGTACGGTTGTGCGAATTGAACGCAACTGAACTAATCTGGGTCCAACTTGAAAAACTATACTGCGCAGCATAATACCACTTTCAAACTGGAAGCAGTGAAAAATCTTGTAGTGGAAGGGATGCAACACATAAGCAAAGATGTGCGGGCTAATGCAGTGAAACACACTATGGAGGTAGAGGAGCAACAGTGGCAAGCAGATGGGTCACAAGAGGAACTGGGTAAAGTTATTATTCACAAAGGATCAAAAGAAAGTGACAGCGATGAGCACAGTGAGTGAGGAAGAACGTAATTGTGATGACTTGTGAAGGAACTTCCATAGCGACAGGTAGGCGTAGATCTCACAAGATGATTATGGCAGTATACATGTACATGTAGTTATAGTTTAAAAGATAACTCCGTCATGGTAACTCTGTTGTCATGTAAACATAATCAATCACCCTTTCCTTCTTTTAACACAAGTACAGAGGTCATACATGCATGCATCTCACACATTACATACAAACACACAAGATTACATACTGCAGTCTTCCTTTCGCTTTGACACTGAATACCATTCTTAACTGCATTTTTACACAACACTTGTTGAGCACATAATTTAGAAGTGACAAAATGTTATTAGAAGCAAGCCCGTAGACAGACTTAGATTATGGGGGTGTCTCTGTTCCAAACTTCGGACTTTTTCTCTGTGGTGGCTCACCATACTCGAAAGTTACAAATTCATTGAAGTATGTACCTACATGTGTGCTACATCATATCATGCATATATACATAGAGCATAAACATATATATATATATATATATATATATATATATATATATATATATATATATATATATATATATATACATATATATATACATATATATATACATATATATACATATATATATATATATATATATATATATATATATATATATATATATATATATATATATAATGTGCATGTCAGATCGTGGATATAAATTTTATAAGTACCCAGAAAGACGTGGAAGCAACGAATGCTTCCTTTATCTATTAGTAATACTTACCTCTCAATCACTCATGCTTATACCCCTGCTTACCAGGTTCCCAGGTTTTAAAGCCTGAAACTTTTTATGGCTGACCTGTGGTTATATGCACAAACCCTCAAACGGGCCTCCGGTACAACTTCCGGTGTTTGGGCATGCTCACCAGTTTCTCTCCCCTAGCATTTCACTGGCCTGGACGACCTGGGTGGGCTTTTGAGTGATTGAGAGGTAAGTATTACTAATAGATAAAGGAAGCATTCATCACTTCTACATATCTATGGTGTAATACTACCCTCTCAATCTCTCATGCTGACATACCAGCAGAGTGGGGCAGGGCATAATTCACCTTTTGACACGTCTATAGTAACAACTCCATAGGTCAGCTATGTACATTGGTATCGTACCATAATCACTCTGAATTCTACCTTAACAATCTTATTGCAAGAAGGGGCAGGCAAATTCAGGGAAAAAGCAGAACAGCAGAAAGAATGAGCAGCTGTTCTGTTCCCTCAACCCACCCTACAACAGAAGAAGTAAATCAGACTCCTTGCCTGGTCATGTGTATCTGCTACTCCGGACATGCTACCTGTGCCTCTCTAGGGCTGCATGGTAGTCATCCGGAGCTACTTCCCATTGCCAAAGGAGGCTGTGGGAGTATTGTGCATTGCCATCAGACCACCCTGAATCTCAGTCAGATCCTGCAGGTAGAAGGAAGTGAACGTTGTGTGAACCCTGCACCTGCATGCCCACATAATGTTGGCAAGGGCAACATTGTGGATGAGAGACCATGACGTGGAGAAAGCTCTGATGTCATGTGTTCTTACCCCTTGGACCCTAAGAATATCCTCTGACCCAAAGGATACCTGGTTTGCTTGCAGACTGCTGCCTTCAGCCATGTGGACATGGTATTGGCAGCTATCCTGCCTGACTTGGTTTTCCTGAATGGAAGAAAGAGGGCTCTCCGACCCTGATGAATTTTTCTTTCATTGGGTCCAAATACCACTTTAGTGCCCAAACAGGACACAGTGTCCTGTCGGGTTCCAATCGTGATAGAGTTTCACAAAGCACTTTGGTTGTAAAGCCTGTAGGCAGGAAGAAATCACTGTTCAGTATCCTTCGATAGTCCTTGAACTTTCTCCTCAAACAAGTACAAGAGGAAATCAGCAACATCCGAGGATGTTTTGCTTACCAAGGCTCCAACTGCTTCCTGGCACACCATTTGCTGAACAGTCCCCACCTCAAGCCATATGTCTTCAAAGAAGATCTTCAAAGTTTACCTCGTGCGATTCTTGAGGCAACGAGATTCGAGAACCCAGCCTCTTGGACGTGTCATGCGACAACCTCCTTGCGTGAAGATTGAGCATCACCAGATTCTGATGGAATCAGGATGTCCAAGGCTGCATGAGCAGTCTGTCCCAGACTGGTAGACATAATGCAGCCTTGCGATTCAACTCCAGTAGGTCGAGAGACTAATCCCATTTTGGCCACCAGGGGGCCAGCAGGATGATCTTTGCCTCAGTAGGTCGAGAGACTAATCCCATTTTGGCCACCAGGAGGCCACCAGGATGATCTCTGCCTTCTCTTCCCAGATCTTTCTCCATACCTGAGGGATCAACAGGAGCAGAGGAAAAGTGTGGCCCCATATTCCATCCCAGTATATCACCAGGGTGTCCACAGCAAGTGCTAGAGAATCTGGGACTGGAGCGACGAACACTGGCAATTTGTGGTTTCATCTGGTGGCAAACAAGTCCACATGGGGTGTCCCTCATCAGTCCCATAACACCTGAACTACTTGTGGGTGTAGGGACCATTCGATCCCTATCACCTGTCCCTTTTGGACAATTGGTTGGCCATAACGTTTAGATGGCCGCTGATGTGACAGGCCAAAAGCCTTACTACATTCCTGCCACACCAGATAAGTATTTTCTTGGTCAGTTCGAACAACACTTTGGACCGAGTGCCCCCTTGTTTTTTCAGGTAGGCCACCACTGTCCTGTTGTCCGACATCAACGTCACAAGTTTTGTCTTTCACCAACTGTTTGAACTTCTGCAGGGCTAAGCGTACTGCCTGCACTTCTAGCCAATTGATGTGAAATGTCTCAAGTGTAGAGGCCAGATGTTGGAGACTATGTTGGAGTCCGTGTGGGCTTCCCAGCCCTGTTTTAATGCGTCCGTGTAAACGACCAGTCTGGAGTTGAACGGCCTCATCATCTGTCCACCCATGAAGTTCCTTCTCACCTTCCACCAACGGATGAGGTACTTGTCGTGTGGGCCTACTTCGACCATTTGACGCAAACTGGTCCTGTTCCACATGGCGTTCAGGGCCATGTTGATTGGCTTCCTGTGTAGGCATCCTAATGGAACTTGTGAGTCCATCGATGACATCAAGCCCAACAGTGATAACCATTGCCAAGCTGTTTGCTGTGTCGATCTCAAGAAACTCTTGATGAGGCTCTGTAGTCTTTCCCATCTGTCCTCGGAAGGATGGCACTCAAATTAGACTGGATAGAAATGAACGGCTAGGAAGACAAACACCTGTCTGGGTGTGACATTTGAGTTGAGGATGTTTACTTCTAGCCCTAAGTCTCCCCACAGCTTCAACAGAAATTCTCTGTTCTTGATTAGTTCTTGATGAACTAAAGCCTGGACGACCCAGTTGTCCAGGTACACATGCATTCTTATGCCCTTCTTGTAAACACATGCTGCCACGGACTGCACTATCCAGGTGAAAACAGTGCCGTGGCCAAGCGGAAGGGAAGAGCTTGAAACTGGAATATCTGGTCTGCATAAGCAAACCGTAGACACTTCCAACTACCCTGAGACATAGGCATGTAGAGATGTGCATCCTTTGAGTCCAGGGAGAAGGTCTAGTCCCCTGGCCAGAGAGCCTTCATTATTGATTCTGGCCTTTCCAGGTGGAAGTGTGGAACTTCCAAATATGTGTTCAGATGAGACAGGTCTATGACCAGTCTCCAACTGCCTTCCCTCTTTGTGACCAAGAATAGTTGGCTGTAGAACCCCAGAGAAGAGTGATCCCTCACCCTCTCTATGGCTTTGCCAATAGCTTCTCAATCGCCTCATGGAAGAATGACCTCTTCGGCACTTTGGCCAGTGGTTTGAACCTCCAAGAAACGCGACAAGTGTGGTTGCTCCTTGGGCGGTATCATGTATCCCTACTCCAGGACACCTAACATGAATGAGTTGTCCATGACAGAAAGCGAGCAACTGAGAAAGTCAACTAACCGACCGCTGAGTCCCTGACAGGTCACCCCAGACCTGTTGTAGCAGTTCCTGATGGGCGTGGATGACTGGCATGCACCTTCAGTCCTGCTTCCCTTTACTGAAGCTGGGATTCATAAAGGGCCAGTTCTGCTTGCCACTGCCAGAGGACGATGCATCACCCGAACCCCGCTTCTGAGGTTTCTTGTTCCTGGGTTGCCTAGGTTTCCTCCTCTTTGCAAAAGAGTCCTTGGCACCAGTTACCTTGGCTTCTTGTCCACGAGCTTTGGTGGTGGCTCTAGCAAGGTTGAGGATGGCTTGGTTAACCTCATCGGCCTGTTCCTGCTTTCTCTGCTCAACCAGGTGGTCCCTAATGGGAGCGAGAGCACCTCTAACCAAATAGTTCAAAAACAGAGGATGAATCCCGATTGCTCACTGTGCACCTTCCAAAAGGTTAGTGACTTGCAAGCAAGAGTCCTGCCTCATCAACCTCAGGTTGGCTTCCATGGTGATGGCCTGCCTGACAAGGTGCTCAATTGCCATACCCCAGGATGCTTGAAGGGTATTCAGACTGATCCAGTTCCTAACTGGTTCTGGGACCTGCTGTGATGCAAAGAGCTGCTGCATGATCTCAGCAGACATGGCTGAGGACACGTCCAAGAAGGAGTCAATGATCACCATCGCTGTTGCATCCTCCTCAAGTCTACTCAGGACCTCCTGGGGGAATTTAGGAGATGGGGGGGATTCATTCACAAATGTTCTCCCATTCCATGTCTACCTCCATGGCCCTGTTGTCATAGACTTCATTAGATACACAGTACCTAGCAATGCTAGCACTAGGTCTCCTCAACAGCTTCCCGCACTTCAGTGCTTGCTGGATCGGGATGCCGGAGGGTGACCTAGATCCTTAGAGCTCTTTATCTGGGCTCTGATACACTTCATCCACATAGGTGGAGAAGGGGAACCCGGACCTGACTTGTTCCAACACAGACAGCAACTCCAGTGGGTACACTGACATGGCTCATCTCTTCGACCCCTTCCCCTGGACAGGTTGGGACTCACGCTGCAGTTTACGCATGAGACGTTTTGCACATTCATCCTTGTCCTAGTTGAGAAGAGACTCGTGTAAACAGCCCTCTCCATCAGACAAGGGCTCTCCCCGCTCATCTAAACTTCTATGCAGTGGAAAAAAACGGCGTCCAGATTAGTCTATGTATTAGGTAGTATCATAGACTAATCTGGAGGCTCTTCAGACGATTAAAATGCACATAGTATATACATGACAAACAGGACTAAACAGTACAATTGGTAAGAGACAGAGAACTCGGAAAAAGTCTATGATACGTGCTTATGGCACCAGAAAATTATTAGCTTAGAATTCAAATCTGCACAGCATCAACATTTTCATATTATCATCGTGACTTAAATCGGCATTCCTTGCTTAAAATATGATAAAGAGATCGCTGCACAGATGTACGATAAGTTTAGAGTTTACTCCCAGTGCCAGAATATGACATACAGTGTCCCACAGATGGTACCTATGGGCTGAAAAGACAGGACAGGACAAGAAAAAGTGATGGATATCTTTGCTTTGGAAAGAACATGCACAATCTGGTGAGGGGATTATATTAATTTTATAAAGATGGGAGTTTAACTGGGAGCAACCAAGGTGCCACGAAGTGTGACAAATATTTGGGAAACAGTTTCCGTGCGAGAAATAAAAGGGTTTAATGTCAACAGTTAGTAAGGTCGATTTCAATTTGGATTTGAAAGTGGGATACAGATTCCTTAATGTTGAGTGGTCGGTTATTCCAAAGGTTCATGCAGAAAGGCAGGAAGGAGTCGCCGTAATGCTTGGTTCTGAATTTTATATATTATTGAGGCAGTTACGCAAGTTAAAATAAGTGGTAAGGCCGATGTCATGAGGTACTAAGTCATATAAGTACATAGGAATCAATTTATGGACAATCTTATAGTACTAGCTTGTGATATTGATGCCTATCAGATAGGGTTGCCAACCCAGCTCAGATAGAAGAAGTAGACGGGGTGTGTGCTTCAATGCACCAGTACAAATTATGCTGAACGGCCTCAAGAGATGATGACAAGCCGTCCATACAATTATCAAAGAGTACACAACCATATTCAAGTATATGCTGTATCATTTTTACATATAAACATATAAGAGCTTTGCGGGATAGTTTGTATTTCAGTCTGCCCAGGAGGGCTAATCGTTGACTAGATTCATAATGATACGAGAAATATGGGATTGCCATGACAAATTTTGTTTTAAGTGTAATTACCAGGTGTGTATGTTCGTTTGCTTGAGATATGCATTGTTTGCCATAAAGAGAGTTGGGTGATCCAGTTTGTCATTTTTGGAAGAAAAAATATCAGATAAGGATTTGATTGCATTGAAAGTAACTCGCCAGAGTTTGCCCCAGCCGAGGTCGGTATTGATACTTTCATCGGAAGAAGTAGTAGTATGGACAATTTCAATAATGCTGGTGTCACCGGCAAAGAGTTTGATATCACGTGCTATGCCGTCCGTGATGTCATTTATAAAAACACGAAAGAGCAGAGGGCCAAGAATGGAGCCTTATGGTACACCAGCTTCAACAGTTAGGCAAGAGGAGGTCTGACCACAGATGGTGGTGCGTTGTGAACGATCTGACAGCTAACTGCTGATGAAATCCGAGATGAGATCTGTGAAGCCAAGTTGTTTTAGCTTGAACAAGAGACCCTCATGCCATACCCGGTCAAATGCTTTTGATATGTCGAGAAAAATCATCCGTGCTTCTTTGCTCAGTTCGAGTCCGTTGTAAATGTCATGGAAGATGGAGACAAACTGATTTATAGTAGAGTCGTTTGCTTTGAAGCAAGATTTTTTAGTGGTAAGGATGTCATTTGTTGTTACGTAAACACAAAGGACGGGCGTTCAAAAACGTTTGAAACTTTTCAAAGCAAGGAGATAGGCCAATAGTTTTCCTGAACCTTCCAATTAAAAGAAAATGGTCATACGTATTTGTGATCTGTTGATCAAAGTCTTTGCAACAATGTATCCTTTGCTTATGTATATGTGAATTTTGAACTTCATGGAGTCGGACAGAAGATAGTGGTCTTAGTTTACCCAAGGAGTGTAAAGTCTACCCTCCTTGGTTTACCTTGGTTTACCGGGACATAGCTCAGTTACATCAAGGAGGGTTATCGAAGGAATGAAAAAGAGCTGTACATTAAAACTAGTCTTTGCGGTTTGCCGGGGCATGGCTCGACTACCTTAAAACTATTCTTTACGGTGATACAGCTCTAAAACTCTCGTAACACTCTTATTACTTTACCAGGTATACCATAATGAGTTACACTGTGGACTCACCTTAGCTGATTATTAACTAAACTGTTCTGTATGAACGTGGACCTTTTACAAATGACAGCTATCTGTACATAGACATATTTAAAACATTAATATAATAAAAGGTAAAACAAAAAATAGCACTTTTTGAATTTAAATGCTTTTCTCGGAATTTTTAGTCTTTCGTTTTGTTTCTTATGGTTTTTTTTCATTTTTCTTTTACTTAATACTTTATTATATTTGTTGATTTTCAATTAAAATTGTTTCTTTACGGTAGTCTTTCAGTCAGATCGACATACAAATAATGCTGCTTCAGTGAAAGTGACGCCACCAAAAGTGGACATGAAGTTACTCTAAACATATCAGAAAGGTCCAATATTGAATAAATTAAGTTTAAAAGGGTCCAGTATTGCTGAACTAAGTTTCGACATAAAACGTAAAGGTCAAATATCAAAGAGCCAAGTTTTGACATAACAAATATTAAATGTAACACAGCTCTTCTTCATTCCTTTAATCAAAGAAAGGTTTCTCATTAAGTTCGGTTTCAAAGAGCATTTCTGAAGCTGGCTTTGATGTATTAACAAAACGGCAATAAATAAAAAAAGGTCCAGACAAATAGTTGAAAACAAGTTAAAAAAGTCCAACATTTGTCTCTTATTGGTAGGACATTTTCCATCTCTTTTTTTTTTTTTTTTTACAGTTAGACTCAACAATATGCTGTTACCTTTATCATAATCAAACATCTGGATTTCATATATAATTTTTTTACTGGCGGCTGAACAAAGTCTATGCACTTTATCGCCATTATGTTTGCTGATCCTAAAAAGAAAGCCTTAACTCGGAGGAATACCATGCTCACCAATTAAGTTTAACACTTATTAACCAAATCAAGGGCCTGAACAGAGGTGATGAACACCAAACGTTTGACTTTGTCCCACCTGAAAGCAATCATGTCAGATTTTTACCTATAAAAGAAAAAAAAAGCCCATGATAAATTATACAAATTGCTTCGTTTTATGATTGGAGATGGATTGAAAAAATACGTTGTTAATTTTTGCCTCAAACAATTTCCAACCACTCCTGTCAAGCCAGACTCTGCAGCCCTTGCTTTTTGATACCTAGCTAATGCCCTCTTTCGTCGATTCCATGGTGCAACCTGAAGCTAAATTTCCGCAGAAGGCACATCCTCCACTACGATTGGTTAATATGCTGCATTGTTCATGAATTCAATTTATGAAATTAATTGTACGTTTATTGTGAACAGGGTTTTCTCTATTTCAAATTTGGATATTTCCATATCGAACAGAAATTGGTCTTCCTTTTGAAGTTTTGCATAAAGCAATTTCTAATCGAGGTTTACATCATCACTGTTATAATTGACACTGGCCTATATGTGTTATGTCATGTACATATCTGAGGAAACTAAGTTTATGATTTTCTTGCACAGATAACTTTTAAAACGAAGTGTCGATTTCAATTGTCGTACCCTGTGTTTTCTGTTTTAATGGCCCAGCAAGGCTAAGAAATATTTGTGACGTGAGGTTCAATCATAAATCTATGTTTGGAATATTATGGCTGAATACATGCATATATATATATATATATATATATATATATATATATATATATATATATATATATATATATATATATATATATATATATATATATATATATATATATATATGCTTTTATGATTCGCATTCATAATCCGATATTTTTCTCGTTAAACTTGGAATAAACACCAACTGATGATTTCTTCAAGCATGAAAGTTAAGAAGCGCAAACGGGGTGTCGAATCCCGAACAGCATCTTCCCAACCCACACCTGTTCTTCGATTCTATATATAAAAATGTGTTCCTGCAAGATCATGTGTAATTGAGGCAGTTTTTTGGTTTCCTTACGTATTTACCCTCTCCTATCCCATTCCCAACCTCAGGTCAGGAGAGAGAGAGAGAGAGAGAGAGAGAGAGAGAGAGAGAGAGAGAGAGAGAGAGAGAGAAGAAGCTTTATCTCTCCCCGAAAATATGGATGAGAATAATCACGAGGAAATGGCCTACCATTACAATTTGATTAATTCTGTCATAATAACACAGTACATAATTCTCTAGTGTAATCTGTGTTGGTATCTTACCGGTATATATCATGAGTACACCATTAAATGGGTGCAAAGGAAGTATTTTCCACTTGAAATGTTCTTGTTTCCACCTGAAGTATTCAAGAACTAACAAGCAGGAAATTTTAAAACATGGATTAAAATTTTTATCAGGGAAACGCATCTTTGAATTGATCACCTGATATCGAGTTACAAATCATGTTAATCTTATGCAGCCATACATTTCCTCAGTGACAAAGTAACTTACAATCAACGTATTTAGATTGAGCCAGTTACTGCCATGACGCAGTTGCTGTGGAATTTGTGGGCGTGAGGTCCCATGTTAACATTTTCAACATCGTCCAAAATTGGGAAGATTGGAAACCAGGAATTACCTATGTTGAAACTGGTTAATTAGGATTTCAACTGGTACCGAATTTTGCTGTATACACCAGCAACATATGTAACATAAGAGCAACAAACTTGGACCATTACAAATGCATTTTCATGAATTCTATGGATATGTAAGACAAGTCCACAGGGTTCAAGACATGGTAAGTGTTATTGTCGTAACTTACTTCTTTTAAAAAAATATATATTTTTCCGTATTTCCATTGAGGATTTCTTCTTTTCCATCATCATTTTGGTGCAGTTTACACGAAACAAAGTGCTAACAGAATTATTCTTGGATCGTATTTTCCTTTGATGTAAGTGAAATAGCATTTTCAAGAAAAAGTCATAGAATCAAACAAATTGTAAAACTTGTTACACCCACTTGTGAGGACAGGAGAGAATATGACAAACTCCAAAGATCGTCTATGATTTCAAATTTAGTTTCACAAACAATTTATAATCAGTGTATACTTACAGAATGATCATCATATTTAAATCTCTTGACAATAAACCAAAGTAAGAGACGTTTAGACTGTACCACGGTAACATTGTTTAACAAACTTTTGCACTGAGAGCCCTTCATCTATATGAGTTCTCGCGTGCTAATTAAGATAAGAGAGACATCAATCACGTACTTTGTCTTTTCAGCTAAAACAGAAGTAGAATTATGTACCAATTGCTTTTTCGAGGACTGTGTTCCCCCTTTTACAAGGCCACGTCTTGAAGCTGGTGGGGCATCGATAAACTTTCACATACAATGTGTCGCAAAAGTAGTTCCTGATAATGATACAATTGAAGTGAATGTGTAGTTGCTCTCTAGTCTTGTATACCAACAACTATGTACGGCAATCATATGAGGCCCTGTGCGGAGATTAATTGCGATGCACTTACCAGTGGGCATTATGGAATTGTTTTTTGTTTTAGTGTTTTAAATGATTTTGCTTGCTTACCCATAGAAAAGGCCCAATAAAGCAGATATGTTTTAAAGTAAATATTTGCTAGATTGTAGCAAGATTTCTAAAATACTATATTATGAAAAGAAAATTGAAAACGCTCATTTTCTATGTCACTATCATTTTCATTAAACATTGATTTTTAACATGAGCTTTTTAAACACTTTGACACGGATGGCATCATGTGT
The DNA here is from genome assembly GCA_964020975.1 of Hermodice carunculata. Lineage (NCBI taxonomy): Eukaryota > Metazoa > Annelida > Polychaeta > Eunicida > Amphinomidae > Hermodice > Hermodice carunculata. The sequence goes on along the minus strand of OZ026630.1, from coordinate 63,187,214 downwards.
TTATCTCAAAACAAAGAACTTCCTCAGGCATGAAAGCATCCTTGATTGTCTTTCAAATAGAATTCTTCGCCAGATTACCAGGCTATAGCTAAAAATGAAATGTATTCAAAATGTAAAGAACAAAAGGACATAAATAATTCCATAAAAACCCGTGCTGAAAATTCATATTTGACGAAGTTTCAAGGTACATATGAAATACGCAATTGTGATTTTATCTCCAATTGTACTAAAAGACATGACTAAAAATTCTATCAAAATGGCAAGATTTCTTAATGTCCCCGCATCTTCACTGTTTACAACCTCAGATACATTTCAATACATTGGGTATGGTCATGTGGTATTTTCAGACAGATAAATTTCTTTCTAGGCTGAAATATCTACATTGCAACCAATACTGAAACTCATCGCCGAAGCACTTGAATCATGATCCTCAACACAACTCACATTTCCTCTCCTCTCTGGCACGTACCCATACTTTAATGTATTAAAAAGTATTTTAGTATTACTTGTTCTGAATGTTGCCAGGGATATTTTATTCCCTAAAGGCATAGGTATCAAGTATTTTGCCCCTTTACAATTGTGTCAAGAAGACTAGAACCAGTCCAAAGTTGTTAATTTAGTCTGACGGCACTGAACTTTAAGGCGTAACAGGACTGCTGCCGTACGGCAGTCAACATGAAAGTTATTGGACAACCATAAAAGTGACATTCTGAGGATATTAAGGACATCTGTCACTCTGGTGACTCTCCAATGAGATGAGTGTTAATTCTTGCCATCTAGGCGTTATAACGGTCAAAACATACTGACAAACATTTTCCTCTCGTTTCTGCTATTGAAAAGTTTGCTCCAAAATATAACATTCTACTGTAAAAAACCACTTGGATTGCAAAAATTCCAAATTCACCATAAACCATACAGCTAGCAGTGATACTATTCACACGTATTATCATTTAAAGCATTTAAAATGCAACTTCTTGAGTACAATCAGGTCACTTAAACCCTATATTTCATTCCCAAATGTTAATGTTGGCATAACAAACGTATTGAATAATTCCAATCTAATATCTACTGGTAAATGGAACTTTGTTTTTTTTTTTTTTTTTTTTTGCTTTTTGTGTTACAAAATACATTGCTTTGGAAGCCTAATCATGACGATAACTTTAAAATTATTGAATTTGTCATTACAAATAAAGGTTATACCTAGGTACTTAGTATCTTAAGTTTTCAACCACTTGCAACTTGGTCATTTCCAAAAGCAAAGGACAGGGACATTTCTGAGTTAATCCCGAGAAAAAGAATTGTGGTTTTGTGCTTGTAGTTGTGGTTTTTACTATTTTGCGATGAGAGTAAGCGACCAATTGTTACAATATATCGTGGCATGGCACCCAGAGCACCAGTATCTCATCTACGATTTCGGCGAATATGATGCTGTCACTTAGAATTTAATAAACCAAATAATCTGCAAAAACAAACATGTCATCATCTTAAAAGATCTCATGTACGTGATACCAGAATGGCTGTAGACCATCGAACCTTCAACATAATTGCGAGTCTAAATCATGAAGAAAATCAGCGAACAGCAAGGGCGACAGATTCTTCCCTTGTCGTAGGCCGAATAATACTCTCGGGCGTCATTGTCTAATTAAATATATGACTTGGCAGGCAAATGTAAATTAAAGACGATGTACTCTCGTACTTTATTGAGTATGTTTTTAACGTGAGATACCTGACGTCTGTGAAACACCAACATGTAAAAATAGTTTCGTAACCAACATGAACCCTTGGAAATGGAATTTAAAATTTGATAAATGAAGTTTCAAATGTAAAGCTGCACATTTACATGCACTTTGCCGTGGTGAAATAGTTTAACATTAAAGACTGAACAAATGAAGTATTGCACGTGAATATGTGAACCTCTAGTGAACTTACAAGAGGACACTTATTTTATCATGATGGCCAATCACTGAACCGAGTTCTGGTGAAACAGTTATACTTCAAATTTAATGAATCGATACTTTATGTTTTCCCTTATCAAGACACATTTACTTTGAGTTTCTTAAAACATAATCCCATCAATTGATATAACCTTCCAACATGTATCAAATTTTATCGAAAATACAAATAGCCGAATGGTGATTGGATGATTTCAAAATTGCTTTGGCCACATCTCCCATTCATTCAGCCTCAAACCAAACAACAAATTACAAGCAACGTGATGAAAACGGAAGACGTCGTACTGGAGAAAACTTAGGCTGGCGAGGGGTTGACAGGCTGCATTATAGTTCATATATTCAGATATTATCTAAACGGCCAATATTTTCACATTGCAACACAGATCTCACAAGGTTATCACAAAGACTGGTAATACTGTTTGCAAACGATCCAAAATAAGTTTGTCTGCCTTTAAAAAGGCAAGTGATAGCCTTCAAATCGTTGTGGTGTGTGACTGGTTGGTCGCAAAAATACTGTTTCGTCTGATGACAAGTTCAAGTTGTTTTTACGAGGAAAGATCTGTATATTGTTACAGTTATCACGCAATTTGTTGCGAGTTTTACGCTCTTATATAATGTCACAGTATCCGTGTTCTTTTTGTTAATTTCTATTTTGGAATTTAGTCTGGATCCCAATAGCACGAAGAGGGATCTCTGTAAATAATACGGGTACCAAATTATTAGCTGACTTGCATATCTAAACTCGTAATTTCGGCATCGGATTTACTGACAAGTTAATCTACTTCAAAATATCGGGTAAAATATGCAAATATTTCTTTTTACTGTATACGGTATGAAAGAAAATGATAATACAGAGAAGTGTTCACAAACGGAAAAGTTATTAGTAATGATTTTGCTGATGAAAAAATAGTTTCATTTTGTACAGTATTGTGGTCCCGTTTACAAGCACTTTACATCAATGGATAGTTTGGTTTCAAATTTGCATTGTATTTCAAATGAGTGATTATATACATATATATTTAGATCATCGTTATTTCATGCAAATTTTTGTTTCATGTGGGCAATTAGGGATACAGGAAGGGGAGCCACTGATTCGGAAACCACACCGATAACGATGGCACCCAACGCACCGACCACATTTATTGGTAATTACATCTTGCAGATTCAGAACCATCTGAACAGCGTTAACAACTTGGCTCAGTTTTTATTTCATAGCTCGATGAAGCCTGACACATTAGAAAAATTCAATGCCTGTCACGACAACATTGTGCAATTCTGAGATTATCAGAACCGTTCAAAATCAGGCAAATGTTTTCTAGATTCTAAGTAGATTTCTTAAATCGGTTTGACACAAGAAAATTCACAAATACGAATCTTTGATGTTGCGAGAGACAATGCTGTAACTTATGACATTGAATACTAAGAAATCTCGGAAAATATACACGATCCAGACACTTTATAGATTTTTAATTGCCATATTGTTTACGTATGCAAAATGCTAGATTTGATCCTCCATTTACTCTTAGTTTGGTTTAACCATATATTTGATAAAGTGTACCATAGATGTGTTCCAATGTACATGATACTGTTCAAGTAGAACAGTCACTTCACTTGACTTTCTCTTACACATACTTACAGATGCCAATATTGACAACACCTTCATCAAGAGAGCCATCCTTGTTGGTGATGTTCTTACTGGCCTGGTCGCGATGTTGAATATGGTGTTAATTGCACTGCTTGTAAGCATAGTGAGAAGGTAGCTGTGATCACTTCATTAAACAACTTTTGCAAAGCCTCAGCTCAAACCGGGCCATGCAGTCAGTCCCCCCAAACACACACAAAAGAGCTCAATATATATTTCCTGTAACTGTGCACAGTCTAACCTTGGAGATGCTTTGGCTTACGTGTTTAAAAAAATTGATCAAAACATGCGTTCCTGGATAAAAAAAAAAGTCTTCTTCCGAGGGAGAACCTTTCAATTACTTGGTGGATCTGTTGGATAACAATTTATCATGAGCTTTAGAAAACCTTCAATGCTGTCACAAGTAGTCTTGAGAGTATGACAACGCGGCTATACCGTGGCGATCTCAATATACATACTTGGGGCATAACCCAGTTCATTTTTCTGTCATTGGATCAACACGCACAACATGACGATGTAACTACCGCAAATAAAACGTCTTTGTTCTCCACTTCGAAATGTCTTAATATCTCTGTCAAAAATGAAAAAAAGTTTTAGGTCTATATACACCTGTGTGAACAGTCCACAAGGGTGTTTCACGAAGAGCCTATCAAAAATAAGTATAAACGATGTGATAAACTTTTCATGTGACGTTTTGGTTTTAATTTCACACTATGTTGATTTCATTCATACTTTCTGTATTACTCAGATAGTGTTCCACTGATAGCTTTGGTATCAGTCAGGAGGCGGTTTATTAAAATGTCTCAAGTGAACTAATGATGCAGCAGTCTTTAAACTTCCTTATTTTTTTGTACCAAAAGTGTCTGACAGGGCTCCACTAGTTGGATATTTAAGGTGAACATGTCCTGTATGCTGGGATGATAAAACCTCTGTGTGGTGTTGGGGCTGAGGCATGATATGGTGTTTTGTTATCTACTGCTTATGCACTCCTAAAAAGTATCTGATAGCTTGAAACTGAACCCGCTCAATATCAACAAAATCTCTACCCCCCCCCCCCAAGCTTGCACCATACTGTAATACAGGTAACACACCTGATTCAAAAAGGGGGTTAAAACGTGTTATGACCAACATATTTTTTGAGGCTTTAAATTTACTTATTAGAGTTCCAAGGGCTGGTCCTCCAGAACTTGCTGGCACATCTGCATTTGCTACAAACTTCAAACATTTATAAAAAAAATAACCCCCAAATACTTATGTCTGTCCACAATCACTAAATCGTTACCATACAATTGAAAACGAGATTCTGTCCTAGGCACTCTCTTACGCCTGAAATGAAATACATTTGAGTTTGAAAGATTAGTATCTAAACACCATTTGTTACACCAAACCTCAATATAATTCAACATATTTTGTATCTTTTCCTCTTCATCGCTAAACAAAACTAAATCATCGGCGTATAAACGTGAACAAATGTGGGTTGTTCCTGCGTTAATACCTAAATTCATCCGATTTGATTGTGAAATTAGCTCATTTATAAAAGTATTGAAAATACAAGGGGACAAAACGTCACAATGTCGTACCCCAAATTCTATATTAATCCGAGATGCCAGTCCACAAGACAACTGAAGTGCTACCATAATACCCTAATATAAAGATTTCATGGCGAAATACATACCTCCAACTATATCATATCGTAAAAGCTGATATTATTAGTTACTACCTGTCTTTTCGAGGGATACAAGAAAATATCCACGTGAAAAGATTTGTATCCCAAAAGCCAACGACTGAAAGGGACAGAAATCTTTCACGTGGATATTTTCTTGTATCCCCTGAAGAGACAGGTGGTGAGGATTTTATCCTGTAATAGGACTATAAATGTGAAATCAAAACTACTGAAAAACATAACAACTTATTAAATAACGTCAACCATTTAACAACATGTAGAATACTAGATTTGGCAACAAGGTCTTTTTGCAACTGAAGTAGGCCTATGTTTAACTGGTATGGGTCATTTGATTCATGAGCCTGATCGCAAAACAGGTATGCAGAATTTTTATACCTGTTTGGTAAAAAAAGTATAGACCCATATCTTTTACATGGATTGCGAAGCAGGCCAAGCCTATATTAATCACTCTCCATGGCACAGATCGTGGCGTATACTTCCTACCTACATGTTTGGTGGAGGAAACCGAAGGACTCGGAGAAAACCACCGTGCACAGTCAGAGTATACCTGTTTGGTGATCAGGAAGGATATCAAAGAGGAAATACGGGGAAATTCTCTCGTATTTTTACACCAATCAGCAAACGTAAATTCCATCTATTACAGGATAAAATAACATGTCACGAAATATACAATCGAAGACATTTCCATATTGATAAATGGTAAAAATGTAGATAAACCCTAAGCTTGTCTATTCTGAATAATACAGCTTGAAAAAGTATGAACCTCACAGGAACTTTTTTTTCGGAATCTATTCTGCTCATGAACTAATATATTAAACATATATTCAAAAACATTTCTCATTATTTTGTAAAATTTTTTGCAGCCTGAAGAAATGTACTCGTGGCTGTACATGTAGGACTAATACCATACCAGTCAACCAATGCGACCATCTGGGTCTCATGCCAAATCCAGCTTATGGCAAGCAAGGCAGAAAGACAGCAGTCGCACTGCCCAATCTGCGGTCCTCCTTGCAACTTACTCAAGAGTCACATGGCCGACCTCAAGAGTATTCCACCGTGTACGGCCATATCGGGTCAAAGCTCCCGGATATGGACAGTAACCTCTATGCGGGAGAACGCACGGTACAGGCTGAACGACACCTGCCAGAAAAAGGCGAACAAAATGGCATGGAAAAGCGCAATGATGATGACTCAAGAGAAAGAGAAGCAATATCTGTTGATGATGAGAATGATTACTTGCAGCTGGTAGCCGGTTCAGGTTCAAACAGGCACAATTATACCTGTCGAAAACCCAGTGGCTTTAGCGATAAAGATGCAATTTATGACGAAGTGAACACAGATCATGCTGTACGACAATACCCCGACATGCGATGCAATGGCATCACAGATAATGAACTTGCTCGCAAAGCAGTAATAATGGAAAACATAGACATTTATTGATAACATGGTATTCACCTGTGGGAATAAGTGATGGGTTGAACAGGGACACCCAGTTTCTGGACCCTGAAACATTTTAAAGCTATTAGTGTTTGCCAATAGAATAATTATAATGACATTACTTATATTTGCCCTTTAAGTTTGGTCACGAACGCCAAGGAATGTGCCATGCCATCTGACCATCAGCTCTTGCCATGCCTTCATGTAACATGACTTTTGGAAATATATGCAGTCAGAAACTTCGTGATCAAATCATAATTTAATCATCCGCGAAGTCACATCAACTTTTCGCATTCCTGTTGTAGTTGTAGCTCATTGAATATTTGCTACTCGAATAACATTGCCAAGCAAAAAATTAAACCCTGCCAACATGGAAAGTTTCGACATACATGCCTTTCGGTTTGAGTTGTATGCATGCTTCTTAGAGTGTTATCTTGTTAGGTAGGAGCATGATCTACGTATCATTTGTTGTTGGTAAAGCACGTTTTCCCATCAGATAGGTGGTTGCAGATAACCTATTGTCTTCCCAACAAAATTGTCTGCTGTATACTATATGCAACCGTGGTAACTTCTTGGTTCCAGCTCATGTCGACTTCATATTTATATTTTATTTATCTCTCTTCCTTTATGTCATTCGAATACATATTGATACATTAATATTCTAATTTTGGTCATACAACTGCCGTGCACATACTCTCCGACGATTTCATCTATATTTTCTATTATTTGCGTGAAATGTTCCTCGTAGACCAAAATCCTTGTAGAGATGATACGAGGAAATCTGCTAATATTCCTCATTTTAGAGCCAGAATCGAAGTATTTGACGATTCTCTCTCGACTTGCAGAATCAGTTATTGGGAACTTCTGTCCCTTAACGTCAGGATCTCAAACTCGTTGAGAGACTTCAAAAATCATGTTTCTGTCAACAATTCTCTGCCAATAAAACAAGATAAATTATATTATGTCGGTAAAAGATTTTCTGCTGTTGTCCACTGAGAATGGGCTGATAAATCAGCATCTATTTCACATTGGTTTGTTTGACTCCCTGCATGCCGTTGTAGACAAGGTATTGACGATTTAGAGCGCTACTCTTTAGGTCCACAGTATGTAATTCAAAGAAAACTTCCTATGCTCGTTCCATTTCAAAAACAATCTTTTTTACAGCTCTAAAGTACAATTTTACAACAGAAGCCATTTCAAGATTTATCATAAAATCTAAGAGCTTCCATCCAAGTGTCGTCACACGATCAACACATTTAATACATTATACCTTCATGAATCTCCATCTTTTATTTTTAAAAATATACATTTGACTTAATTTACTGTTGGAAAAGGCAACATTATCGATCTTATGGGTACTGTGATGTGTGCCTTCACTGTGCTGGCCTGATGCAATGCTCCTTCACCAAAAATATCTGCTTTATGTGGATTCTGATGTCGATCATAAGAGCATAGCACCAAGGCTTGTGATGTTCTGTTTGTCCAGTGTCACTTTTTACACAGCCGGAGGGGTTTTATTGGGACTGACCCTTCTTTCCAATCGTATTTGAACAAAATATTTTAAAACCAAATGCGGTTGCCAACTCAAAGCTGTTCTCCTTCCTGTGCCCATGTCTGCTGTCTGCGTACTGCCATTCGATGGAAGAGTTCGTTAGCCGTTAAACCTGTGAGAATCTTGTCATTTGCGCACACAATGTTCCCAGTTAAGCAATTCATCTATGGTTTAATATTAAAACCCGATAATGTCCCCGACCTATCTAGACCTTCATTTTAATCACTAAATTCTCTTCACATGAGACGGTTTCGCAATTCGCACTTTTTGCTCCTCCAATAATCTTTTTCTTCTTTGATAAACCTAGCTCCGGTCAGGTGGTTTTTATTTTGCAATGGGAGGCTGAGTTTGACTGATAATAACTTTTATAACATTGCACGTCGCGTCATCATGTCGTAATATTTTCACTGTTCACTCATTTCATTTCTCTTTCTGGTGTCCCCTGAACTTTTTTATGCATGCCGGCAAATTCTGCTAATACCACTCTTTACCAGTGATTCTAGGACGCTTTTCGTTCTTCAGAACTGTATTAGTCATGCAGGTGTCTTGTCCTGATTTATTGCCTTTTGCTCTTTAGAGTAGGATTCTCCTTGCTTGATTCTGAGGTGTACTGACGTCACCAGGATGACAGCAGTCGGAAATGGATCCCTCTAATGACTAAAAGTAAGGGGAGGAGTCTTTATTCTGCACATTCAGGATAAGAAGGTTGTCATGTGGCTTAAAATGTGGGGGTCTTCAGATAAACACTTGGCTGTTAAACAAGCCTGTTAAAGGGACCTCACCTCCGTCATACAGTAGTCCTCTTCTGATGTATAGTTCACAGGCACTTGTTTTAGGTTTGTCAGGGCGACGAAGTCACTTTGGCGTCCATGAGCAAACCTCGCATAGTCATTGACTTCGTCGTTATTTCTTCAACTTTTGACCCAAATACAAGTGCCTGTAGTCGATTCATAGTTAAGCATTTGAAATCTTAATTTGTTTTTATGAGTGCGGCCACCTATATGATATCTCGAAAAATTGTCTCACTCTAGTCTCAAGATGTGAGAGTCTGGGTCAAGGTAATCATTTCAGCATTATTTTGGTTAGCTAATTCAGACCAAATATTTCAGCACTCTCTCTCAATGTTAAATAAGGAAGGGCGGGTGTAAGGAGGTCCAGGTACGCTAGTTCAGGTAATAATTGTGCCCTAGTAGAATGTACAGAAAAATGTGTTTCCAGTGCGCAAGTATGGGAAATAAAATGTCCAGTATACTTCTGAATGGTAAATAGGCTAAATTGAAAACCTTCATGGACCTGTCTTATATATTTATGTACTTTTGTACTACTGGTACACTTTTTGCAGAAGGCTCAACCTAATAGTAGATAGTAGTTCTTTGGGGATGTCTTTTTTTTCTTTTTTAAGCCTAGGTTTCGAACTTTAAGTATATAAAATGGAACAATACGCCGCCAATGTAGAACACCTTGTGCAGAGAAGAACAGACACAGTCCCGGACGAATAAAAACGATGTGAGCATCTTCCACACAGGGTTTTTCTCAGGATGATGAATAATACCTAAGTTCTATCTGTCCAAATACCGATATCTCTTGTGTTTTATTTCCAAATGGATAAAGTATGGGACACAAATTAAGAAAAATTGTGCTAAACATAGCATTTGGTGAGTTTTTAATAGACATGAAAATGTTATATAAAATGGTTATGTTGTTACTCCTCCTCCCCCCCCCCCCCCACACACACACACAAACCCTCTTTGTTCCTCTTTATATTGCAAGGGTTAATACTGAACAACACTTCTCATTAATCAGGTTCGGCTTCCCTATAAAATCACGACCGCACACCTTACCTTAACTACGGGCTTATTGTTCGTTGTGTTGTGCAGCTGTTGCTGACCTGTTCACACAAGGAAAAGGATTCCAACGATGGTCGTTCGACAATGTCATTATACGTGTAAAACTCTGTAACATTGTTGTGTTCACTGCTACTTCATGATCATATATGTCAATACAGATTAGTTATTATTACTAGTGGTAGTAATAGCAGTAGTATCATCATCATCATCATTATCATCATCGTTATTATTATTGTTAATCATTGGTGTTGTTAGTTGTGTTTATAATTTTACTAACGTAGGTAGCTACACTGTGTTCAGTCCGAAGTGGCAAGGCGAATATGAACATGGGTTCAGAAGGCAAATGTGAATCGGTTTGTTTCTTTATGTTTCTGACTGATAGTGAGTGCTTCTGTTGAAAAGGGTACCTCCAATGACAAAATACAGCCCAGCATACTGTCTTCAAGTAAAGCTTGGTAAACTTGAACCTGTTTGTATTATTCGCCACATGATGACTGTTGTGTGTCATTTCGAGTCAACTTATTGAGATATTCAATGATTTTCAGTTGTTAAGTGTAAGTTCGTTTTGCAGCTTTTTCTATACAACTCTGCCACAAGGTGTCAAGTCCTTTTATGCATAATCAAATGAAACACCCACTTAACGGGTCATTTGAAAAAAACAAAAAACAAAACCAAAGTAAACTTTCCCCAGAGCAACCGAACATGCCACACTTTGTACGTAGTTAGGCTGGTAATTTGGTTATGGTGACTGGCAAACTGTTCTGCTGATACATACTGTACATCAGAAGGTAAATATTACCAAATACCAACAAATGATCCCACGATGTGATATTGCCAGTTTGTATATTTCATTTTTTTTTCTTGTACACAATTTTTGTATAAGGGAACATTCTTTACGTTCAAGTGTTTTTGTCCAACACTCGTAACGCATAACAAGGCTTGGCCAAAACCACGACTCCGTGACAAAAATACACCAGACAATGAATGAATGAATGAATGAATGAGTACAATAAGTAAATTAATTAAAGTGACTCAATATTATCTAAGGTAGGTAATTATTTAAAAAAAAGTTTTTTTACGCTTTCACAACAAATAATTGTGCTAGTGGATACTTTTGTAATATCTGTAAACCCTTTAACATGTATATTATACATATTGTGTTGTTTTTGATGTTACATATGTAAGTGAAAAGACAATATTACTGTAACTGGCCCAATAATTGTTGAACGCTGCTGGTGATATTTCCAGAATAACGTCACAGAAAAGTGAGAAATGCCATACTTATTGACGTATACAGGTACATGCATAAATATTGTACCATTGCTACTTTTGTCTCAGCTAGTGTATTTCTCGTTCGACTAATTTGACAAGCTTCACCACTGAAATTCAACACCGCGCATCATGATCACACGAATCCCTTTGAGAACTATATATCAAAAAATTGGATAGACAAGATAATAACCTATACTTTTCATTAGAAAATATCAGGCCTGATAGGATATTATGGGGAGGGGTAATGCACAAAAAGTAGACAACAACCAAAACATTTCTACTTAACACAGCAATAACCAATGAGCTGCTGCAATGTCACAAAAGTAGCTATTCATACCAAATGAAGCTCGGTGGACAAAAGCTCCCACCTGACAATCCAGCGAACACATCGTTTGAGTCTGCATGGACTGTTAGGTCACTTTACATCAAGCCTGGCAAACTCGCCTGATGCAACAGAATTCGTAGTGTCGTGTTTTATCAAAATCACTGTTGACGGATTTAAAAGTTAGTACTTTTTTAATGGTATCGTAATACAAAAAACCTGGCTGACTAATTATCTAATTTGTAAGGCATCAGTATTTTCCATGGAAAAAGACATGCTGGTGTCATTTGAACGCATGCCAACTACCCTCTGCGAGGCATATTATACCAAGGACTGCTTTGATTACGAAGCAAGAAAAGACATTAACGTATTTGTCAACGTGCGACAAGAATATTTATACTATATGTGTCGAAAAGTACATGCAAAAGCTCCATGAAGTCCAGAAAACCACAGCAAGCTGGAAGTGGCCTTGCCTTCGGTGAATTACCGTTCAGTAGAGTAAATATTTTTTGACATATGCTAATGTATTTGCGTTGTGGAGCCCAGACCCCTCTGTAGCGTTCCAAGGCGCTGTTTTGATATGGCACATATAGTTCAGTCGCACGTTGTTACACATGTATATTTCCATGCCATCCATTCGATTTGTGTTTACCATTGCCCGTGATAATTTTACATGAATGTTATTTGATGTTAACCTATTATACCACAATTTATGCAATGTAAGATATCATAAACATATATGAAGTTACTATCAATTATTTTGTGTGTATTCAAAACTTCAACATCTCCTGGTTTTGCGAGAAAGAACAGTATATGACTTCTTTATCGGAACAAAACAATTTTACTTGTCCAAAATCCTTCGCATGTGGGTTGCGTTTGCATTGAAATGTCATATCGCCCCTATAGAAAACGCCACATGACAACGCTTATGCGTTTGATTTCCACAGCTGCCGCATGAAAAGATATACGCAGATTCACCGTTATCGTCGTAGGATACATGCACTCAGCTGTGACTACATTCTATTACGATAAGAGATATCAGAACACTAAAATATGCAAACAGGCTATACATTCTAATAGTCCTGCTAGATGAAAATTGCGCACAAGGTTTGTATTGAAAATATTTTTTTCTACTTTATTACTTTTTTCTAGAACAATAAATATAGGACAGTGTAGAATTAATCACTTTATTAACAATGGTAATTATTCTGCTGTAAACTGCTATTATGTCAGATGGTAGCAACAAGCAATAAATATTATACATTTTTGGAGGAAAATACGTATAATGCTTAAGGGGCCAGCTAAAAATGTCAGCATGATCACATTAATACACAGATTATGCTTTTGGGGGAAGGGGGAGGGGGCTGAGGGCCAGTGTACATTTTTTTAAATAGATGGAGAGGTTTTTTTTATTTCTTTATTTTTTTATTTTATTTTATTCATTTATTTATTTATTTATTTATTTATTTATTTATTTATTTATTTACTTACTTATTTATTTATTTATTTATTTTTTTTTTTTGCTTACCAATAAATGTTTTAAACTTAAATATTTATGGTAATATTTGCATAAGAAGCTTAATAAACATCAGATGCACAGATTTTAGGGTCAGAACATGTAGCTAAACACTATAGCTTTGCATTTTGGTATGAAAAATCAACATTTTTAAAGTACTAATTTCAAGGGGAAGGGGGTCCTATGAAATAGAACTCTATGTACTAATGTGAAAATGTTGATAATTTTGGTTGGCCCCTAATACAAAAATAATTCAAATAACCATATCAAGTTGCTGTAGTCAGGAATAGTTGGTCTCAACGCTTGGTGAAAAGGTACTGCCTGGGAAGCAGACTACTTGAGTCGATCCTATCTGACTTAAATATCTTTTATCGCACAGGGGCGTTTCACTGACAAACCAATATCGGAATGTGCATTGCCTTGTAAAGTAGTCTTTGCTACGAAAATGACACACCTTTGAAACAAACTGAAAAAAAATCCGAAAACTGGTAAGGTGAAGCAGACTGGAAATGTGATGATAATGACTGATAAAAAGTTGATGTAAATGGAAGTGCTGGCCACTATTGGAGAACAGTGAACTACGGATCAGCCAAATTGCATGGTGCAGTACGCACGTACCAAGCAGGTTTCTTGCATATCAAGAGAACTTTCATAAAGCATGATGACGATATTAGTAATATTTCGTATCCAGTTAAGTTTTCGAAACTCTTGACTGTGCTTGTGGAACATTAAATAGAGCCTTTAACAGGTAAACCTGTCCAAAACCAGTTATTAAAATAACAGCACTTTGTATGCATGAGCGCCACATTACCCGAGTGTTCATGCGTTCCGCCACGTGCCGTCCTGCGGCTTCTTGCACCCGGTTCTCAATTTGTATTTCTTGCAGTTGACTCAATACCGTGAAGATTTGTTGCATACTGTATTCCATCTGAGTCTGTACCGATGATCTGTTATGATGTTCCGTTTCGTCCTCTGCATGTAGAGCCTCTAATTCCTCCACTACGGCAGGGTTCAGTTCGAAGTGGACAACGGCCTCTGTCAATGATGCATGGGTATTAGAGAAACAAAATTCGTACGTTCCAGGAACAACATCAAAAGTCGTTGTTTTAAAGTGTTTTACATCTTTCGATTGGAGAATCACAGTGCCATTAGGCGCACGCATGTACATATCAATTCCAATATCTCCTTTGTATACTGTATACTGAAATTCGTATTCAAATCCGTCTGTGAACTCCTGATAGAAACACTGTTCTTGTTTTGCAGGCAGAAAAAATTGCCTTTCAGCAACAGGCATTTTTGACACGGTTTCCGCAAAAAGTAGCAGAAATGTCAAAGGTTGAATTTGCTTGTGTAAGCCCATAATACCGGAGATCACGCCTTGTTGTACTGCTATTCGATGTGGAGAACTGATCGGGTCTTGTACTCTGAATGAGGCAAATGACAACAGAATGTACATTGACACGTCAACAATTTGTTTAAACGTTATTCAGCGCGCCATGTGGATGCCGCAATGAACAGTCTGCCACGCATGGCGCTGACCTCAAGACCGCGACACTGCAGTTACTAGTAACCAAAATGGAGTTGGATGAGCGTCTGGTTCAGTGCTATATTGAGTGTGCTTGTAAAGATTTCATCACAAAACAGTCAATATGCATAAAAACTGGCACAAAATATACATTTTTGGAAAGCTAACAAAGCACTGATTTTTTCTTTCACTGTCCTGTGTATGTGTTGTCCTGTGTTTATACAGCAATCATACCAAGTGCCGTCCTCTTTTTCAAAGAACCTTGAAGAAACTTGGAATCAACTTTTTTGTTTTCTAATGTAAAGACATTAAACTTGTGGCAAACTGTTCGTGACAATGTAAACTGAAAAAGCGTGTCTCAGATTTTCAATAACAAGTGTAGTTTTGTCAGGAGAATGAGTCAAAGTGTGATCCCTTTGATGTATTGAGTGACTGTCATTGATGCAACTCCAAGCGTGAATAGCACCGTAACAAAACATAAATCACACAAAATGAAACACACTTTTTCACTGGACATAAAACAAGCTTGGTTGGCAGATATAACCATATTATCTCGGAAAAAAATTGAACACATGTTTGAACACTGCTCTTTTCATCCCTTTTCCGGTACAGCTTAGGAGGGATATCGGCCTGTAATTATTACCAAAAAATTTCTTCATCTTTTTTTTATGCAACGGTATAACGTGGACTTCTTTCCAAATTGATGGGAACTAGTTTTGACCTAAAGCGAGGTTTATTAGTTTCGTTAGAGATGTTGCCCTCAAAAGTCTGACACTTATTCAGACAAGTGGGTTCTTGAGTATTGGACACAAAGAAATTTGTTGAACAGAAATAATCAGGTTTTCTGCCAGGTGCTGTTGTAAAATCAATAGTAAGATCACCTGTTATAACGATGTTATGGATACCAACAGTTTTTGCATGGTCAAGACTCGACTGTAAATTGTCCCAGAATAACAATCGAGGAGTCAGGAGGCCTGTAAATAACTCCAAATAAAAATGTATTGTTATGTTACTTGATTTCAGCCCATAATAATTCAAGGACAGCGCTTTCAAGGTCGTGACGTCTGATAACTAAAAGTTGATGTGATACGTACACACCTACACCCCCTCCCATCCCGTTTGTTCAGTCTCTTCGCATGATAGTATGGAAACCGGGTTGGGTAAGATCATCATTTCGAATATTATCAGACAGAAAGGTCTCAGAAAAAGCTATTATATCAAAAGTTTGGGCCATATCTGCACAAATACACCTTAACTTGTCTTGTGACGAGCTTCCAATGTTAATATGACATAGACTAATATCATGGTAATCACCTTTAGGTCCATGATTTTGATGGATATCGCCTGCCAATAAGATAAAAAAAAATGGGGCAATACTAAGTATGTAAACATCCATATTCGAACGTTTCCTGGATATGATAGAATTACACACATATGTTAAAAGTAGCCTTTGCCTATTGTAAGGATAAAATATGTTATTAATAGTACCGGCAAACCAAACATAGAATATAAAGTATAACTGAACAATCATTCAAGATAAATACCATACTACAGAAGCCTATGCCCATGTATGCAAAAAAAGACAGCATCCATGCAAAATAGTAGCATTGGGCCATATAATAGCACACAACCAAGTGAACTGCCAGGAAAGTGACTTGAGTAGTGACTCAACCATGATAGTAAACAATCATTTAAAAGATATATATGACTTTGTTCCCCAAACTGACTGACGTGATCGCTGAATTTCTTAAACTGGCACTAGACCAAAATATGAATATGTGCCAATAGAAAGCTGACACAATATTAACAAATGACCAAAGAAAAATTTTGTGCGTTGCAATTCTTAACATAAAGGTTGCAAACATAATGATCGCTTCGAGTAGGAATGAAAATAAACATGAGGTGTATACATGAGAACACTGCCGCAGATTGTAACAAGTTACCTTTTAATAGTACAGAAAAACATGACCCATATTCATAAATTGCAAAAACAAAAATGACAGCAAAGAGGTTCCAGAGTTACCAAAGCATCAACATTTATCTTCCAATACTAATGTGAAGTGACAAATTTCACTCCTGTTTTCAGACAGGCAGTCACCCATAAAAGGCAACTGGTGGTTTTAAACCGGTCCTCTCAACCTTTGAAATATTCTTCATTAACTACAAACTATAGTGTTTCCAAAATGTATAGGCCTAACCACTCAAAACCCAAATTTTATTACTTTTGCATAAAATAAAAAGGAGACCTTTAAAAAGAAACAACGATATGCAATGTGAGCATGATAATCAATCGCACAAGCAGTACGGACGCCATCTGATGTTTTTCAACGTCTGTACAGTGATTAAACTTGTCAAAAATAGATAAAAAATATATGCTTCAATATCATAATTATCATGCTAATCAGAAGGAAAAGTTTTCGTCCAATTCCGCGAGATAAAATCAGCTTGTACAGAAGGTAGGTAAGAAGGATACCACGGTTCCAAAAATTATACAAAAACACAGATAAACATCCAAATAATTTCATACAATACATGGAATAGAATTTTGAACATATATGAAATGGTTTAGATGGGATAGATGTTCTTGAAAATAATCTGTAAACACAGTAACATCCGTATACGGTACTGAAAATTTTCAATTCAAATGCCCCAACAAATAAGCATACAGAAGATACATCATCAGTAATAAGTAACAAACTACATATACAATACAAAGAATGAGAATGCTAAGTACAGTTGAAAAGATGAGAATCAGCCTCATGTTTGCGCATGCGACGTGTCTGTCAGAGTTGCGAGACGCTGACAGTTGGGTAATATAGCACAAGTGGTAAAGATAATAAAAACTAGAAAAGAAGATTTGCTTCACAGCAAATCTGTCTGAGTGCCTTCAAAATAAGAACAGTTTGAAATGATTTACTTTGCCATTGTTCAACAAAATCTAAATTTCGTGTATTAGCCTAATTTTTACAAATTAAAATGCTCAGCTTTGGTTCTTGGTTCAAGGGATGTGGCCATGTCCCAAACTTATAAAGTGAATTTTGAATGAAACAACTATCTATGATAGTTTTGAAGCTGTTCAACATGTTAATTTTGTGCATTTGCCTAATTTATATGAGTTATAAGCCTAGAAGAACTCTGGTTTATTGTTCATCGGATGGGGCTATGGAACAAACCCATAAATTGAAGTAGGAATTGCACCTATATAATAGTTTGGAAGCTATTAAATATTTATATTTTGCATATTCACCCAATTTACATAAATTAAAATCCTACAACTTTGGTTCATGGTTCATTGGATGCGGCTTTGCCACAAACCTATAAACTGAAGTTGGAATGGCATCTCTATGTTTTGGAGATATTTAACTTTTAAATTTTTCAATGCCCATTACTAGCATAATTTGAAATTCTACAACTATACTGTCCATTATTGTGCCAAGAGTCACAAAGGTATAAATGCACATTGAAATTTTGAGTCCGTCTGCAATAGTTTGGAAGATATGGTGTTTTAAAAAATTTTTGTTGCCTCTAAAATTTGTATAGTTTTAAACATTGTGACTATTCCAAATGAAATGCACAATTTCGCTGGTTATGTCAGTCACCATGGCAAGTTTGGTGATTTTGGGAAGAGTAGTGTAAAAAACTGTCTGAAAAAAACTCTGGACCAACTTGGTCAGAAAGAAAGAAAGAAAGAAAGAAAGAATGAATGAAAGAAAGAAAGAAAGAAAGAAAGAAAGAAAGAAAGAAAGAAAGAAAGAAAGAAAGAAAGAAAGAAGGAAAGAGAAAGAAATTGGCCTTTTATTTCTTTGTTAATTTATCCGAGATGAAAAACCACCTGTCCTGTGTGACCACTTTGTCTGGCATTAGAGGTGGTCTTAAATTGCAGGAACCACTGTACAGTGAAACCTCTAAAGTGGGCACCCTGCGACCAGAGGAAAATGCCCACTCCTGAGAGGGTCAGCCCTTCTGGGGAGTATTGATGAGTATATGTGCATATACAGTGTACACATATTGTAATTCAGAGGGATGTATATACATGCATTACAAAACTTTTCTTTATTACATGAACAAATTTTATCATAAGCTGTCAAGAAACTACATGAACATGTACCTGTGAACTAAACCAAAACTATACTGACTCAGTATTGGCAACGAAGAACAGGCTTCATCTCACTGGTTACAAGAAAACAAAGACATGAAAGTGTCCACTGAGATGACCCAAATTCTACCGTCCTTGCTCTGGCCAACTGAGCTGTGTATGTTGTCTATTTTTAATAGAGGGTCCACTCAGGCTGGTTCTGCCTAGAAGTCTGGAGTGTGAGTTCCCTTGGGATTGATAAGCTCAGCAGACTAACATTGCCTCAGGCAAAAACAGGCAAGCTAGGACACCAGAAACAAAATCCTACCTGGTACATATGGCAGCATAGTCAATCTGTTTCCGCATGAACAGAAAAAGATACTGTGTATTTTATTGAGAACCTCATTACATAGTTGTTGGGATCTCCCCCCCCCACCCCCCATTTGCTACAAGATCCAAACCTTCCAAAGCGTACACTTAACATGCATGGACAGAAAGCGATGAGACAGGTTCAAGCTAATTAATTATGAATGCAAAATGGATGCCTGGCACCATAGAGGTCAAGCAATAGGTCCTAGAGCAAGCAGTTCAGGTTTGTATGTGGATTGGGGAGAAATTTGGTGAATTTAGCGTACATGAAAATTCCCCAAATTTTGTTTGCATGCTATTGGATTTGCCAGATGTCTCAAACCTGTATGTGTAAGTTAGAACTTTGTGTCTATCTATTATATTTTTGAAGATATAAAGCTTTTAAAATTTTAATGACCCATAATTTGCATAATTTTAAACATCATGACTATTCCAAGTCAGGTGCCTAATTTCACTGGTGGGTCAGTCATAATGGCAAGTTTGGTGATTTTCAGAATTATAGTGTCCGAGAAAAACTCCGGACAAGTTTGGTCGTAAAGACAGACAGAAAGAAAGAAAGAAAAAAAGAAAGAAAGAAAGAATTCTTGGAAAAACAAATTGTCTGGGTTGGCACTAAGACAAAAAAATAAAAGAGACTTAGTGAAGATTTGATAAAATTTCACCATCCTGATATAACGCTTTCGGATTCAGTGGGATAACAAACTTAACCTGTGGACTCTTTTTATGAATATTAAGGTTCTCTAATCACTGCGGACAAGTGGCACAGTATATTACGTTTGAAACCAAAATGCCTGTTTCAGCACCGCAGAATCTTTTTGTAACTCTTGATAATTTCAGTTGTACAACGGAATCCCGTTACATTTCAGCAAAGCATCCGTATGCCTATCAAATATATCTGAGGAAGCGCTCTAGTCTGCTTATCTGTCCGTGTTTTAATATTCTTGTTTAGTTTATTAACGATCAGCCACAGTTCTGGGCCTCAGAAGCAATAAAACGTAAAAAAAAAAGTGGCCCGTGGGCCTTATGCTCTGCTGACTGCCATCACCGAAAAACCTTAAAAAATAATCAAGGTCATCCATAATATTCCATATCAAACTTCCACGTGACACACATCTGTTGTGAATTTGGCATCAATCGCCTTATTCTTTATCATGATACCGAATTAAATGTCAATTTCCTAAGTGCTTAATGACCTTGAAAATAGGTCAAGGTCACACGATCATAGAGTCAAGGTGACCCAAAAGAGGGTCAGCAAATAAAGTCTTATATACAGTGTACCTAAGAGCAATTTTGATTTGAAGGCGCAATTTTCTTTGCTATGGATGTCGAAGCTACACCTTGCCATTACAAAATCACCTTTTGCAACTTAACAGGCCTTGTGACCGAAGAGAAATGGGACAAAGTCACTGATTTTATAGAACATATTAGCATTGGACATAATCTATTATATCCTATAAATTTGACACGTGTAATTCAATTATTATATATTTGAGATATGGAGTTTCATGTCCTTCAAGATTTTTTAACTCATAATTTCCGTCACATTAAAGGTGGCGCCACTTGCATCATAAGCAACCGAGATTTTGATCTCTTCCACAATATCCCATTGAATTTCATGAGTTAAGGATGCTGCATTGGTCTCAAATTTTCAATTTTTTTGACCCGTATATTCAAAATACTGCAGGAAGCGCCACCAACATAGACGCGCCGACATATATTTCTGTGTACACTTGATGATTCCTTAAAATTATATGGGCTTAACTCAAAAACTGTGGGGTGCACAGCATTCACAAGATGACCCCTATATTCTAACTGGCCATATGACCTTGACCTTGACCTTGACCTTCAACGCAAAATAAACAAGATATGTTTGTAAAACATAGATGCCCCCCGCCCTCATTACCCTTGCCCTCGCTACCCTATTGATAGTGGTAGATGGGGCACTTGTGACCTCACAAAATTAGTGAAGGTTGATCATACATCAATGTCACATATCTTTAAACTTTAACCTAGCCCTTAAAAAACGACTAAAAACCTGGACAATATAAAAGTTATAGCTGTAAAATTAGTCATCATTTAGAAACCATATTCAGCAAAGTGGCTTTATGACCTTGGAAATTAGGGCAAGGTCACTCATTTTCACTTGACCTTCAGTTATTGTGCAAAAACCACAGGAAGTCTACTGTCTGTGTGTGACCCTCAAAACTGGGTCAAGGTTACCCATCTACAAACTCAAACTAGCCCTTATAGGCAACCATAAAGCTGTGCAATATAAAAGTGTTACCTCTAAAATGCAAGTTATCATGCAGAAACAGTATTCAACCAAATGGCTCTGTGACCTTTGAAATTAGGTCAAGGTCACCCATCTTCAAACTTGACCTAACCTCGAATACGGACAATTATCCAGTGCAATATAAAAGTCCTAGTTTAAAAACCTCTTCAGTTATCATGTGTTAACCAAATTTTACTCAGGTACCATTGTGACCTTGGAAATTAAATCAAGGTCACCAAACTTTAAACTTCTTCTAGCCTTTAGCAAGAACTAAAGACCTGTGAAGTATCTTAGTCCTAACTTAAAAACTTCTTGAGTTATTGTGCAGAAACCACAGGAATTCTACAATCTCTCTGTGACCCTGAAAACTGGGTCAAGGTAACCCATCTTCAAACTCAACCCAGCGCTTACAGAGAACCGTAAAGCTGTGCCATATAAAAGTTTTAGCTCCAAGGTATAAGTTATCATGCAGAAAGCATGAAACCATATTCAGTAAACTGGCTCTGTGACCTTTAAAATGAGCTCAAGGTCATTCATCTTCAAACTATGTCTAGCCCCAAATATGGACTATAATCCTGTGCAATATAAAAGTCCTAGCTTAAAAGCCTCTTCAGTTATTGTGCGGAAACTAAAGTTACTTCAGGTACCACTGCGACCTTGGAAATTAGGTCAAGGTCACTCATCTTCAAACTTTGCCTAGCTTTTGACTATAATGATACACCTGTACAGTATCAAAGTCCTAGCTTAAAAACTTCTTGAGTTATTGTGTGGAAACCACAGGAATTCTACAATCTCTCTGTGACCCTGAAAACTGGGTCAAGGTAACCCATCTTCAAACTCAACCTAGCCCTTACAAAGAACCATAAAGCTGTGCAATATAAAAGTTCTAGCTCCAAGGAATAAGTTATCATGCAAAAAGCATGAAACCATATTCAGTAAACTGGCTCTGTGACCTTTAAAATGAGCTCAAGGTCATCTATCTTCAAACTTCGCCTAGCCCCAAATATGGACTATAATCCTGTGCAATATAAAAGTCCTAGCTTAAAAGCCTCTTCAGTTATTGTGCGGAAACCAAAGTTACCTTAGGTACCACTGTGACCTTGGAAATTAGGTCAAGGTCAACCATCTTCAAACTTTGCCTGGCTTTTGACTAGAATAATACACCTGTACAGTATCAAAGTCCCAGCTTAAAAACTTCTTGAGTTATTGTGCGGAAACCACAGTCTACCGACCGACCGACTGACAGACCGACCAACCGACCGAACGACAGACCGACATGTGCAACGCTTCGAAAGGGGGCATAAAAATTGTTATATTCAAAATGTGTGCCCCGCATCCAGCTTTTTGTAGGTGGCCCTTTTGTTCAAATCAGGTATATACAACTTTTGAATTGTTGAAGAAAAATTAAAAAAAAAAAAAAAATTGACAAACGCCAAAGTCCATAATCATTGGGGTCACGGTGACTCAAAAAGTGGGTCACCCAGTACAATTGATGTACAATGTAACCAAGTGCAATTTTGATCTGGAGCCTAAATTGTCTTAGCCATTGATATCCAAGCTACACCCTGCCATTACAAAGTCACCACTTTTAACTTTACAGACCTGGTGACCTTATAAAATGGGTCAAGATCACTAATATTAGATAACAGCCTGGGATTGGACATGATCTATATATTCTATAAATTTTGTAAGTCTAATGCAATTACTTTCTGATATATGGAATTTTATATCTTTAAACATATTTTGGCTTAAAATTCCGTCAATTTATTGGTGGCGCCACTAGTATTATATGCAACTGAGATTGTGACCACCACCACAATTTCACTTAATTTTATAAAGATCTATCGAACATTAAGGCTGCTAGGGCGGTCACAAGATTTTCGCATTTTGATCCACATATTACACACTATTGTGGGTGACGTCATCAATATCAAACCCGACGTACATATTCATACACTTGAGAAGTCCTGAACGTTATATGGGGCTGTCTTGAAAACTGTGAACTAGCTGCATCGAGCTCACAAGCAAATGTTTAAGGAAGGACGGACGCATGAAGAGACATGATTGATCGCATAAGCTCTGCGACCTGAGGTCAGCAGAGCTGAAAAGTTTTTGCGCAAGGTTTTCATTCTGGTCTGGGGCATACATATAAGTTTTTATTCCAAACAATCTAAAACTGGACGTGCTAAACTTAAGAATAAAGCTTGGTGGAGTACTGTGAAACACTTAATGAATCGCAATCAATCTTCTACTATCCCATCTTTATTACACGAAAACCGTCATGTGACTGAGAGTCTATCCAAAGCGGAAATTTCCAATTTGTTCTTTTCGAGTCAAAGTAATCTTGACATGTCGGTGGCGCCTGTACTCCCTCCCGTCGATCTGCCCACCAGTATTCTGGAATCCATTGAAATTAATCCAAATGAAATCTGTCATATTCTGGAAAGTCTAGATGTCACAAGGGCCACCGGTCCTAACGGCATCAACTCCTGTAGTCTGAAGGAAGCAGCGCAGTCCATTTATTTGTTACATTAACTAGACTATTCAATTGGTCCCGGTCTCTTGAACACTTTCCCGGTTTGTGGAAGAAAGCAAATGTAACACCTTTGTATAAAAAGGGTGACCTAAGTTTATGTAACAACTATCGTCCGATTTCTCTTCTCAGTTATGTTGGGAAGGTGATGGAAAGAGTTATATTTAAACATGTATTTAATTTTCTTAGGGATAGTCTACTTCTGTCGGCAAACCAGTCCGAATTTATTCCTGGTCACTCTGCAGTCAATCAGCTTCTTTCCCTCTATCACGAATTGACTCCTTTCACAGAACCAGCAAAGCATAGACTTATCTCACCTCCAGCTGACTGGAGAGGGCATCGCGGGGGTGAACACTTGTGGGCATAGGGTAACGCATGTTAAAAGTACTAATCTTTAAAGTAAATTTGAGGTCAATTATAGAAACATTAACATAAATTGTAAAACTTTTTGATTAGTATGCCTGTCAACATCAGTAAAGTACCAGGAATTTTTAATTTGAACATGTTAGAAACTGTTTACAGGCAAAATTATTGAGACCCTCATACGGTAGTCCGTATCTGTGTACTGACCACCCACACTTGCATAGGTGTCAATTGGTTTCTGACACATGTTAGGTTAATCAGCAGAGTAGTTTGTGAAACCTTTAAACTGAGTATTTTTCTTAGGGATAGTCATTTTGGCAGTCTGTGCTCATGTTGTCACAGCATATTATGGCTCTGTGGGATATAACCATTCATACAAGGGCAAAACACCATTGTTTCAGTTATGGCAGACACGTCACTGATTAGGCAAGCTTTACTGTCGTAAAATAGTCTTAACCTATTGTAATAAGTTCAAAATTTTATGAAAGGTTTCATTAATAGTTTAGAGGCCATTTTCTTGCCATAATTAAACTTGCTCAGCTGAGATATTCGTGATATTTTACCATGTAAATCTTGCTCTGTGGAAAGTGGGTATGTTAAACCCATACAATCAAGTAGTCTTACCCCAGCAAAGGAACTTTTTGTAGGCCTTGCAATCGACCAACAGACGGAGGTTCTAATAGTTTTTCTTGACATAAAGAAAGCTTCTGATCGTGTTTGGCACGAAGGTCTATTGTGCAAATAAGCGCTCAGTGGCGTATCGGGTTCTCTGCTTAATTGGTTTAAAAATTATATATTTGATCGCCAACAGCGCGTTGTATTATATGGACAGGCATCTCAGAGGAACACAATAAATTTCGGTGTCCCCCAGGGCTCTGTATTAGGGCCACGTTTGCTTTTGATATATATAAATGATATAGTGGGTGTTTGATTAAAAATTAAACTCTTCGCAGATGATACATCCTTATATCTTAATGTTGATTATCCATGTCTGTCAGCAATCATGATGAACATTGACCTTTCTTCCATACAGGTTTGGTCTCAAGATTGGTTTGTAACTTTCAACGCTTTGAAAACAGAAGCCATGTTAATTTCTCGCAAAAGGAACCAGGTGAATCACCCTCCTTTAGTGTTCCAAGGACATCGGTTGGATAATGTTGACCAGCATAAACATTTAGGACTTTTACTTCGATCTGATCTCAGGTGGCATGATCACGTAAATAGGATAGTCATGAAAGCTACTAAGCAGCTCAACATTTTGAAAACTTAGCAGCCTTGATAGAAAGACTCTAGAAATGATATACATCTCTTTCATTAGACCTTTAATGGAATATGGTTGCACTGTCTGGGATGGCTGCACCCAGGCAGATGCATTGAGGCTTCGAAGCATTCAGCTGGATGCTGCCCGTGTCATATCTGGTGCCATAGGGACCACATCAAATGCTAAGTTAAATGAAGAAGCTGGTTTTACATCACTGGCAAAACGCAGAGAAAGAAGCAAATTAATAAATATGCACAAAATCAAAAATAATTTAGTCCCAGAATACCTCCCCAGTATTATTCCCAACGATCCAAATCACAATAGAAGATACAATGCCAAACAGACGCCAGATATACCACTTTTTAGAACTAGAACTGAACTTTTTGATACTCTTTTTTCCAGCCACAACCAAACTTTGGAACCAGCTTCTTTCTGAAGTACGAAATTCAGAGTCTTTATTTGATTTCAAACAGAAAATTACCCAGAATGTACCAAGATCAGTTAAGCAAACTCAACTTTATTACTTTGGTAAACGATTCCCGGCAGTCATCCACGCTAGAATGCGCATGGGCCGCAGTCAGATGAAAGCTCATCTGTTTGATATTGGTGTTATTGATTCTCCTGAGTGTAGATGCAGGCAAAACATTGAAGATGAATGGAATTATTTTTTTGTCTGTCCCTATCATATCATCCAAAGGAATGATCTCCACAGCATTGTAATAAATTATGCTCCTTTTAGTCTACTCTGGAAACAATCTTGTATGGTGCTTCAGGATGCAGTTTCCAAAGTAATAAACATGTATTTCTGGCTGACTATATCTTAAAAACTAGACACTTTCAGTCTGTTGCCATAACATAATTCAATTAGTTTGTTGTTAATCCTGCGATTGTTGCTTTGCTCAGAAATATATATTTACATCTTTTCACATTTAGGATATGATTAGTTACATCTTTATAGCCCCACTGTCTGTCTTGTTATACTTATGGTGTCTTCCTTTAACTTGTTGCAGAATGCAATGCTCTGTGGCCCGTTTACGATGGATGGAAAGTGTATCTAGAGCAGCGCACTTGGTACTGTGTTGTTTCGTCTGTCCTGTCCATCCGTCTTTCTTCCAAAAGAGGGGTCAATATAGGGCTTTGCCCTTCTCCCCAATTGTATTCGTTCGAATGAAATATGTTTAAGCCAAACTATACGTAGGGACTATGATAGTATCAACGAAAAGCTGTCTAACCTATCATCCTGATTAAATTTAACGAGAGAACCTCGGTAGAATTTACGAGACATTAAATACTTGAGTTTGGTTACACGATCGAATCGAAGTTTGTCAACTCGGCTACATTACGGCTACATTATTTGGTTGCCAAGGATGTAGGGAAGGTAAACATCATAGAATATTGACATTTTGACTGTTGTTAAGAAAACTTGTAATGCTCTTTTATTTGCCAAATTTAGGAGTACGGTTCTTTTGTGCGGGATGGATATATAATGATGTTCATCAATTGTTTCATGCGCGACAGCTGTGAAGTCATAATAGGCTCCGAAACATGTGCAGTAGTTACCCGCTAAAGACCCTTTAATTAATTTGGGCTGATACAGCCTATGTCAAAATTTTAGAGGAACGTGTGCAATATGGACAATAGTACTTCCATATGTATATAGGTTAGACAGGGACAGGTTATCTTATGGAGAGTAAAGAGTTCGGACTGCGGAATAGGGTAATGACTACTAGGAAGTGGTTCTGGGCAAAAAGACACAAATACAATAATCTGCTTTTGGAAACGCAACAGAGAGAACAATTTGTACCATAAATTCTTTGAATTAAACTGAATTTTATTTTCATAATAAATGTACAGACACACACATAATTAAGTTACATGATCGGCAGTTCCCAAGGAGTTAAAATTGTTCGAGCTGGGCAAAAAGAAAAACACGTTTTTTTACTGTTGCACGTGTCACAACCAAATACACACACGCATGCACGTGCGCGCACACACAGTCAATCTTCCTAGAAAAAGCCGTCAGTCTGGAAGTCTTCAGATCACATTATTAGTATCTCCTGTAATAGTGCTGCCCATGTCGTCTTTCCTGGCAGTCATGCTGCTGACCACGCCCCCATCCATCATTTCTTGGTTGTTGCCACGCATTTTGTCTGTTGTCAAACCCAGCATTCCCCTGGTGACCTCTGTTATTATAATGTCCATGGGCGTGGTAACCTCGGTCAGGTCGCTTCCAGCGGTTAAACTTCCCGTTGTCATGGTATTGTGGAATTCGTCGGTCGTGTTGATCTGTGACAACAGATGAGTATTGTACAGTTATACTTTGGGCAAAATAAGTTTAGCCGTCCAAACTACCCTACATACCATTCAGTACATTTCTGTTTTTAATAAATGAAGTAGACCTGCATGCAATGGATGAGGAATTTGTGTCAGCCAAGGGCTTTTTTTTCCTATCCTCGTTACAGAAAGAATATCATCACCATCGTCGTCATCGTCGTCGACAGACAACAGGCAGACATAGATAGATAGATATATAGATAGATAGACAGACAGACAGACAGACAGACAGACAGACAGACAGACAGATAGATAGATAGATAGATAGATAGATAGATAGATAGATAGATAGATAGATAGATAGGTAGGTAGGTAGGTAGGTAAAAAAACGTCCGTTGTAAAAATATTAGAATGTTACCCAAATAACTTCGTTCAAATGATATGAAAACGACCTATGCTCCTGTGCTGAATAATTGCACACTTTTAATTTGATAGCTAGTGATCACGATTATGAGCACCTTCTGCAGCCTGTCGGTTGTACGGCCCGTGTCGGTTTCCAAGATAGCCTCTTTGTTGGCCTCTGTGCCCGACCATTCGCAAATCATTCGTAGGCCTACCTCTTTCAAAGTCACATGAGGCTGGTTTGTATTTTTGCAAAACTTGTTTCCATCCATTTCCAGGCTCCGGATTTTTGATATAGTATCCTTCAGTGTTAGTAGCATAATGGACAGCATCTGCCAGCTGTTTGTACAGTGCCATGGGTGTTGGTTGCTCCACTTTCAGAATCTGCATTCAAATATAAGGATACGTATGGGCCTAGTTCTCAAATGAGGTAAAAAGTACAACTATCACCGGATTTTAGTTATACATGTTGAGCATTATTTGAAATATGGGCGATTATCAGCAAAAGTTAACATACCTGCCATCTTCAAATCTCACTTTTAGCCAAGAAAATAATAAAGGCAGTCACTTTTAGATTAAACTAACAGTTCGGTAAGCTGCTGCTAAATTGTAAAAGATGCACATGTTGTTGCTATCTCTATCTCCCTAAATCTTAATTTTCAACAGGAGACCAAAAGGTACAAGATACATGTAATTACCTCAAACCAGTCCTTCCACACTGAACATCGCTCAATCTGGCTGCATGCTTCTTTCATGGCTTCCAACATTTCGTGGGTTGCTTGTCCATTGTTCTTGTCATAACGACTGATAAGATCGTTACGCTCCATTCCTTCTGGAGCAGCAATGTCCAGAAAAAGAATCTACCAAAACGACAAAAAAAAAAAAAAAAAAAAAAAAAAAAAACCATCGAAACAAAAATTAACATATTTCACTGTAGCAATAATTTGTGTTTGAATTACTGATGTACTGTCATGCATAGAATCGACGCCGGGATCTTTTGAGCATAAGGAATTCGTTTCTGCGCAAAATGTGTTTTACTCGTTTGAAAATGTCAATGTCATGAAGAAAAGCAGCACTTTAACATGCCATATACCTGAAAGGCCAACAACTTGCGACTGACGGCAGTTCTCGTGAAAGTATGTTCCAGACGATATTCCATATCTGTGTCCAGAAATCCCAGTTTGGCATCATCTTTGACATACCACATGACATTTCGCCGAAACGATTCTGATATGAACTCCTTCGCCACGCTCTGCCACCTGCGACAGAAATGAAAATCATTTCCAGTCAGTGAATTGGTCATCGTATTTTTTTCGATATTGATAATCAATATTAGCTTACATGATTTTGTTTTATATGTAGAGCCACAGTCACACGACATTACTTTGACATGAAACTTTAGCGAAGGTACATGAGCGTCCATCATTTAAACCACTTACAGCACTTTGAAGTTAAGCTGAATTCGTTATCGTCAAATGTTATCAACCTGGAACAATTGAAAACAGGTATTTTGATTCTGAAAAAATAATCTCACGATATTACAAAAAACTCTCACATGGATAAAATTTCTCTTCATTTTATTACATAATTCTTTTTGGACGAGTTTTATGGAACAATGGTCTTTTTGAAGAGAAACGCAAGAGGGCTATGATAATCTTGTGTTCCTTTATAGCATGCACAGACTGAAGTGGCCTACGCTTGTTACTTTGGGAATCAAGTCAGGCACACATGTATAATCTCAACTTGGCCATTGAATAAGACCATCATCATGTTCAATATGATTATCACGTATCAACGTCCCAGCGCAAAGAGTTTTAGAGTGACCAAGTGATTACAAATTAAATCAATTCCATCCATATCAAGCCTCCAATTAGACCTTGCACAGGAAATGGTCGAATTACCATCCTATCTGGTACACCCTCTATCCCTTCCTTTACGAAGGTAAGATATATAAACAAATATATTCAGTCAGGTCACCAATGAGAGGATATGTTGCATGTGTAAAAAGTCCGACGTTTTAGTAAGCCCAATTTCTATTATAGACGAACTCAAAAAACATTCACACCAAACTTGAAGACAACCCAGCTGTACTTTTGGAGATGAAAAGTGCAATCAATCAATAAAACACCTCTTGTTGAACAAATTATTGACCAGGGGAACCTATACATTTTCCAAAGCATTGTCAAGAAATGATTTAAGATAGAAGATATTTTAAGGCAGACTGACCGACCGACTGACAGGCGGAGACAGACAGACAGAAAGATAGATAGATAGATAGATAGATAGATAGATAGATAGATAGATAGATAGATAGATAGATAGATAGATAGATAGATAGATAGATAGATAGATAGACAGACAGACAGACAGGCAGACAGACAATTAAAAACATAATTAAAATTTTGACAATACTGAAGCATGACCTGATGAACAATGAATAAAGATGCTGAAGGTAAATCCTTACAAAGATCTGACCGTCTGTTTTTAGAAGTCAAAAACGTGGACTTTTGATGGACGATGATTGGACAACATACCATAAGCTTGAAGATATTTCAACTCTGCTGACCCACAAGTCAGCTGAGTTAAAAAAAAAAAAAGAAGAAGTTTTTAACAGTTCGTATACCTATATTTAGACGAGGCTGCCAGAAGCATCAACCATTGACCAAGATCTGGACAGGCTGTCTTGGTACGCTTTTCTTCATGTTCCACAAAATTCTGTAAGTACAGGACAAAGTTCAGCTGTATCTTTGAATTTTCATCCAGTGCGCAATGTTACAAGCCCACATACAAATACAAGGGCAATGGCTGCTTACCTAAAGTATTGTGGAAAGGGAATATTCCAACGGAACGTTGCACGATAATGTTTAATGATGCCAGAGGCGTATTGGCTGAGGGAGGGACCTTTTAAATCTACTAAATATGTTTAACTTTTCTGCGAATCAGATGCACGTGTATTACCTATATTTTACGCTCAAAATTAATTAAAATTCACTGTTATACACCTAAATTTAAAATATACCATCATATCACCTTACAATGCAACTTAATAGGCATGTTTACCTTCAATCGGTCCTCCAACATTTCTGCTAAACCATCATAGTTTTCTAGCGCCCAAAGGAAAAGCCTGTGAAGAGCAAAGTATCCAGTCAGATGATTGTCGCTGGTGTGCTGTGTGCCCTTTGAAAATTGTACGACCGTTGCACACATCAGGTTAGGTATTACCTGCAGTATGATGTTTTGTATGGACATCGTTTTACCGTTTGGAAGGATTTTCACAATCTTGTGCATTGTTGCTTCAAATGTTTGTTTGATGCTTTCCCCGTGCTTTGGGTGCATATATAGAGGAAGGAAATACGCTATTTCCTCTTTCATCAAACTGTGAACTATGCCAAGTGTTTTCTGCATCGACGCATATGCTCCATACGAAAGATATTCGCAAGGTGTTGTCAAAACGGGTCTTCTGGCCGAGCCCCCTCTGGTGATGCCATATCCGAACAGATCCTCATTGGACTTTGGTTTGTCCGAGGACAGTCTTGTTTTGGATATGTAACAAATTTTTTGAGAGTTTTCAGCCCCAGTAGAAAAGCTCGCTTGTTGTCCTGATTCTGGCGTAGCAGAAAATGGCGGGAAAGGTTTATCGTGGGCATGGCCGCAGTCTTTACACTGAAACTTTTTGGCCAGTTTGGCATTGCTGTCAGATGCATGATCTGAGTCTCCTTCAGCCAGAAAGGAAATGACATTGATCAAAATAGTCTGAACTGTGTAACCTGGGGACCACCCTGTTCCTTTCTCGTTCGCCCATTCGGTGTGAATATCACTGAAGTCTGAAAAAATGGACAAGCACACTTTGACGCCTTTCTTGCCATCCATGAAAGCACCTTGGGTATAGTGAAACCCCCTTGGTACAAATTCAGCGCTGGGTGATTTATAAGGATACTCGTCTGGGAAAAACAGAATGATATGATATACAGTATCCTTGTATAGACAGTTGCAGTGCCACTCAAACATGTTATCATCCAAAGGGGCCGCTGATACACCAACCACTGGGTTTCTGTCCAGTTCTTCAAGATCAGCAGCAAGTCTTTTCATGGCTGTCCGTCTCTCTTGGTTTACAGCCATCTTTTATGACTTGTGAACTGGTTAAGCTCTCACACAATAGGTCGTTTGCCTGAGGATAAAGATGAATAGAATAGCGTTTTTTCCTCAGAAAAACCAAACACAAAGTACGGATAATATTTCATTCAAGGCGACAATTCTTCAGTCATACAAGATCATTTTTTTTCCTTTTGAGCAAAAATAGTTTTGTAAACAATTTTGCAACAGGTTGGTAGCAGTTTTGCCAAAAACAGATAAGTTCCAACCACTCATCATTTAGGAAGTCGTATTTATTTGTTAATCTTGTATCACTCACATATTCTCCGTTTGATACAACATTTAATCTAACATCACTTAATTCAATTTCATATATAGCCTAAGTCTAGAGAAACAATAAATTGGGAGGTCGTGTAACACATTGCAGTATAGCGTGATTCATCCATTTCTTCATTACTTTGCCGTTTCTTATGGGACCTTTTATTTACTCCATATACTTTTTGATTACCATGATAGTTGATTGACCGTAATATGGTCAGGCAACCAAAATATTGAGATGTCATGCATGAGGTGAAAATCAGTTGTAACCTGGTATTTTTTTCAATAATTGGTCCTTGATGGTGCTTTTCTTTTTTTATGGGGAGATGTGACTTTCTCAAACTCGCATCCTAGATATAGTAGGAGACAAGCGGATTATCCTATGCTGTGAAACGTGAATCGGGTTGCAGTAACACGTTCACCTCGTCTCTTGGAGTAAGATAAGGTTGTGTTTTAAGCCCCATGCTCTTCAAATGTTTTGTGTCCAATCTGCCCCCCCCCCCCCCCATTTTGTCTGAGAGTTGTGATCCTGTCCATCTTTGCGACACCAAGATCAGTAGCCTAGTGTATGCAGATGATCTGGTTTTGGTGTCGCAATCTGGCACCGGTCTACAAAATGCTTTAAATGCCATTACTTGCTACTGTAATAAGTGGGGTCTTATGGTTGACTAAGACTGTAGTGTTAATATTTAATAGCAGAGGTCATCACCTTAAAAATTTCAATTTCAACTATGAAAATTGTACTGTCGAAGTTGTTAACTCTTATTGCTACTTGGGTATTGTTATCACCCCGTCCGGTAATTTTAAATCTGCAGTTGAACGCCTCGCAGACCAAAAAAGCAACCTTTAAAGTGAGTGACTTAAATATAAGAGATAACATGTTACTGGCCTGTAAATCATTTCAAGTTCTTGTGTTTCCTATTTTGAGCTATTGTGGCGAAATTTGGTGTCCATTCTTTACTAAGGGACTTGATGGGAGCAACCTTAGCAACTTGTGTGAGAAAATTGAAAGGGTTGCTATCAAATTTTCCAAATACATATATCAGGAGTTAATAGAAAATCGTGTAATGCAGCAGTACGAACTGAACTACGTCAATGCCCTGTCCTGCTAGACATGCTTCCTCAGGCAGCCATGTATTGGCAAAGACTTCATATACTCGAACCGTCCAAACTTGTTTCTAATTGTAAGGCTTATAGACAAACTCAATTATTAGATACTGATAACTGGACACTTCTCATGGGAAATTATGGGATAATTTTTTATTTGAGAAAATTAGGCTCAATTTTGATATCAGCAAAAATTTATGCATATTGCATTATTGAAACTGAAATTATTTAATAACTATATATATATATATATATATATATTTATACACACACACACACACACACACACACACATATATATATATATATATATATATATATATATATATATATATATATATATGTATACATATATAACTGGTCTGAATATATAAACCGTATTAACCACGAAGGATCTAGTGATCATTTCAAATTACGTACATTTAGATTGTCTAAACAACAGTTTGCAATGGACCCCTATCTGCTTGCTACAACCTGTAATGAAAGGCATGAATTTACAAAATTGAGGATAAGCGTTCGTTCCTTAAAGACTGAACCAGGCAGATGCTCCATTCCTAAAATACCAACAGATAAACGTTTCTGTAAAATATATAAACATAACTCTGCTGAAGATGAAATATATTTCATGCTTTATTGTCAAGGGAATGAAAAAGAAAGAATTTTTAGCTGACAAATTGCTGACTTGCACATATTTTCACAGGCTTAGTGATCCCGATAAATTCATTTTAGCTGATGCTTATAATTCTGGTGATTCTGAAATCCTTAAATTAGTTTTGGAATTCATAAATGTATCATGTCAACGGCGTATTAATTGACATTTGACATTTAATTTGACATTCTATAGTCAGCCTTCGTTCCATTTATCACCATCACCTTGGGCTGATGCAGTGTTGATTTCTTGCTGCCACCTGCTGGCAATCCTCGTAACTATTATTTCTTTCTGACGTCCGGGTCACTGAAGGCGCCCGTTGCGGGTCTGTGGGCTATATTTTTGTTTTTGTTGTTTTGTTTTTTTCCTTCTTCTTCTTTTAGTGGTTTAGTTAGTTTTAATACAAATCTTGTGCATATCTTAATCTCTGTAGGCCTATGCTTGTTTCATTGTCTTATTATTCCTATATATGAATCATGTCTGACTGTCTTCGACTTCGGACTTGGTCAATAAAAATCTTGAATTATCTTGAAAATCTATAGTTACCAAATGTAACACAAATATCTTTACCTTTCCCTTAACTCCATGGCCTATATATTTAGGACAGAATCAGTTTGGTCGGGTGCATTACTTGTGAACCCGGCATTTGATTTCACAGTTATTTCACACGTGGGTATGATAAACTTAACTGGGTTCATCCGCAATTTTTGTTACGTGACCACAAACGACGCGCTCTTCTTAAATATTGTGAGCGGGTATTTGAATCCAAGATATCTACGGCATGTTTTACGCATTATTTCTCACAGCTTAATTAATGTTTACTTCCTGAATTGAACCGGCAAAATTTAGGTCACTATGTCAGCATGTGAGCTTGAATCTCCAGGAACAACAAACTTAGTGGTTCCTCCAAGTATTGATCAGTTGTATATTGTTGTGAGTTCTGCACAACCATGGAGCTAGAAAGGCTTTCAAGCTCCATGGCACAACTATGAACGTAATAGAAGTAGCCGCACTGCTCAGCCTTGAGGGCGATAGCTGACGGGTAGCTGAACCTGAGGCTGAGCTGAGCCGAGAATGTCGTCCGTTTTGGCAGCCTTTGCCATTTGGCGGTGAATGTGTGATGGCAGCTAGGGTAGCTCTACTGCCTCAAGACATTAGCGTCGAGGCTTCTATGTCAAGAGCTAATGCCTTAATAATGACAGGCATGCCATACGTTCAACCAGCTCATCGAGGCTTCTATGATTATGAATGTATGTTTCTGGTGATTCTGAAATCCTTAAATTAGTTTTGGAACGGAACGGCCGGGTCTCGAACCAGCAACCTTCGGCACCAATCAATCGCCTGGCCGAAGATGGGAAACGCACATACCAACTGTACCAAACCCCCATTCCTAAAAAAACAATGGTTCAATGGAGGCAAGTATGCGTGAATGCCTTAATCGACACAGTCCAATTCATTTTATTTATTCCAGTACAAATGGATTCATGGAACTGGGTTCGGAGTTGTCGCAGATGGGGGACTGTACATATGCACATGCAAGTCTATCTATCTATCTATCTATCTATCTATCTATCTATCTATCTATCTATCTATCTATCTATCTATCTATCTATCTATCTATCTATCTATCTATCTATCTATCTATCTATCTATCTATCTATCTATCTATCTATCTATCTATCTATCTATCTATCTATCTATCTATCTATCTATCTATCTATCTATCTATCTATCTATCTATCTATCTATCTATCTATCTATCTATCTATCTATCTATCTATCTATCTATCTATCTATCTATCTATCTGTCTATCTGTCTGTCTGTCTGTCACATGCAAGTCAATCTATCTATCTATCTGTCTATCTATCTATCTATCTATCTATCTATCTATCTATCTATCTATCTATCTATCTATCTGTCTGTCTGTCTGTGTGAGAATGCATGACCAAAACTTCTACGTGCTCTATTATCAAGATATTTATAATGTTTTTTTTTTGGTTTTTTGGTTTTTTTTTTTTTGCATAGCTGCAGCCTGTAGTATGCCACATTGTATGGGGAATTAAAATTGTTGAAATGTACTTTTGCTGTTTGGTCATTTTGACCACAATTCTGTACAAATACACGACCACGAACTTCACGCTTGTTGCAAGGTCCCACAATTTTTTTCAACATGTTCAAAATAATAATAATAATAATAATAATAATAATAATAATAATAATAATAATAATAATAATAATAATAACAACAACAACAACAATAATAACAATAATAATAATAATAATAATAATAATAATAATAATAATAATAATAATAATAATAATAATAATATACCACCACCACATACCGTGTCTAATAAGGATGCGCACAGCTTCGGCTGTTGAACTGGTCCTGGTCCTGGTCCCGGTCACTCCACTGAGAGAAAGTCAAGCGCCAGTTTTTCTGTACAATATCTTGGCTGGTAGACCGTGTTTTTGTCGGCTGTGTCGCTTAGTATAGTGTTTTATCAATCTATCCAGTTTGTTCTTATACAAAGTAATCTAGTAATCATGCTGACGAATCAATCCAGCACTGTTCAATAGCCACTTGTCCAGTGAACTGATGAGTAAGCTCGACGTAAGTTGTACGTTTCCAAAGAACAGCTCTGAATAATGACTGTTTTGCCGATGCTGCACTTCACTAGATCTGTGACGTGATACAAATCAAATGATTTGCAAACACCGTTTCTTATTATAATTCATAAGTGCGGCAAACATTTCACAGACCTGTTTAACTTTATTGCATATAGCGCCCTCTGTCGTAGCAATTGGGCGTACCCGTTCATATATCCATCCATTCAAGTAGTACTAGTAGGGACATAGTACATCACGCGAGTGGGCAGCAAGATATTATATCAAATGTTGTGGATAATGGTACATGACAAATAAGTGAAATAAAAGTCATAACAATAACATCAGCTGTTTCTTAGGCCCGATAGTAGCATTTTTAGGATTTGATACCCATACAAATAATTTGTTCCAGGAATGAGAAATTCTTACATTTCACAACTTAAACCAGCACTTTACTGGATTACCTGTGTGTTTATATGAACAGAAATATAATTTGGTTCAAGTGGTTATAAAAACTCGTTTTACTGATGTAGAAAATTTACATGTATAATATCGCACAACCTCTAAAGAAATGGTTCAACATTTTAATCATTTTTTAATTAGTACTTTCAGTAAGGGGGATGGACCTGTACACTTCTACAAATAATGGAAAAAGATGATCATTTGAAAATCAAATATTGTGGTATTTTGATATTATTTCTTGGAAGATCATCATTTTTAAGTACTAAGTTTGGGGGGGGTCATAAAATTTAAAAGTACCCATTCAAAAGTGATGATAATGTTGAACCATCCCTAACTTTTATATTAAATTTCTTTTGAATTTTGGCAGATTCTCTTCATTTTCGTGACGCTCCATATAGAAAAACTTATATTTATGCGTTTCTTGAACATATACATATACACGTGTAGCACCTGATGCATTAGTTCAAGAAAAAATGAAATGATATTTACTTGATGATATTAACTTTAATTTTTTACATGCACTCCAGAGTCTATGTTAAAATCTACATGTAGATCTACTTTTAGCTTAGCTCAGCTGACTTGTCGGTCAGCTGAGGTTGTGCATGTGGTGACACCTCATCTGTCCATCACATTTTCTACTTTTTCTCCACAACCGTTAGTCAGATTCACCTTAAACTTGGAGAGAATGTACTTTAGGCAAGTCTCTACCAAGTTTGTTCAAATAGTCACACTCCACTGATTTTGGAAATTTAACCCTTTTGGGGGGTATTTTTTGGCAGAATCTTAAAAAATATCTGAACTGCCAAGCCAATTGCTTCAATATTGCACAGAAACACTTCTGGGGACCCCAGACCTTAATTTGTTCAACAGGTAGCACTGGGACGTTTTTTCCCTTCTTTTATTAATGTTTTTTACATTTTAATGCTGCTTTCAACTTCTCCCAAACTGTATGTCACATTGTTGTGAACGCTGTCGAAATGTAACCTGAGAGCCTAAAACAAAATTGCTCAAATTGTGCTGAAACTTGATCGAAATGTAGCTTGTGGAAGGGTTAAACAAAACTGTTCACTAGGTGGTGATAAGATAAGATAAGATTAGACTTTATTTCACGTCGGTTTTGGTACAAAGAACATTAGCCCTAACATTAGCTATTTGCCGACAATAAATATGACATAGTAGTACTATAAAACTTTGTAAAAACATTATTACTATTTATGCTACTGATAATAATCAATGATTGACACTTTAATTCAAAAGTTACGCATGATATGGTCAAATAAATTAACACATATGTAAAAGCAGAGAAAACATGACACAGATAGAACCAATATTAAATGACACAATGACAGAGTGATGTAATGCACAACTCATAATATGCACAAATAGAACCATAAGGAAAAAACTTTAAAAGCAAAACAGTAAAACCTAATACAACACAGTCATGGAATAGTCAATTACACAGGGTTTGGCGTTAATTTCTACAGAAGTTGCATGTGCAGCCAGCTCCAGCCCATGCCTTTATTAAATTCTTGAATTGGCCAACAGTCATAGCATTCTTGAGATGTATGGCCAGCTGGTTTCATATTTTGGCTCCAGCGTGTCTGAAAGATTGGGTCCCGTATGTTGTGGTCTTGTGACCCTGAATATTTAAATTGTTATTGTTACCTCTGGTATTATACCATGAATTTTGCAAGCCAAAATAATTGCCTAAATATGATGGAGAAATTTTATTATTAATTTTATATGACTCAATTGCAATTTGTTTGATCTTGAAAATGTGAAAAGTGGTGCAGTTTTGCTTTCTCAAGTAGGTTATCATATGTAGATTCATGGCCACAGAAAACAAAACGCAGGGCCCTTTCTTGAATCTTTTTGAGCTTGACAGCATCAGTCTCATTACAAAAATGACATATTGTGGCACAGTAATTAAAGTTGGAAAGCACAAAAGATTTAAAGATAGCCATTTTGCTTTCCATAGTAAGTAGTTTCGAAAGTCTTCTCATTGAGTTGTTTTGCTGTGGATCTCTGAGTTTTACCGATTTTTTTTAGGGGGGGGGGGTCAGTTTGGGTACCTGTCAGCTAAGGCATGCATTCCTATTGATTAACATATATGTCAAATGGAGATGATTGTACACATGTAATTATATACTCAGTATTCACATTTTCGACCCCGTCACCAAAAACCGTCAACCAGATTCACTTCAAACTTGGTGATGTACATTAGGTGGGTCTCTACAAATCTGGTCAAATAGTCACACCACAACGATTTTCAGATTTTTCATGTTTAATTTTTTTGGCAAAATCTTTTTTTAAAAAATGCCTTCTCCTTACTTTCAAGCAAATTGTTGTGAAGTCGCATAGGGTCACTTCTGGGAACCCACAGATCTTAATTTGTTCAACAGGTAGCGCTGCGATTTAGCTTCTATATTTGCAAATTTGGGGGTTTCGTTTTGACTTTTGCACCAAAACCATCACTCACATTGTTCTGAAACGTGGTAGAAATTTAGACTGTGGGAGGGTGAAACAAAATTGGTCACCTAGGTGATGAGACTCTGGAGTTTGGGTCATGTCTGGTAATGCATGTATTCCTATTGATTATCAAGTAAGTTTTTGACAACTGGAACAGAAAGTCACATTTTTACTTCCTCTCCAAAATCCCCATCATGTAGACCAGAGTTGGACTTATCATGGGTTGAATGTCACATGGCTTGAAAGTCAGTCAGCTGAGGAGGGGCTGTTCACACACCCGTCTTGTTAGAATTTTTAAAGTTTTTTTTGTTCATTTTTCGGCAAAATCTTTTAAAAAATCTTATCTGAAACTGCTCAGCTTTTAAGTTGTATGGGATCATTTCTGGTGGCATCCAGACCTTAATTTGTTCAACAGATGGCGATGCGATTATTTTTCTTTTCCTTTTTTTTTTCTTCACTAGGTGGTGATACTCCGGATCCCTGATTTTTCACAAATTTTTCCATTTGAGTACCGGTCGGTTAATGCATGCATTCCTATTGATTACCATGTAAGTCAACTGAGATTGTGATAGAAAGTCACATTTTAAACTTTCTCTCCAAAACCCGCATCCCTTAGACCAGAGTGGGACTTATGGATTGAATGTCAAGGTCAGCTGAGAACGGGCTGTTCACACAGCCCTCTTGTTGTATTTAGTGAGGCAGTCTCTCGGGGGGAAGTATACGTCCCTTGAGGTTGCTTCCTTCCCGCTGAAAATCTATTATGGATACTTCTATATTTGTAACTTTGTATTACACTAATGGTTTCTTTGTGTAACAATTTTCATAAATGAAGCAACACAATACAAAAGCAATACAACAACATTTACTTCATGTTATATTTCAGTACCATCCTGCAAATGTGATCAACTAGAATGAAAAAATAGACATAAATAAATGTTCTAGATTTGGGCCAGATCTATGTTAAACTTGTTCTCCACGTTAAGTCTTTGTCGGTTTGCATCCATATGATCGTTTGGCAGTTAAAAAGCTGCGGAGTTTTAATAAGCATTTTGTCTCATCACTGTTAGCTGTCATTTAATTCTGATCCTAGGCACCAATTTTCAAGTAGCCAAATTCAGTTAATTATTTAAGTTAAACTTGATGCAATATGTCAATTAATCAAGCATTTGTTGTTGCATGATTGTAACATCCTCATGCCGCATGCATGTCAACATGTAAATCAATATAATGTAGGAATTGTTTGTAATTCATCCCTATATAAAATAGAGGTGGAAACACCAAACACAAAATCAGTCATTTAGAAATTGAGTGAGATAGCACGCCAGCTTATTAAATGAAGAACAACCATATGCCGCTGTGGCAGGCAAGGGCTCTGATTAAGATCGTGTCCTAAGGTATTCAAGTTTTTCTTGGGTTGGCAAATTCTTTTCCCACAAAAAATTCTGCCGAATTACCTTTAAACCACTGATGACTCATTATGGCTCCACCTAAAACGGAAAGGATTGACAAAACTAGATGCACACGAACCAGGGCTTCAACTTCTGTGCACATGTATGTGGAGAACCAGGGAGTCGTTGCTGGTAACAGGACAGGTGAGGTCAGTGATTCTGCTTGCATTGAGCAGATAAACCCAATGTACATAGAATGGGGCATCGATCGGGTACCCGGGTAGTACGAAAAAGTGGGGTACCCTGGTAGTATTGTCGGGTACCCGTTAAAAAACTTTGGGTTTTTTTTTTTTTTTTTTCAGATAGATATACATTATATAATTAATAAAACTTGACCAAATGATAATAACATTTGAGATAAGAATGTTCATATTAGAACAGCTCAAATTGTCCAATAAACTTTATGCTTTGACACGATCTTATATTGGGGTTAATTAAATGGCTAATGATTGCGCGTATCTTTGTGCATGTATGTTGGTTGGATTGCTTGCTGTTATGATTTGGTCACCGGTACCCGGGTAATAAATTACCCGACAGTCGGGTACCCGGGTAGTAAAAATCAATACAAGTCAATTCCCTAACATAGAATCGTTCAAACTGGACATTGTCAAATTGATTGGTCGATGGTAAGGAAGAGATGCATGACGATCTTGCAAGAAAGCATGACGATAGTATCATTCAGTTCCAGGGCATGTCACACAAGTTTGATTGTATGGAACGTGCTAATGGGGAACTCAGAAAAGAGTTGTATTCAGAGTTGACCCTCGTTAATGATAATGAGAAGTATAGCAGACGCAATGTTATCGGTTTGTTGGGTTGTCCTGTCAAGTAAAAATGAAGATTATGCACTGCCTATCCTAAATGTTGCATGAGAATCCATGGATCTCGATATTGAAAGACATATCATTAAAGTTACCCACCGCACAGGCCCCATAAAATAAAATAAAACAAGACAAATACGCTATTCTTGTCAAGTTTAAAATCCGTCATGACCGCAACTTGGTTGCGAATGCCAAGTCCGGGCTCAAAGTTGCCGCCTTAGCAGACTTTCTCCGGTCCCTGGTCAACAATCTATCGTCCCGCAGGGAGTCTGTTTAGCAGGCAAGGCTGAAAGGTTCTAGCTACGTAATGTTCGAGGACATCACAGGAAAGAATAAAAAGCTTTTGTTCTTGAAAAGCTACGATATTAATTGATAGCCTGGGGGTGACTTAAGTGTTGGATACAATATTCCTATTCTGGGGCCCACCACCGTCCACAACTTGTGACTTCAACGCATTGTATTTACATTTTCAGGTAATGCTCACTCTGGAATAGTTGAATTGCCGGGAATAAATGAAATCAATACCCAGGTGGTTCCCGCCACCCACAGAGTCAAAAGCATTGGCATTGCAACAGGCGGTTCAGAATTTTTGGAGGAAATGTGCCACAGAGCTGGTTGAGAATCAAGATCCTCCCAGCTTCTGCAATCTACTCTTCCTTGTCTTCAAGTGATACTGAGGCTGGCCGCCAGTGATAGACCTGTCAATGCTGGACACCTTTCTAGTCGTCCCATCCTTCAGGATGGCGTCTCCCCCCCCCACCATCAGTGACAGTGGCCCCGGGGCCCATGGAGTGGATGGCATCCCTGAATATCAAGGACGCATTCTTCCAGATGCCAATCACTGAGAGTTCCCAGGCTTCAGCCTAATTCTGCTGTTGTTGGCCTCAAGTGCATGTACCTCTGAGGTTTTTCCTTCAGACATCACCTGCTCACATGGATCAATGGTCCCCCCCCCCCCCAAGCTGTCAGTCCCAGTGGTCATATGTGGCCAGTATGCAAGTAACGTCACACCCTCTCCCTTTGCATCTATAAATTGGCAATGGTGGTCGAGAGGTAATGTTGCGTAACATACATGAAAGTTTTAGTAATTTCGTATCAGTAAGTATACCTATCTCTCGATCACCAGAGTGAAGCCCACCCAACCACCCTGCTTTTTCACAGCTGACGTCCACTGGCCACTCATTAAAAGAGTGATGATTGGGGAGCATGCACACCAGGAGTTACCACCAGATCTATAGAAACTGAGAGATGGCGCCACAGGACCCTCAGGGTTTTGGAACAATCAAGTGAGTGAACTCAACTCAATTTCCTGGGCCTTCGACCCATACATGGAGGTCTAGGCAATGATGGTTGATAGGTAAGTATACTTACTAATAACAAAATGTCTAACAATTTCACGTATTAATCAGCTGTTACTCCTCTATCACGAACTATGTTTCGCAGTTGATGAATAGAAAGAAGTCCATGTTACTTATTTAGATATTAGCAAAGCTTTCAATAAAAGTTGGCATGAGGGTCTACTACATAAAATAGAAAAGAATGGTGTATCCAGAAATTTACTTATATGGTTCCGTGACTATCTTTTAAATAGACAGCATCAAAGGCCAGAATTCTGAATGGGACTTTTTTCAGTGCAGGTGTGCCTGAAGGTTCAGTACTTGGCCCCCTTTTATTCCTCACATTTATTAATGATATCGTTGGTGAAGTACATTCTAAAATCAAACTTTGTGCTTAGGAGACAACTCTCTATCTAACTGTTGATGATCCCAAAACAACATCTGCTACCTTAAATACTGAACTATTCTGTATCGACGAGTGGTCCAACAATAGCTTATTACATTTAATGCTCTAAAAATGGACTCCATGCCTATTTCTAGAAAACTTCAATCTCCTGTCCAGCCTTCACTAATCTTTCAAGGCCATACACTCACTACTTTAAGTGAACATAAGCATTTGGGTGTAACATTAAGATCCAATTTAAAGTGGATTGATCATGTAAATCAGCTAGTTTTGAAGGCATCCAGACAGCTAAACAATTTGTAATCTCGGCAATATCCTCTCAATTGCGAAACACTGGAAGTGATTTATGTCTCCTTCATAAGACCACTATTAGAATATGCTTGTCTGGGGAGGCTATGAGGAGTTTGATGTTAATCGT
The DNA here is from genome assembly GCA_964020975.1 of Hermodice carunculata. Classification (NCBI taxonomy): domain Eukaryota; kingdom Metazoa; phylum Annelida; class Polychaeta; order Eunicida; family Amphinomidae; genus Hermodice; species Hermodice carunculata. Next base: position 63,142,784 of record OZ026630.1, on the reverse strand, counting down.
TTGGGAAAAAATCAGCTGGCTGCTGCCCGTGTAGTAACTGGAGCCACGAAAACTACTTAATCTGACAAATTATGTGAAGAAACTAGTTGGGAAACTTCAGCTAAACGTCGTCAAAAGGCCAAAATAATTCTAAAATATGAAATTGTTCACAACATTGCCCAATATATTTCAGAAACCTCCCATACATTCCAGATGATGAGATGAACTTCAGTCCTGATACCCGTCGGAGATTAGACATTTCTCATTTTAGAGCCTGCACCAACCTGTTTGATCGATCTTTTTTCCATCGGTTACTGGCTTGTGGAACGTTCTCCGCTTAGAAACTCCTAATGCTTCAAGCCTCTCACAGTTTAAACTCAGAATTGAATCTAATGTCCTCGCCCAATCAAACATACTCACCATTATTGTGTTGGGAAAAGGACAGCTGCAATTCAGCATGCAAGATTAACAAGGGCAGCATCCAGATGAACAGTCACTTGCACAAATCGGTAACAAAGATTCTCCATTATGTAGCTGTGGTCAACGGCCGAAGGATGTTTGGCACTACTTTTTTTTTGCTGGCCCTAATTACATATATTACAGAAATTCTTCACATTCTTTCATAATTTTTACAGTTGTTCCTTTTAATTTGCAAACATTACTTTATGGTTCACGATTGTTCTGTTTCAGAAAATGAACGTTTTCGTGAATTCAGGTTTTTAGTTTGGTCACAGGAATTTCGAAGTCAACCAGATCATATACTTGTTTCAGATTAAATAAAGTACCGTTTGTAAGAATGTGATGCATATTGATGGCCCATAAGTCAGAATGAGTGCTGCATCACAGCAGCAAAAAAAAAAAAAAAAAAAAAAGCTCTAAGCCCTACCAGTGAAACTGTACACCAGCCTTGGAATATCAAAAATACCGAATGTAGTATAAACTGTGTGGTTTGAACATTTAAATGTAGAGTATGTAAATAAACAAATATATATATATATATATATATATATATATATATATATATATATATATATATATATATATATATATATATATATATATATATATATATATATATATATTATTGATTTCAAAAACCAAAATTACTTTCATCGAACGATGTGGGGGATTTTGTTGACTTAGTATTGATTCAAGAATGTTTTACAAATGTTGGATATGGATAACCGGCGAGTTCATTAGTTATATGTAACTGTCTATAATACAATTTGAGATAAGACACTTCATGTGTTACATCGGAGTATCGTAACTACAGAATATGCTTTTAAGAAGAGTGCAAAACACAAAGCGACAAAGAAGAAACAGGAAAAAATGTGCGAATCAAGTCCTCTCATTAAAACGGCTGAAAAATAATGGCTTAGACTGCAAAAGGCGAAAGGAAAAGACAATGTGCTAATGAAGATTTTGAACAACAACGCTAATGGCGAAAAGCGGCAATGAGGAGAAGGAAGCACAAGATGTGCACATCAAGTCTCCTCACTTAAACAGTGTAACAACAATGATGGAAATATTAGAAATTACTCATTTTAGATGTGAAATTTGAAAATGTAAACCGTTTGATTCCAGTGGCTGGCACAACGTGTCGACTTGGAATCAGATTAAATATCTTCTTTGCATGGCAATGTGACTAGGTTTCTCGAACACAGACCGAGTCTTGTATGTTTTCTTGGGACTCTCGGGTTTCCTTCTGTGTTATAGTTCGGGATACTTTATTGGGCTTCTGCCTACCTGGGCCTCTAGAAGATCAGAGCTTGTGCAATGAATAGAGTAGACCAAGTCTACATGCTTCCTCATACGTTTGTTGAGGGTGGAATGGTTTGCCAAACACACGAATTTAACGTGATTATTATATTTTATTCTGAAAGCCGTAAAAAATCCGCAAACATACATTTGAGGTAAAATTCAATAAAAGGAGTAGCAACATTATGTATGCATTATGCAAGTTTATTTGGTCATAAGTTTTATAAATAGTGATCTGATGTACATAATGTATCACCTGTTAAGTTATAATTGGGAATGGTTTCCTTTCAACCTGTGTGCTTTTGAGGATCACCTTCCACTGGCTGTGATATATTTCCCAGTTACATGTAAGGGAGAGAAGCACGAAACGACAATTTTTTCTGCAATTGTATCATATTTGTCTAAAAGCAAAAGAAAAGTTACATGATACACCCCATAGTGTTTTGATTCAAGTCCAAGTGTGAATTCTAAAATCTTGAAGGTTTTTATAATAATGATGGCATAATTTCCAAATAACTGAATCCAACTGCTATGATACCGACTAATGCTGCTATGCTGAATGATTGCATTATTTTCTTAATTGGCCAGTGATTACAATGCTGGTTGTACGGTTCGTATTCCCTTCCATAATGGCCTCTTTGTCGGCCTCGGTGTCTAGCTTTTCGAAAATTCACACTTCTTTGCCAGTCACATGAGTCAGGTTTGTATTTTAGCAAAACTTTTTCCCATCCGCTTCCAGGCGCCGGGTTCTTGATATAGTATCCTTCAGTGTCAGTGGCATATTTGACAGCAGCTACTAGTTGTCTGAACAATGCACTGGATGTTGGTTGCTCGACCTTCAATATCTGCATTAAATGCAAAGAAATGTTTGAGCATAGTTCCCCCGGACATTGTTTTTCTCTGACATACGGTAACAAGTACAAATGCGGCAGGATTTTCTTGCACATGGTCAGCGTGCATTATCTGTAATCTTTCCAACTATCAGCAGTTAATGAGAAGTCGGCAGAAAAAAAGGAAAACCAATTTTGCTTTGTGGGCGGCCTCTTCATATGTGATGTCATTCTACATGGGTAATGCGATAAGTCGCTCTCTTTCATCTCTCAATGTGACCCAGGCCCGGCAGCTACAGAATCACTGACTGCGGTGTTGCCCAGTTCCTGCACAGGCTGTACTGACAAGCGCTTGCAATGTTCGGTCAGGTAAGCATTCGTGCAAATAAGAAGGGGGGGGGGGGAGGGGCGGGAATGGGGGCAGGCAGAAAGCGTGAACCTAGATCATCTGAACGTGTATGGCAGTCGCGTTGTTCAATAATTCACAAAACCCTTGGTTTCGTAGCAAAATCCAGGGTTTTGCTAACAAAAGGACAGGTTTTATCTCAAAACCCTAGGTTTCAAGTGCATAACCCACAGTTTTGTTACAAAACCCCAATTTTGCTTAGCTAGTAAATTGGAAAACTGAAACTCTTCAGTGTAAACAAAGTTCTCTAGCTCAATTTTCTGATATAAATTTTATGTTCACACATCTGAGTTTTTGGGAGCATGAAGTTTAAGTATCAAACTATCCAAAGATATTAAAATGTGATTTGAGGTTATCCAAAGGTTCTAGCTACACATATGCCACCTTAAGCTAAGTTTTACAGTCATGTAAGATATTATTGCAGGTAAAGCCCTATGTTGGCCGTTGCCTGTACAACTGTTCTATGTTCACCCTCTCTACCTCCTCCACCCACCCTGCCTCTTATTAGCACGAATACTTGACTGATTGAACATTACCAGCGCCTGTGGGCTGTACTGTTGGGTCGAGAATGTACGAAGCGATAGAGCCATAGAAGCTCTCACACACACACACACACACACACACACACACACACACACACACACACACACACACACACACACACACACACACACACACACACACACACACACACACACACACACACACACACACACACACACACACACACACACACACACACACACATATATATATATACATACCTAGTAAGCCACTTGATGGCAACAGCGCTTCAATTTCCCAAGAAGCAAAAGTTGGTCTACATACCACAAACAATTGATGGAAAAGGTAGTCTTCAATAACGCATTTAAATTCTTTAGCAAAAACCTATTTTTATCTTCTAACTAATCTGGGTTTATGCTCTTACCCCAATACCATAACTTTCTCTTGCTGTTGATCTACAAAAAGAGGTTTAGGTAGCGTTGTTGCTGTTGTTGTTTTTTTTTCTTCTTGATATCAGTAAAGCATTTGGCCGAGTTTGGCTCTAAGGCTTACCATTTAAACTTCAGCGGAATTTTATACTCCTTACTTATTTTTTTTTTTTAAGGTTAAAGGATTCATCTTTTAAATTGCCGGTAAAGAACCGTTATCCACGGTAAAACTTCTACGCGGGGTGTTATCAATGCTGGCGTACCTGTACTTGGCCCCTTATTATTTCTTATATTTAATAACGACATTGTGGATTACGTTCACTACAAAGTGAAAATTTCGCTGATGGCATATCATTATATCTTACTGTTGATGATCCTAACTTAACTGCAGCTAATTCAAATTAGGACTTGTCTTCCGTTGATTCCTGGTCTACTGATTGGATAGTAACATTCAATGCCTTGAAAACGGATGAATGCTAGTGTCTCGGAAGAGGAATCAAGTTTCTCACCCCCCTTTAATGTTTCGAAATCATCAATTAGAGTACATCGACCAATATAAATACTTAGGAATAGTATTGCATTCCGATCTTCGATGGAATATTTACATTATTTTTATCATTGCTAAATCTTCCAAGCAACTAAATATTCTACACTATCTTTTGGACACAGAAACTTTAGAGATAATATAGGGACCTTTCATTCGACTTTTAATGGAGCATGGTAGTAAAGTCTGGGATAGCTGGACACAGGAAGACACAGAAAGATTGGAAGGAGTTCAATTAGCTGCTGCACGTGTTATTTCATGTGCCATTTTAACTACTTCTGATGATAAATTATACGAAAAAACGGGTCTGAAAACATTGGCAAAACGCCAGAAGTAAAATTAATCCAAATATACAAAATTACTCATAACTAAGCTCGTGATTATTTAAGTGATATTATCTATTCCAATCAGAACCAGATTAGATATTGTATAAGACCAGCTGACAACCATCCTCATTTTAGAGCTAGAATAGCTTCATTTAATAATTCCCTTTTTCCTAGCATTACTAGACTTTGGAACCAGCTCCCTTTCAATATTCGAAACTTAAATTCTCTTGAAGAATGTAAGAGCCACACAGTTTCGAAAGTGCCACGTTCATTCCACGAAATTAAATTGCACTATGTTGGTCAAAGATATCCGGCTGTTATTCAAGCAAGGCCCAGGATGGGCCGCAGCCAGTTGAACGCTCACTTCCAGTATGTTTGTTTATATGTATCTCCAAATTGTCGCTGCGAGCATGGTATAGAAGATAGTTGGCATTATTTTTTTGTTTGTTCATTATGTACAATTCAAAGATATAATTTACATGCATTTGTTTCACATTTTGCCCTACAAATAGTTTTATTTGGATCACCAAATTGTTCATATGAAGATGAAAAAAAAAACAAAACAAAAAAACATTTTTGTTAGTTCAAGAATATATTGTGAAAACTAAACGCTTGCAGCGAGGTGCCGTAATAAGAGTTTTATTTATACGTATATTACAACACTGACCATAGATTATATGTTTAGTTACTTGCAGTCCTTCTGTCTGTCCTGTCGAACTGTCATGTCCTTTTTCTTTTTCTTTTTCTTTCTTTTTTTTTTTTGCTCAAAGCATCACTTTGCTCTAATCGAGACTGAAAAAAATATTTCAAGTCATGAAATTTGGCTCCCAGCCAAGTGAGGTCTTGTCCATCGTGTCTTTTCGTCCATTCTCTGCAAGAGGGGTTAATAGTTAATATAGACACAAGTTTCATGACATTTGCCTGTGTACTTTTAATTGTCATGGAATAAAATATGTTTAAATCATACCACAAACAAGTTTCCTGTCAAGACAGGAAGCTCACAAAATGGCATCATTGATATCAAATAAACAGTCGTGGAACTGAACTGTAAGAGAGCTGCACCTTACTGATATACGGATGCCTACCTTAAACTAAATAAACGAAGGGCGGCAAAAACTTAAGGATATATATAATTACCTCAAACCAGGTCTCCCATGAGGAGCACTTTTCAATCTTGTTGCATGCTACTTTCATGGCTTCCAACATTTTAGGGGTTGGTTGCCCATTGTTCCTGTCGTAACGACTTACAAGCTTGTCACGCACCATTCCATCTGGGACAGCGATATCCAGGAACAGAACCTGCCAAAAACAATATGCAATTGAACACATAATAGCTATCATCAAAGCAATACTCAACTGAACACATAATAGAAATCATCTGCATTGAAATCAGTGGTGTAGTATGCTGTGCACAGCATTGATAATGACATCTTAGCAGATATAATGAATGAATTTCAAGGAAGGGTTGCCTTCGATTCATTTTAAATTCTTGTTAGGTCATCCTTAATATCAGAATCATACCCAGTCATTACAGGCAGCTTTACTTTATTAAAAGAGGCCGAGAGGAGGGAACAAGCTCTGCATTAGGCTATACCTGAAAAGCTAGCAGCTTGCGACCAACGATGGTTCTCGTGAAAGTTTCTTTGAGACGATACTTCATATCTGTGTCCAGAAATCCCAGTTTGGCTTCATCTTTAACATACCACATGACTCGTCGCCTATACGACTCTGCTAGGTACTCTTGTGCCACGTTCTGCCACCTGTCATAGCAACTTGGTAGAATCAAGGAATTAAGACATATACATGTTTTTTTAATTATATAGTTATTTTGGCTTCCGTTATATAAATGCATGCACACACAGTCATGGCTTTACTTCTTACAATGAAGCTCGCATACACTGGTGTCCAATATTAAAACCGCTTGAAACACGTTGCAGTTCCGCTGAATTCATTATCGTCATATGATAATGTCCTGGAATATAAACTGGGAATACATTACTTGACTCTGACACAAACATCCTCCCGCTACTACATGTATGTATGTATGTATGTATGTATGTATGTATGCATGCATGTATGTATGTATGTATGTATGTATGTATGTATGTATATATATATATATATATATATATATATATATATATATATATATATATATATATCAGACAGCAGGCATATTTTACTTTCTTGCAATTAAATGTAATCTTACATAAAGAGCAAACAAAGAAGAGGACTGTGACAGTCCTGTGCTTAGCTGACATAGCATGCATCGACTAAAGTGGATCGACATGATTGCTTGGGTAGTTTGGGTGTAAAACCAATGTCGCACACAGTTCTAACTTGGTCCTTATAAAGAGCAACTTTCCCGAAACACAATTTCTTTGTGGATTAAGCATAAGGTCCTTAAAGCCTATGAGATCTCACTGGAAAGGTGTGGCACCTTGCAGCTTGTCTCAGCCACAGCTCATGAGGTGCGAGCCTTTAATACCTCTTGGCATGCCCTGTGGAATGCTGCATATGTCCACATTCAGCAGGCCTGCCGCTGGCGGTCATCTATGACCTTTGCTAACCACTATTTGTGAGTCATGTTAGTGCTTGAAAATGGCATGCATGCATGCATCACAGGCTCCTTTGCTTAGGTTCCGATACTCGTTCATTAGGACTTCTTGATCCCATCAGAGCAGCCACTGTGTTCCAGTTTATGGTTTATATATATATATATATATATATATATATATATATATATATATATATATATATATATATATATATATATATATATATATATATATATATATATATTAAGCAGTATTGTATTTAAATCCAATGTAGTGACTGTCTCAGATATACAAAGGTATACATGTAAAAATATAGTAATGCTAGAACAAATTCTTGTGTACTTTGGATTCTGCAAAAATAAAGTGACATTCTGAAAAAGTATTGTTTCTTATTGTTATTTCTTCATATCCACACCTATATGTATCCTGCCAAGCCACCAGGTAATTGTGGTCTGCACCCAATCTAGATGCACTAGTTAATGAATATATACCCAATCTGGATGAACCAGTTCAGAAAATATGGTATTAACTCATTCCACCCTGAAGGAAAGGTATAGACACATGTGTTTTACATGGATTGGGAATCTGGCAAAGCCTATATTAATCCCTCTCCAAGGCAGAGATGTTGGCATATACTTTTCTACCTTTTATTGGTGGAGAAAACCGAAGATCTCGGGGAAAGCCACCGTTCACGATCGGAGAAGTAGTTAACTCCAACCACATGCCGCCAAGGCCGAGATTTGAACACAGGTCGCAGAGGTGGAAGGCAAGAGCGTGGCCGCCCTGCCAACCGTGAACCCCTGAAGGAAGATTGAGTCAACAGCTTTCTTTGGCATGCCCTGGGCGCATTGCGCCCAGACCATGCCAAGGAAAGCTGTTGACTCAGTCGACATAAATGTGGCACTGAAAGGGTTAATTGCAGTTATTTATGTCTTGGCCACCCATGCATGCTCTAGAGCCCAAGAATTGAACAGGTTTTTGTTACTATTATTGACGGAAGTTTTCGGTCCCAAATTTATAGGAATTACAAGATTATCGAGCCAAATTCATATTAAATATTGTATTTTCCTACCATTCTCGTAAATGCTAGCAATCAATTGACCATTTTGATTTGTTCAAGCACCTGGATGTATCAAACAGATGGCTTGATAATAGCAACCTGATCTAATGAAGTGAAAAATACGATAAATTTATGTCGACCTGTATGGGATTCGAACCCACTACCTAAGTCATTCACATACAATTTTGATTTTTATACATACCAATCATATGTGCATTACGTGAAGACTAATTTATGCAAGTTACTGTAATAAAGTGCTAAAAACTTATCTACCAAATCTCTTATATTTAGTTGAGTTGATTGAGTGCATGATACAGTCACCTTTGGTAGAGTCTACTCTAACTGAATAGAGGCACTTGTTGTGAAATGTGAATTAAACCCCTACTCATAGGAACTTTGTTTTCCTTTTTGAGAAGCTTTCAACTGGCATCCACCATGTTTTTATTCAGTTCTGAAGATTGTATGACCTCTCACCCCTATGGGGAGGCTTGTCACATGATAAAAGACTATTGTAGACTGATGGAAGTCAATGGAAGTCGATGGAAGTCTACGGGCACTTGGTTTGAAAGTAATGTACATACATTCCCCATGCAATAGTATCCAATGGAAGAAAATTCAAGATTGATAATTTTATCAACGTGTCTTTCCAAACCAGGATAGTACTATTAAAATGCTAAAATTACCATCATTGCCTTCAATTAATTAAGAACTATTTAACAATTGATGCTTCATATTTCTTTTGCTGGGGACAGGGTATTGATACCTGAGTGGCCATGTTAAATTAAAACTTTAACAGCATTGTGAAAATCATTGTCTTGTATTAATATTTAGATATTTTATGATATTTACTCTAAGTCTCAAGTGGGTGGAGTGATGACTGCAGGACTCTCCTTAATAGTTTGATATTCTGCATTTACATGTATAGAATTGCCATATCCATACTGGGTTACAGAATAATCTGCACAATGTATATAGCCTGTAAAGCAATGGAACAAGATCACTCTTCTGCGTCATTCAAATTGGCATTTCGGAACAAATGGTGGGCTCCCAAGTTCTCAAGGAAAGCTATTGACCCACTAATACACGAAATTTGATGGGAAAATAAACAGTTTTTTTCTTGGTTAGCCAAAATGAGAATAGGAACGTGGATGTATCGGAGTGGCATCACTGTCATACTTCATTGGTTATGTCAGTCCGTATAGTCTGTATTTAATTAAGAATATTTCAAAGGTTGAGAGGACCAGTTTAAAACCACCAGTTGCCTTTTTTGTGGGTGACTGCCTTTCTCAAGTCAGGAGTGAAATTTGTTTCTTCACATTAGTATTGGAAGATGAATGTTGATGCTTTGGTAACTCTGGAATCTCTTTGCTGTCATTGTTGGGTTTGATATTTATGAATATGGGTCATGTTTTTTTTACATAAGTGCATCATACTAGAGACGTCCGTCCATCAACAAAAAACTTCGGAGTGGCATCATTTCGTTAAAACTACACTGGTTTGGGCTTTCATACGTAAGTAAATGCTTTAAAGTGATGGCCAGATTCGTACCACCACTGTCATACTTCATTGCTTACATCATGCTTCAATGAGCATTGTAGAAAAACTTCGGAGTGGTATTATTTCACTAACCACACTGGGTGGGGCTTTAATACTCGGGTAAATGATTGATAGTGAAGGTCACTACAGATTTGTACCATCACGGTCACATTTGATTGGTAACATCATTTTTATATGAACAATGTAGAAAAACTTCGGAGTGGCTTGAATTATGCTGGCGAGACATTCGTGCCCCCCCCCCCCCCCCCCCCCCCCCGCATGGGTCTGGTTTCATCCAGTTAGAACAATTATGGTTTTTGGGGCAGAAATGTTTTTAGAGTATCTATAAAAACAAATGAACACACACACACACACACACACACACACACAGAGAGAGAAAACATTGAAAACATTTTTGAAGCAGGACTTGTTGAAGAAACATGGTAGACTCTAAGATATCTGCCAAGTTTGATAAAGATCTAGCGATGAGTTAGTCTCTTTACAATCTGGCAAAAATGTGAGTTGTTGACGGAAGACGGACCATATTAAAGACACACAGTGACAAGTCAACTGCACTGAAAAGAAGTTCAGTTTACCTGTATTTAGATGAGGCTGCCAGAAGCATCAACCACTGACCAAGATCTGGACAGGATTTCTTTGTACGTTTCTCTTCATTTTCCACAAAACTCTGTAAATTCAAGACAAACTGCTGTAATTAATCTGTAGAGGCTGCACTAGTTAGGCTTAAATACAAATTCAAGACGTGGGGGCACCGATTTTATGTTATTTGTGCTTCATGTCAATAGCGCATTCCAACAGAACCCTTTTAAATGTTTGCAATTGTTAAAGAAGACCAAGGCGGATCCATGGTGGAATGGGGATAGGGCGGGAAGCGGCCACCTCCCATAGCACACCAAAATATCTTTTTAAAAACGTTTTCTTTTTTTTCAGTATTATTGATCTATTTCTATATTTTAGGGTGAACACTGTTCACAATTTCACGCCTAAAACTTGAAAGGCAAATATCTGTAACAAAATACTTCAATCATTTGATTAGAGGGGTTCATTACCTTGATTTGTTCCTCCAACATTTCTGCTAAACCATCATAGTTTTCCAGTGTCCAAAGGAAAAGCCTGTGAAGAGCAAAGTATCCAGTCAGATGATTGTCGCTGGTGTGCTGTTTGCCCTTTGAAAATTGTACGACCGTTGCACACATTAAGTTAGGTATTACCTGTAGTATGATGTTTTGTATGGACATCGTTTCACCATTTGGAAGAATTTGTGCAATCTTTTGCATTGTGGCTTCAAATGTTTCTTTGATGCTTTCCCCGTGATTTGGGTGAATGTACAGAGGAAGAAAAAACGCTATTTCCTCTTTCATCAAACTGTGAACTTTACCAAGTGATTTCTGCATGGACGTATATGCTCCATACGAAAGGTATTCGCAGGGTGTTGTCAAAACGGGTCTTCTGGCCGAGCCTCCTTTGGTTATGCCATATCCGAACAGGTCTTCGTTCGACTTTGGCTTGTCCGAGGACAGTCTTGTTTTGGATATGTAACAAATTGTTTGAGAGTTTGTATCACTAGGAGAAGAATTTGCTTGCTGGCCGGATTCTGGCATGGCGGAAAACGGCGGGAAAGGTTTATCGTGGGCATGGCCGCAGTCATTGCACTGAAACCTTTTGGCCAATTTGGCATTGCCCTCAGACACATAATCCGAGTCTCCTTCAGCCAGGAAGGAAATAACATTGATCAAAATAGTCTGAACTGTGTAACCTGGGGACCACCCTGTTCCTTTCTCATTCGCCCATTCCTTGTGAGAGTCACTGAAGTCTGAGAAAATGGACAGGCACACTTTGACGCCTTTTTTACCATCCGTGAAAGCACCTTGGGCATAACGAAACCCCCTTGGTACGAATTCAGCACTGGGGGATTTGTAAGGATATTCGTCTGGGAAAAACAGAATAATGTGATATACGGTGTCTTTGTGAAGACAGTTACAATGCCATTCAAGCATGTTATTATCGAGAGGAGCCGCAGATATACCAACCACAGGATTTCGCTGCAGTTCTTCCAGATCGGCAGCGAGTCTTTTTATAGCTGATCGTCTCTGTTTGTTTACGCCCCATAACGCCATCTTCTTTAAATCTGTCGACCGGTTTACGTCCGAAGCAACAAGTTGTTTACCTGATGTAACAGATAAAAGGCAAATAGTGTTGCTTCCTCTGAAAAAGCAATGAAAATACTGAAAAGACGTACGAATAGTAGAAAAACAAACATTCTTTCCTTTCTTATTATTAATTCTAATTTACTTTCTTTCTATGTCGTTTTGTTTTGTTTGTCTTTTTATCACACCGCCATACTTTACCTTACTTTGTGTGATTTTATTTGTTTCCTTTCTTTTCGCACAGCAATAGTTTGGTAATGATTCTGGTGATATTTATAATGTTTGCCTGGCCAGATGGTCAAGTTCCCCGTCAAATCTAATGATAAAAACAAAGTTGTTCATCTGATGGTGATGCTCCTTATCCCTGATTTTAAACGAATTCTTCAATTCTGCTAGTTGCTCAATACATGCATTCCTATCGATTACTGTGCAAATCAATGGGGATTGTAATAGTAATTTATTTTCGCAACTTCTCAATAGCTGTCAGCCAGATTCTCTTCAAATTAGGCGGGGATGTACCTTAGGTGGGTCTTCTACCACGTTTATTCAATTGGTTGTCTCCATAGGATACTCCATAGATCGCGATTGTTTCTCGTGATCCCGACGAGCGTCCTCAAAGAAAGAAAGAAAGAAAGAAAGAAAGAAAGAAAGAAAGAAAGAAAGAAAGGAAAGGAAAGAAAGAAAGAAAGAAAGAAAGAAAGAAAGAAAGAAAGAAAGATGATTAGGAGGCATTTCAAGTGGTCACACATTACTTGCGCAAAAAGAAGAAATTTTCTTCCCCCAAACCGTTTGGTCAATTGCTTTGAAATTACATTGGCATACTTCTGGGTACGCTCAGACCAGGTTGGGAGTTATGGGTTTGGGTTAAATGTCAAAGTCAGCTGATGACGGGCTGTTCACACAGTCTACTTGTTATTCAGCTTTTTAAAACAAATCATGTGTGTGTGTGTGTGTGTGCGTGCGTGCGTGCGTGTGTGTGTGTGTGTGTGTGTGTGTGTGTGTGTGTGTGTGTGTGTGATACAGGAGTCCCTTTAACAGGCCCAGATCCCAAATTTGATCCTACTCCTTTTTATTGTTTTTAGACCAGGGAGCAACCGAGTTTATATTTATGTGATATCTGTGCTTTCTGACCACACAAAATGTTCAAACTTCTAAAAAATCACAGAACAGATTAGAATAAAAACGTGCAGTGCAAAAAGCTATGATAACAAATTTTATGGAGTAAAAAAATCAGCTCTGTGGATTTTTATATTTTTTTTACAAAAAGAGAGAAGAGTTGCACTTCTAAACCTGAAAAACACTGGCCTGGTCCAAAAATCTGAAATCTTAAAAAGAACTTAACAAGGTAGTTACATCATTGAGGAACAAGCTGACTTATTTATTCATGGTTGGATGAGCTGTGGTGCCGTCGCTTATACGAAAATGTTGTAATAAGAAATCAAGAATAATCATTAAAAAACAACAACAAATTTTGGTGTTTCAAGAAACACAAATTGGGGCAGTCATATACTTCACATGCTGAGCTATGGCAGGGAACAATAAATGAATTAATACTTTTGGAATCCAGCTGGTATGCGTTACCTTTGAACAAAGAAATAACTTTACTTGCGCTCTAAAATAATTCTAAAGGGCTTTTATGCGAAAGTACAAATACTAAGTATTAATCAGAGAAACCTGAATTAAAGATACCAAAATACATTAGCAACACCTCTAATGCCAAAAAAACAGGATTGAAGGTAGCAAGTTCAGAAGTTTTACTTTAGCCAAGGTACATTCCCACCTAGTTTGAACAGAATGCATACATGCAGCAAAAGATATGATAAATTGCTGCAAAAATGTTTATATGTATGTATGTATGTATGTATGTATGTATGTGGGGTATATATATATATACATATGTATATACAGCTTCAATTATCACACCAAAATATCAACAGAGAAAACTTATTATTTTTCTCAGTCAAAACCAAAATATTAAAAAAGTGTTTGATTAGACGTACTTTAGGTTAGGTTGAGGTATTCTCGGCTAGTTTGGAAATTTGATTACGTCCTTTAATTGGGGTATTTATTTTTTGGTATTCATACAAATGATCAAATAAGTAAGATTGGCCATAGAGCAGTAATCTAGTTTATTGCTCCATGGATTGGCTTTGTCCATTCTTAATTACCTTCGCTTTACAGATGCAACGTATAGATGCCTTACACTAAGTACTGCTCAATTCTAGGTATATTGAAACGGAAAGACAAAGTTTCTCTTTCGCCTCCTCCTGACTCAATGACCAGCCCATGGGCGTCGCTGTTGGTTTTACCGCGTATTTTAGTCAAGGTTTGTCAGGCCTGCGCAACTTGCCATTTTCACACCCCAATGTTTACTTCCGGCATACCATTGCACGATTCAGCCCGAACTCAGCAAAAAATATTTACCTTGTCTTTAACCCTATGTTGCATTTGACTCACAAGTAGGTGTAAAGTTCAACTCTTAGGCCCGGGAGCCAGGAGAAATGACAGTGGAACGGGTTATCACGGCGTCATAACAGTGAGTCAACACTACAGCTGCAAACATGAGGAGTCCCGTTGTTGTGTTGGAACCACAAACCCACACACAGGCGTGTGAAAAGATTATGAATGCGAGAGCACCGATGCTGCTGTGGTATTACTACACAAGCAGTATCGGTGCTCTCGCACTCAGAATATTTTCATACGCCTGTGCACAAACCACGTCATTTATCCATAGCATAGAATGATAGGGGCCAGAGTGAAGGCGAAACACATTTTCAGTCTCCCTGGGCCACAAACGTACCTTACCATAGTATAGGGAACAAAAAATGGGATAGAAATGTCCATACAGGCATTAGCCATTGTGACCAGCCGGTCCCACATGTGGACCCACTTGACTGACAGACTATGGAGCTCCATGGATAGACCAACTTAGGCTCTTTTAAACATGAAAAAAGGGTACAATTAATTTACCTGCTTCGCTGGCCCGACTCGGTCAGATCCCAAGATGTCGGAGTATCAGCTCGACACCGTTAATAAAAGTTTTTAACCGTCCAGTTTTGCGCAACTCGTTTAATATCCGCATAGAGTAAGCGTGGGCTGTGTCGACAGTATTCGCCGGAACTAAATTGATGAGTTGGCTCGACGTCTCAACTTGACACCCTGATGGTCCATGGACACGGGCCACAGCATTTTGCTGACGCTGCACTTTGCCAGTGGAGTGTGATTTGCAATGTACTATGAATAGAGACTACTCTTACTGCGGTGACAGTGAGCCTTTAAATTACAGCCATGTTCTGTCAGCAGAATAGAATAAGTATGTCGTGACAGATTAAATTTTTTCATTTCGCAATCACCATACACACATGTACTAGTGAATTTTGTTAATTTCAAAATTATTAATTGGGACAGGGAGGTCATACCTTGGCATTGTCATTAGTACTGATTGTTGCACTTGGGTAGCCAAAGGTCAGCTTTTGTTTCTTGGTGTCATGTGACTAATCTGAATTTTGGGCGCGATTCAGTCTTTGTGTTCAGTACCTGATTTTCCAGCAGACTGAACAGACTGTCTTCATATAATGGTATTTCCATAATTCCAGAGCAAATATGGTCCAATCCTGATGCATTTGTAGCCACTGATTCTTCATTAGTTGGATGTGGAGGTTACTGTAAAGTTGTAGGATATTTTTTCCACACTAAATATCCAGAATTCGTTCTGCGTGAATTTTATGACATCAGTCTGTTAGAAATGCTGACTATAAGTGTTGCTTTAAAACTATGGGGTCATGCTTTAGGAGGTCAGCGTGTACAACTTTTTGGTGACAACTTGGTTTCAGTTTGTGTCATTAATTCTGGAAGAACACGTGACAGTAAATTATCTGCTTGTTTACGAGAGATAGCTTACGTGTGTGCTCAATTTGACATGCAAATTAAGGCTATACACATTTCATCTAAGATCAACAGATGGGCCGATTTTTTATCTCGAGTAGATATTGACAGTAACAATCTTCAGTACTTTATGGAAGAAATTGACTTTTCTGCCACCAATGTATTGGCAGATGACAGATTATTTGAATTTACTGCAGATTAGTAATTTTACAAATTTTTATTACTTTGTTTTTGTTCGTAGATGCTGAGTACAAACAAATTCAAGAGGACATTTGTATGTCCAGGAGAGCTGCTTTTGCTCCTGGGACAATGAACAATTTACGGTCTCAGTGGAGATCTTTTATTATTTTTTGTTTATATTTTGATTTATCATATTTACCAGCTTCTGTAGATACAGTGTGTTCATATATTCAGTTTCTTAGCAGATATTTCAAGAGTATTCAATCTGTGAGAAATTATTTGAGTGGAGTTAAAACTTTACACTTATATGCTGGTTTTGATTTTGAGATGAATCGCTTGCTTAAAGTTAAAATGCAACTACAAGGTCTTACAAGATTGAAACAACACAGGGTTAAGAGAGCTGCTGCCATTACACCTAATATTTTAGTTTATGTGTATCATGAGATGAATATTGAAAAACCTTTAGATTTTGCTTGCTGGGCAGCTTACCTTTTGGCCTTTTTCCTCATGTCCAGGAAGTCTAATCTAGTTCCTCCCAGTTTACTTAATTTTGATCCTCAGAAACATTTGTCCAGAGGTGATATTCATTTAGTTGACAGTGGGTTATTAGTTAATATAAAATGGTCCAAGACCAATCAATTTGGATCCAGAATTTTACAAGTTCCTATTGCTTCTATTCCAGGTTCAGTAGTTTGTCCTGTAGCTGCATACAAGCGCCTAGTTAACTTAGTACCAGCTGATTCTGCACTTCCAGCTTTTACTTATCAGGTTAGACCCCAGATAAGATCTGTTACTCAGTATCAGTTTGTAAAAGTATTACGTTTATATTTGGATAAAGCAGGTTACAATGCTGAAGTTTTCACAGGTCACTCATTTAGATGTGGGGGTGCATCCTTTGCGTTTGCAGCAGGAGTACCAGGCGAATTGATTCAGGCACATGGTGACTGGGCCTCTGATGCTTATCTGAATTATCTGGATTTATCATTGGGTTCCAGATGGCAGGTAGCCTTAAAAATGAGAAATAAAATTTTTAAGGTTGCTCATTAGTAAGTGGAGGATATTTATTACAGCAAGCTCTGATTATAGAGAATTACCCAGTGACCTCTATTGGGATTATGGAACATTATTTATGGGAAGTTTAAGTACGCTACCGGTATATGATTCATATTACATGTCCGAATGATTATACTTGTATGAGATCCCAAGTTCAAACATTGAATATATTTAATCTTGGTTATATTTCACTGTTTGTCAGATTATTATGATTCAGTAATTGATTTTAATATAGCGGGTGAACAGAATTATGAGTAATATAGTGTATTTAAATGTAAACTGGAAGGCGTCATTATGGTTTGTAGATGTTTGATAGATAATTTAGGTATTACTGATGTTTAATTTTCAGAAAGATGTTTGATAGATAATTATAGTATCACTCATGTTTAATTGTCAGAATGCATAAAAGTTTCTTCAGATGTAGGTAAGTTTTATTTTTGGCCGAGTTTGTTTTGGCGAGTTTTTCAGTGTTGCCTTTTGGTTTTTGTTCAAATTCTAATTTAATTTATTTTGTTTAATTCTTTTGTTTGCAACACTTTCTGTCTGCTCGGCCAAAAATAAAATATTGTAATTTAAGTTGTTTTTGTTGTGTTGTTTTATTTACATGTTCAGTTACAAGGTATTGAATTCTGATCTGGAGTAATTGTGAATTTTGTTAATTTCAAAATGATTAATTGGGACAGGGAGGTCATACCTTGGCATTATCATTAGTACTGATTGTTGCACTTGGGTAGCCAAAGGTCAGCTTTTGTTTCTTGGTGTCATGTGACAAATCTGAATTTTGGGCGCGATTCAGTCTTTGTGTTCAGTACCTGATTTTCCAGCAGACTGAACAGACTGTCTTTCCTTCCCTCCCTCCCACCCACAAGGATGAACTGTATTATGGTTATTATTTGTTAATACTTTTATTTATCACCGTTATGCGAGTTTTTCAGTGTTGCCTTTTGGTTTTTGTTCAAATTCTAATTTAATTTATTTTGTTTAATTCTTTTGTTTGCAACACTTTCTGTCTGCTCGGCCAAAAATAAAATATTGTAATTTAAGTTGTTTTTGTTGTGTTGTTTTATTTACATGTTCAGTTACAAGGTATTGAATTCTGATCTGGAGTAATTCAATAGTATGAGTTGTACACACGGGTAGAAAATTGTCAATTATTGCTGTAGTAGCTCTTTAAGCTGTAACAGTTTCTTTCAAACTCCCCATCTACTTAATACAGATACATGATTTCTATTTAAATAATTTTAACCCCAAAAAATATGATGAGATAATGAATTCTGCCAAAAAATAATAACCTTACTGTAAATAAAGGCATTTCTGATATCACAGATAAGTACTTCATTAAGTACAATTTATTTAAACTAAAAAGGAGCTATTGTATTCATGATAATTGCTGAACCTAGTTGGCTGTTTTATGCAACTCTGTGCAAATACTTTTAGAGAAATCCTGCAGCATCTATGAGATCTGTACCCGTCCCTCTGTCCAACAAACAATGTGCTCTAGTCATTTTGTGATGCATATTTGGTATTGAAAAAGCAATGCCTTAAGCCAGATGTCATTTTGAATAAAATGCTGTTAAAAATTGTGTTCAGTTGGGATAATTTTGAGTTCTGTTGTCAAAGAGTTGAAATCCAAAGTACCTGAATTGTTAAACTGCTTTATGTGAATTATTTGGGTGGAGTATGTGGAAATGGCTTAAAATGTGGCATAGTATAAATATGCACCTATTTAGAGTGCTAAATGTAAGTTAGCAACTAGAAAAGATAATTTGCTGCATAGCAAATCAGTGTGTGTGTCTTCAAAGCATATTTGTATCACAATGTACAACTATTCCATAACACAGGAGTAGAAGTTGGAATGACATCACTATCTATTATACCTTTGAAGTTATTCAAGATTGCAAATTTGGAATACTGCTTATTAGCAAAATTTAATTGCTACAACTTTTGTTTTAGATTCATTACATGCACAATGGTCAATAGCCCCCTAGTAGAAGTTGAAGTGACATCTCTATTATTAACAGTTTTGAAGATATTCAAGATTTAAAATGTGAAATGCTGCTAATTAACATAATTTAAATTGGGAAAATTTTTGTTTTAGATTCATTACATGCGTAATGGTCAATTACCCCCTAGTAGAAGTTGAAATGGCATCTCTATCTATTATAGTTTTGAAGATATTCAAGATATAAAATTTAAAGTGTTGCTAATTAGCATAATTTAAATTGCTACAACTTTTGTTTTAAATTCTTTAGATGCGCAATGGTCAGTAACCTCCTAGCAGAAGTTGGAATGACAGCTCTAGCTATTATACTTTTGAAGATATTCAAGATTTAAAATTTCAAATGCCCCTAATTTGCATAATGTTAAACATCTTCATTCCTCTGTATAAAAAGGCCCAACTCTTTGTATGGAGGTACAATCATGCTAAGTTTGGAGTTTTTATGCATAATAGTATCTGAGAAAAGTGTCAGACAAATTCACTGGTAAAAAAGAAGGAAGGAAAGAAAGAATTTCAGGAAAAACAGAAAAGTGTGTGTTGACACACACACTTTAAAAACACTGGCCTGGCTACTACAGTCTGGTAAGGAGTTTACAGTGCCCACCATATGCCACTGCCATCAGGTGTTCATGATCTGGGGGTGTGATAATGGGCAAACACAAACGGTGAACACTTTTACATACAATTCAAGCAATTTTGTAACACATGCATACATGCGTGAAAAGAATCAAATATAAACTAGAAAAGAAGATTTGCTTCAAAGCAAATCGGTGTGCCTTCAAAAGTTGTAAATATCAAATGCTACAACTTTTATTTTTTGGTACTTCACATTACATTAAGCTTATGACTGGATGCAAATTAAATTCCAAATGACCCTGACTTTTGACATTTGACCTTTACAGGTCACATGTAAATTGCGCAATGTTACAAAACTCACAATTTAAGCCCAACATGAACCCAAATCAGATGAAAATTGACGAAGTTATGGCAAGATGAAACTTTCAAAGGGCCAAATGACCTTGACCTTCGCCCTTTGAGGTTACATGTTATTATAAAAATGTGTAATGTCACAATAGCTACAATTTGAGCCCAACATGATCAAAATTGGATAAAAAATGACGAAGTTATGGCAAGAAGAAAGCCACCATTGAAAGTGGCTTTTGACCTTGAAATGACCTCTACCTGAAGTGAACCTTGACCTCAAAAATGAAATTTTGGCTTAAAACTGACCTATGACCTTGACATGACCTTTGACCTTAAAATAACATTGACAGTTGAGATGACCTTCACCTTGCTATGATCGAGCTACTATACACTTGGAACCACATCTACTAAAGTATATAAGATATTGAAGATTTAAAACTTTAATAAGCCCTCATTTCCATAGTTTTGAAAAGCATGACCTCTCATTATAAAAAAGCCAGACTTCATCTATAGAAGTATAATTGTGCCGATTTTGGAGTTTCTACATGTAATACTTTTCAAATGAAATGTCGGACAAATTTGCCTGTAAAGAAAGAAAGAATTCCTAAAAAAAAACAATATGTTTGTCTTGGCACACAGACATTATTTAGATGTAGGGCTCTCAATTTCTCAAATTGTGGTTTATCTGGTGGAGTAAATTATCTGTGAGCAAGTGCAGCCTACATTTAGATGGTATTGTAGTCATCCAGTTTCATGGATCTCAGAGTGCATATGAGGTGTGAATATCTGGGTGCATGGAACGTGGCACTTGCTGCCCACCCAACCTATTTTGGATGTTCACCTGCATTACTACATGTAAATGTACTGTTTGTATGTATACTGAGGCTGGAAACTGCAATTACATAACAGTTATGATTACACTTATGCAGAACTTTATATGAAGTGGACATTTCCTTCTTGATTTACCACATGTACATCTTCTTATGCCATATATGAATAAATGGCATAATCTGGTGGGAGCTGGGGGGGTGGGGGGTGTGAGGGTTCATAGTGCATATTATTTATCATATCTTTGACAACCAACTTTCATCTGTATATTGTAGTGATAGTGAAGTTTGGCTGGTTGTCTGCATTTTGGGGGTAGGGTACATTTTGACACGAAGTCTTCTGTGCAGTCATTATTTTTCAGTGTGCCTGATATACATTTTCTTTTATAACTGACATACCTTCTAGATGTGTCAAAGCAGGTACATTCAGGATGGCTGGACGTGTTCCAGTTTTCATGGTATTTGACAATCCAGATAAATTACACCCAACCATTGGCTACAGCTGCTTATTAGCAAAGATTGACCATGGGGCATTGAGTGTTAACATTATTCTTCATTTTATCATAGTCTGGCAAAATAAATTGTTACTTGTTGCCACATGCATGTGTAGTAAGTATGTATGTATACCATTAAGGTGGAAGCTGTGAAGCTAAGGCGCAGTGAGACTGGGAACTTTGCATTGCAATTACCCATTTAATTTTTTCACAAGTACATAGAACCTATATATTTTCTGATTACTACATATCATTAGATTTATATCCATAGAGTTTTTTTGCAGGATTGGAATTTTTTGAGATTTTATAGCATTATTTCTGACATGGTAGGATTTTCACATTTTTCGTGCAGAAGTCACACAATTTTTTTTTTTTCCAGTTGAAATCATAATGAATTTAAAATGTATATCCATGTCTAGGATTGAATTCAATGGTTAGTCCTGAAATAGCATAAATAAAAAGTTATAAATTTTTTAATTTAGTTCTGACAGGTTGTTGATTTTCCTTCTATAAATTGCTCCAGAAGTCACGGAAGGGGTTGTGAGAAAAAAAATCCTGGGAACAGTTCCTGGATATGATATTTTTCTTTTAATGTCCATTGATTTTAATGTGATAGGGCAATTTGTACGTTTGTGAGGCGAGACACAAATTGCAGAGGTTGAGCAAAAAACAGTTCCGAGAAAATCGCACTGAAAGAAAAAGTTGCCAATTCTTATGCATTTATGACTGTAATATGACACATACTCATTTCTTCTGCCCTGTGTTTTAATTATTGTGTGATATAAACTTGTAGCTTTACCTCTGTGATGTTGTCATTAAACAAAAGTATATTTTGTGGCTTAAATCTCAACTATTTTAACTTGGGAACACCACAATTGGCTTGTTCGGGTGTGGGTTCACATGTGGCTTCCATATTTGGGGACCAGTAAGTGGATTATGCTAATTTGTTTTTACATCAATAGAGAATTTCAAAGTAATCAGAACAATGGTAGTGATTAGTCTGAACTGGCCCATTCTTAGCTCCACTGCTTATGGTTTCCTGTGAGTGACCCTTGTCAATAGCTCAATTGGTTTCCAGCGGTCATGGACTAATGACTGTGCAAACAATGACGTGGTTCATTATCATGCCCATGCAAACAAAGCCATGTGTCCGTCACTGTTTAAACTTTTCATTGTAAACAAAAGTTTAGAGATCAATCATCTCATATAAATTTTATGTTCACATGTCTGAGTTTTTGGGAGCATGTAGTTTCAGTATCAGACTATCCAAAAATATGAAAAAGTGATTAGAGGTTATCTAAAAGTACGGCTTCAGACCTTCCACCTTAAGATGGTCTTAGTTATACCTTATGACACCTCCTTAGCTTTAACTTGTCAATAAGGCTGACCACTGTGCTTGAAGAGCACTCAAGCTTTTCACTTATTTTGTCTGGTGTGGCGATTTCATTTTATGAATGTTGATTGTGGCTTGAGGTTAGAAATATATATTTTTATAATACATGTATTAGTAAAGTTAAAACTTTACTCAAGTTAAATGGCTCATGCAATGGTACATACACAAGCCAGATAGATGCTGCATTAATTATTACACCTTTGTTCATTTTAAAGATACTGAATCTCGACAAATGAGCCTGATATCTTGTTCATCTAATTGTTCCTTAATTAAATTAATCACTTATTTTATCGTGGTAACTTTTGGTCATTATTGTATATCTATGCTGTGTTCATTTTGCCAAGTAAGGTAAACTGTAATTGTAATTTGCCAAAGCTATACTAGTAATACCAAATATTTAAATGTACTTGACCACAATAATGATATCTTTAAACTATTTCTGGTTGGTACTTGCTCAAGTTGTTCACGGTGATCTGACTAAAGTCAGTAACATTTATTGACTTTTTTTTTTCTTTTTGTCTCTTTTTATATACATTATGTGCCAGCTGTACCCAGGTGCTGGTCAAGGGTTGACCCAGGCACAACGTGGCTATTTTTTTTGTGTTCATTATGGTGCTGCTAGCATTTATGATATTCTTATATTTATTATGTTCAAGGGCAGATGTTCAGAAAAATTATATCAGACACTTTGGCTCTTTAGTTATCATACTCTTTTGTTGTTTACATACAGATGGCATATCAACATAAACTAAAATCTATTACAGTAGCAGTTAACTACTGGTTTATGAGATTGTTAGTCCCAAGAGACACTATTAGCAGTTTGAGCAACAGTATTCAACCATATTGTCAAACGACTCTGTAAGCTCATGGTTTTTAACTTTAATCCTGCTTCACTAAACGTGACGGGCCTGTCAGACACCTTTAAGCGAAAGTCAATCTTTCACTGGCTAACGAAATTTCATAGAGGGATATGTTTCCTTCAAGAGACGCATAGTACGTCTGAGGTATAGAAAATATGGAGAAGTGAATGGGGGGCAAAAGTTTTCTACTCACATGGTGTCAGTAATAGCAGAGGCGTTGCTATTCCTGTGCCAAGCAATTTAGATTTTGTATACTGAACCCCAATGAAAAGTATCCACATGCCAATTTTGAAGTATTTTATTGTTTATACTTGAAACATTTCATACCTAGATGTGCTTAGAACTTAACAAAGCATTCACTTTTCTGGCGTAAAATTAATGTCACGCTCTACCGACATTAACGTCACTTACAGGCAAAAAATGTCATTAACTGCCCTAATTGAAAGTCACACAAATTTTTCTGTTCAATATGGGATGTGGCCACCTCGAGCATCAACACATGCTATACATCTGCGGCGCATACTGCTGACCAGGGTTTGAATTCTGTGTTGGGGAACATTATTCCATTCTTCCTGCAGAGCTTGGATCAGCTGGTTTCGGGTAGTAGGCCTAGGTGTCCTCCGTTGAATACCTTGGCCTAACTGATCCCACAAATGTTCAATAGGGCTCAGATCGGGTGAGAACGCTGGCCATTCCATGACATTGATGTTGTTCTCATTGAGAAAGTTCATTGTTAATCTTGCAGAGTGTGCACGTGCATTGTCCTGCTGAAAGATCGCCAGATCTTGATGCTGCTCCATAAATGGGACCATGTGCGGCTCCAGCACCTCATCAATGTACCGCCTAGCATTGAGGATCCCTTGAATGACCACTAGGGGTGTCCGGTAGCGGTTGCTGATGCCTGCCCACACCATGACAGAGGGTCCACCCCATCGAGCTGCCTGACGGACACAGGCATCTGCATATCTCTCCCCAGTCCGGCGCCACACACGTTCTCTGCCATCTGCTCTGCTGACACAAAAACGGGACTCGTCAGTAAAAAGGACGGTATTCCACTGCTGGCGAGTCCACCTGGAGTGTGCTCTACACCACTGCAGTCGTCTTTCTCTTCTGGGTTGGGTCAGCAGGTTACCCTTGTAAGGTCTTCTGGCTGTTAGGCCACTGCTCCTCAGTCGCCTCTCCACAGTAGAAGTACTGACAGGACGGTGATTCACCCCTTGAGTCTCACGGGCTGTTTAGGCTGCTGTACGGAAACGGTCTCGCAGGTGCATCAGCCGGATGTGACGGTCTTGGCCAGGTGTTGTCACTCTTTCTCGGCCAGGCCTAGGCCGATCATCTACGGATCCAGTTTCTTGTTGCCGTTCAATTAGTCGTTGGATGGTGCGCCGAGTACACCCCATTCTTTGTGCGATTTGAGTGATTGGGACTCCACCCTCTGCAAGCCCCAAAGCATGGTGTCTTTGACCTTGGCTCAGACGCGGCATGATCGCCTCAACACACCTGAGACCACTGGCTTTTTTCTTGGCTGAACATCCCTTTTTAAAGCCACTGAAAACATCAGGTCATTTTAGCCATCCAATAGGAGTGGTGGTCAGAAGCCATATTCGGTGCACAAAAGTCACATGCATTATGTAACAACCCAGCAAAAGTTAAAAAGTTGTCCTGAATGACCCTGATGTAGGCTCCAAACCATGCATATATGCACACACAGTACTTAGTAACTTACAAAATTAATGTGTTAATTTTATGTGGATACTTTTCATTGGGGTTCAGTATATTACAGCAAGACATTAGTGACCAAAATGGGAGATTCCTTTTGCTAGATATTCTAATAGATGACATAATATTCAATTTTGGTAGGCCTAATCATGAATGTTAGGTGTAGACTTTTTCTTTATAAAAGTAGTTTCATTATATTTATGTAATGTGGGCCACTTTTTTCAGTAGGCCTATAAACAAAGGAGCATCATATTCACTTTATTCTGTAACACATCAGCTCAGGATGTTTGTATTGGAAATGCTAACATGGTGCCGCCAGTTTGCAAAATGACCTGTCTGGGGATTAAAGTCCCTGAAACAAGTCTAGCACTGGTTCCCCGCTGACAACCTGACTTTGTAAAGGCTAACAAAGCCTAAAACTTTCTTTCAAATTTCAAATTTTATGAGTATGATATATTCGTTTCACAAATGAATTTGCTATAATAATTTAGAACCATGCAGTTTTTCAGTGAATGGTACAGAGTAGGACTTTGCTCTTAGAATATCAGACTTTATAGTGTTCAAATGGTTCATGGGGCTACAGATGTAGGTTTGTTAAGTTTCTCTTTGTATTGAATTAATAATCAGGTTAATTCTTGTTAATGTATATGCCCCTACAAAAATCATGCTGTCAGTTGGTCAGGTATCTTAAGTTCATTAGATTAGATTATTATTTAATGAAAATAACTTGACTCTGTATATGCACCACTGGTGCACTGTATGTATGTA
This sequence comes from Hermodice carunculata, assembly GCA_964020975.1. Lineage (NCBI taxonomy): Eukaryota > Metazoa > Annelida > Polychaeta > Eunicida > Amphinomidae > Hermodice > Hermodice carunculata. The sequence continues at coordinate 63,116,585 of OZ026630.1, read as the reverse complement.
TATTACTTCTTCAACTCTCACATAGCCAAGTCTTCTAATAAACCAAGTTCAGCAAATTTACAACTACACTATCAACATTAAGAGCTTTAAACCAACATTAAAAGTATGTAAAATAACCTGATGTAATGTCTGATTGTTGGGTATTCATGTACTGAAGTATTCCCATAAATGTATCATAATTTGTTTGAAAAATCAATAAAGATCAATTAAAAAAAATATGTACCTTTGAAACATAAGGTTGCATTACATTAACGAGGGGCACCTGTCTTGAAAAGTTTATGTATGTGGTCAAATTTGAGTATTTACAATTGCTCTATATCTTTCAATAAGCATGCCTTCAGAGATTAATTCAACAGCAGCTCTACCATGTATTTCCAGTTTTTAATGATGTTAATAAACTGTATCATTTTGTTCATATGGACAATTTGTAGTTTTGTTTTGGAAGCCATAATGAGATTGCTTGGTGAAGGTGACCTCCAGCTGATGAGGGCCGTGTCCAAGTTTTTTACTTCTTTTTAGTGACTACAAAAGTTTCTGGCTTCCCTGTGGAAAAATTTTAGCCTTCATATTGATTTGGACAAGCTATGATTCGCACAATCAAATGCATTTTGGACATTGAGTACTGCCATCCCCACAACATTAGCAATTTTATGTCAAATATGGTCCAGTAAATCTAACAGGCAGGTGTCTGTGGGGTAGTTGCCTTGAAAACCATGACTGATACATGTACAGAAGATAAACTTAAGTGGAATGAAAGTGTTCTGTGGGCCAAAAATTGTTTAAGCCCTAGCAAGATGCCAGTCTCTGGTATCACACACTGTGCCACCAGGCAGTTTTTCACTCGCTTGCGCAACAAGCAACATGCATGATTGAACATGGGCTCTGTTATTTTTGCGATTCATTCCAGGTGATGAACATTGTGTTGGTCAGAAATTGCATGATTAATATTTCTGGGTACTTTCTATTGCAATATACTTGAAAAATTTGATGCCGTAAGGGGTGTAAAGAGTCTGATCTTAAGTGTGGTGACTTTTTTTTTTAACAAGCAACACGGGCCATGCAACACAAGCGAGTGTACACAGGCATGCTCCCGGGCATGATTTTCTGCTATGTACGTCTATTTTTCTGGCCTTCAATCATGAATTTAATTACTACCTTGTTCTGTCATACAGATTTGTTCCATTCAAACATTTTAATAAAATTAAAACAACAAAATTTCTTAAAAACATCAATAACTGACGCATCAGAGACAGCGATCAACAACACATCGTCATCATGGCATGCGGTCTGCATACAGCTAAGCCTGTGTTAAACTTAACAGTCACCAAACGTATAAACCTTTTCACTCCTGCCTTTATCTGTGTCTAGATTTGTTTGATTGAAGGCTTTTTGTGAACATATCGTGAAAATTTAGCATCTTGGTCCAATAATCTTTGCGTGAATATGACTCGTTTACCTTCCCAACATTATGGCCATGACCGAGACAGACACATGGGGAAGACCATTGGGAGGATGACAGTGAAGTGAAAAATGAAACTCAATGGATTGGCATTGAATCAAGGGGAAATAAAGTAGCAATAGGTGTGGTATATGTCGGACGGGAGGGACTGAACGAATGGAATGACCAAATATATGACAGGGTTAGGATGATGACAAGTGACATACAGCAACAAGGATACAAGGTTTTCATTGCAGGGGACTTTAATGGACACATCGGAAATGGGTGGGAAGGGATTCAAGGAGGGGACAGAGAAATCAACAGAAATGGAACAAGGCTTCTAAATTTTACCAGGGACTATGGGCTACGAATAACAAACAGAGATGTTCAGTGCAGAGGGAAGTGGACATGGGCGTCAGGGCAAAGACAGACAATAATAGATTACATTTTGGTAGACAACGACATTTTCGGCATGATTCAAAAGTGTGAAATAGATGAGGAAGGGAGACTGGACATCGGGAGTGACCATAACTGGATGACTTTAACTTTAAACATGGATGTCCGAAAACGTGACAGCGCGGGATCTAAATGGGTGTGGAACATAAACAAGGATTCAGATTGGGAAGGTTACCGGGAAAGACTCCAAGTTGAACTTGCAGAATGGAAAACAAAATGGGAAGCAGAAGGTGGCGTGCAACAAATGAGTGATGACTTGACTAGAAAAATTCTTAAAGTGGCACATGAAAAGATAGGCCGAAAGAGGGTACCAATTGAAAAACTAGGATACAGAATAGACCGAGAGCTTAAAGGTGCAATAAATCAAAGAAAGGCAAAAAATAAAGCATGGAGATTGGCAAGGAAAAACAGACTATCGGAAGATGAAATAGAAACAGCAAAAAGGCTATATTTGGAATGTAGGAAAAATGTAACAGACATGAAAGCAAAAAGAAGAGCAAAAAATAACGAACAGATGACACAGAAAATAATGGAAAGTGGAAGGGAGGGCTCAACTATTTTCTGGAGACAAGTTAACAGAAATAAGAGAAAGAAAGCACAAGAGATTACACATAAGGGGAAGAAAACAGATGTCAAGGAAGACATTCAAGAAGCTCTTAAAGATCACTGGGATAAAATAAATGATCCACGCTGGGGGCAGGGTGTTGTACCTCAGACCCATGCAGAATACAGACAGGATCAATGGGATCCTGAACTATGCCATAGAATAAATAACATTGAGGTTAAATGGCAATAGAGGGTATGCGTCTTGGGAAGGCTTCGGGCACAGATAATATTTTAAGTGAATTCATCAAAAAAGGACCAGAAGAAATTGAAGAGAGCCTACAGATTCTTTTTAATGCAATAATTAATGAAAAACAAGTATCAAAACAATGAAACAGTCTCAGAATTACCTATATTCCAAAGAAAGGCTCAGGAAGCGAGCTTGACCAATGCAGGGGTATTGCAATCTCATCAAACTTGGGGTAAATTTTCAGTCGAGTAATGTACAGAAGAATGGGAAAAATAGTAGAACGTCTTGGACTACTTGGAGAAATTCAGAATGGTTTTAGACCAGGTAGGCGAGTAGGAGATCACATTTTTACATTAACTCAAATTTTGGAATGGGCTAGGCAAAAACGGCGGAAAGTATACATGGCTTTTTTGGACGTGAGGAAGGCATATGATAGGGTATGGAGGAGTGCTCTTTGGGAAAAACTCAATAGTCTTGGTTTCGGCGGCAACTTTCTTCAAATTCTGAAAGCTATGTACAGGGACGTTGAGTGCACATTAACTTTAGGGGATGTGGAAGTTGAAAATGCACACCTGAACATTGGGTTAAAACAGGGATGCGTACTCTCCCCCCTTTTGTTTGCATTGTACATTAGAGATTTGGGTGACAAGCTTATGGAGTGTAACAAAGGAGTAAGAGCAGGGGAACAGAAAATTCCGGGTCTTTTCTTTGCAGACGATATTGTGCTTATGGCAGAGTCTCCTAAAGAACTTCAGGATATGCTGAACATAGTAGGGGAATATGGGAATAAACTGAGATTAGAATTTAGTACAGATAAAAGCCAAATCATGACCTTGGGGAAAAAACCAGACGAGAATAGGAAATGGCACATTGGTAAATTTCAGATTCCAGAAGGAGAGGAAAAGCTGAAATATGGGAAGTAGATGCTTATGAGTACCTTGGGATAAAAATCAAAACAACGGGTAGGGGCATGTTCAGGTATCACGTACAGAAAATTCAGCAAAAAGTCAACCGCACAAAGGGTATGATCAAAGCTACAGCTAACAACAGTTTTAATAGGGCCTTCACAGCGAGGGTGTTATGGGATAGAGTAGCAATACCAGGTATGCTCTATGGCCTGGATGTAATTTCAATCAATGCAGGAGACATAAAAGAGTTTGAAAAAGTACAAAATGAAATGGGAAAATGGATTCTGGGGGCACCGCCATGTACTGCCTCTGAGGCAGTCCTTGGGGAACTAGGCTGGCTAAGCATAAATGACAGGATAGCAAAATCAAAATTAAATTATTGGGGATATTTGCAAGAGATAGATGACAATAGATGGTGCAGGAAAGTCTACTTGGAGTTTGTTAAAGAACAAACAAAATGGATCAGAGACATAGATGAAATTGCAGAGAAATATGACCTAAAAGGACCCGATGAAGTTGAGGACTGGAAAGTTTATGTTTGGAAGACAATAATGCAAGGGTGGACAGATGACTGGAAACGGGGAGCTAGAGAGAAAAGTACATTAAAAGCATATAAAGTGATGGAAAAACCAAAGAAGAGTACGTGTTGGGATGGTAGTAAAGGATCTAAACTATTATTTCAATGTAGGGCGGGGGTAATTAATCTTGAAAAGAGACAACAAAAATGGACAGCAGGAAGTGACGGTAAATGTAAAGCATGCACACAGGGGGCGGACGAAACTATAGATCACTGGCTATTTTGGTGTACAGCATATAGTGAAAGGAGAGACAAAATTTTCAGAGAATGGAAGAGGGAAGACCAAAATTGTAAGAGCTTGGAACAAATTAAACAATGGGAGGAGAGCGAAAGGGTTGCATGGTTTTTAGGCTTAAAGGGTGATCTTCCAGGGAACAGGAGGGGTATTAAATTAGTTCAGAACTACCTGGTAGGATGCTGGGAAGCAAGGAAAAGACATAATGAGGTAGGAGGTAATTCAATACAGTAGACGATTGGAATGTGGGACTGGAAGGGAAAGTTGGTAGCCCTTTTAAGGGCTCCCTTTGGCTGTTCGTCTGTAGACTGTTCGTCAGTGCAGGAACATGCCAATGGAAGTGCCTTTGCCTTAGAGGCGGGATCATGTGGGATGGGAAATGAGGGAAAGTAAGATTTTTGTGTCCTAACATATTTCTTTTTCTCCTTTTCAGGTCTCCTGTGCCAACAGGACCGCGGCACAAAAGCGGTTGACCACAGAATTATTATTATTAAGAACAAGTTTGGTTGGACAGTGAGCAGCATGTGATCAAATCCACCCAATGAGGAGCTTGGAATATCATAAGGGCATCTATGAGGAGTTAAAATGATGTGTCCATTCCCATTCTGAGCCATTTTTGGAGGGATGTCCCAGGAGTATTTTTGTCTTAGCCAATAAGAGAGCTTCTTACATAGGAAGACAAAAATCTAAAGATTCGAGCAGCATAAAACATAATGGCAGACGATGCAAAACTTTAATGACAACAAAAGTTTTGGGGGTAAATTTTACATTTCTATCATCCCAAATGTCGTGAAAAATTGGCAGTTGTTGGATTTTTATCCATTTGCATGTTACATTTTGAACAAATTGTAATTTTTACCTCAGCTGACTTGTCAGTCAGCTGAGGTTTTTTGAGGGTCTGTCGTCCGTCCGTGGTCCATCCGTCGTCCACAATTCACATTTTCGACTTCTTCTCAAAAAACGTCAGCCAGATTCACTTCAAACTTGATGGAGATGTGCCTTGGATGGGTCTCTACCAAGTTTGTTCAAATGGTCACGGTCCAGTGATTTTTGGATTTTTAATGAATTTTTTTTGTTCTGTTTTGGGTAAACCTTAAAAAATCTTCTTCTCCGAAACCGCTCGCCCAATTGCTTTGATATCACACAGGAACACTCCCTAAGACTCTTAGTTCTTAATTTGTTCACCAGGTGGCGCTGCAATTTTTCCCTAATTTTTTATGAATTTTTGTGTATTATAGCTATTTTCGACTCCTTCTCCAGAACCGTCACTCAGATTAAGCTGAAACATGGTGGAAATGTTCCTTGTAGAAGGGTCAAACAAAGTTGTTCACTATGTGGGAATGCTGCAGATTCCTGATTTTTAACGATTTTTTCCATTTTGGTACTTATCGGTCAATGCAGCTTTCCTATTGATTACTATGGAAGTCAATGAGCATTCGAATGCTAATTCACATTTTCAACTTCTTCTCCAAAACCATCATCCAGATTAACTTCAAACTTGGTGGCAATGTAACTTGGGTGGGTTTCTACCAATTTTGTTCAAATGTTCATGCTCCAGTGATTTTTGGATTTTTAATGAATTTTTGTTCTTTTTTTTTGGATAAATCTTAAAAAATCTTCTCTGAAACTGCTTACCCAATTGCTTTGATATCACACAGGAAGACATCTAGGGACTCCTTGTTGTTAATTTGTCCACCAGGTGGTGCTGCAGTTTTTTCTAATTTTTTATGAATTTTTGTGTGTTATAGCTATTTTCGACTTCTTCTCCAGAATGGTCACTCAGATTAAGCTTACACGTGGTGGATATGTTCCTTATGGAAGGGCCAAACAAAGTTGTTCACTATGTGGGAATGCTGCAGATTCCTGATTTTTAATGAATTTTTTCAATTCGGCTCCTTTAGGGTAAATGCACCTTTCCTATTGATTACCGTGTAAGTCAATGGGCATTCTAATGCTAATTTACATTTTCGACTTCTTCTCCTAAACCATCATCCAGATTTACTTCAAACTTGGTGGCAATGTACCTTGAGTGGGTGTCTACCAGGTTTGTTCCAATGGTCATGTTCCAATGAATTTGGATTTTTTTATGATTTTTTTTTTCAAAAATCTCTACAGAAGTTTTAATAGTAAAGTTTAACATGGGAATTTCTTGTAATGGTCATAACTTTAATAATATTGACCAGATTTACTCCAAACTTGGTCGGGATGTGCCTTGGGTGGATCTCTACCAAGTGTGTTCAAATGGTCACGCTCTATTGACTTTTGGATTTTTTATGATTTTTTTTTATTTTTTGGGGGGCAAACCTTCAAAATTCTTTTCCTCTGAAACCGCTCACCCAATTGCTTTGATATTGTACATAGACACTCCCGGGGACACCTAGTTAAGAATTTGTTCACCAGGTGGCGCTGCAATTTTTTTAATGAATTTTTTTGTATGGTTTTGCTATTTTTCACTTGTTCTCAGAACAGTCCCTCAGATTAAGCTGAAATGTGATGGATATGTTGTTGAGGAAGGGTCAAACAGTTGTTTACTAGGTGGCACTGCTTTGGATTCCTGATTATTAAGGACTTTCAATTCGAGTACTTATCGTTCAATGTAGCTTTTACTCTTGATTACTATGTAAGTCAATGGGCATTCTAATGCTAATTCACAGGACAACTGACACGAAATTTACTGTTTACTTGATAACTTGAGATCTGTATTGAGTTAGCTACACATGTTAATTATTCTGTATGAAGGTCATACTGAGACAGTACATGAATGACCTTGACCTCGTTTGTGGGGTCACAGTGCAACATACATGAATTTTACTCTTCATTATAACTTGAGAACTACTTGAACTTTGATGTTGCTCATGTAAGTGTTCTATAAAGGTCAGACTTACTCAGAACATGGTGTCCTTGATCCTTTCCCAAGTTCATAGAGCTGCAAGTGTGATGAATGTCAAGATCAGCTGAGGCACGGGGTGTTCACACAGCCCTCTTGTTAAAATTAACTTCATATATATCTTGTTGAGTACTGCTAGCTTGGCTACAAGATTAGTCGCTACATCTGTAAAATGTTACTAGTATTCATATATTCTGCTTCTTTAGCCTATTCCAACTGCTTTTCCAGTCTAATTTGAGGGCAACGTTGCCAGATTTTGTGCTTTGACTATGCATGCTATAGCCAAAGGTTTTTAAGCATGACCACAAATTGTTTCTTTGAGGAGGGCAATTTTTTCTGCAGTCTTGTAAGCTCAGGTGATAATATCACCCGAGCTGATACCATAGTCTCAAAATCCGTCGTCCATCGTAAACAATTTACATTTTCGACTTCTTCTCCAAAACCGCAGGCTAGATCTGCTTCAAACTTGGTGGAAATGTGCCTTGGGTGGGTCTCTACCAAATTTGTTCGAATGATCATGCTCCAGTGATTTTTAGATTTGTTATGAATTTTTTTGGTTATTTTGGGGGCATATCTGAAAAAATCTTCTTCTCAAAAACTACTTCACCAATTGCTTCAAAATTGCACAGGAACACTTCTGGGGACCCCAAGACCTTAAGTTGTTCAAGAGGTGCTGCTGTAATTTTTTTCTATTTTTTTTTTATGAATTTTTGTTTGTTTTCACAATTTTGACTTCTTCTCCAGAACCGTCACACAGATTTAGCCGAAACTTGGTGAATATGTTGCTTGAAAAAGGGTCAAAAAAGTTTGTTCACCAGGTTGCACTGTTGTGGATTCCTGATTTTTAACGATTTTTCCAATTCGGGTACTTTCCTATTGATTACAATGTAAGTCGATTGGCATTTCAATGCTAATTCACATTTTCGACTTCTTCTCCAAAACTGCTGGCCAGATTCACTTCAAACTTGGTGGCAATGTTCCTGGCGTGGGTATCTACCAAGTTTGTACCAATGGTCATGCTCCAATGATTTTTGGAATTTTAATGAATTTTTTTGGTTCTTTTTTGGGGCAAATCTTAAAAAATCTCCGAAGAAACTGCTCACCCAATTGCTCTGATATCACACCGAAACATTCCTAGGGACTCCCAGTTCTGAATTTTTTTCACAAGGTGGCGCTGAAATCTTTTTTTATTTTTTTATTATTGTGCTTGTGTTTTCATTATTTTCGACTTCTCCAATACCGTGACTCAGATTGAGCTGAAGCTTAGTGGATATGTTCCTTGTGAAAGGGTCGAACAAAGTTGTTCACTAGGTGGCACTGCTGTCGATTCTTGATTTTTAATGATTTTTGCAATTTGGGTATTATCGGTAAATGCAGTCCTGATTTTTTTACGTATTTTCCATTTTGGGTTCTTGTTGGTAAATGCATATATTCTGATTGTTTAACATGTAAATCAATTGGCCTCTGGTACAGATTCGCATTTTCAACTTCTCCGGTGAAACCATCTGCCAGATTTACCTCATACTTGGTGGCAATGTTACTCTAGTGGGTTTCCACCAAGTTTGTTCAAACGGTCAACTTATGATTCACCTGAGCACAGGATCAGTCCTTATCCTCTAGTTCAACATGTTATCTCTCTTGACATTGGAGACTTCACTGTGTACCTTGTTTCTAAGCCCTCTGTAATCTTTATGATTACCCTCCAGTTTATGTTTCTTGAATGTGTACATCTTGTAACCTACTGCCTGATAGAATCCTCTAGTTCAACATGTTATCTCTCTTGACATTGGAGACTTCACTGTGTACCTTGTTTCTAAGCCCTCTGTAATCTTTATGATTACCCTCCAGTTTATGTTTCTTGAATGTGTACATCTTGTAACCTACTGCCTGATAGGATCAGTGATATCTGATGGAATAAAAGGTTTGTGGGTTCTGAACTGAAGTTGACATGCCTGTTGCCTATACTCAAAGATGGCCTTTTCTCCTTTGAGGGGTGAAGTCCTGTGGCTTCTTAAAACTGAAATTACATAAATGAATGAATGAATAAATAAATAAATAAATAAATAAATAAATAAATAAATAAATAAATAAATACATGATGTAATTATGTTTAGAGGGAACTCAAGTTCTACTTCAAATATACCCAAACCGGTTACCTGAATATTTTCAAAATATGTTAGCAGTTGCACCACCCACACATCCATATTTTACTGGCAGCAGACACATTCCACCCTTGCCAAAGCCAGGGCCAAGTATATCCCCAAACTTTCAGGTATTTTGTACCTGAATTACTAAAAAACCTTCCATTGTGAGTCACGGACATAATTTTATTTAGTTCCCACTTTTTTGAAAGGTTTTCAATTTAAACCTTTTTTTTCTCTCTCGTGGATGATTATAGTGCCAGAGATCTCTGAAATAGTTGGGGGTAGAGCTGGTCATCTGGCTTGAAACCTAGATTTTCAAGCCTACATACAGATTGCAGAGAGCAGGAAGACAATGCACACCAGGCAATTGCTACCTTTTGGCAGCAGGCAATAGGTGTTGATCCAGTGACCACTTTGCCCACATCCTTGTTGGATACAGTGCAGAAGCTGGAGTCATGGAACCACTATATGGCAGCCTGGGATGATGATCAGCATTGCTATGGTTATTCTTGTGAACGAACATGCAAGTACTGTGAGGATTGGGAAATGGCTGCTGTATGCTCAGGCATGGAGAAAGAAAGATAGAGCGAGGCGTAGGCAGCAGGCCATTGCTGCCATATGCTTAGCTGTAGAATCTGACCCAGTTGAGTCAGCGACACCACAAGAGAAGCAAAGATGCAACCACAGGGCTCGCCCACAGGCTAAAGTGGCGGCGGTCTCTACACCAGAAACACCGGGGGGGGGGGGGAATAAGGAGAGGAAGAGATGTAGTCAGTAAGGAGAAAAAGTGACGGCACAAGCAGGGCAGTAACAGATCTCCTTCGGGAAATCATGAGCACCCAGCTCAACCCAAGACAACCAGTGCGTCTCTAGTCACTGATCCAAGGGTTGCCCTTGCCTTGGAGTCTATGGGTTGGAGTACATAGTTGCAGGCTGATATGTTGCATGCACTGCTCACCCCCTCTCAGGCTGCTTCTTTGGACTTCCCTGCATAGAAGTCAGTGAAGTGCAGATTGGAGCTGTTGAGATCTTGGCCCACTGGGTCCGAGCACTCAAAGCAGAATTGTGCAAATCGGTGCGGCCGGATTGGAAACCTATGAGTTCCCATCTGGCAGAGATGCCACTTTTCAGGATTTTACCTGAGTTCAGGTAATTTGCCTTTTCTTGAACTGAAAAATCACCTCAATTTTGTCAGAACAGCTCAAATTGGATGATAAAGAGATGGGTCACATAGGTTTCAGGTAATTCTGATCACATTTCAGATAAAATCTGTGTAAGTGAGTGGCATCTCTGATCTGGGCATTCCAGAACCTTCACCAGTCTGAGCCCTCATTCTAAGTCTGAGTGTACTGATGGTGTTCACCCGGTTCATGCAGAAAGTTGCTTCTCATCTCCAACAGCCCGCTGTTAGCATTCTTGTATACTGGCATGATTGGCTTATCTTGACACTTTGGTGCCTGGATTTGCAGTGTCACTCACAGACTGTTCTGGAACTTTGCCAATGCTTGGGCATGATTGTGAATCGATGAAAGTCCAATCTTTGGCTGGAGAACACTTTCTACATTCTCAGCACCCAGTTTGACCTGGTTACCTACATCTGTGGCCCCTGAGAGGACAGGAGGGAGAGACTTTAGTCCCTGCTCAAAGCCATTCTGACTTGCACCGTTCTCTCAGTGCAACAAAGGCAAGCCCTGTTGAGCTCCCTGTTCTCGACGCACTCCGACGTCCTAATCAGACACCTTCACTATTGCCCCTTACAGCACACTCTGTGGGGCAGATGATTAAGGGACCAGGGCTACCATGCCCTGGTGCTGGTCCTTCCCAATGACCTTCTGCACCTTCTGTGGTGGACTGTTTGGCAAAATGTTACATTGGGACAGATAATGGTTCCCTTTCAGGCCCATTACCATCTACACAGACTCTTCACAGTCCAGGTGGGAAGCTCACATGGAGAGCCGTATGGCATCGGGCTATTGGCTGGCGCTCTTCACGTCTCTCCACATAAACTGGTTGGAACAGCCTGTCTTAATGCAGTGATTAAAATTTTTGAAGTGTTTGTGAGTGTAAATATAAGTGGTTAAGCAACTACCAAATATTGGGGAAAATAGATGGAAATGTAACATTAACCCAAGAGATATAAATATCGTATTTGATAGTGTGTATAGTCCTCTTTGGAAAGAAATTATAAGATCTTGGTGTGATTTTCATTTTGTAAGTCTGACGAAGTTAATAGATATAAACAACAGTTTATCTGGTTTAGCTCCTTGATAACTGTTCAAAATAAATCACTTTTTTTTTACAGGGAATGCTATTCAAAAGGTATAGAAATAGTAGCAGACCTGCTGGATAGATGATTTTTAATTTTAAAAGTTTTTGTAGGAAGTACCCAAATATAAAAACAAACTTGTTGCAATAGCAAGGTTTAATACATGCTATTCCTAGGGAGTGGAAACTTATAATTAATGAAGGTGAAGTAAACAGGTTGAAAAAAGTGCTGATAATAAATATTGGATTGAAGAAATCAAAGATAATCATAAATTCTCAAAAATAACTTATTCAGAGTTATTACATAGGCATACAAAGACATATGTATGGTGATTAGTTAGTGGGCAACCGATTTGAATGCAGATGTCAGGAATGAATATTGGCAGCATTGTTTTCAACAAATGTACAAAAGTACCATCTCTTCAAATATTAGAATTTTTTTTCACATACCACACATAATGCAAAATGGGCATTAAAGATGATTTCTTTGTGGATCAAGCAGATGACCCATAAGGCCTACGAGACTTTGTATATTTCGTAGAGAGGAGAATGAAACATTGGTTCACTTTTGTCACGACTGTGTGGTATCAAAAAAATTTTGGCATGATATTTTTGAGTGGGCGAAAGATATTGGCAGTATTAATGTCAATCCTTCAAGAATAGAAATTTTGATGGGTCTAGAATTTATAAATGATGTGATCTTGCCCTTAATTTGTATAGAAGGAAAAATATATGTATAGCTGCCACCAAAATAATGGTAAACCTTCTACAAATTATTTTGAACTATATTTCAAGGATATAGAAGATATTGAATCTCAAATATCTCTGAAGAACGACAAAACAAAAGCTGACAATAATAAATGGAAACATTTAAGATTTGAGAATGTAAAATAACGCTGGAACATCTGATTGATGTATATCATCATTGAATAACAAATTATGATGCACTAATTATCTTCATTGTGAGAAGATATAACTGTCATTTTGTGCTATTTTGTTGTCAATTAAAAAATGTTAAAAGAAAGGAAACACCAAAGTTTTCATGGTACATCTTTGTGTATAGCTGAAATACTAGTGTAAATTTTAATTCCTCAGTTGCAAAATTTACCTAGCTATTATATTACTTTTACATTAAATTCAACAGGAATACACATCTCCAGCCCGCAAGAATTTGGGGGTGGGGGGTGGAGGGGGGGAGTTGTGTATTCAACAGAAGATGCATAAAATTACTAATTGTGGCCTGTCCTGTTGAGAACGTGGAAACTATCATGCAGGTGTCGGTAATTTATAAGATTTAGTTTGACCAGTTGTTAGCCTCGAGTGACCACGCCATTTCTGTTGAGCTCGACCAGCGACACTCTTGTCACTGCATGAACCTTCCGCATTCTCAGGATTACTAATGAGTTTTCTAACCTTTGTATTCAGCCGCAATGGCCACATGACTGTCTGGAGCACAAATTATGATTGCTTGAGATTTTGTCATGAAAATCATGTGCATTTGTTTCCACAGGAGCGAATTTTCTGGTGTTATAGGCTGTCCCCAGCACTTGCCCAGAAATGGGCAGGATTTACTCAATTATTGCAAACTTGATTCATTCTTTTGAAACATACACTAAGAGTTGACGACAAAATAGAACTTCATGTCTTGGGAGACTTTCATTGTGAGGAGTCGGTGTCATCATGGAGTTTATTTTACATTTCGAGTACAGGATGTCCATTGTTACAGTACTTGTTAGGAAAGGTTTATACAGGTGTTTGGCTGTAACTGTTTATTTTGTAATCCCTGGGATTGAATGTATAGCCCCAGTTTATTTCTACCTCAGTTAAACGCTGGCAAGTGGTTAGACTAATGTGCCCCATGCACCTAGAAAGGGTACATACTAGTTCAGGGGTAAGTCAAATTATTAAAGTGTGTGTGTTAACACACACTTTTCTTTCTTTCTTTCTTTCTTTCTTTCTTTCTTTCTTTCTTTCTTTCTTTCTTTCTTTCTTTCTTTCTTTCTTTCTTTCTTTCTTTCTTTCTTGTCCGACACTTTTCTCGGACACTATTCTTTCTTTCTTTCTTGTCCGACACTTTTCTCGGACACTATTATGCATAGAAACTCCATACTTGGCATGATTGTACCTCCATACAAGGAGTTGGACCATTTTATACAGAGGAATGAAGGTCTTTAAAATTATGCAAATTAGGGGCATTTGAAATCATAAATCTTGAGTATCTTCAAAAGTACGATAGAGATATCATTCTAACTTCTACTACTGGGTTATTGCCCACAAAACCCATAGTTTTTAAACAAAACCTAGGGTATTGTGTGTAAAACAGTGAGTTTTGTAACAATACGCTGAGTTTTGCTTGCAAATCCCAGGGTTTTGTTAACTACCCAGGATAACAATGTAAATATATGATTTTTTTTTTTTTTAAGTTCAATAATATGCACAAAACCCTGGGTTTTTTGGACCAAGCAGCTGTCGTGAAAGATATGATACTTTTTAATCTCTTCCCCGGGAGCTCTGCAACTGCCAGGGTGAAAATCCTGTCCGTGACAGCATGTCCCTGTGCCATCCATTTCCCCCATACAAACTACCAATTCCAGCACCAAGTTTTAATTTACATGTTTTTTGTTGACGGGCACTGCAAATCACACAAGATTGCCTGTCACCTTTTCAAGAACTGTTGAGTGGTTCAGTGTACCCACATGGCCACCGATTACTATATTAGCACAACAAACCAAAAAGCAAGTTAAACATTTTCTGACGTCACGGTTTTGTTCTCAGAACAATAGAACCAACAGCTTCAACATTGAGAAATTTCAAGTCCGAAATTACTACTCGTTTGAAAATAAAAGGACCTGGTGTTGAATCGATCCGGTCACCTCTTGATTCGCAGTCCGACACGCTAGCTTACAGTGTTTCAGTTTGGTTTCTGTCTCTTGTAACATGAGTGGTAGGAACAGACCAATAGGGCGCCGGAAAAAGTGTTGATTATATCACATAATGAACACTTTTCACACAATAGCATTGCTTGTGTCGTGCAGTGCAGCATGACCTACAGGCATGGTGTTGCAGAAACAGTTGTTGTTGACACCTTCCCCTGAACAGCCCAAGCCCAGATATTGTTCCAGCAGGATCTGTGCAGATGACCACAGGACTTGGAATAGTACAGATTATATTCCAAGAACTTTCCAAGTCATCTGTCATATCTGGCATGGTATCACTGTCGGTTATTATGTAAGTTGATATACATGACTCAATTTACAACACTTAATCAGTGTCCATGCCAGGCATGAACCCTGAAAAAAAATGAGTGAATTAAATTCCAAAAATGTTGTTGCTTTTTTTACCTGCAATAGGTTTCTTGCAGCGTGCACTGTCGTCATCATGACACATACTCCTCTGAAAAATTAACTGTTGAGTGGGAATACTGCCCAACTCTCTTAAATCTGTCATTTTGGCTTCCATCACCTGCTCTTCCTACTGCCATATGGGCAAGTGGAAAATACATGAGCAAGCAGTCAAACTTGACTGTATATGTGACAACTTACGTAAGCAGCAAAGTACACCATGCACAAAAGTCAAAGGAAAAAATGCCGTGCACCAAGGAAAATCTTAGTCAGTTCCTACCACCTTTGTTACAAGTCATTTATAACATGTCACAATGACCATTATGCCATAAAAATCAACTGGGTCTTCAACCTCGTTGATTATGTGGCACAATGGTCATGTGACATGTTATAACTATCACATATTTCATAGTGGTCACCTTCTCCTTCACATCTAGGTCATGCCAGTCTAGTACAATGTGACCGCAACCAAAAACTGTCGAATATTACAGACAATAATGGTTGAAAAATTGGACCAAAAATGCTATTCAGATCATCGAAACTTCCAGGGCTTCATTATATATCATGCCATAAATTAATTATTTGCAACGGATCGAATTTTTTAAGCAAATTAAAGAACTCGAGGCTGTGCTTTCAGTATAAGTCCTAAAGGTTTTATGCGCTTAATCAAAAAATTGGGAGGGGTAGGGGGTGCAGAGCGGTCACAAGATCTTCACGTTGTAGCCCCTATATTCTGAATGGCCATGTGACTGTTACTTTCAACTGAGATTAAAAGTTTTTAGTTTTGAAATGTGCGCCCCTCATTCAGTTTTCCACATATGGTCTGTTTTTTCAACTCGGGTTCAATTTTTTCAGTTTTTGAAGAAAAACAAAAAATTTTAGACAAGCGCCAAACTCTATAATCATTGGGTCACAGTGATCCTAAAAGTAAGCCACCAGGTGGAAAATGATGATGATGATGATGATTTATTGAAGAAACTACCCCTTTACATCGGGGGCACCAATGGTCAGGGGCAAAACCCACGGTGCATCCATATATGAATATATACACAGTCTTCAGAAGAATTAAAATGTTGGTTACGTATTAAAAATAGTCAGGAATCGGAGATTCCTCCTAAAATGCTATGCTTCAACTAAAAACCTTTTACATGTGTCACCAAATAGATATCTTACTTCATCGCCAAAACTAAAACCTTCGCCACCAAGAAGGAATTTTAACTTTCGGTACAGATATGACGCAATGGAAGTTTGCCACACATAACTAAAATCCATATTCTTCAGTAACTGTTCTAATTGCATGAACGACTTCAGTCTTATGGAGTTCAAACTTTGACATAAATACATCAAGTGAAAAAACCATCATTATTGCATTGCCTATTGAAGCTGGCGTACCCCAGGGATCCATACTGGGTCCACTTCTCTTTTTGATGTACATAAATGATCTTGTTGACGATCACTCCTGTGATGTGAGGCTCTTCACAGATGACACATCTTTGCCAGAAATCGTTCAACGGAATCTGCTCACCACTCAAATAGAAACCTATAACATATCTAAAATCGGGGAAAGTTGTGGTGTGTCATCTTCAATGCCCTGAAATCTTTAACTGTTGTCATCACTGCCAAAATTTTTGTACCTTACCATCCCCCTGTTCATCTTGGTCCGTCAGCTATTCCTGAGGCCACCTCTCACACCCATTTAGGTATAACTCTTTTGTAATGTCTTGTATATATTTGTGTGTGTGTGTGTGTGTGTGTGTGTGTGTGTGTGTGTGTGTGTGTGTGTGTGTGTGTCTGAAGAACTCAATGTTATTAGTATTTTTTGTACTAGGCTAATCCAGTATAAATAAATATGTAAACTAAAACTCCAACAGCAAAATGATTTGTAAAATGACTTAGTGAAAGTATCTTGAAGAGCTGTAGTGGGGTCAATGTGTGTGAAAAAAAGCGGATTTCAAATTCTGACTCACCCCAGTCCACGAAAAGGATTCCATATGTATTCATGAACCTTCACAGAGGAGAGCACGAGATGGAAGTGTCCAAAGGTTGAAGTAAAGAATGGCTGCCTTGAACATGCAGGCCTGTTTCACCTTTGTGTACATACAAATAAAGTTGGTTGTTTTACTTAGAATTGAAAGCCTAGGTCAAACTCAATGACATCCTTTATTTAACAAACTTGTCACAAGATGAACGGTTCTGGTGCATATCAATATATCATTGGTGTTACATAACTGTCCAAGTCAAAGACCAATGTGTCATGCAAACGAAAACCTTTCCTGACCCTGAGGCTGCTGTGAATGCAACCAAACATTTATAAAAATGATGAAAATGAAAGTGTTGCGGCATTTAAGATTATTTATACATGTGTGTCTTTATATTTCTCTAAATTAAAAGTCCTGGCAGTAGATCGTGTCCATCAAAACAGGAGAACGGCCGAAGCAGCTTTCTGGCTGCATGTGTTTTAAACCATTTCATGCAGCTTTCGTTGCCGCCAAAACTGAATCACGTGTCGCCAGCCACAATTTAGTGACGTCACGTGTGGGAATTCCCTGACCGGAAAGGGCTACCCCAGCCACTGTGTCAATCACGGTACGATTCGCCGAGTATCTATTTGTTGTCACCTTAAAAACTTAGAAGCGGTAGGTTTTGTAATTGTGTGGATTTTTTTTAATGGAACCCAAAGCACATTGAAAAGTTGTGAACTAGTTATATTATGTGCTATTTAACTGGTATTACATGACCGAAAGTGATCGACAACTTGAAATCCTGCAGCTCACTCAGACACAGCCACAGCCACGGGCACAGGCCACTGCATGGTCCACATGGACTCACACTGCGGTCACAGGCACTTGTATTAACCCATTTAAAGGTCTGTAAGGGAGAAGGAGTCACTGCGTCGTCAGACCTAATTCCCCAACATGGACTATGTAGTAACTTCTTCGCTATTACAGAACTTAAAACAAGTGCCTCTGTGTGGACATGGACCTACTATGAGATAATATCAATAGGTCCATGGTATGGACCATAAAACCAAAAGTCTTAAATAGGGCACTCCACTTGGGCATCATAAGGCCCAAGGGGCTGCAAGATCATGACCGGAGCAGCATCAATGACACAGAGACTGCCCAAAGCTCCAATTACCAATCGGGGTTCATTTCCCCACTGCCGCCCCAAACAAAAACCCTGCTCTATCACCCCATAAAACCCGTGCACACCTCCTTCAGTACTATTCTCTATATAATCGAATTCCAACATCTTATCTTAAGTGTTACAGTTTTGTATTCAACAACCTGCTAATCCTATAGACTACAGTACAGTGGTCCCTCCTTTGAAAGACCACTCCTTTGGGAGACCACCTCCTTTGAGAGACCATAGTTGTCAGGTCTTTCCATAATACTTTTCATGTTATTTATACCTCCTTTGAGGGACCACCTGCTTTATGTGACCGCCTTTTGGATGGCACTAGGGGCGGTCTCTCAAAGGAGGGACTACTGTATTCTGGAACAATTCCATGGACAGATAATCACGAAATTAAAGAAGTCATGCCCCAGTGGTCCTGCAAGGGTCAGGATACTTTACAAAAAAATGTACTGGGTCCATAGATAAACAATAAAATTGGCCCAAATTAATGATTTCTGTGGAAAATGTTTACAGGAAATAAATTTTTCTGTAAAGCTTGTCACTTACCCCACATGCAAGCATGTGTGTAGCAAGTTATCACTGACTTGCTGATCATAGCGGGTGGTCAAGGGGAACCCCATTATGAGGCTGATACAGGATATAAATTTGCCCAGTACAGTGTGCAGAAAGTAAGAATGACGTGAAATAATAGCCAATGCAAAGTACAGAAAATAAGAGTTTTCAGTACGCTGCTACGGAAAATAAAATGTCCAGCCCAATGTGCCAGTCCCGAAATACCCTTTACCCCCTTCATTATCCAAAAACACTCTGAATCCTCTTTTAAAGTGCTATAATTTTCTGAAAGCAAATGCCCAGACTGTACATTTAGAACACTGCATTGCTCTAGGGTAACAAGTTTACAATGTTTGTAACAATCCGACATGCTGCAAATGGTCATTTAAAACTGGGAACAACCAGCAGAGCTGCATGTTTATGCACACATGCAGCCCCCTTTATCACTGATAAACAGTTATATGGAAAGGCATTTTATTAGTGACCAGAGTACCAGAGGAGAGTGGCTGTTAACTGAGGGTCGGTAAGGGGTTTTCCGTACTGGCGTACTAGTGCCTTTTATTTACCGTACTGGAAGCCCTCTTGTTTTACGTACTTCGTACTATCCATAATTTTGAAAGATTTCTATTTTCTGTACTGCGTACTCTACAAAAATAATCACCTGTACCAGCGTACCCAACCCCCCCCCCCTTACCCCCCTTCTTAATTGCTTTCTTTTGTATATGGGTATAATGGGCACCCTAATTCTTCTCAGCATAATAATGCACATGTCATGGAATAAATAAAAGCTTATTCTTGACACCTCCACCCCCACCCCACCCCCATTGTACCCAAGTAGGCTTTTAATCTACTCAGGGTATAGCACTCTTCTGCCTTTAAACAGTTCTCTCCAACATAAACAAATGTCTTCATGATTTCACACACATATTATGGTCACCAGATCTTTCCCTTTTGTGAAGCTTACAATTTACTACATTGTCATAAAATAAATATGAAGTATATAAATATAAGGTTCCCAAAAGTGTATAGTTTACAGCACTAATATTAAACATATGTGTATGACTGAAGAGTGTTAAGTGTTACTTGCAAGTACCAGTCACTTCAAAGCACACTTGTTAATATTGAAATTTGCTGTATATGTATGTCCTTTAACTTAATCTTTAAAACAAGATTTGATGGCCCAAAGACAAGTTCTCACATTTTATTTACTTGACCTGATCTAAGTTGTCCACACACTAATTTTTCATGTTAGGCCCTGAATTTTATTTTTGTTTGTGTGATTATTTAGTTATTTATTTATTTGGTTGCTTAGGTAGATAGCTAGAGGTAGGTAGCTAGTTAGCCTGCTAGTTAGTTAGTTTAGTTAGTTAGTTTAGTTAGTTAGTTTAGTTAGTTAGTTTAGTTAGTTAGTTAGTTAGTTAGTTAGTTAGTTAGTTAGTTAGTTAGTTAGTTAGTTAGTTAGTTAGTTAGTTTAGTTAGTTAGTTAGTTAGTTAGTTAGTTAGTTAGTTAGTTAGTTAGTTAGTTAGTTAGTTAGTTAGTTAGTTAGTTTTGTTCATTCATTCAGTTGTTTTCATTTTTGGGGGTGGGGTGGGGGGAGAGCTTAATTAGAGTATATTAAAGTTTATGATAAGGTGAATTTTTTTTATGAAGTTTACTTTGATTGTGCTGAATTGCTGCATAATGGCTTCAGTGACTGTGCTTGAACGTTGTACAAATCTTATTCTGAGTGCTTCAATGGCTAACTAGAGTGTAGGTTACATCTTTGTTCTATTCCTTTGTGTTTATTTATGCTAATTAGTGTGACATGGAGAGTCCTTTGCCCAGTTGAGAGCCTCACAGTTGCTTTGATGTATCTGGTACACAATTGAAACCCATTATTGACTTGCATTTTGGTCATTTATTGCTCAGTAGTGTATCTGTTTATCAGTGATGTGAGAGGCCCACAGAGAATTACATGTTTTTGTGTAAAATACGCAGATCTTGTTTTTGGCTTTAAAGGAACAACACTAGTGTTTGTATCAGTAACCAATTCATGAGTTATTTGATCCAAAATTGAATTTCCAACATGTTCATATCGACCTAATTGATTTTTTTTCCTGCTCTTCCAACCAAGTCATAGAAAGTTTCATGTTTAGATTTAAAGTTTTATGTAGAATGTAGGGCAACCTGAACATTTTATGCAGACTTTAAGGATAACCTTTACATATAGAATGTGGAACAAATTGGAGTTTTATGCAGAAAATATAGAAAGAAAAAAATGAATATTTCGTATAAACTAGACAAAAAAATTTGTAAGTTTGTGCGTAAATTAGAATGATCATGTGTGTCTGTATTGAGGAAGATGTTAATACATGACAAGAACTAATAGTCTGCCTTTGGGGCATTATTAGGCTGATGATATGACTTGGTGAATACATGCACTTGATTGTGTACACATGTATAACTGATCTACCTGTGGGTTTTGTTTTGTTTGTTTTGTTACATGTAGGTGTGGTTCAGGTGTGATTGATGTTGATCCAGCATCTGTTAGGACTGCATCTACGCCAGGTGATCCACACAATAAAGCAAAGAGCCATGTCTGTTGAGGCAGGACGGATCGCATACTTATTGTAAGTAGAACATACTATTTGCACCATACTCATCCCATGTCCTTTCCGCATTCGTAATGTATGAAACAGTACAAAAAAAACCAAAAAAAACCAGGGTCTGAAAGACCGTATGATTTAGCTAGTCCCATCCTTAAGGTAGCGACACCGTTACGAGCGCGTAACACAGACTCGCGACTTTGACCTGATGCAACTTGCCTATTTTTCTTATGTTGCCAACAAAACTATATATTTTTGATATCTCAAAGATGTTAGCATTATCAGGAATCATATTTGAATGTCATGAAATTAATTTTGATGCTGTTTGGAGCCGTTCTGTGAATGGGTATGAAATCACACATTTTGCAAGGACAAAAACGTACCAAAAAAAAAAAAATTAGGGGTCTGACAGCGAGTATGATTTAACCACTGTACTGACATATGCAATGGAAAAAAACCTACAAAAATTTTGCTGGTCCTAAAAGTCGCATCGAAAATCCATAGCTTCATGAATTGCTAAGTGATTTGTCAGATTACTGTGTGCTGTGGTTGTGCTATGCATGAAACATGTACGGATAAGTACATTGTCGCTTCCCTGTGCACTAGGATCTCTGTTTCACATTTATGTATCTATATGCAAAACTGGTGTAAATTAAGAAAGTTCTGGGCCACAGCAAGGGAGGCATAATTATTTTTTCACTTTGCAAATTGCACTTTGAATGTTACCTGTTCATGAAATTTCAAGGGGCGGGGACATAACTGAAAGTACCATAGCAAAAAAATTACAAGAAAATTTCTATGGAAATTTTTCATTATTTGAGAAAGTGTGAAGTTAAGTATGCAGAACGATGCATTGAACATGCATTATAACTGCATAGATGAAAAAAGTTGTCATTTTTTAATTCTAAAGCAGTTCATATGGCATAAAATTTACCTTTTTGTCAAATAGCATGAGACCAGATAATTTACATATTAATTAACATTAATGAGCAGTAAACAGGATCAAAAACTATTTGTTAATATATTGTACAGCTTAGTGATAAACAAATTCTGTAAATTTGTTTGTATTCTTGCATTATAAGTGAAATATCCAAACGCAAAATTATGAATTTGTGCAAATTCCAAGGACTGGCTGCTACAAATGATTTTCCAATTAGGTGGCTCTCAGACCCCCTGTCTTTTTTGGTACCATTTTGCACATGATAGACATGGGTGGCTATTAGATACTGGCCCTCAGACCCCATTTTTGGTATGTTACAGACATTTTACGGTAAATCATACCCGGCGCTGAAAGGATATAGTGACCCTGCATCACCATGTATGTGAATCTGGACCCCTGTTTAACACACAATTTACATCATCTTTGTTTAATCTATGTACAGATGGTATGTTGGAAATGAGATGTTCAACTCCTACAACTTTTGAATGTGTTGAAAGAGACTATCACAATAAACCTGTGACACCTAACCCACAATTAAGCTATGGTGTTGAATCAGTTTCATGAACTACTCTTTTTAGCAGCATTGTGATGAGTTATTTTATTTCAAATAACATAGTACCTGGACTCAGTAACTGATGACAATTGTATTTGTGTCTCTTTGTCCAGAACCACTTCCCAGTAGTCATTACCCTATTCCATGGTCCAAACTCAGTGCAATAGTAGTAAAAAAAAAGTAGCTCATGCATATGGTTCAACACCCTCACAATACATGTATGTATATGTGACCATCAATCGGACAGCCCAAACATAGTTGCTGGTGTCACAAGTTTATTATATTACTCTGTTTGCATTTTGCCATGTCACATTGCTTCACAGATTACCATGTCAAGGACGCAGTCAAGCAGTGGTGCCCTCTGTGAGATCATGTTGACAAAACTCATGAAGAATTAATAACCCTTGCATAAAGTTGTTTAACTGGGGGGAAAGCTGGTCAGACTGCACTATGTTGATCATTGAAAGAAATCTTTTTCAGGGCATGCATCAGTAATTTTTGTGAAATACAAGTAGCTGAAAATGCATTACTTGCATGGTTGTCACAGTTTCCCTGATGTATGCCAAGTAAAAATGCCTGGCTTCCTACATTAGCATCCATAACTGTGACATAAAGGCTTTTTGATTTGATTTGTTTTATTCAGGCAATCATCATAAAATATAAATACACAGAGTAAAATATCTTATAAAAGGAACTTAGAGTAAAACAAAAAACAGGTGAATCATCCAAACTTTCATGAAATGATGACTACCTGGGATATATACACAATAAAGTCGTTAAGACTTATTTCCATTGTGGTCCCTGGCAGTCCCAAGACTGGGTGGCTCAGAATAGTGAGTTTGGATGAACCAACAAATTATGAATATCACAGATATGCTTATTTTAATATATTTAGATGTAAATTAATCAAAACTTATTGTATTCTCTGGATAGCATGATATTAGTTAGATGTTTCTTTACTGCAGGTTTAAAGGTAAGGATCGAGACCTTGGATTTAATTTCTGAGGGCAACCGATTCCACAGTTTTATAGAAGAATATAGGAAGGCTTGTGGCTTCCTTTTCAACACATTTTGATGTATTACAGCAACTGATAACTGGAAGAAAAATATACACAAGAATGACCTGTACAGTGCTACAGGGGACTCTTGGAAACAGCTTAACTCTTTAAGGGCCAAATTTTGGACTGAGTCAACAGCTTTTCTTGGGGTGCATTGTGCCCAATGCGTGCCAAGAAAAGCTGTTGACTTGGGATATTTTCTCTGGAACTAAGGACATGCTGGTAATTGAATGAAAGGCCATTTTTTTGAGGAATATAAATCTGAGATCGTTATGATAATTCAGACTAGTTTGACTTTGGTAGATTGACTTAAGATGTGATGGGCACTGAAAGAGTTAATAACAACATAAAAGTACATGTATTTGCAAACCTTTCCAGAAATGATTTGTCACACAAAAAACCTTACACCCCCCCCCCCCCATCCTGGAACAAAAAATTGTTGTGTTATGAGTGTCATTTTAGCTCTGCTGACCATATATAGGTGACAGAATGTATAATCCTTATGTCTGTTTGTCCGTCTGTGAACTTTTTGCTTGTGAATGTGATGCTGTCGACAGTTTCCAAGTTAGGCCCATGTAGCTATCAGGGCTTATTAAGTATGTAAGCATCTAGGTCAGGTTTGCTATTGGTACTACTGTCAAAGAATATTTGTTTCTTCCCCCTTGGAACAAATATTTTGGAATATTTGTTTCCGTTGATGAATATTTCTGCCTCCCCTTTATGAATATTTCTTCCTCTACCATACGCTTTGTATTATCAGTTATGTTCATTCTATGCTTATGGTATTCACACTTGGAAATATTTGTTACACATTTCCATGGTCAGTCTATGCTCTGCTGAACTATATAAGGTTAATGAAAGATGAGAACGAATGTGAACAAAGCCAAAACTAACCTAATCTAAGTTGAACCAACTTTTGTAATCTTTGAAAAAATAAAAAATAAACATAATAAGATGGGGAAAAATGTAGCAAATACAAGTAAGTTAATGTTCACACGCAAAATTAATCATCAATTTATCAATTTGTGGGTGGAAACAAATTGATTGTAGTACATTAAGTTCCCCGGACTTGATTGCAGTACATTAGTTCCCCATATTTGGGTGGGGTGGGGGGGGGGGGACAAATATTCATGGGTGGGAATGACTATTTGTTCTCCTGGAGGAACACAAATTCAGGGGGTCAAATTATGTTCCTTTACACCACCTTTTATGTAATATGTAATACAAAATGAAAAAATCTTGTAACCACTCCAGCAGCTGTGATCTTTTGGTTGATCATCATGAACTTTAGTGGGATTGTGGAGGAAGTCGAAATCTTGAATGCTTGTGATACTTGTGACACCATGCTTACATTTTGATGGAATTTCATGTGCTAAAATGTGCTGAAAGGTATAAAGTTCCATACTTAAAAAATAAGTTTTACATCACAAATATGTGGGATTTTCAGATCATGTCTAGTGGTGATATATTATGTCATATGGATTACCTTGGCATATTTTTCTCATTCACCAAACTTTACATTTGTGTAAAGTTGAATATGTTGAATAAGTGACTTGGTAATGACAGGACATAACTTGGGCATTAATGGATAACACAACTGAGCTTCCTGATGAAAATATCGCCGGAATACATTGTACCTAAAACTCTACTTGGTGACTCCATTTTGGAATCACCATTACCCAATCATTATATATAGTGATTCAGTGACGAGTGATTTTCCCCACCAACAGCAATGATCACAAGTGAGAGAAAAATTGTAACTCACTGACCAGCCAGGTAAAATTTTATGTCATGTTTAAATATTTACATTCAATCAAAGTTTTAACATTGCAGGTATTGGAGAGAGCCTGGTGTGTTATGAGACCATAACACATGAGCCTTGTGTGTTATGGGACCATAACACATATGTGTCCCGCCCACATTCAAATAAGCCACGCCCACCTGGGTTTCCAGAACTTAACACTTGAACAAGCAGGGCAAATCAGTTTCTGGTCGTTTATTTTAATTCTATGTATTACATTTCTAAATTTCGTGTAATTGGCCAGAAAAATTAAGAGGGAAATGTAAATATAAGCAATGAGGGTCGCTTTTGTGTGTGTTATGGCATAATGACGCGGGTGATTGAAGCTGGCATCGGGCGAGGCGCACGGGCGTGCGCCACGCCCACGATGTCAGCTTCAATCATGCGCATCATTATGCCTTAACACACACAAAATTGACCCTCATTTCTTAATTGAATACTCATCACAAAAAATATGCCCTAGGCCTACTTTCAATGTTGGCTTGGTTTGTCTCATTTGTTTACATTTCTCGTAGTTATTCCACATTACATGTGACACATAATCAAACATTCCTCATGCACATTAGATTTTGTCTACAGTGGTAATGCACTAAGTCATCAATGCAGGCACATCACAATTTAGTTGTAACAATGTTCAGGTCATGCGATCTACAGTACAGGGAGTTACTGCTTTTGAATTTCACTCTAGAAAAGAATTATTCACCCCCAAACATGGAATAAATGTATTGAAACATGTTTAGGAAACCATAAAGCATCAATGTACCATAAAGAACTAGTCTAGCTGTTTAAGTTTCGGTTAGATGGGGTAGAGAAAGCCCATTCGTTTTTCTGTTGCAAATGTGGCAGGGACTTTTGAATAGGGTGTATATCAATGCAAGCAAACTTGAGAAATTTTCAAATGCAAACTTGCAGATGGCAAATAATGTATCTGTGCAGGGCAACTAGCTGGTTTTTTGTTTTTGTTTTATTTTTTAACTGAATTGAAAGCAAAATATAAACAAAGTGTAACTTTTTTACAGTGAAATATCTTTATATGGCATTTATTCAACATCAGTATCATATTTATACATAGATACAAGAGTTGTATTCATATCACAGAATATAATAGCTTTTTTGGTGGTGGTGGTGGTGGTAGGAGGTGTTCAAGGTCAATAGTATAGGGTTTTTTACTTTTCTTTCTTCTTTTCTGTTCTTTTTTTTTTTTGTGAACATTTGGCGTTTGATGGCTTCGCTCAGTTGCTTGACTGGCAAAACATGTTAGGTTAAAACCTTGATTAAAGCCTTTGCCACCAGGTGGCCATCTCATTGACTGTTCAAGTGGAGCAGAATGCAAGGTTTGAGAAGCATGATGAGATTTTGGTGCCCTCAGTTACACATTTTGGGTATTTGTGAGCCACTAGAAAACTTGTATGGTGTGTATTTCTCAGAATATTTGACTAAATTAAAGTGCGTTGCTGAGCAACTTGCATGAAGAAGGAAACCCCTTCATTGGAAGAGGGTGTGTGCAGACATGCATTGTCAATTAGTCATCATAAGGATGCTTTAAAATTTAGGTAATGGGAAAACCAAATTGCTGTGGGTTTTTTGGCTGTTTTTTTACTTTTGTGATTTTATTTAGCTTAATAACATTGTTAACTCATTCTATACCAGTCCCTGATATTTACGTATATTTATCTAGATTTAAGATAACAATTGCATATTTAAATTCTTCATGAAAAGAGCTTTCATTCAAGTACCAACATACTTGTAGTTTTAAGTCAGTGGTTTTGGCACTGCCTGGCAAGTCATGCTGCAGCTGCCACAAGGGCAGCTGCAGCATGACTTGCCAGGCAGTGTCAGAGCCACTGACCAAGGCCTGTGACCATAGTATGGAATGAGTTAAAGTGTATTGCTGAGCAACTTGCACGAAGAAGGAGACCCCTTGGAAGAGGGTGTGTGAAGACATGCATTGTTAGTCATCATCAGGATGCTTTGAATTTATAGTAATGGGAAAACCAAATGGCTGGGTTTTTTTTTCTTTTTTGCACTTTTTTACTTTTGTAGTTTTATTTAGTTTAATAACATTGTTAAACATTGGAGCAGCTATATAAGTTGCAAAGTGCGTGCTAAACAAGAAGAAAATAAAAGTACATGTATGATTTGCCAACTCTACAAGTCAGTGTGTTCAGTGAACTGAAGCAAAACCTGCCAGTCAATAGGAGACATGCACATTAATTCCCCGCCCACAGAGCATGGGGCTCACACCCATCAATCACAGAGGACACATAGGCATATCACTGTGACAGACAGGGCTAGATACCTTTTTCTCACAAAACTAGTGTCTTTTAGGGAAATTCAAGTTTACAAATACCAAAGTCATATTGGTTATGACAGTCCATCTGCCTGTACAAAGTATTCTTTGTTTACGAAATCTTAGTAATATCCTGCTTCGCCGCACAGGCAGCAGTCCGGATCTCACCAGGTGAGACTGTGGTTACTGAGACAACCAGGTATGCTGGCCATTGGGTGTAGACCTGTTTGGATCAATGTCACTTTAATGTGGATAAACAGTAAACTACATTATAACTTGGCAGAATGGTATTTAGAAAACTCAGATTAGCAACATTATTACCAAACTTAGACCCCTACAGTGAACCATTTTGTGTTGTGTGTATCTGATTGTCTCTGTGACATTGACTGCTTGCATAGTGGCATTGGCAGTAGGCCCAAATTACACAGAGATGACAACTCTCCCTCATCATCAGGGACAGTCCCTGAAAGTAGCTTAAATTTTGACCAATTTATGATGTTTGCCCCACATTGAAACACTGGGTATTTTCTTGTATATTCTTTGTTAAATATGCTGTGTTCCTGATATTCTCACTTAAATGTCCCTGAAAAGGCACTTTGAATATTGGCATCTCTGACAGTCAGTGACAGTGAAATTGATTCCTTTCACAGAACCAACAAAGCATAGAATTTTCTCACCTCCAGCTGACAGGAGAGGGCATCGGGGGGGGGGGGGGACACTTGGGGGCATAGGATAATGCATGTTAAAAGTACCAATTTTTAGAGTAAATTTGAGGTCAATTATAGCAACATTAACATAAATTGTAAAACTTTCTGATCAGTATGACTGTCAATATCGGTAATGTACCAGGCATTTTCAATTTGAAGATGTTAGGAACTTTTTAAGGCAAAATTAAGGAGACCCTCACACAGTATCTGTGCACTGACCACCACACATGCATAGGTGTCAGTTATTTGGTTTCTGACACCTGTGGGGTTAATCACCAGAGTTGTTTGTTAAACCTTTAAACTGAGTACATTTTGGCAGCATGTGCTCATGATGCCACAGCATTATGGCTCTGTGGGATATAGCCATTCATAAAAGTGTGATGTTAAAAGGACAAAGCGCCATTGTTTCAGTTATGGCAGACACTTCACTGATTAGGCAAGCTTTACTGCCCTAAAAATAATCTAAACCTATTGTTATAACTTAAAATTTTTATGAAAATTTCATTAATAGTTTAAAGGCCATTTTCCTTCCATAGTTTAACTTCTTCGGCTTAGATGTTCATGTTAATTTACCATATAAACCTTGCTCTGTGGCAAGTGCCTATGTTAAAACTATACAATCAAGTAGTCTTACCTCAGCAAAGGGCCTTTCTCTGGGCATTGAAGGTGAGAAAATCACTGGGCATAGTGGTCCACCTGTGGGGGGAAAGTCCTGCAATAGTCCACTTCCAATACTCCGCCATGCTTGTGGCTTTACCCAAGCTGAAACCGGAACCTCTTCTGACACGCTGCGCCTTCTGACGGCAAATTTTGCCGGGCTTGTGCCATTGGATTTCCTGAGCAATGGTTTTAACACCCAGCTAAAACATGATGACTGTTTTCCTTATATTGTTTGGTATACATTTGAAGTTGAAATGAAACAAAGTGATACAATGAGAAAGACAAGATTTACAAAGTAATGTAACCTGTCAGCATCTGCTCACTACTGGGCTCTGACTATGGCTATTGCTATGACCCAGAGTGTGGGCAGCTTGGAAATAGCATTCATGCAGGTTACGTGTACAAATTAAATCTGGACAGGTACTGACAATGACCATACTGATCTGTTACACAGATGTGAGGTAGATATTTTAGCTGCCATCATTATAGCATCACCCAGTGCTTCATTTTACATGAGAAACATTATTGAAAATCCCTGTGTACGTTTTTGCATACATGTATGTTGTCTAATTTTAGGGTTTACAGCCTGGATTTTATACTTTCTAGATCATAGGGTTTTCCGGTGCATTTGTGGGACAGAGTATAACCAATATGTGGGATGAATCAGTACACAGCAGTACCTGCAGCAAGGCAAGAAAAAACCAGCAAAATACAAGTCACTCCCAACTGTAGTTCACAGTCTCAGTAGGACATGGTTCCAGCCAGCACTTACTATCAAGTGATCAAGCAAAGGCTGAAACTGGTCAGGCAATTAGGCACATAATGTGTCCTTTCTCATTAATATTTGTCTTGTCTTTCTAATACATGTCCATTTTAGCATTGTTTCTATGAAGACAACAATAAATCTGACCTGTTGGCTGGCACCCTAGGCTCATGGTTACTACTAAGCACCACTTGCAGTGTACCTGTGGGGTTTCTTTTGGTGTTGTTGACTTTGACCTTCAGTGACCTGAGAGGTCAAATGGACATGTTGGCCTATGTATCTTGGTAGTGGTGGATGCTGACACTTTTCACTCAGAAAATGATTACTCCTTAACTGTGTAAGTGAAGACTTTGATACTGCTAACAATAATGGTGGTCCAAAAGGGCGAGCTTTACATGACACATGGATGACATTGACTGATATATTCAAGGTCACAGGACACTGTAGTTACTTGCACTGTTCTCTTGACATCGGGAGAGTTATTTCAGCTGCAAGTTTAATGTTGCACAATATGCTAATGGTCCGGTTGAGGTCTAAAATGAGATGCATATGGTTGATGTTGACCCCATTCTCAAGGTCACATGACCATGTGAGTGAATTTAGTATTTTAAGTTGTAATTTGAGAACTATTGAGCCACTGTTTTGAGATGTTACCTGAGAACTAGTGAGTCAGGACTTGGATTTTTGCAAATGATGTTAGTCTTACAGAAAGTTGCCATGATCTAATTCTGAAGGTCATAGGACCACTTCGGTCAGTGTATACATGTACAAGGTCAGCTGAGCACAGGACTGTCACAGTTCTCTCTCTTTTTTTCATTGTGGTTTCAGCTCCCTGTACTGAAGTTATTAAAGTATAGCCTAAGGATAAAAGAAGGAGTTAATGCCTGGTGATCAACACAGATATATAGGCAAAGCATTATCAGGGTGATTATGGTAGGTCTGGATAACTGGAATCTCCATGCAGCTGCCTGGCTCACTAGTTTGTATTCCAGGCAAGTAATACGATTCTTAGCCAGATCATCAGCAACCAACTCTAACACATGATTGGAGATAAGTGCCTCAGACTTCTGATTACGAATCCTATTTGCTGTTAACCACCTAGGATCCAAGTCAACAGCAGTCCTTGACACATTTATTGGAGTGAGTTGAAGAAAATTTTTGATAAGTCCGGTATTTTCGATGTCAGACACATGAGACAAAGTTAAGTTGTATTGAAAAACAGAGGACCCTTATGATACGAAATACTTTCTGGAAATCAATTATTGGGAAAAATTTGCATGCCAGTCTATGTCGCTGTTAAGATCATTGAGGGTTAACCCATCATCCCTGGGGCTTCTTTGTGAGTGAATGCTTAGGACTGTGTAAGGTTAGTATATGTAAATTCATATTCAGGATATTATGAGATTCTGCAGTCTTTCTACACTTGTAAATGGACAAGCAATTTACATGAATGGAAAGGAAGTGTTTTTAAACACTGTCATCCCTGCTTGTGGAAGTAAATGGTACATGTGTGTGCAATTTAAGCCCTTTATA
This sequence comes from Hermodice carunculata, assembly GCA_964020975.1. Lineage (NCBI taxonomy): Eukaryota > Metazoa > Annelida > Polychaeta > Eunicida > Amphinomidae > Hermodice > Hermodice carunculata. The sequence goes on along the minus strand of OZ026630.1, from coordinate 63,084,960 downwards.
TTGGTAATGATTGCAACCTGTAGACTATCTCGTGGGATTTCCTGGGTTGGATAATATCTTTAAGGTCAGTCAGCTTCGATTGATTTCCCTTATTCTGTGTAGGCCTGTGTGGGACTATCACACTTTAATATCTTCCCCTGTCAATTGGGTTTCTGTTTCTCTTTGGAACAGACCCAGGGGATGGTGAAGGGGATATGCCCCCCAGCATGCTCCTAATTTTGATATGTCTGGGTGCAAACATTTATTTCTTTCTTTTTCTTTCTTTCTTTCTTTCTTTCTTCCTTTCTTTCTTTCTTTCTTTCTTTCTTTCTTTCTTTCTTTCTTTCTTTCTTTCTTTCTTTCTTTCTCTCTCTCTCTCTTTCTTTCTTTCTTTCTTTCTTCCTTCCTTCTTTCCTTCCTTCCTTCCTTCCTTCCATGCTTCCTTCCATGCTTCCTTCCTTCTTTACTTATTCTTTACACCAAAATTTTGTCCAGAGATTTTCTCAGACACTATTGTTCCAAAAACCACCAAACTTGCCAAGATGACTGACCTACCAATGAAACTGAACATAGTTTTTTTGGATTAGCATGATGTTCAAAATTATGCACATTAGGGGCAATTAAGATTTTAAAAACTCTATATCTTCAAGACTATTGTAGATGGACCCAAATTTGTACATTGCACATGTACATGTATATAGGTTTGTGACATTGTGAATCAAGTGGAATATGAAAAAAATTCCTGCATTTTAAATTGGTCTTATTAGGGACATGCACATGACAAATTAAATCTTGAAAATCTTCAAAATTATTATAGATAAAGGAGCCATTGCAATTTCAATGTATAGGTTTGTGTCAAAGGCAAATCCAATGAACAGTAAACTAAAGTTGATTTTTTAATTTATGCTAATTAGGGGCACTTGAAAAATTTAATCTTGAATACTTTCAAAACTATTATACATATAGATAGAGGTGCCATTCCAATGCATGGCAACAGGGATATATTTATTTGACTCCCCAGTGTGCAGCTTACAGGTATACATGTAATCCCATTGCACTGGCTTACAACCCGCCTGAACTGTCCCTAGGTGAGTCATAACAAAATGGATGGGTCAACATCCGGGTATTATAGAATTTGTATTGAGTTCAAAATGGTGGAGAAACCAGACATGGAAGGCGATAAGTGAACAAATAAATAATAGGAAATAAAGTCAGGACAGAATATACTTCAGTTAGTCCTCTATCGCCAATGAAATGTCTTGAATATATTCTACCCTACTTTGATGGCTCTCAATTGGCTGGTCAGTGGACCATGTTGGCTCATTCCTTGCATCTTGATTTGTTTCTTTTAGCTGGGAAGCTGTGGAATGTGATCACTCATCCATGCATGTTTCTACAGATTGCCTATGTTTTCTGGGTATCTCTAGGAGACCCTGAGACTTAACATTTGTACTGCAGCATTTTGAGTGATGTCCCTTTGTACAAGACATGAACTAGGGTATAATTCTATGCTGCTCTCTTTCTCTGTTATCTTTCACAATGGCCGTTTAAGTCCCACTCTAAAAAGCTTCCCACATATGCGCAGTGTGGCATGGGTGATGACTTGTGGTGGGGCGTGGCGCCAAGCGTATTAGCATATCCTGGCAGACAGCTACTTCAGTTTGGAGGTTTGAGCCAGTAACAAATCCAATAAACTGTGAAACAAAGTTATAGCATTTTAATTTTTGCTAATTATGGCCTCTTGAAAAATTTTGATCTTGAATATCTTCAAATTGAATATGATAAAGGTATCATTCCAAATTCATTATATGTTTGTGCCAGTGGTGAATCAAATAAACAATATAACAAAGTTATAGCATTTTCATTTATGTTAATTAGGGACACTTGAAAATTTTAACACTTGAACATCTTCAAATCTGTTGTAGATGTCCCATTCTAATAGGTTTTTGCCATGATGAATCTAATGAATTGTAAACCAAAATTACAGCATTTAAATTCATGGTGATTAGGGCCACTTGAAAAGTTCAAATCTTTGAATATCTTCAAAACTATTATAGATAAAGGTGCCAGTCCAATTTTGATTTGCAGGTTGGTGCTAGTAATGAATCCAAAGAACAAAAAGCAAAATTTTAGCATTTTAATTTATACTTGTTAGGGGAAATTAAAAATTTAAATCTATATCTTCGCACTGTTATAGGTAGATGTGCCATTTCAATTTCAATTAATATGTTTGTGCCATAATTGATTTCCATTCTGCAAGAGGTGCAGATTAAACAAAAAGCTAACTTTGGTATATCCATGCACATGCCATGAGAACATCCAACGACACACGGATATATTGCGGTATAATAATTTTGAAGGCACCTGGAGAGATTTGCTATAAAAGGTTTGTGTTTGAGAATGAAAAGGCTTCCCTGGGACCAAGATGAGCTTATGACCTCCAACCTCCAATAAAACTCACAGATGGGATTACATTACCTGGCAGACAGAGGGCTTTCTTCACCTCTTACAGAGCTATTCCAGACAAATTATGATGTCATCTAGAAGTTCAAGTTTACAAACCTGAGACTCAGGCAGGATTCCCATATTATATTTGCACTCATACAAACTGGTATTTTGATGGTCATCTTGATGGAAACTGTATGTATGTATTCAGCAAATGATAAGTGTGGCCACGTTGACTGTTTTCTGTGGTGGCACATGTACATGCATACAGCACATATCATTGTCTATCTGGGCCAGCCTTCCAGGATGTTTTCAAAGAGAGGCTAATGTGAGAATGAGGCTTGTGAACAGTCACTTGTGGTCCAGCTTGGACCAGTAAATCAAACCTAATAAAGTTACATGTTAAATTGGCTGTATTGCCCAGCTTGTCTCTGACATTTAAAAGTTTCATTGACACTGTACCTGTCATTTTGCGGAAAGGTTACTTCAATGACACTTACATTATCAATAGAAAATGGGTTCAAATACCAATTAACTTTTCTGCTACTCATGCATTTGTTTATGCTTACATCTATCGTTACAGTTCCGAAGCAAACCTTAGTGAAGTACAGCAAATTTGGGTGCCTTCAAAATGAGAGCAGTTTGAAATACTACACTTTGCCATTGTTCAGCATAATCTAAATTTTGTGTTTTGGCCTAATTTGCATAAATTAAAATGCTACAACTTTGGTTCTTAGTTCATTGGATGTGGCCATGTCACAAACTTATAAAATGAAATTTAAATGATACCACCATCTATAATAGTTTTGAAGTTATTCAAGATTTTAATTTTGTGTAATTGCCTAGCTTACAAAAATTAAAAGCCTACAACTTTGGTGTATGGTTCATTGGATGTGGTTATGTTAGCAACCTACAGATTGAAGTTGGAATGGTAGGTCTATTTATAATAATTTCTAGAGTGATGTATCTAGGTGAGAGCTAAAATAGGATTGTAATTTTCAAGCAAATTTGGTCTTTAATTTGTTATCACCTGTAGCTTGTTCAGAAACGTAAGTGTTCCACCGGGAGACATTTGATTTTCTGTTGGAAAATCAGTCTGTTCTAGTTACACTTTGCATATTCACCTAATTTGCATAAATTAAAATTGTACAATTTTGGTTTCATGTTTCATTGGATGTGGATTTGCCACAAACCTACAAATTGAAGTTGGAATGGCATCTGTTTCTGTAATAATTTTGGAAATATTCAACTTTAAAAATTTTCAGTGCCTCTTATTTACGTAATATAAAGTTCTACATTTTTCATTTACTGTCCATTATTTTGACATGTGTCACAAACCCGTACATGCATATTGAGATATTGTGTCTCTCTACAATAGTTTGGAAGATATGGAGCTTTTAAACTTTTAAACTTTTAGTTGCCCCTTGCTTGCATAATGTTAAGCATCATAACTTTTCCTAATGATGTGCACAATTTCACTGGTAGGTCACTCACCATGTCAAATTTGGTCGTTTTGGAATAAGAGTACTGAGAAAACTCTGGACAAATTTGGGTGCCATGGAAAGAAAGAAAGGAATAAAGAATCAAAGGAAAAACAGCGTGTCTGGGTTGGCACCCAGACGTAATTCTTGGGAAAACAAAATGTCTGGGTGCAAACCCAGACATATATTGTAATTAGTCTGCCAAGGTTCCTTCTGTTGGGATCTCCAGCGTATTGAGAACACTTTTCTTCATCAATAACAAGCATGGAAGCCACAACACACATGAATTTTTAATCAACACCAGAAACCAACAAAGTCAACATTTAATTTAGTCAAGCCACCATGCAGACACCTGGCATTTGTTTTGTGCAGGTCTCCAGGCACTGGAAAGGGCATCTAGCTCAGTGAAACACTTTATTTGGGTGCCTTAACCCTTGTTCCCAGATGTCAACTTGAACTGACAGTGGTTCAGATATGTCATCTATTTCTGTGCTTTTAACTAATTTCAAGATAAATGAAAAATATACTCAATAAAAAAAGTCATTAAGTCCTGTTAAACGACGGCATACAGTGGTTTATCAGGCTTAGTTGAAAGAGTTAGTTCAAATACTGTTCACTCAATTCCAGTGCAAGGGACAGGGTTAAAGAACTTTATGACAGCATTTGGTTGACTGACAAGTTTATCATGTTTATTCACATGAGCTCACCTTTGCCATGTTAAAAGAGGTCCAATCAAATTGATCGAGGTGCTTTATCGTAACCATGTGAAAACAAGTTAATAAATTTTCTTGTGGATTCTTTGATGTGTTTTGATCTCTTCCATTGATCGGTCAAGGCTTGTCCACAGGCAGGACTGAGGCTGACCATGCTAATTTAAAGTGATGATGAATGTTCTCAGCCAGCTAGTTTGGTTTGATCATTTCCTTTAATTCTATTTGTGTACATGTACCGGCACCATCAATGACATATACGAATAATTTTCTTTGGCGTCTTTACCTGACTGCCGGTCCAAAAATTCAATATCCCGGGTTAAACATTAAAACGACAAACTACATGAGGTCATAAATGACACAGCAGGGACATACAGATTTTTTTTTTTGACCGGTCTCATCCCCAGGGCAAGTTTCTTTTGATATTTTACTTGCCCCCGTGTTCTGATGTAGGTGTCCATCCATTTAAGTCTTACGTGTCAGAGCAGATTTTCCTGTTTGCTTTCAAGGCAAATGCCATCAAATTTTTACTCTCCCTGTAATTGGCATTCCAAATGACCAAGGCTAGAAGACGTGCAACAAATGAGCAGAACAGACTTTTGGTAACCTTTTAGTGAAGACAGTGCAATAATTCTGCTTTACTGTGGAGACATGGTAAGATGACCCAGAAAGTTGCATACCCACACAAACTACCCCGTATAGACTATGTGCCTGCCAAATTATTAACAATTGATATACTAGGCCTATATGTATTGAACAAATTGTGTAACGGGATGCCATCTGGTCACATTTGCTCATTACGTTAAGCTACAGGAGGGACTGAGGAGACAACAAAAGACACATGAAAACTGCAACATGTGGCTTGTTTTTAATGGAGCCACGGAACTTGGCATTTGTTGAAAAAACACCCACAGCATGACCATAGGCATGATGGGAAATCCACTCAAGACCTTTGATGAACTCCGGAGACTGTCAGATGTTGCTGGCATGGTATGCAGTCATTTACTTGCACAAAGTGTGGCTGTTGGGGGTGTTTGAGCTGCTGGTTATGATGGGTCAGGCATTAGAAACACATACAGCACTTTTTTTAGAATTACGATACTTGTTTACAATACAGGGAATTAGGGGGTCCTTTGGATCAAGATATCCCTCGTTGCAAACTGTGAGATACATGAAGGCTTTATACAATGTACTTGTGATGGCATCTAGCCCACACACAATAGTCACTACTAATCTCGTATGTCCTTATAAATATGTAGGCCTACAGGTATGTGCTAGAGTGGTGACTTAAAGTGTGAAAATGATCCAGACAAATAGTGGGAGTCAATTTAAGAAGAATAACTATGACTCTGTGAAATTTGGTTTGGAAGTGTGATTACACACAATGGATTTAATTCTGCATTGACAAGATTCAGATGATTCAGCTCCCAATGATGACTTTTATTGTGAAATTTAATTCAGGAGGATTACTGACATTGTGATATTTGGTTCAGATAAACTGATGGTTAACCTTATGAATTTTAATGAGTTTTGCAGGTGCTGGCTTGATAACTTACATTGTGAAATTTTATTCCAAAGCACAGGGAGCTGTCATTTCCAGCATGCTCAGATGGCATGGAAGATATGGTCAGACGACATACTTGAGACCTAGTCGTAATTACTTGTCCCTAAACAACCCCCACCAAGTGACACCCAATCCAGATTATTGATGGACACTTTAATACAACAGTGATAGAGATCATGAAACTTATATATACATCGTAATCAACCAGAGTTGATCGGCCTTGTGATCCCTGGACCTGCGCTGCTGCAAGTAATTGCGTCTTCTTTTGCATGAAGAACCGACACACCGGCAGAAATTAAGTTTTCTGTTTCAGTCTGTGGTATTGCTTATTAGATCAGCACAGTTAGTCTGTGCCGACTTCTTTTTTGACCATTGCTTCCATGAATACCAAATGACCATTACAGTCCTCTGGTTTGCAAGAGTGGCATCACAATCACGGTAAGAATCAGGGTAAGATCTCGGAGTGTGCACTTGCATTCCATCAAATGGCATCAGTTAATGAAGTTGACGTCTGAGCTCCCTCCCTAAAAACATCTGAAAAAAGGTGCTGGTTTTGATTACCATTGTCAGCGGTCCACAATTCAGATCAAGAGTGTTAAAAGTACTTTCATGGAGCTGGACATTTCAGAATAACGGGGTGGGACTATATTGGCTATCACTGATGAAAGTCATCTTAGTATTGCACTAAAGATGATGCATACCTAGATAAATTAACATTAAGGACTAAAGTTGTAAAAATACTCTTCACTGTCATAATCATGATTACATTTGCTCAAAATTCGTTTTTGTAGGTTGGTTGTTAAACCATATCAAGATGCAGGAAATGTAGTCTTTCTTAAGACCATATCTTAGTTAATTCATTATAAAACAAAATAGCTATGAATATTATAAAAATAAATGAAGAGGTGGTCAGAGCGTCAAGCTAGAACAAGCCTGGCTGCAAAGTGGTCCTGGAGAGGAGTGAAGAAAGGGCTTTTTAACTTTGGCAGGGTTCCGGTCACATCCATTCTGCTGTTCATACATGTACTTGTGCCTTATCTTTGCTGGAATGTCCCCCTAATCTCTGCTAGAAGTCTACAGAACTCCACCAGGAGGTGTGCATAATTTCTGATGTAAACTTGCCGAATCTCCGCTAAAAGTCTGCATAATCTGGGCTGGAACCCTGCCTAATCTCTATTGGAATGACCCCTTGATCTCTGCTGTAACCCTGCCTAAACACTGCTGGAAATCTGCATAATCTAGGCTTAAACCCTGCCATAGTTCTGCTGGGAAATCCACATAATTTCCCCTGTATCCCTGTCTAATCTCCGCTGGAAGTCAGCATAATCTAGGCTGCAACCATGCCTAATCTCCGCTGTGAGGTCTGCCAAATTTCCACATGAAGCCTGCCTAATCTAGGCTGGTATGCAGCTATATGCAAAGTACCCGGGATGTCCGCCTAGATACCAGTGAATATTCAGCCTAATTTACATTTTGGGCATGCGCAAATTCCGCTGAGTACATGCCTAATCTAGGCCTAATCTGTGCTGAAATTAGGCTTAAAAACAGGTGGAGTTTAGGCATTCCGCTGAAATTAGGAAAAAAATTAGTGGAGTTTGGGCATTCCACCAAAACCAGGCCAAATCTATGCTGAAATTATTCGCCTAATTTCCCATGGAACTCCACCGAATTTCCACTGGTTTTGGATAAGGGTTGGCCTGTGGGTACTTTCACCAGCATCGCAGTGTCTCCGAACAGATATCACCAGAACCCTGCCAAAGTTAAAAGACCCCTTTCTTCACTACTCTCCAGGACCGCTTAGCGGCCTGACTTGTTCTAGCTCTATGTTATGTCACTGCCCCCTCATTTATTTTTGTAATATTTATTAGCTATTTTTTTTATAGTGAATAAACTAAGAAAGGGTCTTAAGAAACACTGTGGGAAACGCAGAGAATTTACATAGTTTGTGACTGTTCAATTTCCATGATGTAAATTTTAACATATTCTGGTGGGTTTTCTTTACGGAATATAAGATAAAGACAAGCAGCTGCCATCACAAAAATGGGTCTCCGGGAATTTATAGCTTCAAAACATGCTTGAAGGTTTCATGTAGATGACCCACTGATAAATTCATTTCACTGTTAAAGCTTTGAATTATGTCTGGGTGCCAACCCAGACATATTGTTTTTGCAAAGTTATTTCTTTCCTTCTTTCTTTCTTCTTCTTCTTTCCATCAAATTTGTCCGGAGCTTTTCTCTGACACCATGCAAACTACAGTTTCAACTTGGCATGGTAATACACCTAGTGGGGAAGTTGTCTCTCTGATTTGGAAAAGTCATGATGTTCAAAATTATGCTAATTAGGGGCAATTAAAATTTTGAAAGCTCCATATCTTCAAAACTATTATAGATAGATACAAAATTCAAAATTCAGCATATAGGTTTGTGACATGTGCCAATCTAATGGATAGTAAACAAAAGTTGTAAAATTTTAAATTATGCTAATTCAGGCACTTTGAAAATTTAAATCTTGAATATCTTTAAACCTATTATAGATAGAGATGCCATTCCTAGTTCAATATATAGGTTTGTGATAAAGGTGCATCCAATGAATCATGAACCAAACTTGTAGAATTTGAATTTATGCAAATTAGATGATTACCTAAAATTTAAATCTTGAATATCCTCAAAAACATTATAGATAGAGATGCAATTTTAACTTCCGTGTTTAGGTTTCTGCTATAGGCGCATCCAGTGAACTATGAACCAAAATTGCAGGATTTGAATTTATGCAAATTGGGTGAATACACAAAATTTAAATCTTGAATATCTTCAAAATTATTATAGATAGAGATGCCATTCCAACTTCAATTTAGGTTTATGAAATGACCACAACCAATGAACCATGAACCAAAGTTTTTGTAAGCTTTTTAAATATGGAAATCAGGCAACTACACAAAATTAAAATCTTGAAATCTTGAACAACTTCAAAACTATTTTAGATAGGGATGTCATCCAAACCTCAGTTTATAAGTTTGTGACATGGCCACATCCAATGAACCAAGAATCAAAAGTTGTAGCATTTTAATTTATGCACATTGGGCTAATACCCAGAATTTATATTATTTATGTTGAACAAGGGCAAAATGTAGCATTTCAAACTGTTCTCATTTTGAGGGCACTCGGATAGAATTGCTGTTTAGCAAATATTCTTTTTTAGTTCTTTATTTCTCTCTTCTTTATGACCAAATTTGTCTGGAACTTTAATTTGGACACTATATCATTTCAAAACCCACAAAACTTGCCATGGTGACTGACCTACCTGTGAAATTGTGCATATCATTTGGAATAGTCATCATGTTTAAAATTATGCAAATTAGGGGCAAGTAAAACTTCAAAAGCTCCATATCTTCCAACCATTGCAGAAAGACACACAATTTTAATTTGCAAATAAATGTTTGTGACACCTGTCAATATAATGGAGAGTAAATTAAAGTTGTAGAGTTTAAAATCATGCTGATTAGGGACATTGAAAAATTTGAAAGTTGAATATCTACAAATCTATTAGACAATCATAGAGATGCCATTCCGTCTTCAATTTATAAGTTTGTGGTAAAGCTGCATCCAATGAACCATGAAGCAAAGTTGTACGATTTTAATTTACAAATTAGGTGAATATGCAAAATTTAAATCTTGAATAGCTTCAAAACTATTTCAGATAGAATGCACTTCAGTTTGTGGGTTTGTGACATAGCCACATCCGATGAACCATGAACCAAAATTGTACAACTTTAATTTATGGAAATAAGATGAATTCATAAAATTTAAGTCTTGAATAACTTCAAAATTATTATACATGGAGCTGCCATTCTAATTTCAATTTGTTGGTATGTGACATAACCGCATCCAATGAACCATAAACCAAAATTGTAGGCTTTTAATTTCTGGGAATAAGGCAAACACACAAAATTAAAGTCTTGAATAGCTTCAAAACTATTATAGATAGTGGTGCCATTCAAACTTCAGCTTATAAGTTTAGGCATGGCCACATCTAATAAACCAAGAACCAAAGTTGTAGCATTTTAATTCATGCAAATTAGGCTGAAACATAATATTTAGGTTAGCAAATCTGACGGGACTAGACTGTAGATGGAAGAGGCTTTTGTGGTTTTTCGACATAAGACTAGTTTCGGTGATCTCTTCACCTCATCAGTTACGAAACCGACCATTGAAAAAACTGCGTGTGCCTGTTTATATACGTTGAGTTGCTACGTAAAACACGTGCTATTGTTTACGTTGATTCAAAGAATTTTTCTTTGAAAATAGGTGTTTTCCTAATATGGAAACACCTAGATGTTTGATGACTGTGGGTCAATCAGTACTTATCTTAGGTTTGTTTAGAATTAGAACAACAGAATAGTTGTTCCAATAGCCCTGGATAGGGACTATGGAAATATTTAGGAACATTTCTCTTGTGATTAAATATGCAGTTTTTTTTCAAATTAACACTTTATGTGTTAATTGAGTGGTACATAGCCTGGGAAAATGAGCTCAGACAATAAAAATTTAGTATTAGACTGAGCAATGGAGCTCACTTTCCCATGATATTGAGGCTGAATGGCTCAATCGAGCGTAGTTGGTGCATCCAATGCGTCTCCTGAGTTAGTCGCAGCTCTCTGGTGCGGGCTTGTCTCGGAGGAGTCGGGATGTATTCTAGGATATGGGCTTCAATGTTCAGTCCATCATGTCCTTCCTGGGAAAAGTGTCTTCCCAGGGGTTGGGTGGTCACTTTGTTATTAATATAATGAAAGTGCTCTCTTAACCTGTCCTTCAGTGGACGTTGCGTCTGTCCTACATATTGTTTATGACAGGTCTTGCAAGTTAGGAGGTACACTAGGTTGGAGCTTTCACAGCAACCTCCCCTCGGGACTTTGTATGTCCGTTTTGTTTCTGTGCTGGTGACACTTCCTGATGTGTTCAGCCGAATGCGGTATTTGCAATTCTGGCGATTACATTCATTCTTCTGTTTTTTGCCTGAAATTGCTGGATTTTCTCTTTCAACATTAGAGTGTCTAATCCTGGAGTGGACTAGCATGTCTCGTAGGTTTTGTGGGCGTCTAAAACCTATGGTGACCGGTCTGCTGAAGATTGTTTCAGCATGACGAAAGGCTTCTAAAGTCCTCCAATTTTGTTGGATTATTTGTCTAATTGGAGGGAGAGCAGGGTTGTTTGATGTGATTAAGAAAAAGTTTTCCTGATCAGTGTTTTCTTCATCTTGGCTTGGTGCCAAAAGATCTGCTCTGCTGACTGAGTCAACTTTGCTTTTTGACTCTCTAAGTATTTGAGGTGGGTATTCTCTCTTCTCATAGTACTTTAGGATTTTCTTTGAATTCTCTTCAAATTCTTCTGGTTTACTGCAAACTCTTAATTCGCAGAAGTTGACTATACAGCCCTCCAGTTCTGGAGTGTCTGGGATGGGCTGACCTAAAGTGTAGGTAGGTGTGGGTGTCTGTGGGTGTCTGTGGGTTTAACATAGAGCGTGGTGTATGCTCTATGTTGTGAGTCAATTTTCACAGTTGTGTCTAGAAAATTGATTTCACTTTTTGACCGATTGCATGTGAATTTGATTGTCGGATGACAAGAATTCAGAAAAGTGACAAAATCTGTTAATTCTTCTTCGGAGTGAGTCCATATACAGAATATGTCATCAATAAATCGCCACCAGACTAGTGGTGAAAGAGGAAAAAAAAAAAAAATAATATTCAGGTTATGTTGAACAAAGGCAAAGTGTAGCATTTCAAACTGTTCTCATTTTGAAGGTACCACAGATTTGCTGTGAAGCAAATCTTTTCTAGTTTGTTTTTTGTTCTCTTCGGAGCTGTGCAGAGGAGGTGGCCGTGTTGCGCCTATTTGTACAAATGTGCCTGCATGGTCAGTCTGACTCAATCCTGAGTTCTCATCTGTAAATATAAGTTAATTAATCTGGACAAGGCTGGTACTTGCTACTTAAGACAGACTCACTTGTGTGGACAGTGGGCTGTAGAGGGGCTAACAATCTGTCGCCCACATAACTGAGTCTGTCTCTAGCAGGCAAGACTGGTCTGTTGATTATTTCTGTAAATTATATACTTGTGTATCTCTCTTGAAGACAAGCCAAGAGGATCCAGATTTCAGATGTCATGCTTTTCAATCTTTCGTTTAATAGCTTGTTGATAGAAAATATTGTTAAGGAGGATAAAAAGAGTTTAGATAAAATCTTTTAAAATGAGATAGAAAAACCCAGTGCAAGAATAACATATTGTTATACTTTTCTTATACTCTGAACCTAAAACAGCCAACTTCAGACTAATGTTGTATTGCAGCACTATGTTGTGGCAAGTGCAAGTACAGGTATGGTGGATTGAATGTCGTCGGTACTGTACACACAGACCTACAGGTCCACTGTCAACTGATACATTTCATCAAAGACTCTACATCAAAGGGATGGTGTATCAGCACGCAGATCACCTGTATCACTCCACCCATGTGATGCTCCATGCACAAACAATATGCTGTGGTACCCTCATCCACCCACACACCCAGAACTGAAACGAAAACAATCACACATACACACATAGGTCATGAAGTATACCAAACCCACCATAGATTCTATTGCCTGTTTAACTGACTCAAGTGGCTGTTGAATTTTGCCATCTCTTCTGCCTCCAAAGAAATTGCAGGCACTTGGTGAACTTACCAAGCAGGCAACGGTCAATTTTCTGGTCTGTTTAGTCTGCCTTAGTATACATGTACATGTTTGTATACCTCCGAGATTGCTGTGATTTGTGTTTTTTTTTTTTTTCAAATTTCAAATAAAACTGCGGTCTTGGAGCATTTTTATTCAATATGATAGGTACATAGGTAGGTAGGCAGGCAGGCAGGCAGGCAGGCAGGTAGGTCTGTAGGTAGAATGAATTAGCAAAATGTATTTATTGAGGGTACATAACCTGGTTAACAACATCAGGTGACCTCCGCCAGGGCCCTCTAATTTAGGCAAGGCAGGTTAGTCGAGGTAAATATACAAAATACAGTTAAAAATTAAAAACATTACTTAAGAGTCGATCATGCTTGCTGACAGATGAAAATTTCCATTTTAAAATAGTTGCCTTGTTCTATGAGGTAAAGCTGGTAGTGAGTAAGCTGTGCACTAAAAACCCTGAAATTTGATACTCAGGAACACATAAGATGTTTCCTAATGAAGCTTTTCTGGCATTTGAACTAATACCTTTTGGTATGTTCCATAACCATAGGCCTGAGTATCTAATGGATTGTCTATGTTTCCTAATGAAGCTTTTCTAGCATTTGAACTAATACCTTTTGGTATGTTCCATAACCATAGGCCTGAGTATCTAAAGGATTGTCTGTACAGTTCAAATGTTGGTTCAGGAACATGTTACTTGTTGTGTTACTGAGGACCATGTTACTGTTTGGTGTTTTTCCTGTACACAAGAGAGGTCTGTACATATACTCCAGTGCTAGTCTGTGAATGGCTTTAAAAAACTTAAACAGCCTGATTCAATGATATTTGATTCAATGATATTTGATCTGTAAGTTTTAGGCAGCGGAGTCTTTCGAATACATGCCTGTCAAGTCTCCCCCATAAGGTGGGGGTCCCCCACTTTTTTATCCAAATTTTTTAAGTTTACACGCAAAATTATGCAAATTTGGCACAATGCCCCCCATGAAAATTTGGTATTTTGTATTATATTCTTTGTAAAAAATACAAATGTCCCCCATAGATTTTTCAAAATTGCAAAAATCTTCCTATTTTGAGTTATGAAATGTTGACAAGATATGCAAATATATGTAGGTCCTTTGTTAGAGCCTATTTGACAGCATGTCAAATAGTCTTTCATGCATGCTTTTGTAACTTACAATATGAGATGTGCCTACTTTCAGGTATACTGTACATACATGTATGTTTGGATTACAGGGGTTTGGGTGATGGTCAATCTTAATCATTAACTCGTAAACAACAATGTAACAATGGATATGCTATCTGCTATTGCTGGGGACTCCTGTAAAGTAATATTAACTGGGTGACAGAAAATTCCAAAGAATTCATAGTACAAAGAAATGGAATAAATCAATTGATACAACTTAAACTGTGTCATACAAAAGAATAAGCATTTTTCTATAGATACCGAATGCAATACTTCATATAATATTCTTTTCTGTTTCCACAATAAATACATGACAATTATTGGTAGATTGAGTTGGATAGGAATGAGAGGGGTCAGTGACACTAAACATAAGCTGACAATATTGGGGCACTTGATCCTTTATGTATCCAAAGTAGGCTTTGAAAGCTTCTGTTTAATGGTGTCTGGCACTTAGTCTTTATAAAAACAAATCACTCTGCATGGTAACTTAAAGTGTTCTTTTGCAGAGCAGATGCATTGCCTTTTTTTAAAGCATGGAAATACAGTCTTGATTCCCTGAAGTGACAATATACCATCAACCGGGGCTTCTTTGAACAGGGGGCAACTTTGAACACTTGATTTAAAAAAGATTTTTCGATATAAAAGTTATCTTATATATAGTAAATGTACTTTTGCAGATCAGATGTGTTATCTTTTTTTAAACCATGAAAATACAGTCTTGATTCCCCGTAGTGACAATAGAGTAATTCAACTGAGGTAGTACTACAGGGGTACATATCATTAAAGCCACTTTCAATGATTCAGGCAAACATATTTTCAATTTTTCTCATTTGAAGAATTCCAGTCTAAGTGTCCCTGAATGAATAAATCAAGAAAACTAAATTGGTTGACTTTTTCAGGGAAATGTTCAAGATTTTATGGGTTTTATTATTGATTGCTGTCAAATAAAATGACAAATAAATTTTGGTTTTGGTTTGTTAATGGTTAGTTCATTTATTGCCAATATATTGTACAATATATTATAAGTTATTATGAATTACAGTTCTCCCCATTTGTTACATGAACTAAGCCCTTACTAAAGACCACCATCACATATTATTAAGTCCTACCTAGAATTAATTTTTTTGTTAGCATCCAGAGGGCAAATTTACCACAAAGAAATATAAATAATAAGGCTGTCTGTCCGAAATCTATCAAGTAACATGGAGAACTTACAAGTGTTGTAGTAACATTGTAAAGTACATGTAAAGGGTCAAGTTTCGTAAAAACAAAGTGCACATCTTAAATATTGATATAAAATGAAGAGGTTAACACATTGATCCTTGTGGAACACCTCTGGTGATTGATAGTCAGGGGCTTTGAACAAACATTACAAATTTGAACATTCTGGGGTTTGTTCATAAAATAATTTTTAAGGCAATGAAGGAATATACCAGAAATGCCAGACCCTTCCTGTTATTTTTTTAGCTCTGCTGACCTAACATCGCTGAGCTTATAGCATCACTCATGTCTGTCTCTCTGTCCATCCATCCATCCATAAACTTTTGGTTCATGAGCTTGATAACTTGAAAAGTTTTGAAGTTAGCCCTATGTAACTTTCAGGACTGATAGGGTGTTTGAAAATCTAGGTTCCTTTCGATATTGGTGGTGCCACCTACAATATTACGTAATACGGGTCAAATGTGAAAATCTTGTGAACATGCTAGCGTTTTTAATTTTTTGATGGATCTTTACCAAATTTGGTGGGACTTTGTGGGAGGTCAAAGTCTAAGTTACTAATGATACTGGTGGCACCACCTATAATTTGATGGAAATTATGAGCTAAAATGTGTTTTAAGATTGAAAATTCCATATTTGAAAGAGAAACTGGATTCGACTTGCCAAATTTATATCATATATAGACAATGGCCAATGCTAGAATGTTACATAATATCAGTGACCTTGACATATTTTCGTAAGGTCACCATGCCTGAAAAGTTGATTTTGTAATGGCTGGGTGTAGCTTGGACATCAATGGCAAAGAAAATTGAGCCTCCAGACAAAATAGCACTGGATTACAGTATACATAAAACTGTACTTGGTGACCTACTTTTTGGGTCACTTTGACCTGGTAATTATGGAGTTTGGCGCTTGTTCAAGTTTATTATTTTTCTTCAAGAACTCAAAAAGTTATGACCAATTTGAACAAACAGACTATACATGGAAAGCTGGATGTGGGGTGCATATCTTGAACAAGTAACAATTTTTTAAATCGAAGTTGAAGGTCAAGGTCAAATGGCCAATTTGACTATAGCGGTCATCTTGTGAATACTCTGCACCCCACAATTTTTGAGATAGGCCAATATAACATTTAGGAGTCATAAAGTGTATAAAAATCTGTGTCAAGCACAATGTTGGTGGCACCACCTATAGTATTATGTAATATACAGGTCAAAATGTGAAAATCTTGTGACTGCAATACCTTGCACAGTTTTCAAGTTAACCCTAAATAACTTTCAGAACTTATAGGTTGTATTAAAATCTAGGTTTATTTCGATATTGGTGGCACCACCTACAGTATTATGTAATGTAGGGGTCAAAATATAAAAATCTTGTGAACACTCTAGCATCTGTAATTTTTAGCAGATCTTCACGGAATTTAGTGGGATTGTGGGGGAGGTCAAAATCTAAGTTGCTGCTGATACTAGTGGTGCCACCTATAATTTGGTGTAAATTATGAGCCAAAGTGATTTTTAAGATATATAATTCCATATCTTGAAAAGTAATTGGATTAAACTTGCAAAATTTATCGGATATATAGACAATGTCCAAAGCTAGAATTATATATAATATCAGTGACCTTGATGTATTTTTGACCTTGATATTCTGTCCCAAGGTCACGGAGGACACAAAGTTAAGGACTCACTCATTGTTGTTTTGGCACATGCAACAATATCCATCACAGGAATTGTACAAATAAGCTATTATTACATGTGGAGCAAAGAGCCATCTGGTGGAATTTTTATACACTAAATGTACATAAGACTTATATGTTCAGAAGCCACTTGAGGACTTGCAACTTTGAAAGGAAGAGGTGCCATATAGCCATGGTGCCAGCAGAGCATTAGGCCCAATGGGCCCCTTGGTTTTTTGTTTTGTTTTTCTTTTTGTTTGTTTGTTTTTTGTATTGTTTAAGGAAGAGTCTGATGGTTCAAAGTGTCAGAGGCTTTTGATAAATCCAAAGTGTTGCAATAGGTATTTTGCACTGGTCAAGAGCCTTTTGCCTCCTCTGTGTGGCCTTCCATGCATGGGTTGTACTTGATAAAGCAGACAGTGGAGACTATCTGGTAATTTTCAATAATTGTAACCACAATAATAAATACATACATTGTGTATTTACCACATATGGACTTTTCAGCCTCACAGTCAAAACTCTTGCCTTCTAAACTGGCTTCCACACTTGTACTTATTAACATATTGACTGGTGACCTTGTAGAACCATAGGTAGTCAAAGGCCTGAAATTATGCTCAGCAGGCAATGAAAAGAGATGATCCTTTATTAAAAGAATGTTTTTTTCCCTTTGTTGTTGGGTTCAGAACTATTATTTTAAGGCTGAGTTGCATCATTGATTTGTTTGAAGGAAAAATTATTTGTTTATATTGAATTGGAAGTCAGAAACTGACCAGTGTGAGCTGCAGTCATGTGATTGAAAATTGAGAGCTTCACATGTATGCACATGTTTGTATGTTGGAGTAAGAATGTGAAAGTGTTTAATTAATCAAATTTCCTAAAAATATAAACAAACATTTAACGTACAATTAACATGAAAATTTCATGAAAGATTGAATATTCTTGATCATTTCACAGAATGATAAAAATATTTACATGTACATGTATGGCGAATTATTTCATGATATGAACTGTACATGTAACCCAGTAGTTTATATAATTGACCAAGATTTTTAAAGGCATAGATTCTCCAAGCTCTCAAAATCAGATGTGGCGATTAAATTGGTGCATGCATGGGAGATTCCTTTTACGTTACATTGCAAGAATGAAGATAAAGTAATATAGCAGTACATTGTAATGCGCTTACTAATTGTTCTCATCAGCAGAGATGGCAATTAGGCTTTCGGGATGTAAGTGTACCTCATACGTAATATTACGATTCAGTCTTTACAGGCTTGGTAATTTAATTTCCAAGATGTGTGTCAAGAAATGTCTTTGTTCTTCTCAAAGAAACTGCTTTTGTGTGGTACATCCATCTACAATCATTTTCAATTTACAAGGTATGTCTGAAAAGTTCTATACTGTTTATGCAAATGTTTTGCTTTCATGGAACTTTTGTGTAGTTGATTTGATTTCAGGGAGTAGAGTGTCAGGGAGCATGGCTAGGTGAAAATAGTCTTCGATTTATTTCTTAGGTGGATGTAATGTTTTAATACACAAGGCAAATTAAGAAATTAATGTAGTTTAACATTACTTGCGAAAATATATCTTAGGAATGTGTACACTACAATGTCTCTGCTCAGAGATCATTGCCTTATTGCAGCAAACTTTAAAAACTTCTTTGAATTTATGGATGTGATGTTTAACTTTTAATACTCAAGGAATTGAACAAATGACCAATTACATCATAGAAATGCATGCATAATGGCAAAATTTCTGTACTAAGACAGCTGTCTGTTACCTGACTACTACTTTTATTGCAAGCTGTTGGCAATCTCAGTCTAGTCTGGTTTGAAGTCAATTTTTCATCTCGGCATAGGTGGAGAGGATGCTGTCTCTTTGTATGAATGTGTGTGTGTTCACTTTTCATGCCCCATACGTGTACACAATTTTTGTGTGCTTTCACATATTAACATCAAACTTGACACACATGTCTTATGGAAGGATGGGTTATGTTTCAATATTCTGGTAGTACTGGATGTCACAGTAGCTGAATGATACTTGCATTTGTTTGTCTCAGGATGCTGGGTGCATATTTTGGACATTAGCAATTTTTTCATCAGCGTTGAAGGTCAAGGTCAAATGGCTGGTTTGAATATTGGGATCATCTTGTGAACGCTCGGCACCCCACAATTCTTGAGATAGGTTCACATGAAGTTTAGGAGTTATAAAGTGTATAAAAATCTTTGTCAACATCAATGTTGGTGGTGCCATCTATAGTATTATGTAATATACAAGTCAAAATGTGAAAATCTTGTGACTACAGTGCTGTCCACAGTTTTTAAGTTAGCCCAATATAACTTTCAGGACTTATAGGGGGTATAAAAATATAGGTTCTTTTCAATATTGGTGGCACAACCTACAATATTATGCAATATTGGGTTCAAAATATGAAAATCTTGTGAACACTCTAGCATCTGTAATTTTTGGCAGATCTTCACCAAAGTTGGTGGGATTGTGGGGGAGGTCAAAATCTAAGTTGCTAATGATACTAGTAGCACCCTTTATAATTTGATGGAAATTATAAGCCAAAGTGTTTTTTAGGTTAAAAAATTCCATATCTTGAAAAATAAATGGATTTGATTGCCAAATTTATAGGATATATAGACGATGTCTAAAGCTAGAATTTGATATAAAATCAGTGGCCTTGACCAATTTTTGTGAGGTCACCATGCCTGTAAAGTTGAAAGAGGTGATTGTGTAATGGCAGGGTGAAGCTTGGACTTCAATGGCAATGTCAGCAGAGCACAAGGCAGGCCTATGGGCCTCTTGTATTACATAATCTGGGTGTCCTTGATCTTCTGTCCCAAGGTCACTGAGGACATAGAGTTAAGGACTCACTTATTGTTGTCTTAGCACATGCAACAATATTCATCACAGGAGTTGCACAAATAAGCTATGATTACATGTAAAGCGAAGTGCCATCTGGACTAGTTTTACATTAAGCTTTATATGTTCAGAAGCCACTTGAGGGCTCACAACTTTTAAATGAACAGATGCAATATAGACATGATGCCAGCAGAGCATTAGGCCCATGGGCCTCTTGTTACAGATATGTCTGTCATTCGCGTGACATATTTATGTTAATAGCAACATTTTTTTTTAGCTTAAGACATAGAAATATGGAGGTACACTGCACATATTGGAAACACTATATTACAAGTGTAGTAATAACTTATTTAGCAAAACTTAAGTTTAGTTATTATCTTTTCATGCACCAATTCATTTGAGTAGTCAAAGACAAGATGAGGTATGTGTGTAAAATGAGTAATTGTGTCCAGGTGCCAAAACTTCTTTCTTTCTTTCTTTCTTTCTTTCTTTCTTTCTTTCTTTCTTTCTTTCTTTCTTTCTTTCTTTCTTTCTTTCTTTCTTTCTTTCTTTCTTTCTTTTCCTGCTGCTGCTGCTGCTGCTGCTGCTGCTCCTCTTCCTCCTCCTCCTCCTCCTCCTCCTCCTCCTCCTCCTCCTCCTCCTCCTCCTCCTCCTCCTCCTCCACATTAAAAGCAATTTTGTCCAACAATTTTCACAGACACTAGTACACATAGAAACACCAAACCTGGTCTGTTCATACATAATCTTCCCCTTACAAAAGTAAACACATTTAAACATCTTTGGGCACACATTTGGACAGAACTTTTTTCATGATAGTGTATCAAATTCTATTAAAAGATTTCAGCAAGGTTAATATTCTGTAGGCAAAATTTGGAAACATTCTTTATGACACCAGTACGAATTATTTGAAACCTACTGTCTGCCGCTTTATGGCTGCCAGCTGTGGGACTTTTCTAAACCTGAAGTTGAACATTTCTACAGCCCAGAGATAAGCCATAAGGTTTATGTGGAGACTCCCATATAGAAGTCACTGCCACTTATTACCTTTAATATGTGATGACATACTGATAGAATAGTAGTTATGGGAGAGGTTCCATAAGTTTTTTTTTATAAAGTTATAACAAGCAATGATGACTTGGTTTGATTATGTGGTCCCCTTGATCTAGATGGGAGTGGCTCCTCAACCTGTAACTCCCTCAAATTTATTGGTGCTGAGTATGGTGTGGACAAATATACCTTAATTAATGAAAACCTGCAATACATTTTACATAACCTTCTTAATTTCAGCTATTCAGGACATTAATGATAGTGCTGTGTTGGAGCCTTCATAAAAGATACCAAATTACAGTAAATTTTTCATGCCAACAGCTTACAGAAACAATTGAATTCCTGGGCACCGCATTGACATGTAGTGCACAGGAATTTAATCATATTTGTGATTAGTCATGTTATTCAGTTGAACAATTGCTGCATTTTAATCTATGCTAATTAGGAGTAATTCAAACTTTAAATCTTGAATGTTTTCAAGACTTTGATAGATAGAGAGGTACACTGTATTTTCAAGTTTTACATGTTATTGAACATTTCACTTTAAATGAATACAGAGCTGAAGTTGTTGCATTTTAAATAATGCTAATTAGGAGCAATTTAAATTTTAAACTATGAATATCTTCAAAACTAGATGGGGAGGGGGTGGTTCACTTTAGCGCAAGTACTGCTTCAGCCTGGCAAGCAAGGCAACCAACATACCAGTGTCTACACATTGTTTCTTTAAGCTTTCCAGATTTTAGTGGCAGTGAAGCTGATATGTTTACTCGAGTTGTCATGTCTATTATATGTGTAATATGATCAATAAAACTTAAAACTATGGAACTTTTAACACCTGTGTCGCAACTTTAACTGCATGGTTGTTGAAACCGCCATTTGATCATATTACTGTAAATTGCTTTAATTTTGCTGTACTCTTATTTTCACTTTTCTCACTGATGGCACAAAACCGTGAAAATAAAAACACAGCGAAATAGTATTTTAACATTGTTTAAATAGGAATTATGTCCAAAACAATGAAATTAAAACTACAATGGAATGTCAAAAATACAACAACCGTGAAAATTTATTCATGCAAAAATAAAGCAATTTACAGTATGAAGGCACACAGACAGTTTTGCAAAGCAAACCATCTTTTCCAGTTATGTCTGCATGCCAACACAGACATTCTGTTTTTGTTGAGTTTCTTAATTTCTTCTTCCGATTCTTCTTTGCCAGCAATTTTGTCTGACAATTTTCTAAGACACTATTATACTTAGAAACTCCAAAATTTGGTATGATGATAGATCCATTTATGAAGTAGGACACCTGTTTACAAAGACAGTTTGAAATTTTAAATCATGAATAGCTTCAAAAGTATCATAGATAAGATGTCATTCCAACTTCCTTTGTAGGTTTATGATGTAGGTGCATCCAATGGACCACAAACAAAAGTTGTGGAATTTTAATTTGTGCTAATTGGACACTTCAAAAAGGTGAATGTTGAATATCTTCAGAACTATTATAGGCAGAGATGCTATTCTAACTTCTATTTGTAGGTTTGTAATGTAGGTGCATTCAATGAACCACAAACAGAGATTGAAAAATTTTAATTTATGCTCATTTGGGGCAGTTGAAAAGTTTAAATGGTGAATATCTTCAAAATTATTATAGGTAGAGATGCAATTCTAAGTTTTCTTTAAATGTTTGTGCTACATAGGCACATCCAATGAACCCACAAGCAAAAGTTGTAGAATTTTAATTACTGCTAATTAGGGCACTTGAAAGCTTAAGTTGTTGAGTATCTTCATACCTTTTATGGATAGAGATGCCATGCCAACTTTTATTTATAGGTTTGTGATGTAGACGCATCCAATGAACCACAAACAAAAGTTTCAAAATTTTAATTTATGCTAATTAGGGGCTCATAAAAGTTTAAATGTTGAATATCTTCAAAACAATTATAGAGGTAGAGGTGCCATTCCAACTTCAATTTATAGATTCATGCTGTAGGTGCATCCAGTGAATCACAAGCAAAAGTTTTAGTTATTTTTATTTATGCTGATTAGGGGCACTTTGGAAACTTAAATGTTGAATATCTTCAAAAGTATTATAGGTAGAGATTGCATTCCAACTTCAATTTATAGATTTGTGCTGTAGGTGCATGCAATGAACCACAAACAAAAGTTGTAGCATGTAAATGTATGCAAATTTTGAAGGCACACAAACAGATTTGCTTTGTTGAAAATCTTCTTTCTAGATGTACCATATCTCTTTCCAGTGGTTCAAAAATGTAACAAGACATTTCCTTGACTGTATACCATGCAATCTATAGAATGTTGGAGCCAAATTGAGATAAAAATAGTGGCAAACTGGGGATATTTTGTTTGGTGTTTGATGTATTTCACAATTTGGAAATTGATGCACCAGGGTCTCTTATCTCTGCTTATCAGGACAACAGTGCTTTGAAAGGATCTGACTGGAGACAGGAAGTCCTGGGTGATATCGCCTTCCAAGTTGCAGTATCAGTTTTACTAAAAGGCTGACAACATGCATTTGGTTTGCAATAAAAAGGAAATGAAACTGTGAGCAGGTCCATTGTAGTGTTGTCTGTGGCTTAGATTAGAAGTGCTATTTACATGTACCGTGTCTCTCTTCTTTTCTTTCTGCCCATTTTCTGTACCCCATCTTGTTAAATGCTCCCTGGTTTTTTTTCTGGTTTCTTCCCTTGGGTTACATGCTTCTGTGACATTTGCTGTGTCACATTCATATACATGTCCGTGTATTTTGATATAGATTGTGAACATTGTGCATAAAGCAGACGATGGATATGAATCGTGCTGCAGTGTTGACAAGCTTGAGTGCTGCAATACCCAGCTTGGATGGAATGAGCCCTGTTTCTGTTGTCACTCTCAAGTGTTCACGGGCAATATTAACTTTAATTATCCATAGCATTCTGTTCTGAAATGCCACAGTGTTAACGGTAAATTTCAAATTCAGATATATTGGCATTTTGTCTGGCCACGCTTCCCTAGGTGTTAACTATTTCTTCCCTGGAGCCTGATTGGTCATTCCTGAGGGGAACAACAGCTACATATATGATTTGATTTGTGGCAAAAATTCTTTGTTAATCCAGGCATCACCAGCACCACGATTAACCAAATAAGGTTCACCAGTCCCCAGTGCTAATCATCTAGGTCTGATGATGAGGCTATCCCCACCTGCACCAAACTCCATTCTATTATCTCTAAATGTCAGATGCTGTTGTGGACATAATTTATACTATAACAAGTGCCTTTGGCTGTGCCCAGGTAACAAATACAACTGACGTCAAAGGAGGTAATGTGTTAAAGGGGAAAGAACATCCATTTTTAACATGTTTCAACAAATGTCAAAGTTACCTAAGGCCTTACAAAAATATATATATGTGTGGTTCCGATAACCCGACCGACCCCACTGAAAAGGCCCAAGTCTCAACCCTAAGGGATTTTTATGAAACATAAAAAATAAAGTTTTAAGCCACCCTTCCCTACTCAAAATTGATTGACCATGGCTGAAAATTTTTATTGAGAAAGTAGCTGTCATGTGCCATTATTTTGCAGTAAAGTCAACTCAAACACAGTAGTTTATTTCAACTTGTCTGCAGTGGAGGGTTAAATTGGGCCGAGGAAAGAGCATAGCTGCATAGCCACAGTGTTCAGTGGAACAGCATAGCCATAGCCTTGGTTGAAAGATTTTATTGAGAAAGCGGCCGTCACATGCTGTTATTTTGCAGGAATGTCAACTCAAACGCAGCATTTTATTTCAACTTGTCTGGAGGGTTACCCTGGGCCTGGGAGACAGTATAGCAACACAAAGTTCAGCAAGGCATAGCCACGGTTGTTAGGGGAATCCTTGGAGGAATCATCAACACTTATTCCTGCAAGTTATTTCTCAAAGGTGAAACAGCATAGGCCATAGCCCAGGTTGTTTGGTTATTGTTATCGTAATATTTCGCCAGGTTCCAGGTGTCTGTTCTCTGAGTTACCAGGGCAAACAGTCATTAAAGTACTTTGAAAACATGATTTACTATCTTAACTTTGATGTGCCTGCTTGGTTATGTCTGTAGCAGTTATCACCGTTATGGTATTACCCACATGGGGTTGGTATTACTGTAGTAATATCATGCGACACATAGCGGCTAAAGTGAAAACGGCTCTGCCAGGGGAATGCAAACGACAAAATGGCAGAACGGCCGCCTTCTTCTGCCAACAAAAGGCGCTAGTAAGTTAGAAACTACATAAAAATGGGATAAATTTGTTACACACTGGTAAACTGGGTAATACAGCCAGCATCTCCCACAAAGGGAACTGGTATTACCCTCGGCTAGCACCTCGGGTAATACCAGTTCCCTTCGTGGGAGCTGCTCGCTGTATTACCCTGTCTACCAGTGTGTAACTAATAGAACCACGGCCACAGCATATGCCATATCATTATTGATGCTCTGAAACATTTGCAAAACTTGTACTTTTGGTTGCATATATTATCACCCCCCTCCCCCAGATCGTCCCAATACTATCTGCATTTATTACAAACCATTGGGTGCAGAATCTACAATTTTCAAAATAGCAGCCATTATGGGTTAGTCTTGATTCAAATTTTGAAGAGGTGGTATCCAAAAATATATGTGTCATTAGTATTAAGTGATGGTTTATTTGTCGAATCAATGTCATGTACAATATATATGGGACTTTCCCAGAGGGAGCATTACCTGAAAATATAAATACCACACCGTACAATTTTTGTATTTTAGCATACGCTGACAGTGTTCAAACATTGCACACTTCATGGTGCCAATGGCCAACAGATGCAAACCTTTGTACAGTGAGATGTCATCATTGGTGCATGCTTGTACATTTTGATCAAAGTCATTAATGCCAATTTCAGCTGCATCTGTGACCAACAACTTTGCTCATCACGTCTGTGTGAAGAAGGCTGCTTGTTATAGAAACTGTGTTTGCTTTTGTATATATATGCAGCACGAAAGAAGTTAAGGATTTTTGTTTGTTTGTTTGTTTGTGTAGAAATTACAAATATGTGCATTTTTGGTTAGGTTCAAAGTTTGATTCCTGCTCACTGGCTTTACAGTCACAAAATTATGCCATGTGACCCTCAGAGGCCTAGCTGCAATACACACAAGTGGGGTCCCTGTCAAAAGTGTCAAGATTGCATTGGCAGTGTACAAACCGGGTACACACAGGTGAAAACAGTAGACAATTACAGCATAAGCATACTGCAATGTGGGGTCATTTTGTCTCAGTGTCATTCTGTTGATTTGTGTGTTGAGCTTGCAACATGTGTAGTACATGAGTGCATACATTGTTTCTCATGTTTGTCACTTGCCATAAACATGTCAGTATTCAAAGAACACAATGTTGTAGTCAGTCTTTTGTATCTCAGAAATGATATAAAGAAGACCATGTACATGTACTTAACTTCATTTGAGCAGTATAATTTATGCATGTGCCCTGTATTGCAGGTTTTGGCACATTTCCAAACGTGAAATATGGTTTCTGAGTCCTGAAAGTTGATTGGATTAAGAGCCTTGATTGTGTGTGATTATGCTGTGCTGGTGGGCATGACGATCATTAGGGCCTAGAAAATGACTTTCTCAAGCACTCGATTAGCATTTCTATTTTATTAGACTTCTTTAGTTTTGCCAGATTTACAGGATGTTGCTTTTTTGGGCAAGGGTTGTCCAGAGAAACTGCAGTTGCTTGGTCAGGTGTAGCAGGCAAGCCAAAAGCTTTCACATGTTAACTGTCACCTGTTTTTTTTTTTTTTTTCATACTTGCTCATGAGTGGAAGCAAGTTTGGTTACAAATGATTGGTGAGATCAGTCAGACTGACATGTTTTCGGTCAACACTATTCCTTGTTGCTATTTTGCATTGTAAAAAGCCGTCAGACAATGAGCATGCTGCAGGTAGGAATTTGCAGCAAAAGGAGTCTGTTGGCTCAATCTCACATGTACATGTGCTCTATGATTAGGAAGGTTCAAGTGCTTGGAGTGCCATCTATGTGCATATGCTCCCCCAAGAAGAAAGAGGCACAATGAGACCTTTGAACTGCATTCACTTTGCAACTTTGTATGTGTTTACAGAAGTAGATGTGTTGCAATTTCCATGTGTCTATGATGTGTGGCAGACTTATATTTTCTGGCATCATTAAGGGTGATCCACAAGAGCTTAAGACAGACTTTTATATGTCACCAGGTGCTTTACAGCATGATGTAAATAAATGATGCCTATATACGTCTTCTCAATGAAAGCAATTGGAAAGCTAGAATATTTGAGTAAGGAAATAAATATTTGGCCGTTGTATAGTGTTTTGGTTGGAGATGGGTACAGCAAGAACAACCATGAGACATCTGCATGCTCCCAGACATCAGGTAAATAGCAGTGATGTTTGATTTAGAATTTCATCTGCAAAAGTAATCTGACTTTATGGCCACTCTGTGCAAAGGTCAGAGAGTAACCACAGCACATTTACTGCATTCTGGCAACAGGGACCCAGAAAAAATTGTGTCGGACCAACACATCACTGGACATCACGTCATCTGCTTAATGATGGTCAAATTTGAGGTTCTTTGAGATAGAAAATATTTGAATTTGGATTTTAAATGGACACAACAGGACATCTTAACTCTTTCAGTGCCACATTTTGAACTGAGTCAAGGGCTTTCTCAGGCATACTTTGGGGCATGACACCTAAAGCATGCACAAGAAAGCTGTTGACCTGGACTGTGATAGTTAGCGTAATGACAGGCATGCTGGCACTTGAATGAACATACTTTTTACAAGGAATATGAATCTAGAATCCTTATTACAATTCAGAGGAGTCTGTTTTAAGTGCAGTAAAACCTGTCTTAATGTCTTAATGGATCACCCACAGGACCTATAAAAATGGACCCTTCTGACAGGTGATCCCTTAGGGCAAGTAAAATTAAACTAAAATATGCTAATGGGGATGTTGAGACTGGTCCTTTAGCACAGCTGGTCCCTCAGCAGAGCTGGGCTCATTGGCAGGTTCCACTGTAGTTCAATTTTAGTCGTAGTAGGTACTGAATGAGTTAAGGTCACCATCTTTGCTTGGAACAGTTTGGGTGCTTAGCAACCAAGTCACTCCAAGGGGAAGCTGTTGATTCCTTATTTCAAGACGGAAAGAGTCGGTGCCGGTACGTGTATCTCTGATCGTCTGGTATCATGGGCTATGCACACAGGTGGCGGCTGAGCTCCAAGACTGTGTTTCCAGCAGCAGGCCCTTCAGGATAAGATTGTGAGTGTCCAGGGGCACTGACAGCATTTACTGTCATCAGTGCCGTCTGTTTCCTGCTTTGTACACATTGAAGTTGATGCTTTAACCTTCAGGAATCTAATGCTGTTCTGTCCACAATATGCCACTCTTACCATTAAAATTGGCCAAGTATGGTCCACTATCACACCCGTCACCTGCTTCTTTTTGCATTAACTCATTCCATACTATGGTCACAGGCCTTGGTCAGTGGTTCTGGCACTGCCTGGCAAGTCATGCTGCAGCTGCCCTTGTGGCAGCTGCATCATGACTTGCCAGGCAGTGCCAGAACCACTGACTTAAGACTATAGGCATGTTTGTACTTGAACAAATGCTCTTAAGTTTTCATAAAGAATTTAAATATGCAATTGTCATCTTAAATCTAGGTAAATATACAGAAATATCAGGGACTGGTATGGAA
The DNA here is from genome assembly GCA_964020975.1 of Hermodice carunculata. Taxonomy (NCBI): domain Eukaryota; kingdom Metazoa; phylum Annelida; class Polychaeta; order Eunicida; family Amphinomidae; genus Hermodice; species Hermodice carunculata. Next base: position 63,056,346 of record OZ026630.1, on the reverse strand, counting down.
TGAGTTAAGAATGATGCTGATTAGTCAACAGCTGTTCTCAGTGCACTTGGGACACACTGAATTCCGAGTGTGCAGATGAAAGCTGTTGACTCGGTCTGCAGAGGGTCATATCTCAGCAATCTTTATGTTTTTTACCCTCCAAATAAATCATTTTTAGTTATACAAAAGAAAAGTGCCAAGATTAGCTTATTAGGATGGGAAGTTATTGTAATTTTTTTCATTTGTTTCCAGGTAATATCACTTGTTCAGCTGTTGAACTCCAGGCAATTTTCCATTAGAAATTAACAAAGCACTTGGAACTCAATGATAGTGTTCTGTGACGTATGGCCATTTTTCTTTGTAGCAATCATAGTAAAATTTTGAGACATGCAGCCAGGGAGGTGGATACAGCCAAGTGAATTAAGTAAAATTATGTGATTTTGTGGTGTATCTATAAAATTACATGCATGTCAAAGTTAGGTGATAAACCTTCAGGCAGTGAACTGTAATGACACATGTACATATACTACATTACACATGGTATCAAGAAAATGACAAAATTGGGGGTAAAATTTACATACAATATGATTGACTATCAGCATATGATTAAATAAATTACAGCACACAGCCCTGTCTGTGAAGTAATCAAGAAACAACACAATTCTAAATTAGTTTTAGCTCTTTCAACAGGTTTTTTTTTCTTTGTCTGTTGCCTGATAAACCGACCAATCTCCTCTCATGTTTTCTTTACTCTCCATGTGTAGCAGAGATAGCATGGAGCTTGGTCTGCTTTGGAGGCCAGTCTCATGGGGGAAACTCAGAAGTTCTGTGTGAAACTACTATATGGATCAGGGTGTCAATGGTTTGACATGAATATTAGTGCTACCATAGGATGAAGAAGAGTGTCTTTTTTGGAGGAATTGGTCATTAGGAACAACAGATTTTTAATGCTTTTCTTGAAGGTAAAATTTTGCGGTTTTCTCAAGTAAAGTGATGCAAGGTAGCAACTTTAGACAGCCAATTGTTGCAGTCACCTGGTGGAAGGGTATAGAAAAATATGAAGATGAAGTCAAATAGGAAGATACAAAGTGTTTGTGAGTCACTCACATTGTCTTTCCTTGTAACATGTAGGGAGTGGGGAGGGGCATTATTTGTCTTTGGATTTTGTCTTGACCATGTTGATACATGTAAATGACACATGACTAATGTGTAGAATTGCAGGACTATGACATTTAGGGAACTCAGTGTTAGATTTGATCATGTTTAGCAGTTGGGTACATCATTGGTGAGCAGGTGTAGGTCATAGAAAATGTGAAGTTCTTTTCAAAATTGCTGTAGAGAGCTGTGCCCTCATTTGGGAACTTGACTAGGATAGGGGAAAGCTACACTGTGATTATTATTATTATTATTATTATTATTATTATTATTATTATTATTATTATTATTATTATTATTATTATTATTATTATTATTATTATTATTATTATTATTATTATTATTATTATTATTATTATTATTATTATTAATATTATTAATCTTAACTAAATGAGGGTGATGCATGGTAAGTACCCCATGACCCTCATGGGTAATAAATAAAATATAAATTTAGCTGTAAATAACTATATACATGTATAAAGATAGGAAAATGATCTTACACTATTAGGTGTCATCAGCTTTACCAATATACACTGTACAAAGTCAATATTCATTCAATTACTTCATAGAAATGTGGATTCAAATGATGATAAGCTGCTTGAGTTTCGTACTGCTGTCTCCAAAGAGTTCTAGATTTTAATGCTACCCCAAACAAGTTCATTTCTTAACACATCTTTATAATGTTTACCTCATGGGATATACAAATTGCCTTGAGAGTTTGATCTTGTGCTGCAATGATCTAAATTTCTAACTACACAAAATAGATCTGAAATGTAATCTGGAGATAGTCCATTCTGAGATTTGTACACCATAACAGCTTTTCTACACACGATCCTGTGCTTGATGGATAACCAGTTTAGATAACACAGTAGCTGTTTTGAGGTATAGTTCTCAGCTTCCTTGTCTGTGATGTCCAGGGTAATTCTGACAGCCCAGTTTTGTATGGTCTGAAAGGCAGTAATTTGAGGAGAGCTGCCCCACACAACAGAACAGAAAACCAGGTGAGGGAGTAGGTGGGCACTGTACATAGCTTTCTGGCTTCAGTTACGGGTATGACTTTATTTTCCATTGTAATCCAAATTTGTGGCTTATGATGCTTGCTATTTTAGTAATGTTGTCATTCTGTGTCATGTCGTTTGATGTCTGTACTCCAAGTTGTTTTTCTGAGGTTACATTTTCTAGGACATCATCGTTTCTTTTTGTCTGGAGCAGTTGTAATGGTTGGGATTAATGGGGATTTTCAAAGAATACAGATATTTTGAAATCCAGATACAGACTCTGGCCACCTCAAAGCGTTGATTGCATGCGTGATCGATTTCATAATACACTCTGCCTTTGTTGCAAAGTTCAGTCAATGTACATGTATCTTGACATGCATTGCTGCATAATTCAACATGTGTGGCAAGCAATGGAATGTATCAGTTCCGACATCTATGGATATTTCTCCAAACATGTGAATTTCTGTTTATCAGGAGAACAGTCTGGTATCCTACAGTGAAAACAAGCAGAAAAAAGGCGCTGTTTAAATTTTTTTCCCAACATAGCCGTGAATAAAGACAGCTAGCACTTGCACTCATGAATGTGTTTGATGTCCACCAACCATTTTTGTACATGTATCTGTAAATGGCAGAAGTGGAGCTGAAAGGTTGTCTCCTGCATTTGTTTTATATTTTAAATTTGTTTACATATGTGCATGAACATATACATGATACCAGTGCATGGGTTGGCATGATACATGCAAAGAATGTTGACCAATTATATTTGATATTTACAAACAGAATGTTGCTTCTCTCTTGAACAGTTACCATATGGGAAAACACATGTGCTATTTAAAAAGGAGAGAGAAAAAAGAACATCTGGTGACTACAATGTCAGCATGTAATTAGAGTGGGTCTGGGGATCGATCTGAGTCACTTTCATTTGTGACATTGTTGATTTGGTCAGGGGAACATACAGTCACTTAGGCGTACTATGCACTGCTTAGATTATGGGCCAAAAATGCACTAGGTAGAACATTTCATGTGACTTTTCATCAAAATAGTGATGACTCTGCCAATCATTTTGGGGGCCTACATAGTTTATTATTGTCAAGCAGTTCATTGATCTGTAGAACTGTATCTTTTTACACAGTTGCTTAAAAATGACGAGATGTATTGAACATGTTGAACAAAGGAGGAAACATGTTATTCAAATTTTCGATTAAACATCTGTGGTCAGTATAAGTTGTTCAACCCTTTCCACCTTTATCTGACCCAAATGTAGTTGCTGGTCAAATGTCACTTGTTTCAATGTTTTACACTCATTTCAATGGTAATGAACAATTAAGTGAAGGAGAATTGTACATGTGACCTATCAAGATAACAACATGTAAGAGCGGGACAGGTTTGCATGGCGTGTGTTGGAGCACCCAACACATATGCAAAGGAAAACTGACTTGGTATTAATTCAAGGGAGAAAACGTCAATCAGTCACATGCAATGTCCACTCTCAAACCACAGAGCTTCATTCCTCTACAAGTCTACTACCATGGGCTGCTTAAGGGCATGGTACACTGTGACAGCACTTGACAGTAAATTACGTCTCTGCTCCAAACATGTCCTTATTTCCACTAGACTTCTTATTTGAGATCATTTAAATTATATATTTTAAAAAAGTATACATTTAATTTAAGCCATTGAAAATAGTGCAATCTCTGTAAGTCTTTAAAAACATTGAATATTAATTGCTTAAGTAAAAAACTAATTATGCACCCCTCAAAGGAGGAGGGAGCATATACATGTAGCAATTACTTTGTCTGTGTATCAGTGCGTGAGTGTGTATGTGCCTCCAAACAGTTTTCACATGATAGCTCAAAAAGTTTTTGGTATAGGGCTTTTGTATTCCACGTGTTTATGGTCCTGCATAAGGTCTCACTAGGTCACAGGACCATTTTAGTGAATTTGGTTTCTTATGCGATAAGTTGATAAGTTTTTGATGTAGGCCTTTCATATTGTACATGCTTACACTAGGAGAGCCAAAACGGCGAGACAGGCCAACTTTTGGCGCTTTTTGCCGAGAAACGCCAAGGAAATTTGTACAGAAATACTTTTCTTGGCATCTCTCTGCAATTTTGCCAAGAAACGCTGAGGTCTGCTGCAATACTACTCTCCCCTCGGCGTTTCTCCCTTATTGTTACCTCGGGGTTTCTCGGCATTTTTGCTGAGAAATGCTTGGGTACATGTACCTTTCACTCAGATTCTCTGATTCTCAGGCATATTTTGGAAAAAATTAAGGAGGAGGGTTTGTTTACTTTTGTTTGGTTTTGTTTACATGTTGATAAATAAATGCAGAGATGCAAAACAGAAAAAAGTTCAAGTTTTTTACAAAAATGATGATTAAAAAAAAAAAATCATTTTGGCAAGAAAAAGAATCCATAAGGCAGGGTTTCAAGTGATGAGGGAGGTGCCTGAGAACCAGCTTTTTTTTTTGACGGACTTGTTTATATATATATATATATATATATATATATATATATATATATATATATATATATATATATACATATATAGATAGATAGATAGATAGATAGATAGATCAATAGATAGATCGATAGATAGATAGATAGATTCATAATAATATTATTCATGAATGTATGGTTAGTCACTGTTCTGTGATGTTATCAAAATGGAAACAGGAGGTATTTCGCAAACTATGAACCAATATTATATCCTAAGAAAAGAAACTTTATCATGATTAGTGCCCCCTGTGGGACCATTTATAGAGTACTGCATAACATGAATGAAAGACCATTTTATTGACAGTAGCTGTTGCAGCTTTAACCCCTAAGAACAATCAAGAGTTACATAATGCAGTACTTCTATGAAGCAAACTACAACTTGTCCTTATCAACCACTCTGCAGCACTTTCAATGAAACAAACCTACTTGTAAACAAAACAAAAACAAAAAAACACACACAAAAAAAGGAAAAAAAAACTTTGTCCTTCATGTTTTTCCAAAATATGCCTGAGAATCAGATAAATAATTTTGGATGGTCTAATATATACAGATGGTAAAATGACATATTAATTTTGTATTGTATATCAATTACAAGTGCACAGGTGCATTTATATTGGGTTAAAATTAAGGATATTTATTCTAATTATGATGTCTGTGTGTGTATGCATAATAGATAGTCCTACATTATGTGTGTATATATACATATTGACTTTTATTGTCCCTCACCCTGCGCCATAAATGCATACCTTTGTTTGCTAAGTGCAAATATTTGTTCTCTTAACTTACAACTTAAAGTAACAGATCCTCCCTGGACTAATTTAATTTGAGTTTTTCTGTGGCACAAGGCGGCAATAGGCAGTACGCCACCTCATGCTGCCCATTCTTAATTGTTGAGACTTCACAGCAGGTGAGAATGTGTGCGGTGGTCTGCGGCCACTGGGGACAGATGGCGGCAATTGCCACCGGTGGCCACTGACTGCCACCATCCCCCCCCCCACTCACTGCTGCCAAAGTGTCCAAATGCTGCCAAAAATCTCCTAGTGTTAGGAAAATTCCCAAAATATTCTTTAGTGCTAAATAGGAATAATACAGGATGTGCAAATTTATATATTCCAGATCAGCATATTAACAAAATGCTTATGAAGTTCCATATGGCTAGTGCAGGTGCCAAAATTGTTTGTGCAGAAAATTAAGAAAACTTTCAGTTAATTCAGGCATTAAATAAAAACCAAGATATTTTGCTTAACAATTTTAAAATTCTGCTTTTGCAATACTAACCCAGATATTTAATAATAACAACATGTACAGTATATGAATAAAAGAAGGTATGTAAACTGCCCTTGCTTGTCCCACAGGACAATAAACAACTTGCAATTGGCTGCACAAGCAGATTGCTTCGCTTGAAATAGTTCACTGGCAAGGGTCATGTTTAGGCCATGCTTCTTTGATCCCGCTTGTTTTCCATGTTATAAAAGCTGCCATCGAACATAAACTTGTAACAGCTGTTGTAAACTTGGGGGAAAATAGCTGGCTTTCATTGGGAAACATCATCAAATTCGAAAGGAAGATTTGCTTTATGGTAAATCTGGGTGTACCTCCAAAGGACGCTGTAAGAGGGCTGTGGACCTGTGTCGTTTGACTGTCAGAAATGACAAGGAAGCAAGGAACGGAGTGAGATAGTATACAGGGGGGCGCTTGCTTACTGTCAACTTATCTGGAAAATATTGGACACATGTACTTGAGAGAAAAGAGAATGGTATATTTGATGGGGAAAAAAAAGAAGACAATAAAAAAACTAAAATGACATTGTCTTGCTCACTGTAAAAAGTACACTTTTGTCCTATACAAGTGGGTCAATCAGGTTGGTTGATTCACCAAGTTGTATTCCATGTCTTTGTTAACATTCAGTCTTCTGGCAGATATTCACTGCTTTACCATGTTCTCTGAATGAAGCTCAAAAAATAAGCTGTGAGAGAATGTTAACCACGGTCAGATGTGCATTGCTTAGACACAAATATGAAGAATGTGTGTTTGTAAGATAAACGATAGCTACGTTTATAAACATTTACTAACCAGTCTGTGTAATGTGCCTTGAAACCCCATCACACATTGGGAAAATACAGGTGTATCTTGTCATATTTTGAGGGCAAGCTAAAAACCAATGGGGTTACTAGAAAAGAAGATTTGCTTCAAAAGCAAATCTGTGTGTTCTCAAAGCTTCATTGGATGCTACTGTAGCACAAACTTATGAATTTAAGGAATGAGAAACAATCTACATGTACCTCATTTAACTCTTTCAAGTGTCCCTAAGTGACATAAATTTCAATTCCACAACTTAGTTTGTGGTCCATTGGATGTGCTTAGAGCTCAAATCTGTGAATTGAAGTTTGAATAACTCTGCTATTTTAGTAGTTTTGAAGATATTCAAGAAAAACTTTTCAATAGCCCCTAATGTGCTTAAATTAAATATCTAGAACTTTTTGTTATGGTTTATTGGATGCCCTATATAGCACAAACCTATGAAGTAAAGCTGGAATGGTACCTCTGCCTTTAATAGTCTTGACGATATTAAACATTCCCATTTTCAAGTGGCTGTAATTTGCATAATTTTCAACATGTTCAATTATTCCAAACCGGGTGCTTAAATTTAGTGCTGTATCAATAACTGTGCAAAATTTAGCATTTGTTGGTGATATGAAATTCGAGAAAAACTCCAGGCAAAGTTGGCTGTAAAGAAGAAAGAAAGAAACTAAAGAAAGAATTCTTGGAAAAACAGTATGTCTGTGTAAGCACACAGCCATAATAAATAAATAAATAAATAAATAAATAAATAAATAAATAAATAAACAAACAATTCTTGGAAAAACAATGTGTCTGTGTTAGCACACAGATATAATAAAGAATTCTTGGAAAAACAATCTGAATTAGCACATGGACATGATTAAGTGATATTGCCATGAAGTAACTGTAAATTTGGCATTTGTTTTTATTGCAATTTAATAATGGAGTCAATGAATCCAACCAAAGTTAACTCATGACTCACTGCATGTGAACAGCATGTGATTGCATGGACAGTAAAATCGAGAATAAGCAAAAGCGTACTCATGAAAATACATCAAGGTACTTTAAAATCTACCCGTTTCTTCAAAATAAATTTATCCATATATTCATCACAATTTTCAGAACATGGCATAGCTGATGAAGAATCGGATCATCTTTCTCTTTATGTTTTAACCCTTTCCCCATAAATCAAGATTTACTCAACAGCTTTCCGAGGCATGGGATGGGCACTAAGAGTCCAAGTCATACCAGTTAATGCTAATAGAGTCATCTGGAGGATTCAGTTAGGCCCACTTGTATCATGACAGCAGCATTGCAGAGTGAAACCCCAAGTAGGTCATATGTCTACAGTTTGAACTCGTAATGAAAACTACAAATTGCTGTATTGATCAGATTAGCCATTGAATTTTTGTCTAGCCATCTTGAAAGAAATAAATTAATCAGCCTTTTTATTGAATAAATTTTAATTGGATGACATGCTGCAATGCGTCACTTTTTGTTTGCTTGAATGTGAAATCCAAGTTCCTCAATGTTTTATTGGGTCAGTGGGACCCGTCACCTGCAGACAGTGGGATTGAGCATTTAGTTGCCTGTGGCTTAATATTATGTTGCTGTAGATAGTTTTAATTCTTTCCTTTATGGATAAACTCTTCCAGTACCACATTTAGTCTTGAGTCAACAGCTTTCTGAGGGACACTTTGGGCACAATGTGCAAGAAAACAGTTGACCTGGACTATTATATTTTATATGAATACAGATACATGTATATGCTGGTACTTGAGTGATAGGTAATCTACAATGAACATGAATCCAGCACTCTTATTGTATGTCAGAGCAGTTTACCTTAAGTTGTTGGCACTGACAGAGTTAAGACAAAGTCAACAGCTATCCTGGGGGCAAGTCAGGAATCCTGGGACCTGCTCTTCAGCTGCCACTCATCTACAATGCTGCATTGTGGGGTTTTTTTTCGTTAACACTAAGATTTATAAAAATCATGGTGGCAGACAGTGTTTTACCTCCAGGTAGTTTGGGCCAGTTTAAGTGCGACAGCGTTAAAGTAAATCACGAATGGGCAAGAGAAAATGTTTCATAAATCTCTTTTTTGACAGGACTAATTTTCGTACGCCATGATAGATCCATGAGCATGTTTATACAATAAATCAATACACTGTTTCATCTGACCACAATATCACAGTGATAGTAGCTATTCTTCTACAAATGCTTAATTATGCCATGTTCCCCACCCCACCCACCCAAGAAAGATGCAGGACACACATCTTTTGGTCCTATCTGTTGGTCAGATTGGTGTCTGGTCAATAACTCCAAAATGGTTATACTTGTCAGTCTGAAACTTGGCAGGGTCAAATGTCATGATCTTAAGATGACCTTTATTGATTTTGGAGTCAGAAGGTCATAGGTCATGTCCATGACACATATTGAGTTTGGGGTTATCAGGGGAAACATCCAGTTCATGGTGACATACAGGCCTACCAATCAGTGTGCAAACAGTAACTCAACCTATGGGCCTAAAACATGGTAGAGTTGATTATCGTGGCCAGTAGATGATGATTTTGGGATTTGGAGGTCAAAGATCATGGTCCTGCTGACCTTGAAAGTAAAAGTGATGTCCAATCAAGAACCAGACTTCAGGTCTAGACATTGCCCTCAAATTTCATTCAGTGGATAAGTAGATGACCCCCAATTGACTTTTAGCTCAGAAGGTTAAAAGTCAAGGTCAGGGTCAGCTTCACAGAGAAAACAGTGTCCAATTGTTAACTCCAGAATGGTCATACCTTTCAATCCCAAACTTATCATTTATTAAGGTGAATGACCATGGTCAGTAAATGACCCCTGTAGATTTGGGGTCATTACATGTATGTCCAAGGTCATACATGTACTCTTGGTAGCCTTGACAGAGAAAACTATATCTGATTAGTGATACCACAATGATAACACTTACATTGTATTGCCCATGAACTTGGTAGGAACAAAATCATAGTTGACTCTTGTTGGTTATGGGGTCAGCAGGTCCAAGATCAAGGTCATGATAGTGAAGGTTATCATCTTTACAATGAAGTAAATGACCAATCAATAACTCAACAATGATTCTACCTACAGTCCTCAAACTTGGTAGGATATTTCATCATGACCAGTAGGTGCGTATAAAGAAGGGGGGACATAGAGCTTTGCTCATGTTGGTCAGTCAGTGGAGAGATTGTGGTTTCTGCACCATAACTCAAGAATTTTGTTGAGATAGGACTGATAGTGCCCAGGTATATATTCCCATATAGGGGCTAGGTGAAGTATGAAGGTGGATGACCTTGACCTTATTTCCAAGGTCACATAGGTACTGTAGTAAGTTTTGGGTTCTGCATGATAACTAGAAACATTTTCATGATAGAATCTGTATATTTCACAGGATTATAGTCCTTTTCCAGAGCTAGGTCCAGTTTAGAGATGGATGACCTTGACGTAGTTTTAAAGGGCAGAAGGTCACTTTTAGTGAACTTGGTTTCTGCATTGTAACTCAGAATTTTAGTCATGATTTCAATATTGCACTTGGTAATAGTCCACAATTATGGCTTGATCAGCTTAGAAGATGGATGACTTTGACCAAATTCCCAAGGTCACCATATTGATCTGTCTGTCGGTACAGAGACTATGGTTTCAGCACCATAAGTGAAGAATTTTTTGAGATAGGACTTTGATAGTGCCCAGATATATACTCCTATATAAGAGCTGGGTGAATTATGAGGGTGGTTGACTTTGACTCTATTTCCAAGGTTACGGATGTACTATAATAAGTTTTGGTTTTTGCATGATAGCTAGAAAAGTTTGTAGGATAGGACCTGTATATTTCACAACATTAGAGTCCTTATCCAGGGCTAAGTCAAGTTCAAAGATGGGTGACTTTGATCTAATTCAAAGGTCAGAAGGGCACTTTAGTGAACTTGGTTTCTGCATTGTAACTCAGAATTTAAGTTATGACTTCAATATTGCACATGGTAATAGTCCTCAATTAGGGCTTGGTCAGCTAAGAAGATAAACAAAAATTCATTACCAAAGTCGCCACCTAGAGTCCTATCAGTGAACTTGGTTCCACATGATAACTGAAGATATTTTGGACCTAGGGCTTTCATATTGCACAGGAATATAGCCTTTTATAAGAGCAAGGTAAAGCTTTGAAATGGGTAACCTTAAGTCAATTCCCAAGGTCACAGAGCCACATTACTGAATTTGCTTTCTGTTTAATAACTGCAGAATTTTTGAGCCAAAGCTTTTATTTTGCAGATATTTATAGTCTTCTATTGGGGCTTGATCAGCTTTAAAGAAAGGTGACCTTGACCTAATTTCCAAGGTCACAAGGCCACTGTAGTGAATTTGGTTTCTGCATCACTTCCCAAAATCATTGAGTGCCCCATTTAGTACCATCAACAGGGTAATGAGGGTGAACATAAGGACAGTAGAGGGGTATCTATGTTTTACCAACATGTCTTGTTGGCTTAAATACCACATACTTGTACTGGCATGACCATCAACAGAGTAAGACTGATGGGGTTGTTTATGTTGTTTTAAACATGCCTTGTGCTACTCTTTCATTTGTTCCCCTGGAGAACCGGGGCCACTAGGTACTGTCTGGTCAGGAGGCTGAGACCACCAACTATGTCAATGATGTGGTCTTATGTGGCCAGTGTGGCTGCTAACTTATTCACCTTCATAACTGCTGAGGGTTCATCCAAAATAATCAACATTTTTAAAAGTGTATACAGAGTACTCTCTTTTATAACCTGCTCCCCCTCCCAAAAGGGTACTCTCAATATGTTGATTTTTGGCTAAATATTGATTTTTCGTTTTCAAAATTAGCTATAAAAAGTACATTGATCTTAGCTTTAATCTGTTCCTGACTTATTGTAAACAAGATACATAATGACCTTGTTTTCAAATTTCTTATAATACATGTAGTACCATTTGACCATATTTTGGTGACCATGAAATCATTTTTAAGGTCATACGGTGCAGGTATGCCCAGGGGAATATTTTCTATGCATAAACTCTTGCTGCCATGCCTGGTTATTGCGATGCAGCCACCCTGTCACAGGTGTGGAATATTTTCTGTACTATGAAAGACAACATGCCATACATATGCATACATAATTGTCACTTTTGGCAGGGCAAAAGGAATAGTGTCAAGTTTTTGCTGTAACTGATACATGTATGCATAGGTACATGTATTATCTGTCATGTGCTTAAAACACAGGCACAAGTGAATCATCTTCAGTACAAATATTATTTGGGATATTAACGAGCTTAATTGATGCACATGATCAATTTATTAATTTCATTTGCAAACAAAAGTAGCCAGAGCCCAAATTAGGAGACAGGACTCCATAATTAAGGTATGTGTAGCAGGCTACAAAGAAACTGCCATTACTGAAGGTGACGTGTGAAATATGTAGAAATCATTATCCTTGGTACAAGCACATATATCTTGGGCTCAGTTACTATATTATGTGCCTCTATTTGTCACTAAAATTCTACCATATAAAAGCCAATGTGTGGCATAGAAAGGCAAATGTACACAGTATAAACATCCATATCGTGCGGCAAGTCTGCTTCCAACACTTGATTCCATAGAGGCCCATATTGCAGCCACTAGCATGTAGCAACAACACTTGCAGTTGTGTGGAATTATCAGATAAACAAGCACCTGCCTCTGTTTATATACACTATAGGGCCCAAACATGCATGGATTTCTAGATTTATGGCTTTGAGAAACCAAGGGAGAGGTGCAGGGGAGTCTGTATACATGGCAGCGTTCTTCTGCTTTGCTGTCATACACACAGATATGCACGCTTGGACATTGTATCACCTATAGAGCCTGCCGTGGTAAAGCTTACAATGAGTTTCATGTGGTTTTAAGACTCATACGTACAGCCTGCTGTATACATTGCAAGTGCTCTTCATACTGTACATGATTACCAGAATGCAATGTTAGTTTGTGTATACCTGCATTATATGAAGTCAAAGATGTTGATTTATTGTGCAGTCACATACATCACATAAGCGCATGCCTATGAGCTCATAATCCTTGTAACTAGTGATTGTGAGTTTTCAGTAGGGTATTCCTGTTGAGAGAGCTTCATACAAAACAACTTGTCCCAGAAGAAGGGAGCAAAAGCATGTCGTTGCCCAGGGCTGGCTGGCAAAACTGATCCACACTGCCTAATGTAATTGTTACACGGTCATTGGTTGGGAGTTAATACAGAGGATCTATTGATCCGATACGGTCCTATCACAGTAGAGCTGTATAAAGCCAGGCGTGTGGTCTATGTTGGCCATCATACTCGCATAGATTGAGGAGACGTTGCATCGCCAGTCTCACCGTGCCAACTTGGGACAGGGCTTGCTTGTATTGCTTGCACTTTTGGAAGTGGGCAATCCACAGTTCTTCAGGAGTTCCCCGTATTGTTTCCAAACTTATGTTGATGGAATTCGGGGTATAGTGCTTCAGCAGATGTGAATGTCATTATCCAATCCACATTCTCTCACTTCAGTGTATTTTTTGCTGCAGTAACTGCGGCTCATATCTCTGACACACAGTTCATGCTGTGGTAGTTGTGGTTTGTCTCTAGTCTATACTTGTCAAACACAGGAAGAAGCACCAAACTTGCAGCACAGAATGGAGCGGATACAGGTTACCAGGTTTTCTTTCCGCAGAAAGGGAAGTCACCGTGGGAAGGATAAGGAAGAAAAGGATGACTATGATTATCAGAGGATGACCTATCTCAGGTATGATCATCTTTCTGTATTGTGATTGAGTTTGTAGTGTTTGTGTCAGTTTCTGTTGTTTCATTGATCTGTAAATCTCTGGCGGCAGGGGATGCCAGTATGCTGGTACTGATAATAACTTTGCCCCAATACAAGGTACAGAAAACAAGATAATTTAGAAGTAATGGATGCTATCAAGTACAGAAATAAAAGAGCTTCTAAACTGCAAGTATGGTTTATAAAAATGACCAGTACACCAGTACAGAAAGCCCAATTGCCCCATCTCAGATTGATGTCAGTTTCAAGTAAAGGTGTGTTGTATTAGGTGTACTTGAGCAGGCTGGATATCACTACCATCTGTCAAGAATGCACAAAATTACAAAACTTTTATGGTACGTGCAGCAGGCATATGAGTCCAGTCATTTCATAAATTGTACTTTTAAGCCCAAAGCAAAGCTTATTTTGTCAGGGGAAATGGGATTGTAGAGCCATTGAGAAAAACGCTTGATTTATGAGGTTCAGCTTGACAAATGAGCCACAGCTTGGGTCTTTGCTTCTACTTCATCAATGTCATAAATGGCCAAATGACAGACCAATATAAACGTATTTTTCTTTTTGGCAAAATATTGCAGTATGACCATAATAATTCCAGACAATTTATCATTAAGTTATATGCATTTTGTCTATTTGTTGAGTCCCTTTTTGTCAATATTCGTGCATGATGTCTGCAATTTTACAAGAAAAAAAAATGCTGAGTTTAGGAATTGATAAACATTTGACTGATGGTACATGTGCATATAGCTAAAGCATTGGCCAGTGGTGGTGTGTGTACAGGACGTGCAAAGTGACGTGCATGACTTGATAGGCTTCCTCTCAGAAACTTGTGTCCAATAGTTTCTGATACACTCATTTGGAAACAGATGCATTCATGAAGAGACATGCATCCATCTGAAAGGACAGAGGCATACATCAGGAGACCGATGCTTAATGTGTTTGTGGAATAGGTCTGGGAACTTCTGTCGTGAATTTTCTGCTTCAGACACGAATAGAGTAGAATGAATTTATGCAAATCATTCCAATCCTGGGTGTCTGAGCAAAATTAGTTTTATGGGCAAGAATATAAAATGGCTTTTAGTGAGCTTTATCATTCCTACATAGGAAATGGGTAGGGCTGGATGTGGACCCTGAAAGTTCTTAAGGGATCAAATGTTGTGGGTGAGTCCAAAAGTAGGATCAATAAAGCACAGAAAATACATGTGATAAGTTCCTCAGGTATCACCTGCATCAGTTTCACAGCCCTACCTCAACCTTTTTACCCCCTTGGCTGTCATCATGTCCCTGGGTACATTGAAACATCCATTTGTCCATCTGTGCACATTGTAAATGCAATAACGTCTCACCAGAACAAGATCATTAAGATAGAATGTCAAATTTTGACAATTGAAACATCCTGTGAGGATCTTGCCTGGGTATGCTCCTTGTTGACCTTGACCTGGTTTTCAAGGTCACAGGCAGATGAGCCTGGCTGTGAGGGTGTTGAGGTCATTTTAGTCATCATGAAAAAACTATTGGCATAATTTTGGCCTTTTTAGATAACTGAGGTATTGTTTTCAAAATGAATCTAACTATTTAGTTTTCTTGGCCACAAGTTCCTTATTTTTCACCTGTTCATCTAGCATAGTTTCAATTCTTGAATATAAATAATTAACATGTACCTGATTCAGAAGTCTCGTGTTCTAGCTAAATGTAGGATATTTCTACACCTTAAATACATGTATAAGTGCCCATACAAAACATTTAAAAGGTATGTACATTCCAGAGTATAGGAACTATATTTGAGAACATTCAGCATTTAAATGTTTTTGACTTGTTTTATATATATAAAATGTGTCTCAGCAAAAAACTGGATTTATATCTGTGGATTATGTGTGTCAGGGCTGCCTTGAGAATGTTTTTTTTTTATTTTTGTTACATGTGTGACTGGCTAAATGTATGTGAAGTTTGATATTACTGCAATAAATACACATAAATTGAACAAAAACCATTCTACTATATAACAGTCACACATTGAGAACAGACCTCATAGAGCCAGTGTGGCAGAGTCTCCTTATGGATGAAGTATGCAAATGAACATGTCAAAATTATTATGTAGCAAATATGATGGCAGGGCAAGGCAAAAAATGACAATTGTCCTCCCCTGTAACGCCTGACTGGTTTCGACGCTGCTACGTCTCATCAGAGGCTCGTGTAACGGTCGCGCGTACATGCTTTATATAGTTGGGTATGACATACACGTAACTAAAGTCAAGATGTATGTTTCATATCCTCAGTCTTGCACATGTGATGTGACAATAGTCAAAATTGACATAGTTGTCATGTTTAACCCTGTTTGCAATGACCACAGGTACAAATGGACACTCAGTGTACCCAGATGATCTTTGATCATCTTAATAAGTGTATTGTGGCAGTGATGTGATGTGACAGCCTCCACCCTCAATAAAGATTTTTCACGATTCGTTGGCTTATGGAACAGATGTTTCATAAACATTTAAAGGTGGTGTTAGCAGGCAGATGAACTTGCAGGTAAAAATTTTGCGTATGGCTGAACAAGGAGTTCATCTGCCTATAACATTACGACTGAAAGGTTCCGTAGTGCTCAGTTCATGAAGTTGGTAGATGCAGTGTGTTTCCCTGGGAAGCCTGAGTTTCAGTGTCTTGCGTTGGGGGTGTGCCTACATGTATGTATTCAAGAATTTGAATAGCCAGTTTTGGAGAACCATGGTTTATGAGAGCAAAGTGCCTTCCCAGGGGTTGTGTGTGGTCACTCTTATTTATATGATAGAAGTGCAAAATTCCCACATTCAATCCACATGATCCATGAGGGCTCGTCCTGTTTGTCCAACATATTGTTTCTTGTACACCATGCATGTGAGGAGGTAAACTAAATTGTTGTGTTTGTAGGAACCTCCCCTGGGGGTCGTGTATAAACGCCCTGTGTGTGTATTTGTGACGATGCCCCCGGTGTCCATTTTGGGGCAATATCTGCAATTAAATGTATTGCATGGAGTCTTGTCCATCACACCAGACACTGCTGGTGTATGTGGTTGTGGTGGTGGATATCTGATTCTAGACTGAGTCAGAACATCTTTTAGATTCCTGGCTCTTCTGAATCCTAGCAACACTTTTTTGTTTTCCAGCACTGATGCACTTCTAGAAGCTTGTATTGTGCCCCAGTTCCTTTTAATAATTTGTTTCAAAAGCGGCAAAGTTTCAGGGATTGGTTGACTGCACAATGCACTAAGCATGCCAAGTTTGTGTGTAACCTCGATAATTACAGGGATGAGGTGACTGCTCAGTGCACTAAGCATGCCAAGTTTGTGTACAACCTCTATAGTTTCAGGGATGAGCTACGTGACTGCTCAATGCACTAAGTTTGTGTATATCATGTATATAATTACCTCAGTAGTCTCAGGGATGAGCTACATGACTGCTCAATGCACTAAGTTTGTGTATATCATGTATATAGTAACCTCAGTAGTTTCAGGGATGAGCTACATGACTGCTCAATGCACTAAGTTTGTGTATATCATGTATATAGTAACCTCAGTAGTTTCAGGGATGAGCTACATGACTGCTCAATGCACTAAGTTTGTGTATATCATGTATATAGTAACCTCAGTAGTTTCAGGGATGAGCTACATGACTGCTCAATGCACTAAGTTTGTGTATATCATGTATATAGTAACCTCAGTAGTTTCAGGGATGAGCTACGTGACTGCTCAATGCACTAAGTTTGTGTATATCATGTATATAGTAACCTCAGTAGTTTCAGGGATGAGCTACGTGACTGCTCAATGCACTAAGTTTGTGTATATCATGTATATAGTAACCTCAGTAGTTTCAGGGATGAGCTACATGACTGCTCAATGCACTATGTTTGTGTATATCATGTATATAGTAACCTCAGTAGTTTCAGGGATGAGCTACGTGACTGCTCAATGCACTAAGTTTGTGTATATCATGTATATAGTAACCTCAGTGGTTTCAGGGATGAGCTACATGACTGCTCAATGCACTATGTTTGTGTATATCATGTATATAGTAACCTCAGTAGTTTCAGGGATGAGCTACGTGACTGCTCAATGCACTAAGTTTGTGTATATCATGTATATAGTAACCTCAGTAGTTTCAGGGATGAGCTACATGACTGCTCAATGCACTAAGTTTGTGTTTAACCTTGATAGTTTCAGGGATAGTAAAGGTAAATGCTCAATGCACGGAGTAAACACTTTTATGAGTGACCCTCATAGGGCTCACTAAATTGGATCATTTCAAAGCTGATGGTCTTCACAGGAAGCATACAGTATGTGAAAAATATAGTAGCTGAACAAGTTGGCTTTCAAGACAGAGACCACTATACATGTAGGTTCAGAAGAATATCAGAATATCTGCCATGCCTTTTTTTTGGGGGGGGGAGGGGGGGGACTGAGACAAGCCCAGATAAAGAGTGTTCCAGGTATAAATGAGATGCTATGTGCAGCTGAATCATGATATGGGCCTTTAATTATAATGTACATGTGTGCATAACATGCTCTATATGAACATTTTGCATGCATGCAAATCCTTAATGAACAAAACCTAGTTCTAATCTTTTCTAATCTGGGGAACATCAAGGGAGAGCCTCTGCTTAAATAAAGATAGCAAATCACAACACTGTTGAGAAATATCTCATGGTGAAAGGGATTAACATGTGGGTGCTTCACTGTGCAGAAAAAGAAAAGCAATGATCACATTGGATGCTGTCCCTTGCAGAGGTGTTAGAGTTACAGAAACAGATCAAGGCCAGAATTTCGGCGAGAATCCGAGAATCCATTCTCGTGAAGATTCTCCTAAACTTGTCTTTTTTTAAAAACAAAACTAATTGACAAAAATCCAAATAGATTCTTGCAATAATTTGCGAAATTCTGGCCCTGCAGATCATATCACATGGCATGGGTGTGTTGGTTGAGAACATACACATGTCCTCTCTAACCCATGCTAATAGAGATGAATGGCCAGCAATCATTTAGGTACTGGTTTCTCCTTGGGAAAATATTAAAGGAATATGATGTGTTGTAGGAAATGCAAGAAAAAAAAAAGAAAAAAAAAAAACAAACCTCGAATTGTAAAAATGCCCTGGGTACATGTTGGTAGACCTGTGTTGGAAGGTTGGTGTGTGTAACATTAAAGTGTGATCTCTCAAACCAGGTGTCTCACAAACAACCTAGAAATACTACTTGAAGCCAAGTCTGCCAGTCAGTTGTGTCTTGCCTGGAAGAGTGGTCTGTCAGAAGTGACCACCAGCTTGACTTCACAAATAGAGCTAAAGAGCAAAAGCTGGCTTCAGGCAAGCTGTCAATCATTCTTAACCCTTTACCCCTTCAATTAAGACTGAGTTTAACCCTTTCCCCCTTGAATTAAGACTGAGTCAACAGCTTTCCTTGGCATGGGTTGGGCACTAAGTGAAATTTAAGTGCCCAACCCATGTCAAGGAAAGCTGTTGACCTGGGGCATGTGATCTTGATAAGTCTCACGTACTCTGGGGCATGTGATCTTGATAAGTCTCACGTACATTTCTCAGTCAAATTGTTTTTCATAATTGTTGAAATTAGTTGAAAACACTGAAGCAGACGACATTTGACCACCAGCCGGGATTTGGCCAGTTTAAGGGGGAAAGGGTTAAGACTAGGTCAGTAGCTCTCTTTGGAATGGGTTGGGTTATATCCCAAGCCATATCAAAAAAGTTGTTGACCTGGGGCATGTTATCTTGATAGGTCTCACCTACAATTCTCATCCAAATTGTTTTCTGTTACTGTTGAAATTGAAATGGACATTATTTGAACACCAGCTGGTTTTTGGTTGGTTTTAAGGGAAAAGGGTTGATATCATTAATCACATCTACCTTTCTCATCCAAAACTTTTCTGTGACACATACAATCAGTGAAGACTGCTAAGAAAAAAAAAACATGTCAGACATTCAATGCTGTGTGGCAAAAATTGGATTTTCAATTATACTGTAAAAAATGTCTTTGTGCAATGGCTGCAACAATTCCAGTAAATGCTTTCTGGATGAAATGGAGCAGGCCCTGCAGTAATTATAAACTGGATCGATCCAAGCCTTGATTGAGCCAGTAGTGATGTGAGGGTTCATTATGACTGTTATGCCATTATATGACATTGAATTGGAGTGGCTGTGCTGAAAACTGTTGGCTGCAAGGACTTTTTTCAGTGTGGTACACCGTGACATGTAACACAGCTTCAGTTGTCTACATCTGCATCAGCACATTGAAACTACATGTAGGTGTTTTCAATGATACACAAACATTGTAAATGAAGGTAAATGCTCTGCTAAGTGTTTATTTCATGTGATCTTGTGATGTTGAAGAGACACCAAAGAGTCTTAGTACTAAGAAAAATGGCCATTGCATAGACAGGACAGAGACAAAACCTGTTAGTTATTACAGCACATGTGTATCTCATTTGCCTTTGTTGTTAAACAGCTATCAAGTAAATGAAGTAACACTTCCAAACTCAAATGGATTAGGTTAATTGCCCGCCAGTCTTTTCACCTTATGGCCACAGCTCAGGCAAATCGTGTTATCATCTTAAGATTGTCAGAGACTTATCTTTAGAGAAAAAAGGATTAACACCTTAGTTTCCTGCATTATGGTCACACCCAGTTCTGGGCTTGAAAGGTGACTCACTTCACTTTTGCTTATACTATTAGCCCTTGCCCCTTTCAAGTGGCCAAAACTGGCTGGTGATCAAATGTTGTCTGCTTCAGTGTTTTCAACTAATTTCAGCAGTGCATATAATGAAACACAATTCGACTGAGAATTGTAGATGAGACAAGATCCCCAGGTCAACAGCTTGCCTTGGCATGGGTTGGGCACTTAGTGCCAAAACCATGCCAAAGAAAGCTGTTTAAGCGCCCAGTCCATGCCAAAGAAAGCTGTTTAAGTGCCCAGTCCATGCCAAGTAAAGCTGTTGACTCAGTTTTAATTCAAGAGGGAGAGTTAATGTATGTGATAGCAGCAGTGTCTGCAATAGACTTGTTGCTTAAGGGGATGAACTTGCTGACCTTTGGCAATGCAGGCTGTTGAAGCAGAACCTCACTGCACTCAGAATATTGTCTAATCTAATATTCTCCAGAGATATACACATGCACAATCTGAGGATTTCTGTTCAGTGCTTCCCCCCATTGAATTTAGACCAAGTCAACAGCTATCCTTTATAGTATGAAGGAAACTATTGACCTGAGCCATGTTACCATATGTGTCATCTACAATTCTCAGTGTTTCTGTTAACCCACAAATAGGGGTATATTACCCTTTCAAAGCATGAAATACCCTTCGAGAAAATTCTAAAGGTTCACAGGGTTGCTTTATTTACATGTAAAATTGGTGAAAATCTGGTCTGCTCCCCTGAATTTCCAGTCTTGTGACCCCTGAAAAAAGAATCCTAATGGAAACAATGAATTCTCTGTCAAATTGTTTTTTCATTACACCTGAAATTTAAACACAAATAAATCAGATGACATTTCACCACCAGCTTGATTTTAGCGGTGCAAGGTTAACTCATTTTAGCTCAGCTGGCTTGTCAAGTCAGCTATGCTTTTAGGAGGCTCCATCGTCTATAGCCCATCAGTCTGTCATCCATCCACAATCCACATTTTTGACTTCTCCAAATCCAGTGGCCAGATCCTCTTGAAACTAGGTAGGGATCTTCCTTGGGAGGGTCTCTACCAAGTGTGTTCAAATGGTCATGCTCCATTGATTTTTGGATTTTCTATGAAATTTTTTGTTCCTTTTTGGGGTAAATCTTCAAAAATATTCTCCAAAATCACTCACCCAATTGCTTTGATATCACACAGGAAAGACTCATTAGTTTGTTCAGAAGGTGGTGCTGCAATTTTTTTGTTTTTTTTTAAATGATTTTTTGTGTGTTTTTGCTGTTTTCAACTTCTCCAGAACTGTCACTCAGATTAAGCTGGACCTTGGTGGACATGTTTCTTGTGAATAGGTCAAACAAAGATGTTCACTAAGCAGCACTGCTGTGGATTCCTCATTTTGAACAATTTTTTCAACTTGAGTACTTACCGGTAAATGCACCTTTCCTGTTGATTACTATGTACATCTGTAAATCAATGGGCATGCCAATATAAATTCATATTTTTTGACTTCTTCTATGAAACCATCAGCCAGATTCACTTCAAAATTGGTGGCAATGTACCTTGGGTTGGTCTCTACCAAGTCTGTTCAAGTGGTCACACTCCTATGATTTTTGGATTTTTCATGATTTTTTTTTTGGGGGGGGGGGTTGGGGGGGGGGCAAATCTTTTTTCTCTCAAACTGCTCCCCCGATTGCTTTGATATCGCACAAGAACACTCCTAGGGACTTCTAGTTCTTACTTTGTTCTCCAGGTGGCACTGCAATTCTATTTTTTTATGATTTTTTGTGTGTTTTCACTATTTTTGACTTCTTCTTGTGAACCGTCTTTCAGATTAAGGTGAAACTTGGTGGATTTGTTACTTGTGCAAAGGTTAAACAAGGATGTTCACTAGTTGGCATTGCTGTGGATTTCTGATTTTTAACTTTTTTTTTTTTTTTTTTTTTTCAATTTGGGTGCTTATCTGTAAAAGCAAAGAACTTTTCTTATTGATTACTATGTAAGTCACTGGGCATTCTAATACTCAATATCATGTATTTTCTCCATCAAATAGCAATGTATTTATCAAAGTTCTCTTTAAATATTCTTCAATTTCTTATGCTGCAGTCAAATTTGTATTTTTTATGATTTTTTTTTAAGGCAAATCTTAGTAATACTTCTAAATGTCATATGCTGTCAGCCAAAGCTCAACACAGGTCTATTCAGTTGCAACTTTGATTTTGTGAACAAGGCTAGGTCAGCTGAGCATGGACTGAGCACACAGCCCTCTTGTTTGTTGTAGGCTTTTGGTCAATTTGCTTTTCTACTGTCAGTGGCTTTTACGTTTCCTGGTTATTTAACCTTTAACCAATTAAAATGCATGTTGAGACAAAAACACAATACCCAAAGGAAAAAATCTCCACTATCCAGACAAAATTTTTACCAGCATTAGGCTTGTGGCTGGTGCTAATTTTGAGCCTCAAAGGCAGGAAAGTGAACTGAAGGATGGCCAGAAGGTGCAATGGATTGCTGATCTAGAACATGTAGAATACAATGTAAAGTGATGTATGGGTGAAGTTATCACGGTGCTGTAATTCATCCTGAGGCTGAGTCAAACACTTTTCGTTTAATCACTACAGCAATGTAGTGGGTGGAAATGAACATCATTGTGGAAAAAAACGGTGACTGATTTCTACCTGGATAAGGCAGATTGTGGATCCACAGATTGTGTAAGCCACAGGTGTGATAAAGTGGATGCAGTACCCTTTTATCCTAAAAGTGTGCAATCCCTAATAAGGGCATACCTCAGTTTCCAGCACAGAGAAGTACTGGTCATCACCAATAGTGTTCTGTACATTTTTATTAGGTGGTATATTTTTTCAGTGTAAATAGGACCCTAGCTGTTGTCAGCCATGTTTTAGAAGTACTTTTTTTCCTCTGCTGATCAAATGTTGTCTGCTTCAGTGTTTTTGACTAATTTCAACAATAATGAAAGAGAATTGTAAGTGAGGCCCTTCAAGATAACTTGCATCAAGCTAAAGAAAGCTGTTGACTCAGTCTGAAACTAAGTCATATAAGTCAGGTGCAAAGGGTTAGTAAGATCAATGGGCCAAGGTCCCTGTTTTCAGAAGCCCCTGTTGCTGACATGAAATAGAGTTCTTTAAGATACTGACACATGTAATACAAAGAGGTGGGGCCGCCCACATGTATATCATTGATTTCTCAAAGCAGCATGCATTCATGCCAGGCTAACGTATTCATTTAAAAACTCCAGCCATGTTGCATAGATTTTGGCTGCAACGGCATAAGCACTGTGTGCAAAGCGATCATAGTAACGTAATTCTGCAATTTAAACATTAAACTCTAATGAATTCTTCCTGCGCATCGCTGACATAGCCATGCAACAGACAGATATATCGACTCTAATTTCTTGAAGGGATTTAATTTTTTTATTCAAATGAAAAACTGTTGTGCATTTGCATGATATCTCACAGAGACTTTGTTGATTATTTTGTAGAAGGTAGAAACATATACAAGTCAAATACTGCACAAAAAATTGCCCATAGATGTAGAAATAACATTATTCAGGCAAACTACATGAATGTATAGCAAATATTGTGCATTTGGAAATTTTGCTTATCGTTCCTTTTCATTCTTGCCTGAATCTGACATTGCATTATAATGAATTTACAATTAGCTCTAAATATTGAAAAAGTAATTACCGTATCATGAAATAAACTGTGATATTAACAATACAAAATTCATTTCATCAATTTGCTGTAGGGGATAATTTGCTATTTGCTTAACATAAATTACTGTCTCAATTTGCCTGTCAATCTGAAGAAAACATTTTGGATAGAATGATTTTTGTCGACTTCTTGTAATTTCTCCATGTCATATGAATTTGCACTGGATGTCTTGAATCTGCATGTAATGGAATTTAGTAAATGCAATCATTGGAAAATTATTTTCATCAAACAGCGAGAATGTGTTTAATTGCAAATTAATTCATATGAAATAACATGCAACAGCTGGACTCGAATAATGGCTTTTGAATTTTGCAAACACTTCAAAGTGAATCCTGAATCTGCTGTGCTGACCACATGATTTAAGTGTCTGATAATGGTGTCCTGTGGTGTCCAACGCACTCCCAGTACTTTGTAACTATGCCGTATCAAGCCTGCTGCACTTGGAGTGTTCCATAAGTGTGTCAGGTACACCAGCTCTGAGCATTTTATAATTTTGCCATAACTGTGCCTGCTACACTTGAAGTGCTTTGTGAGTGTGCTATAAGTGTACCTGGTACACTCGAAGTATTTTGTAATTGTACCATGCCATGCCTGCTACATGCGCACTTGGAGTGTTTTGTAAGTGTACCATAATTGCACCTGGTACACTCTAAGTGTTCTGTGAGTGTGCCATACCTGTGCTTGCTACATTTGGAGTGTTTTATAGGTGTGCCATAATTGTGCCTAGTACACTCTGAGTGTTTTATAAGTTGTGACATCCTGTTTGTGGTACACCAAGTGTTTTGCAAGTGTGAGATACTGTGTCTGGTACTCTGAGTGCTTTTTATAAGTGTGCCATTCTATATCTGGTACAATAAGTATTTTTGAAGTGTGCCATATACTGTACTAGTAGTAGTACCCTCTGAGCATTGAATAAGTGTACCATATTGTACCCAGTACAGTCAGAGTTTTATAAGTGTGCCATTACATAGATCTGATATTGTGTCTGCTACACTCTGAGTGTTTTATGAGTGTGTCATACTTTGCCTGGTAGTGGTACACTCTTAATATTTTATAAATGTTTCATACTATGCCTGGCTCACTCTCAGTACTCCACAGGCCCACTCTACATTTTTCAGTCCATTTTGAGTACTGTGCCAAGTGTACTCTCAGTCCTTGCATTGCCAGACACATTCTGATTGCTTAAAATGTGTTACAGGAATGCTCTCTTGTGCTTGGCGCTACATGGGACATACTTGAGAGATTAACATGCTTTTGCATCAACCTGTTCCAGAGCTCAGGGATTTACATGTAAGACTATTGCAATTCTAATGATGTTCAGAAATACAATGTGACTGTGTAAGACAAAACAATTGTTGATACTTTGATAAGTAAAATTGCAGTCATAATGAAATAGAGATTTGGTCATCCCAGCTTTCAGAGGCAGTTGCCCACCCACCTTGATTGGCTGGTGATCACTGAACACAGTCACAGGTCAGCACTCCCAACAGATTTGTTTAAACTTGGGCAGTATTGGAGGAGGTGTTACAGTCTAAATATTTTCCTGCTTTAAAATGCTTGCTATACAAATCATTTGTATCTGAGTTTTTAACCACTTTGTGATGTACTCCTTGTGGCAGAATGAGTGCAGGATATGTTTTTAAGTAAATGTACATATATCTAAAACATTCTGCATTCCTAATAAGATATGTTTTTAAATACATATAACTAAAACATACTGCATTCCTGACAAGATACATGTATTTTTTTGTATATACATATAACTAAAACATGCTGCATTCCTGACAAAATATGTTTGTATATACATTTAACTAAAACATGCTGCATTTCTGACAAGATATGTTTGTATATTCATATAACTAAGACATGCCATGATGCATTCTATAAACAAAGATACACTGTATATTTGTAAGTGGATGGTAATGAATTGTGGGTTCTAGTTTAGTGCACAATGTAAAACAGCTACTTTGTCTTTGAGTCACTTCTAATGTTGTGTGCAAACTGCACATGTATACTAGTATAGTAGTATGCTGTCTGCAGTTTGACCAACACACTGTACTTGTGGTCTCTCTATAGCTATTTCTAAGAAGACTTAGAGTGAATGTCCCACAGATTATCCTTATGGGTGTATGTGTGTATACTAACTCATCTCAAATGTTACTAGAAGGAATAAAATTGATTTTCAGACCTAGTTGCCTTTTAATAAACATATTTTTAAAAAAATCTTGTAAATTAAGACATGGTTTACTATGCGATGCGCTTTCAGTTCAGCTGGTACATATTGATTTGAGTACATCGCTTCATGATGTAGAATTCTTGTGGTGTACATGTAATTTTGATAACAGCATTTGCCAGAGCAGCCTGCTCAAGGAATCCAGTGTCGTTGACCTTTTATGATAAAATACATTTGAAATAAGTTTTTATAAAGCTGGTCATGATCAATCGGTGAATTATTTTTGTAATTTCCATTTTTTTTGTACAGCAAGGTATAGAATCTTAAGCCGTTTTGTTATCAACCATAGATGTGAGGGGCAAACAAACTCGAACTTTGGATGCACATTTGGTTTTAGTATATTAAAATATTGTTATTGGTGTTTCATTTTAACATCTAGATGTGTGTACAAAGGTACATATATTACATTTTTATAAAGAAAATATTTTATGAACAAGTGGTATACTACATGTAACACCATATCATGAGAGTGTGTGTGAACATGTGGTGTGCCCGCAACACAAACAATCATTTAGAATGTTTTTTAAATATAAAGCGTACATTTTTTTGTTGCAAGCCTATCATTTGATGGGAGACAAATGTGAACAGGAACAACATTATCAGGGCCACAGTCATCAGCTGGCGATCAATAGCTCATATGCTTTCTTATGGTCTATGAAAACACAGGTTAGTTGTCAATAATACTGTAGCTTCTAAGAATAGTTGTACACATATTTCCAACTTAATGCTGTCCCCCTTGAGCTAGATTGAGTCAGCAGCTTTACTTGGCATGTGTTGGGCACTTAGCACCCAACCCAGGCCTAGGCAAGCTGTTGCCTTGTGTCTTGTTATATTGATAGATCTCATCTACTATTCTCATTCAAATTGTTTTTCTTTAGGGCACTATAAAAGAAGTTCAGTTTTTAAATTTTTAAAAAATTTTGAAAATTTTTTATTTTTTTTTAACAGAACATCAGCAAATTACGATGTTTTTAGAATATTTTTTTTTATCCCCAGCAGCATGTAAAAGTGTTCTTTTTTTAACACTTTATCAAGTGGACAATATTTGGTTTGACTTGACTAAAAAAAATTGAAATTGTAGGTCAGAAGTAGGAGGAGAATGACAAGAAACAGGAAATTTATTTTGTAAGGCCTTACTGTTGAAATTAGTCAAAAACAGTGAAGCAGACGACATTTGACCTCCACCAGTTTTGGCCAGTTTGATAAGGAAAGGGTTAATGGGACAGCATCCCTATTTCCTGGCAAAATGTGGAGAAGTACAGACCACCTTCCTCAAACAAGCAGTAGACTGTATTCAGTCAGAGTCTATTGCCTGTGACTAATTAATGGAAATTTTTCATTCACATCTCGGCAGTCATATTGGAACATGAGACAACCACCAGTTGCATGCCAGTGGGACTGCTATTTGTATAACACAGTTTTGATACCAATAAGCCAGCTGACATGTAGTCTGACCAGTTTTGCCACAGATGGAGCCACTCAGAGACTGAAAGATAATATTTGTTTCAGTGGCTTTTATTTTGTAGGGTAAGACCAGCCAGCATTATATATCTTACATACTAGATGTTAAACTGTTAAGCTGTCCTGGATCACATGATGACAATTGCTAAAATTGGCATCTGTCAGCTGCCTGTCACAGCTGCACATGCTAGTCACATGTACCTGGGATGAGAACACTGTTGCCAGGAAAATTGAAAAATTTATCATGTTGTCTTTTATGCTAAAAGAATTAAGAAACGCTTGCATTAAGTGATCATACTAAAGGTATATGGCATATAAAATATTCTAAAATTGACTTTTTTGTAATTTCCATGCATATTACATGCATGTGCATAAAAGCCTATTTTTTAAGTGCTGAATTATAAATTTATTAAAAAATAAATGCAGATGGCTTATTTGATGCTAGGGAAGTTTTGATTTTCTCTCCTTAACTTTTTTCCTGCTTCAGTTGCTAAGTCCTTTATGCTCTTGCCTATAAATGTGAGCCAAGTGAAACATATCATACAATTCTGATTTAACTCAGCATCTCCTTTGAAGGTCATTTTTCGTGATTATCAGAGAAACTGTGAACAAACTTGTGAAGTGATTTAGCTTCCTCAAAAAACAAACAGTTGTCAGATTCTGTTTGTTGGCATATAATTTTGTCAGGAGAACCATTCAAATATAAGAACCTTTGATGTACATGTATATGTAAATACACACATATATATATATATATATATATATATATATATATATATACAGTGAAAACTCGTTATACTGACACCATCTGTTCCCTACGAAATGTGTCGGATAACTGAATATGTCAGATAAATGAGTCAAATAACAAAGAAAATAAACCTTTTCCCAGGTAAATTTGTGTCATTATAGTGAATATGTCAGATATCTGAGTGTCGTTATAATGAGGTTTCACTGTATATATATATATATATATATATATATATATATATATATATATATACACACACACACAGTTAAGCACATCTAAAACATAACAGCTAAATGCATTTTTTGTGTTGCAAAGTGTTGCGCTAGTGTTTGCAAAGGTTGTAAAAGGTTGACAAAGGGTTTCATATGGTTGAAATGGTTGCAAACCATTTCAACATTTTCATCAATAAGGTTGACAAAGTGTGTGAAATGATTGTTCACCATAGAGAAAGGTTTAAAAGTGTTTAAAAGTGTTTTAATGCAATAAGAAAAAATGGTTTTGAAATGGTTTGGAAAGTGTTTGAAAAAGGTTTGCCTTTCACTCAAATGGTTGGAAAAAGGTTGCAAAAGGTTGATGCATTTGGTGACCATTAAGTTCAACAGGGGCTTAACTGTATACAAAGACAACTTTGCCTTATCAATGTATAAACACCAAAATGAAACTGGTAATTGCATTGGCATTGCTAAATATGGAATTCAAAGTTTCTTAGCATTCAAGAAGTGTACATGTATGGATGTATTTTGTTGCATCATTCATGATGGTTCATTGTGTGGTTGGGTAAATTGATGAAATTCCAAAGGTGAGGTGTAATATACACCTTACTGGGCATACATTATATTTGATACCATTGATGAAAAAGATGTTTTTTGCTGTATGGATCAAAAATAGATTGATGATTAAGATTAGGGCACCGCTTATTCAATAGAGCATGAAAGATTAATATTTCCTTTGTGCGAATTTAACAGCTTGATCAATCAATCAAATTGTATCATGAGTAACACAGGTGCTCCCTTGGGGTCCAAAAAAAGCACAATCTGATGGTCAAGACATGGATGCTTGTCTTTGGTCAATAAAAGTTTGAGCTAGTGGTCAATATAACACATAGGTGCTTTTTGTTGTCGATGAAGTGTCGGCACTGTGGCATTGTGAACTGGGATGTTAGGTGCTTATCACATGCAGTGGGAGAGGCATTTTCTGTGATTCCTTGGCCATGTTTACTGATGATGTGAATACATTTTTACAGTAAATAATTACTGGATAGTGTTTCACTTGCTCATGTGTAGTTTTAAAGTCAAGATGGTGAAAGTTGGTAATAATTAAACCCAGACACCAGTTTTGATATCTTTCATGTAGTGTCCACTTAAAGTGAAATTTCTTGGGTCTACTTTTGTTACATTGAACTGGATCTGCTCTTGGTGGAAGATTGTACTTTTGGATAACACATGGTACTTTTTAGTATTAACTATTGTGTCTCAGCTCTAAGGTTATAACATTATACTTTTAATCGGATTCCTCAAGCAAAATGTATTAGACTGGCAAGGAGAGTACCCATACACTTGTTCACTTAGTCAGCAGTTGTATTGCCAACAGTATTGCCATCACTAGTCACCGTTACTTGAAGATTTAGACAGCAGGTAAATATGAAGGTTCAACTTTGTGATCTTCCTGTCCTGTAGTTTGTCAGAACTAGGCACGATACATATGTAGGCACAAGGCCTTGTTATTTTTACCAAAAAAAAAAAAGTATTGAAACTGTTACTTAACTATACGTACCGAAATCATGAGTCTTCTTGGTGCCTTTCATAGTCTCTACATTATATTGGCCATGCATACAGGACTAAATAAGAGGTCGCATTTTATGTGTGTGTGTGTGGGGGGGGGGGGTCTTCCAACATTTGGTCATGAGAAATCTCATGATTTTTTTTTCTCACTCGTGTTATCTATACAGGGTTCCACCTTTTGACCCTGCATATTTTGGCCACACACTTGCCATGTAGACTGCTGGCAGATTATTTCTCATAATACTCAGAAACAGTAAACCAGTGTATGATTAGTTATCTCCCACCCAGGGAGTGGGTGGGTGGGTGGATATGCTAAAATGGATATGGTGAAATCACCTGCATCTGAAACAAATTTTGTGTGGGCCATATATTCTAAACTATAAATGCTCGCCCTTTGAAATATATAAAGTTGGTAGATCATAGCTAGGTGTACATAGGTATTGTGTCGTGTGCCTAATTACTTACATTAATTAATTCATTAACAAAATTTTATTAGGCAGCCTCCAGATCAGAAACAATTTTGTCCAGGCCATGTCTTTAAAACTATAAATGCTAGCCCTTTGAAATTTTTAGTGTTGGTAGATCTTAGGTAGGATATGTGCATAGGATTAAATTTATTTGGCTGATTACTTTCTTTTAATGATTAATTAATTACGAAAGATTGTTAAGCACCTCTAAATCATCTGCATAATTATGTCTGGGCTATACATATATCTTCTAAACTATAAATGCTAGCCCTTTGAAATTTATAGGGATGGTACATCTAAGGTAGTAGGTGTATAAAGGCATTGTTTTGTTTGCTGAATTACTTTCATTAATTAATCAATCAACAAAGTTCATTAAGTAACCTCCAGATTAGAAATAAATTTGTCTGGACCATATTTTTGGAACTGTAAGTGCTAGTCCTTTGAAATTTTCATGGTTGGTCGATTTCAGGTAGGAGGTGTGCATAAGCATGAATTTGTTTGGCTGATTACTTTCTTTTATTAATTTATTAATTCATGGATGGTTCAACATTATCATCATTTTTTAATAAGTACTTAGGGTACTAAATTTCATGACCTCCCTCCCTCCCCCCAATTTAGTACTTAAAAATGATGATCTTCCAAGAAATAATACCAAAATACCACAAAATTTGTGTTACAAATGACCATTGATCATTTTCCAATATCTGTAGAAGTGTACAGGTCCATTTATCTGCCCCCCCCCTCCCCCCGCATACTGAAAGTACTAATTCAAAATTGATTAACATGTTGAACCATCCCTAACACCAATCATTAAGGAGCTCAAAATCACCTGCATTGTTTGTCCACTCAATTGTTGGAAAGTATAATAAATTACCTTTCAAAAATTGCAATGTGGGTACTTCTTATTTTGAAAAAGTGCATAAATGTAGTCTTGCATGGCTAATTATCTGCCCTGATTATTTAATTAATTATTTAACAAAGGTCAATAAGCTTCAAGATCAGAGGGCCTTTTTAATAGAATTCTGTTCTATTCAATATCTACCGAAGGATTTAATGGAAGCTCATTAAACATGTATGGTCACATGTTTCATGGTAGGACCTCACTTTGGAATCACACATGTTAAAGAAGATACGATTAGCAAACAACCCTCGTCTTTATTGTTTTCCCCTCCAAACAGGGACCCATAATGTATTTAGGTTGTCTGACTTTATTTCCATATTACCACCAACAGAAACTTTTCACACGTTACTTGTAAACTATAATATACAAATGTACATCATGTGTATTCACCCCCATGATTATTGTGGGTGGGGTATATGGCTATCATCAGCAGCTACTTGTTGACACCGTTCTGCTAGTACATATAGTACAATAAAACATGATCCATATTCATAAATTCCAAACCCAACAATGACAGCAAAGAGATTCCAGACTTGCCAAAACATCAACATTTATACTTTGATGTGATGAACTGTGGTGTGTTGCAACAGTTGTGGCAAACTGCAGTCCTGCTGCACTTTGTGGATCAAGTCGAGTCAGCTTTATTTATACTTGGTTTTCCATACAATAAACATTAGCTAAAAGCTATTTTCACCGAGATCAATATGAAATATAATATGAATTAAAATATGTGCACTTCTTTAAATATTCCTACATATGACCAGTAATCTACATTATAATTAACTCAATCCAAATTAAGAGAATCATGAAATAATATAAAGCACTGACCAATCCCATAGGGGACTCAGTAAGTAAATGAGGCATTTAGTATATTTTCATCCATACCAACAAAAAAAATGCCAAATGCTGCCAAGTACCTTCAACTGCTACCAAGCCTGGACAGGTGGTCTGCAGCAAACTGCAGTGAACTATGGTAAGACTGCAAGTTGTGACACTTTGCGGAAAAATGCTGCAGATCGCCACCAATTTCACTCAAAGCATCACAGGGCAGGACTGCTGTTCACTGCAGACTGCCTCAAAGCTCCAGAAAAGTGCCATATGTTATATGTTGCAGAACAGTGTTACTAAGTAATGTTGTGGTCAATGAAAGTTTAAGCTAGTGGTCAATTATTGGATGATTCCATTTCTGAGTGGAAAATTAGCAATGTTGTGTCATTCTGCTTTGACTTGGTAAATGTTTGTAACTAACAACAAATTTTTCCATATTTTTTCTTTTCAGACTTAAATAATAGTTCCTTTGTGCCACTTCCCAGCAGTACCAGGCAAGATGTTTTGTGCTCTTGAAATTGAATCACTTGCCTATTTGTAAGCTCATTATTTTGGAACACCAGGATCATTACCTGGAATGTCAGTGAAAAGGCATATTTCAGTCATCAGGTGTACATAAGGATTATTAAGATGGGTCCAGTGATGACATTGAGACCATTTATAGATGATGTCATACAATAAAATGCCATGATACGACACAACAGATTTATGGATGTATAGTTAATCACTATCGCTCCTCTGTCTCCAAGAGCAGAACATGCACCAAATCCCAGGCTTAGGTATAAACAGCAGATCACATCTGTGTGGAGGTAGCAATCTTGTTGATTAGCCCAGATCATATTACTTAGCAAGAGATGCGCATCGTGTTATCACTGCAAACAGATTTATAAAGCATGGTGCACATACACGGTGAACCTTCAACTGCTCTTCATTGATCTGTAACAAAAGGTGCTCTTATTGGAGTGGGGGGGGGGGGTATCAACATAGATTTGTTTCGATAGTTATTCAGAAATCCTGTTGAGGTTCATGTGGTATTGCAGGCCACTTTGAGGGAGAGCCCGGATTCCATTTACATCAGTGCTGTGGCTTTAGGCAGATTTGTGAACTCTAAAGTGGATATGCAGGGATATGACAAGAGTACTAGTATATTCATATGGTATTGTCCTGTTACCATGGGTTTATTAATTAGTCCTAGTTTCAGGTCTGCATTTGATTTTTACATTGAATATCATGAGGATGGTAAATGCAAGTTTAACTGCGGCTAAGTTGGGAGCTGACTCAACAGCTTGCATTGGTTCACTTTAGGCACAGTGCACTAACAGCACAAGACAGGTAAGGCATCCACAGCCTGGCACTATTTTTTTCCCTGGTAGAAATATAAGGATGTAGTACTTGGATGAAAGGTACCTTCATGAAGCCAAACCGAATGGAAATCTGAATAATTCACATGTGTACAAATTTTGTCTTGATTAGCACTGAAAGACTTGATTGTACCACATGTGTCTGTGGTAGCACTTTCCATTAGCCAAGTGGCCAGTAGCTAAAAATGGTGTGATTTGACTGACAAAATTTTGTAAGTTTGAACCAAATTGGCTATGAATATCTCATAATTTATTATACTTTTTGTGTATATACCCATGGTATTGTACTAAATTATTAAATCCACTGAGCATAATTTCAAAAGCTATTTTTTTCCTCGTGACTTTGACTGACATAATCAGCATTTAGCTCAAGAGATTGATGTTACTTTGGCCAAACTGGCTACAGTTGTAAAATTCCAAATTCCTAGTGCCAATTAAATTCGTAATATCATAAATTTAATCTGCAACTTTATATAGGAAATGTGCCTGGATTCTGGTGGTGAATTGAGCTATAAGCTTAATGCGGACTGAAATTATGATGAAGTGGTCCCTAAGTTGCTAGGTTTTTAAGTCTGATGAAATTACAGTGGATGCATTGATAGGAAGTTATGGTGAAGATGTAATTTGCAGATAACATGTATGTAGGTGTTAAGAAATGTGAAAGCCTGCCTATAGATCACATGCAGAAACTGTGATAATTACATTGGTGTGTGACTCAAAAATTTGTAGTAATATCGTACATGTCGTATCAAATTTGTGTATGCAGATACATAAATATTCTGTTGGCTGCAATCTTTTAACTCTGAGCGGGTATAAACTACTGGCTGGTGCAAATATGCATTCTTCATGTAAAAATATTGCTTTTTCTCATTGTTTAATGTCAAATTTGAGCAGGACATTGAGAAAAATATTTGAGGAAATTAAGACAACTTAAAATGTTGCCATAATTTAATACATGTAGTTATGTTGCATGGGATATGTGCTATTGTTGTGTTCACAGTAATGGTCACTCTGCATTTCTTGAATATGAAACAAAGATGTTCAGAGGAAATATATTTCTGTCAGAGATGTGATGGCTAAAATGAAAATTAGCATCTCTGGGCCTAAGTGTATCATGTCACTGCCTTGACGCAATCTAAAGAGCTGTCAAAGAAAGGACATGCATGAACAGTTACCATTTTTACCATTGCCTTCTGGTCGGTGCCCTATGCTCCGTTAACCCCTTCCCACTCAAATCACCCAAAAGCTCCCTGGTGTAGATTGTTGTCTCCTTTCATGTTTTTCTGTAAATGACTTGTTAACAGAAGCTATATTTTTGTTGCCAATGGTAAGTAAGACCTCTCAGGCCGGCATGCCCCAGGTCAGCGGCTTCCCTCCACAGGTTGGGTGCATTGCGCTCAACCCATATCGAGGAAAGCTGTTGACTCAGTGTAATTCTGACCTGGGAAAGGTTAAGCCCCCACCATCTTCTGAACCACCCGGTTTTAACAATACACTCTCACTAGTCTCAATTTCAATTTTGTAATCCTCCTCATGTCATATGCAATTCAGTTATTGTATTCCATGGGTAGGTCCACAGTAGAGGCTTCATTGGTTACTGGAGCTGGGTCTCCTAACTGCCCACAGTGTTCAAAAGCAGCAATAAATTTTACTTGTCTGCTTTCAGTAGAGAACTCTTGTGTTTTTTGTCACAAATGAACCTGAATCATTGTGATAATATATGGACTGTGGTGTTTCATATGCCACCTGCGGCCAAACATTAACAGTGAAAAACATCAACTCGAGTAGTGAGTGTTCAAGGTCTTTAATTTGTCAAATATAGAAAATCTCTGGTCATGGAGAGAGACTTTTGCTGTAAGCCTGTTTAGTACAATATTTACTTTTTACCATATATCAATGTATATGTAGTAGGTGTAGTAAATTAAAGAAGCTTTTTTTGAGATGTGCCTTTTTGGATGGAAATACTCAGTGAAATTGAAATGTGACATATTTTATTAATACTGAATTTGACTGCAGCTTGGATTCCTCTATAAGAATGCAATACAAAAACATGTATCCAGAAAAAGGACCTTTTTGCATGTGCACCAGATGGCCCTAATTTACGCAATGAAGTGTTTCACATATATGCTGGCATATTAGAACATATATATTATCAATTTATGAGACACAGCAAGTGGCCATGACAGTCAAGGTGTGATTTAATGCTTTCCAGCTCAAACTGTCCAAACTCACCCAGATATAATTTGTCATCTGCTTTAATGTTTTTACTTAAATTCTATGTAAATAGAAAATATTTGTTTGCTGATAATTGTAGACAAGGCCTCTGATAATGGCACAGCCTGGGCCAATAGCTTTTCTGGTGCAGGTGCCCTGCATTGTGCCTGGCAAAGGGTTAAAGAATGCAATTGGACTGGTCTCATTTAATGGAATAGTTGAAGAACTAAACTGAAAACTGCCGAGGGTGTGTTGTATATGCACGGGTAATTTTCTGTCATATTTCATAATGTATATACAATACATAAGGTCCAAAATAGCAAGTACCGCAGGTAGCCGCTGCGGCGCCAGGGTCGTTTCCCGGTGCACCTTGCGGCAGGTTAGGTCCTTTCAACACAGCAGCCATATTGTGCCATAGTTAAAGTACAGGGAAAAGACGTCACCAAAGTTGATTGCTATTTTCCAACTTACGACGGAAGTATTCACAAGCTACAATGACAGTCTACAATTGCAAAGTTCCTGACTGTAAGTCAGGCACCAGAAAACTGGATAAATACCCCTGGGCCGTGCATGCAAGGTGTAGCTTTCCACTGTTTTCCTACAAAGAAAGAAAAACAGAAACGACGGGAGTGGTTGAATATGGTGAGAAGACCAGAGATTATTAAGCAGGCAAATTTGACAGAATATGTTTAAGACATTTTTTGGGGGGGTAAAGATCCGACACCACAACACCCAGTGCCCATGTCATTTCAGTATAGCTACTGGACGATTGCAGAAAAACAACGCACGACAAACCGATGGCAGAAACCTGTGAGATGGCCGAGGATAGAGTGACCTACCTAGCAAGGGAGATAGGCCGGTTGCCAGGTACACAGAGGCGGTGCGATCGCTGCATTGCAGCGGTAGCTCACCGTACTAGCTAAGTGGAGTAGCTTGGATGTGAGTTGTGGAATAGCTTGGATGTGAGTTGTGGAATAGCTTGCATGTGCTTGCCGTAGAGCAGCAAATTTCAGACTGAGGTTTGAAAATCTTGCCTGCTAAACAGACCAGTGACCATGCTTCCTCCACACCACGTGTGCAGTGGAAATCATAAGGAGCTCACTTTGGAAGCAATTGAAAATGGTGTACCTTCCAATAAAGAGAGGTCATTGAATGGCCCTATGGGGTCAATTGGTTGAGGTCCACTGGTCACATTGATTTGCTACAAAGTGTTTTCTCTGGATGGGGGAGCAGAAAATAACTCATGTCATTTCTGAGGGGGGAAATTTGTACTTTTCCTTGAAGTAAAAAAAAAGTGAGCAGCAATAAATGTTTTATTTGATCAAAAACAAAGTAATTTTTTAAGCATTCAAATAGGACATTACAGGCATGGGTTTTAGTCAATTTTTTTTTACTATTTCTGGTAAAGCTTCTGTAACAGCATTCTTCAATGATCCCAGAGAGTGCAGCACAGTAGTGTATAAAGGACAACTTCAGCTTTGCATGCAGATGCAACACGATTTACATATAACATGCATTTAACATTATTTTAGAAGTTTAGAAACAAGAAAATCAGGAGGGGTCAAGTAAAAAAAAAAAGTAGTGAAGTAATTGTGTGTTGGGTACTGTTAAATATTGTGCACTAGCTTAAATACAAGTATTTTTGTTACATTACATGTACATGTATATAAATCTGCTACCATATTCTGCATGACAGAGGACATAAATTCTTAGTCCGTGAGTACTTTTACTATAATTTTTAGACACCACAAAAAGGTACAATGTACATGGAATCATCAGCAGATGATATACAGTGGTACTTGCTGTATGTGGCCACACCTTCTGCCAAGAAAAATGGCCACACACAGAAGGTGACCTGTTCACCACAGGTAAATTTTCACATAGAAATTGCCTCCTGTGTCTGAGCCTAGTGACCACAAAAAGCAATGCGGCTGCTCATGGCAGTGGTTGCATACAGCAGGTACAGCTGTACATGCATTTATCATTGGTAATCAAATTAAAGTGTGTGGATGGACAGAAGGAGGGATGGCAGGATGGATGTGGCTTAACTACCATGAGAGGTCTCTTGGCTTTTGGGGTCACTTTTTTCACATGGAAGTCTGTTTCTTTGTTAATTTACCTGCAGTGAAGGGTCACCTGTGTATTTGGCCACTTGTTGGAGAAGGGATGGCCACACACAGCAGGTACTATAACGTGCATAAAATCAGATGTAGCCTAATTATCAATTCTTCTATGATTGTAATGAGGTTTTACATAAGAAACTTGTTAGCCTATCACCCAATACTGGTAGTTGCCTTATACTTTCTCCTATGAATTCAAGCCGCTTTCCTGAATGATGAAACAAAAATGCTACATGTAATTAATTTCTTGGTAAAAATGTTCAGGAAAATTTGTATTACATTTATTCATTATGATTATCAACTATAAATACAATGGTGTGGTCACTCACTCCATTTAGAAACTTCTGCTTCTTGCAGGCTGAAAGTTACTTTTAAAAATTGCAAGCACGGACAAAGAATTAACAAACTATACAGTTGCTGAATTCTGGCCCACACCATGAAGCTGGTTGTATTAACATTGAAAATAGAGTGGGTGTGAAGCACTTGATAGATCTGGAAGACTCGAATCCCCAGTCTAAGGACCCTGCTGCTTGATAGAGATCACACAAGTAGTGCTCTCTGGCAAAAAAAAGTTTTGGCTTATTCCGCTGTTGTTGTAAATTGATATGTGGTACGTACATTTTTTTCCCATAGGAGCAAAAGACTAATCATCTTAAACTGGTGAAATTCCTGTGATGGCAAGTCCACTGTTCATGATGAGTTCTTGTTGCTAGGCCATGGTTGAAAATAAAAAAGAGCAGAAAGAAAAGGAAAGGAAAGGA
Organism: Hermodice carunculata; assembly: GCA_964020975.1. Taxonomy (NCBI): domain Eukaryota; kingdom Metazoa; phylum Annelida; class Polychaeta; order Eunicida; family Amphinomidae; genus Hermodice; species Hermodice carunculata. The sequence goes on along the minus strand of OZ026630.1, from coordinate 63,017,575 downwards.
TTTGACTTATACAAAGCTGGAGAAAGGAAAACAAGATTTATGCCAGCTGTGTACTATTATTAACTCTGGGTAGATTTATTCCCTGCCTGCTGCCACCAGTGAATGCTGGATTGTACTTTTCATCTGGAGCTTTTTATGTTCTGCCCACTCAAAAAAATGACCAAAAGAGGCAGACGACTAGCTGTCACAGACCAAATATTGTAGCTGGGTACAACCAAAAAAAAAAAAAAAAAAAAAGAAAAAATTGCCTATGACATTTTCAAATTCCACACATGAAAAGCTGATGTTGGTAAACTATTTTCTCTGCATTGAAACTGAAGCTATAGTCAAGACATACATCATTCAGGGACATTTATTTGATTTTGGTCGGTGACATTTGCAGTAGCTGTGGACCATGGAGACTATTACGTAGTTTGATACCTACCCGTGATCTGGGCCTTGCAGGCGTGTTAGTCCATTTGAGACAACAACCTAAATCCCTAGACAGGTTGAAAATGGTTCCTGAAGGTAATCAGATGTATGCGTGTGACATTTTGTTTAGAATAATTCAATTTTGAGATATGTTTGACTGCAGGAAAATTGCAATTAGCACAGCCCAGACATAACATCATTGCTGAGTGAGACACCACTAAGATGATGACTAGATTGGCTGTGTCCACATGCACCTATTGCAGACAAAGTTGTTTTGGGTGTCCACTGGATATGATGGCGTACAGTCATCATTTATTTTCTCATTGTACAAGTTTTTTCTTTTTTTTTTTTTTCTAAAGCTTAGCTGACCTGCTACTCACCATAGCTTATGGGATAGTTAGTTGTCTGTCATACGTTCATCTGTTTTCCATCCATCCATTGTTTATACATAATTACATTTTTTACTTGTTCTCAAAGTCATTCTGCAGATCCTCTTCACACTGGTGAGGATGTACTTTGGCCATAATGCTATATGTTACAATCAATTCTTGAGTGATTTATCATCAAATCCAAGACGGTCAGCTCCTGTTTACAGTAATGGTGATGAGAATGAACGGACAGATCCCAAAGATATTGCAAGAGGGATTTATATAGGGCCTTGCCCTGTTTCCCAATTGTATCCTTACACAAATCAAAATATGTTTAGATTAAGATATTGCTGACAGCTTTAACTCATTCCATACTAGTCCCTGACTTTTCTGTACATTTACCAAGATTTAAGACGGCAATTGCATATTTAAATTCTTCATGAAAAGAGCTTTCATTCAAGTACCAACATTCCTATAGTCTTACGTCAGTGGTTCTGGCACTGCCTGGCAAGTCATGCTGCACCTGCCACAAGGGCAGCTACAACATGACTTGTCAGGCAGTGCCAGAACCACTGACCAATGCCTGTCACCATAGTATGGAAGGAGTTAACAGGTTTTTTACAGGATTAAGTCAACAGTACAATTTGATGATGACATTGAGGAACATTCTCACAGGAGTTTGAGAGATTACATAAGGAGCAAATTACCAGAAGATCGGAAATTTACACCACCCTCTGTGACTCCGTTATTTGTAGAGACACAACTGCTTTCTCTAAATCCACACAAATCAATGGGTTTACATGGAGTACTGATGAAACTACTGAAGCTAGCAGCACCATTGATAGCCCCTGGAAGTTCTCTCACCTATATCATGTCAATCAAGACAGGTATATTCCCAGATGGATGGAAAACAGCCGAAGTAGTGGCACTACACAAACATGGCCCTAAACAAGAACAAAAAAAACTATCGGCCCATTTCTAGCCTGTCAGTAGTTTCTAAAGTACTGGAAAGGCACATACATGATGTATTATACACTTTCCTGAAAATCCATGACTTATTGCATATGGCTCAGTCTGGATTTAGAAAAGTATTCTTTTGTGAGACAGCCTTGGTAAATATCACTACTAAATGGGCCTCTACAAAAGATAAAATTTTGTTAAATGGAGTAGCACTAATTGATCTCGGTAAGGCCTTTGACTTGATCAACCACATACATGTAGCATTGCTAGGTAAATTAGAACTATATCATTGTGACAATGCTACTTTAACATGGTTCACATCCTAACTAACAAGAAGAAAACAACTAACTGTTTTCAAAGGCCAATAGGAGATATGCATATTAAGTTCCCGCCCCAACAGCATACCTGATTGCCTAGTCTCACTTGATGAGGTATAGTGAGATACGGATCGGTGCCTGTGGGGACAAGTGGGATATTACTAATATTTTGGAAATACAGAATACTCATTGAAGGCATATGGAAATTTTTCTTATATTTGGCTCGGGAAGTACTTGAAGAATACCAGTTTGGCATTTGTGAACTTAAATTTTTCAAAAAATGCTAATTTCGTGAGAAATGAGGATATGGCCTGTCTGTGACAGTGATGTGACCCGCATATCCCCCGTGATTGCTGGGCATCAAACCCGTGCTTTGTGACGGGAAATTAATATGCATACTGCGTATTGTCAGAAGCCACACCTGGGACATGTGGTGTACCTCAAGGGTCAATCTTTGGACCTTTGTTGTTTACTTCATTTATAAGTGACCTACCGCTGCAAATGAAATGTGGAGAATTGGATACGTATACAGATGATTCAACCCTGTCACTGTCAGCCAAAACAACAAAGTAACTACAAGAGAAGTTAAACTTAGATATGGAATCTGTGAGCCAGTGGTGTAAACAAAGTACATGTAGAATGAAAATCAACGTCAAAAAAACTAAATATATGCTCATCACTGCAAAGGCAAAAAAGCCACTTATTCGCACATGATCAACTGTTCGAGATAAAACTGAATGATGATGTCCCAGACAATGTCACCCTAGGAAAAACTACTTGGAGTTCAGATATCAAATGACATGACATGGAATGACTCTTAGGGAATGACCACATTACTAAAATAGCCAGCACAGTAAGTCGCAAACTTGGATTATTACGGAACATAAAGTTATACTTCCTAACTGAAGCCAGAAAGGTATTCTACAATGCCCAAGTACTCAAGTGAAAGAACAACTTTTATCAGCAAAACCATAAACAAAACATATACATGTACATTCAAACGCTACAGCATGTGCCAACCAAACAATGTTATATATGTCATAGAATGAAAAAAAAATGAAAAAAAAAAAAAAAAAAACATGTGGCATACAACATGTTGGCCAAACATCCAAGACACAAGGCTCATGATTCCATGGACATTGTTTTGATATTAGAGATAAATTAATTTAAAGTGTGTCTACTCATTTCAATGACTATACCATATCATGGACTTATCTGTACTTGGCATAGACATAGACCTGATCAGAAGCAATGATAATGTATTATGTGGCAATGTGGGGGAGGTAATGGATAGATGAACTTAATATAATACAACCATTAGGCCTGAACTGATGGGAAGAAATGTAGTAATTCTGGGGACCTGTAGTCTTTGGAAAGTGCAAGAGGTGGAAAAATCTGAAACAGTGCATCACATGCCAACACAACGATCCAGCACACTATAAATGTCCAATGTGCAATACAACATGTAAAAGACTGGACAATTTGAGCTAGGAAACACATTAAGAGAAAACATCAAGATCTGATTATGAAGCCAATCATTACTGATGCCTTTAAACTGGATAAAATCAATAGAAAACAGAAGGATAAAATTATCAACATCAAAAGAACTCCTACAACCATCTTCTGAACAGTACCAAAAAGTGATACCACAAGCTCAAGCATACGTGTTAAGGAAGCTGTGTTCCAGGAGGTGATAGCTGAGTGGAATGCATCTTCCCAAGTGTGAGCTATATGCTGTAAACCACTCCAAACCATTGACTGATGATTTTATCCCATTTTTGGTTTATTTTAATTATGCCCCCCTACTACTGAAGGAAAGGCATATAGTAATTGCGTGTGTGCGTCTGTTCCTCCGCTTTTCGTGTCAGGTCTATAATTTGCTTGTCCTTCAACTTAGATTAATGAATCTTTACACACAGGTGCATCTGGACATAAGGATGTGTCATGTACCAAAAGTAGGTCACTAGGTCCAGTATCTGGGTCAGAGTCACATACCCTTATCAAATCATTTCCAGGCTGTAATTCTGTTGTGCTTTGACTTAGAATCATAAAACTTTACACACCTGTGTATCTGGACACAAGAGGGTGTCCTGCATAAAAGTTGGTCACTAGGTCAAGTAACTGGTTCATGGTGATAGCTTATTTTTATTGACTACAGTCATTCCAAAATGAGACCTGTGATAAGCCAGGCTATAAATGAGGCTAGGGGGGCATGGATACAGCAAACTCTGACTGCCTTTTAATTGTATTTGTGTCTTTTTGTCCAGAACCACTTCCGGGTAGTCATTATGCTATTCCACAGTCCAAACTCTTTACTCTCCATAAAATAACGTGTCCCTGTCTAACCTATATACATATGGAAGCACTGTAGCCCATATTGCACATGTTCCTCTGTAGAATGTTGACATTGGCTGTATTAGCCCAAATAAATTAAAGGGTCTTCAGTGGGTAACTACTCAGAACATGTATCATAACTTGTACTCGTACATGTCTCTCTGAGTAGCGGCTCCTTGTCTAAGCTAAATATTCAGCAAAGACAACCCACATAATAATGAATAAATATGGATTTAGCAAATGATGTATTAGCTAAATAAGTGAAGTTTTGCCTATGAATGCAGGGCTTCATTAGAAATAAAGAATACCTGTCAAACCAAACATAATTACTAAATTGGTATAGTACAAGTTCAAATTTGAACAATTTGACGTACCCCTGAACCAGAATGTACCCTGTCCAGCTGAAAAGCTTGCCTTAGTTAAACCACCTGCCAGTGTGTAACTGAAGTGGAAATAAACTGGAGCATTATATTCAGTCCCAGTGATTGTAAAATAAACAGTTGCAGCTAGACCACCATACAAACCAAGGGAAATCCTTACAAGTATTGCAACAACGGACATCCTGCATCAGAAATGTAAAACAAACCCCATGATGACACCTACTCCTCACTTCGAAAGTTTCCAAACTATAAAGCTCTCTTTCACTGCCAGCCCTGATGTAAACAGACAATAAGACGAGCAAACCTGTGTTTTCCAGCCTGTCTCCCAAGATGCCTCCCAGTGGCAAGTAAATTTGCTATTTTCTTGTCTTCTGACAAGGGGAATGAGCTAAATTGCATTATGGGAGCAGTCTTTTACTATAATTGCTATATCTTCAATGAGGAGCATTGAATATAGCAATGGGAAGTCAAGACCACGAAATGTGATGTATAGTGAATAGCTTTCAACCAATCAGAAGCCTAAATATTTACAAAAAATGGGATAAATGGGGATATCACCAATGTAAATACATGTACATGAACATTGAATATGTACTTTTCTCCAGAATTGGATCATATAAAAGTGACTTGGGATATATCATGGGTGGATCTCTATCACATTCATTCAGTAGGTCATGCTTCAGTGATTTTTTTCTTTTAAATTATTTTTCTGTACCCATTTTGTTGAAATGCTCTAAGTTCCAGTAATTTTCTTATTTTTTAATCACTTTTTGTTCATTTTTTGTTAGGAAATCTTCAGAAATTTTTGAAAATGCTCAGCCATTGTTCTTCAGAATTGCATAAGGACACTTCTGGGCACATGCACTGCTAAACTTTGAGTTTTTTGACAGGTGGAACTGGGATTGAATTTTTTGTGTGAAGAATTTGTGTCTGTTAGCTCTGCTGATCAAAGATTACAAATCTAGAGCTTGTACAATTTGTCATGTCCATTCACAGGTTGATTTCAAGGTAATAACATGTAAGTTTTGAGACCTATAAGGGGTATGAAAATCTAGAGGGAGTTTGATATTGGTGGTGCCACTTAATATTATCTAATACATGGACCAAAATGGGAAAATTTTGAGAAATGCTGTTTTTCCATAAATCATCACAAAACTTTGTAGGAATGTTGCTCAGGTTAAAAACAACAACAACAAAAGCAAAACAAAACAAAAACAAAAAGAAAATCACACCAAAATTTGTTGGTGCCACCTGTGGCAGTATGGAAGATATGGACCAAAATGTGTTGATAACATAATAAATTCAACATTTTGAGAAAAAATAAAGCTACCAAATGTATCACAAATGTATATTGTATGTGGAAGTTCAAAATTGCATAATATGGATGACCTTGACCTATTTTCTCAAGGTCATAAATGGATTACACTTCAGGAAATGATTTTTTGGTGATGATTATCCATATGCATGTACCATTACAGGAACATTATGCACACAAAAATCTGACATGGAGTCATGATGCCACTGGTGGTGTTAATTGGGACTAACATCATAATAATAAAAAAAAATTATTAGTGTGGGGTAATGAAATGAGATGCCACTGCAAAATTTACATGAAGTATGCATTAGGTGCTGTAAAATTTGGGTGACCTTGACAAATTTTCAAGGTCATTAAGAACTTAAGGAAACTTAATTCAATATTTTGAGAATCAGGTAAATGATACCAAATGTACCATTAAGGTGTATCATGCGAAGTTTGATGTTACACAGTGTGAATGACTTTGAACTACTCTCCTGAGGTCACAGAGGGATTATGTTTCAGGAAACAATTTTTATTATGATATGGTCATCTGTTTATATGTGAGCAGAGCATTAGGGCTCCTTAGGCCACTTGTTTATACTTTTTTTATGTTATTTCCCAAACAGCTTGTGACATCATGTCTTGAAACTGCACATAGACATCAGGCTTTGAGTTATATGTCATAGTAAAACTAGGTCATCATGTCACGAATTGGGATCCCCTTGATATTTTTCAATTAAATGATTGACTATAATTTCCATGTGCCTTGCTGGTGTGCTGTGAAACTTGACCCATACAAATCAGGACTAATATACATGTATACATACAGGTATGCCATGGAACATTAAGTCTTTATTATCCTTTATTTCAAAATGATCTTGTGGGCTCATGTACACCACTGAAATGTCTCATCATATGTCAGTTCTAAGTGATGGCCTGATTTGTCAGTTATAAATAGACTGTAAATGATACTTTCTTAGCGTGTGGATCACATAATAAATATTGTGTATCTTTCTAGTCATGGTTTCATTTCTGGGTAGTGCAAGTAAATGCCAAGAAAAAAAATTGGCACAGCATGCACGAGAAGCCATTACCATGACCTACCATCAATCTCTGAGTAAACGAGTGGTTTCCTCCTCTTTAGGGTTCCTGCAGGCCTCATCAGTGCCTCTCACACCTTTTGGCAACTAGACACTTGCCAGAATTACATGTATTAATTCTTGGAATCAGTGTTAGTGTTTTACACAACATTCTAATCAGTTTTTGTGCACTTACACATTACTTAACTCTTTCCTGCTCCAATTGCCCCCAAAGTGCCTGTATGAAAATTGTCATCTACTTGAAGGGAGCATGCAGCCATCCAAAGCAACTTCATGTTTAGACCAGATACAACAGATTTGTGCATTGTTAAGCTGAGAAACCTGTTTCCACATTATTGCAAGACATTGTGGAATCTCTCTACACTATGGGTGGAGCTCAAAACTCAGATTTGCTGAAACACGCACACATGTTTTGGGTAAAAATGTGTTGTTTTTTTGTGTGAAATTTTGGATATATATCTTGAAATTCAAGATGAAATGCATGTGCAAAAAGGTATTGGGGATTTTTCATAAAAGTACCTGTTTTGTACAAAGGTAATATAATAAAATGAAGTTTAAAACAAAATACAAAGCATGTGCAACATATGATTTCAGCTGTTGCCTGTTACACTGTAGTGTGGTCAGCATGTAACAACTATTTAAAATTTTATTGTATTATAGTACAGTAGTCTGTTTCAAAAGATCACCTGGTGGGATGACCAAATTGTGGTCTCAAAACAGATTGTCTTTCATAGGAAGTATAAAAAAGGCAAAGTATCCTAAAAAATTGGGTGGTCTTTCAAGAGGGGTGGTCAACAGCTCTTTGGAGTGGTCTTGCCTGAGAGACAGCAGTACGCGGGGAGACTGTTTTCAATTACATTGTATCATATAAGTACTGAAGGATTATCATGTATCAACAACTGTGCCAAGGACCAGTAACAAGAATGCCACAGCTACATGAAAGAGGTACATAGAGTCCAATGAAAATAAGATCTGATGTTCACAATTTGCTGCTTTTATGTGTTAAATTTTAATTCATTAATTTTATTTTCAAACTTAGATTGCTATTCATGTTTCATATAATATTGAAGAAAGTGAGTAGAACACTGACATGTACCATGATACTGGTGTGGCTTGAAACAGCGGGTACTGTCAGCATTAACAGTTATTAAATGAATGATCAAATTTGCATTCACTGCCATGCTTCTGAGTCTTTTATAGTTTCCACCTTCCTGCTGGGTGCGTGTGGCATGGAGTAACTTACATGTGAACATAACAGATAATTGATTAACGGAGACATGGTTTGATAATTAAAAAATATCAAATGGGGAGTATTGCTGTTTGATTTGGTTTGACATTTCTGTTGCTTACAATCAAATGAGCAGTAATTGAGTGAAACAAAAGACGGAAGAACATTAAATATTTATGGGGATTCATATCTGACAACTAGGCATGTCCATAATTGATTCAGAAGAAAGGTCCGAATTTCTTTTACATCATCATAAGCAGATAACAAGTCTCTCTCTCTCTCTCTCTCTCTCTCTCTCTCTCTCTCTCTCTCTCTCTCTCTCTCTCTCTCTCTCTCTCTCTCTCTCTCTCTCTCTCTCTCTCTCTCTCTCTCTCTCTCTCTCTCTCTCTCTCTCTCTCTCTCTCTCTCTCCCTCTCTCTCCCTCCCTCCCTCCTTCCCTCCCTCTCTCTCTCTCTGTCTCTGTCTGTCTGTCTGTCTGTCTGTCTGTCTGTCTGTCTGTCTGTCTCTCTCTCTCTGCACAAAAGACCTATTTTTGATAGCCTAAGCAAACTGGGCATCATGTGATTATTCTTATAAAAGCTAAGATGATGTTGATTTAATTACAAGGTAACGAACAGTCTTATGGAAGAAATTAATGTGTAAAAATATACACTGAAAATAATTTTCTCATTCTTTACACAGATTGATGGCCAGAATAATATGTACCCCATATACAGTAACAACAAAATGACAGTGTTGAGCACTCTCCTATTTCCAGTGAGCCATCAATACAAATGTCATGACAGAATAAAACTCATTTTAAATAATATGTATATATATATATATATATATATATATATATATATATATATATATATATATATATATATATGTATATATGTATGTATGTATGTATGTATGTATGTATGTATGTATGTATGTATGTATGTATTTAGGACTTATCGAATGGTGAATAAGTCGGGTAACAACCCTAATCAGTCAATACATCACAATATTCATTCAAAGCACAGAATGTTACGGTACTATCAGTGAGGTTGTGTAGCAGTTTTTACCACCTCGTCCTTATCAGCTGATGGGATGTTGTTGTCATGTCTGTGTATGCATGGATCTGTTAACCTTGTGTGCACAATAACCCTTTTTTCAAGATGTGGAGCTACCATCATGAAACTTGTAATGTTGAAGCATCTCATTAGAATCTTAGATGAGTTCAATGTTGAGTGCCAATGTGGTATTGCCATCACTGGCTGAGTTTAAGGTTGTTGGGACCATTGTACTTGTGACATTGTCAACACTTTGCCTTCATTCATTCTGTGAATATTTCCTGCATGAGTTGGATCAATTGCTATATGCAAATTCAAAACTTTTTATTGTAAGCCTATAGGGTTACAGACAGCCGTCACTCTGTACTCCGCAGCAAAATGTCATCATTTTTTTCATGCCACTCTGATGAAAGGTGAAATGAGAAGCCACCATGAAAGATGGATTACTGATTCTTTCTACTCAGGGGATTTGTTACCTGGCAGTAAGCCATAGTATCACTGCTGTATTGTGTGTTGACAGCATATATTTGTGGCTATTATTTCTTGTAACCACAAGTGGGAGTCATTTCAATTATAAATGGGGTGCCAAGTCAGCTGATCCATGTACATGCCTGTGTACATGTGGCTTGATACAATGTGTCAGATGGTGTTGAATTCATTACACACTGTATATTGCAGATAATGCTATATATTTCAATTTCATGACTTGTCAGTGTACAAGTTGCTACATTATAAATGTAATGCATGGTTGTTTAAGACTGTTTTGAATATACAGTTGATAGTTGGTAAGTTTAGTGTATAGTCTGCACAGTATGGAAACTTGTTCCTGTGCATGGTAACTAAGTAAGACAGAGATGTGACACATCTAGAAAGTTGCAGGGTTTAAAGCTTACTTTGCTCAAAAGGTATGTTTCAATTCACCTTAAGGTACCTGTGTATGTGTGCATGCACTCCCACAAGTCAGGTGAATTATTTGAATGGAATACCATATGAATTATCCACTGTTTTTGAGTCATCAGAAAATTATTGTTATGTCTATCCACTAAATGTGGGTGCTATTACATGTATAATGATTATATTCTAAAGATGTTAATTACATGGTAAAAGACAATTTATGTTGTCACCATTGTGTTTATGTGGTGTATTACGTCTTTACGTAACTGGAGATTCAGACATTACAGTGGCTCAGATGCTTCAATTGATCTTTATATAAAGACTAAAGTGGTTTTGCAGAATTCTAAGGTCAAAGTGTTACGTGTGATCGCTATATGTAAACTTAAGTGGTTTTGCTGAATTGAAATTTCACAGTATTAGGCTTGACACAGGACAGGCTGATGCAAAATTATATCACCTACATTTATTTGACATTAGTTATACGAATAAAAGTACCCCCCCCCATCACTTGAACATAACCAAACTTAATCAGTTAAATAGAGAAGTAAATCTACCACTTAAAGTTTTAGCTTCTTTTTTTTTTTTTTTGGCAAAACTTACTAAGTAAAAATACCAGCATATTTCTCACGTTAGCGTCGTTTCTAACAACAGACCAGATGTGTTTGTCTTAGCATTTTCTTCTGCTTCATACCTTTTCCTCCTCCACCTCAAGCACCAGCCCCCTGCAAGCATATCTCTTCATCAGTTTAATATCAAAGCAAGTATAGATGTCAGGTGAGAGGTGGTTCTGAGCCCCTCACGTTGGCAGAGTATGCAATGTATAGAGCTGCATTCTTGTCTCTTGGGCAGTGAACAAACACTTGGTAACTTGTATATAGGGAAATCACCCAAGAGGTCCACCACACAAGATGCACCTCACCTTCATGTTGTTTAATGTATCAATAAAGTACAGCAAGTAGGTAGGTGCCCAGTCTACTGGTCAAATTCATCAAAATTTCTCGTTTTGAAGTTCTAGTTTATGCAATTATCTGCAAGCTTAGTAGCCAAGGATTTCAATGCACCAATGTTTTAGTCACTTTTGGGGCCATAAGAATTTCTGTGGTCAAAATATGCATTAAAAAAACTATTATATCTAAATAACTTATATAAGACATGGAAAAAAAGATGAATAGATTTATGTTCTAGAATGTGAGACACCTGACAAATAGCATGATGCAGCAAGAAACCTGATTATGTTTATATTGAGCTCAATTTTAAATCAGCCTGCCATTTTGATTTATGACAGAGAGGAAGGGAACCATGATATATTTACAGCAGATGTACGTCTTTCAGATGTTTGTCTATCAATCCACAATATTCATTTTACTTTTGCATTATGGAGTGGCAATCTAAAATCATATAAATCACTGTTAAAAATCCCCACTGTGAATCTAGTTTTTGTAGGGAGGGTTCCACCATAAAAATGTGACCACATGTTGAGTGGAATGCTGGGAAAAAGCATTGATGATGTGGCAATCTAGGAGGTGATACTATACCATGTATATATATCATCTATGATGAGCCACAGTAAAGATGGCATATTGGGAGAAAAAAAAAAAGACATGAGTAAATGATCTGCTGATTAGAAAATAAAGAAATTGAGATGTATTTTTAGAAGAGAATGAAGGTGACCATATATAATACACATACAGGGCCCAGGTATTATTATTAGCTGCTGGTTCAGAGCTTTAACAATACTGCCCTTACTGAATACATAATTGACAACAAACTTGCATTCAACGGACAAATTATAGTAAACAACTGACATCGGGCTGGTGTTTCTGGTAAAAATCTAACATCACACTGATGACACACTGGCAGTCTGTTCTGTCATTCCTGGCAAATAATTGGCAGTTAATTGTGTCAGTGCCTTTTTAGTATCTGACACTGCATGGACACCTGACTGACAGCAGTAGGACAATGGACATTTTAATATCTGGATTTTGAGGAAATCCCACTTGGTGTCAGTTGACTTGCTGTGACTTTGACAACTGCAACTCAGCATGGGGAAACTGGTATATGGCTGGTTAGTAAACAACTGATACTAGGCTGTCAGTGTGTTACCAGACCTGATAATTAGCTGTCAATGCACTGGCATGGCACTGACAAAACTCTGGCCTAAGACTGGAAGGACTTAGTGATTTAGTAAGGGAGGTGATAGTTGCAGGAGTTCCCAGGTCATGATATACTTTGCAGTCATGTGCCACGTACAGCTATACAGTTTTCATTTATCAGAGAGATCGTGTATGTGTCTGAAAAATTGAAGAAATATAAATGTGAGACAAATCAATATTAGTTTTTCACATGTCACTGTCCAATGGACTTAAAAGTCATAACATAATTGTTATGGCTTCAACATGGAGGAAATTTGGTGTAAATAGCAGTCATAGGCAATGGTGTTGACCACTGCAATTGACACTGTATTTGAGACACGCCAAGCAGATGGCAGATCTTCAAAAGGTGTTACGAGCTCTTTTTTTGCATGGAGTGCTCAAGAGTGGTCAAGAAATTAACAAGATCATGAGTGTATATGTTCAATTAAGACCACAATTTCTGAGTACGTCTAATAAAAGTCAAGTGTGCTGAGTGCAGTGTACACTGAGAGCCATCTTTAAATTGCCTCATTGTGAACAAGGTTCACATACAACATGATTGTCTCAATAAGCTTGTAGTGAGGATGCTTGGACCTGCTTAAAGGCATTTACTATGCTTTAATATGAAACTGTTTCAAGAAATCCAGTAATTTTGCAATTTGGACTTTTATGCACATGTAGTGGTTAGCTTCTGATATGAGAAGATCTGACAATAGATCACTTAGAAGAAGCATTTTCAAGGTACAGTGGTCCCTGTCACCAGAGACCACCCCTACAGCAACAAAAAAGTGGTCTTATGAGACAGGTGGTCTTTCATGACAGGTAAATTAACATGGGAAGTATAGGACTTGGGAATCTGACAAGTGGTCTCTCATGAGAGGGTGGTCTCTCATGACAGGGGTCTCTCGTGACAGGGACTACTGTATTAAGACAGAACACTCAACTGCGGGCTAGCTCAAAGGCATTTGGTCTCAAAAGCAGAAATTTTATACATTACATGTATGGAGTTGGGCTCATCTATAAAGTTGACTTCAATAGGAATATACATGTATAGCAGATTTTTTTCAACTTTTCAGTATTTTGCTGTCTGAAAAGCCAATATGATAAAGGTTACATATGTCTATGTATTGTATTTTGGCAGTTGCTCCACCCACCCATATTTAATTGTCAAATGGAGAGACTTAAAAATATGTGTTGTATACGTTGCATTGAGCCTGTCTTGAAAGATCACATTTTTAGGACTACTTTTCTTCTTATTTATATCTGCTGTGAAAGACCACCTGTCTTAAACCCCCCCTAATTCAGTCATCATTGGGGGGGGGGGTCAAGTCAGGTTTCACTGTATTACTTAATCATAAGTGTAGCAAAAAGTTAAGTCTAAGTAAAGATGGTGACATATTGATGTATATAGGACTAAAAGCTTGCATAGAAGTAGCACCAGACTTCTATCAAGTGTTGTTTTTACATTTTTTATCAGGTAGTATAATGCTGTCATACAACTTTAAACCCCCCCCCCCCCCCCATGAAGACTGAGTAAACAGCTTTCTTTGCATTGGTGTGGGTTCAGGGGTAAGCACCCACCCCATGCCAAGGAAAGCTGTTGATCTTTGGCATGTTACATGTATCTTGGTCTAGTTTACAATTTTCATCCAAGTTATTTTTCATAACTGTTAGTATTAGTAAAACCATTGACACAGATGACATTTGACCATATGTTAATTTTGGTTGGTTAAAGGGGGAAAGGGTTGATGCCTCAGTTTTGCCCCACATTGACAAATGATGTTTGTGTATTCATGCCTAGGGACAGGATTGGTAATAATGGTTTAAATATGGCATAAAAATTAAAAGGTAATTTGGGACCTTTTGGTGGCTTTATGTACTAATTAAGACAGGAATCGGGAATCTTTTTATTTGACTAGAAAAAGTAAAATTTACATATCTTGTACACAAAACTGTAGTTAAAGAATCAGAACTAAACAATAAAAATCTATATAAAAAGGTCTGAGGGAGACACACGTTAAGACCTTTGATAGATTGCTATCACAGGTGCCACCCTTCATACATGTACATGTAAACAAATATTGGTAATATAGAAAAGTGGTCAATGCTACATTTCATTCTAAAGATGCAATAGTTTGAATAATTTAATTTGAGTTACATATATAACAATTCGGGATGTTACAGGAATCTTCATACTGCATTATATATCTCTTCTTCACATAGTTTGAATAGCCAACATAACTATGTGTATATACCTTCTCTTTAATACTTTCGGGAGTTGAATTAAGGAGCTGTATTATTTCATGCCGTAAAAATTTTGTAGCAAAGACACGTTTTGTGTCTTTGCTACAAAATGTACAGTTAGACAGTTAAAGAATGACTATGTAGGTTTATGTTGAACCTTCTCTCCCCCCATAAATCAGCCAAAACTAATTGGTGGTCCAATATGTCATCTGCTCAATGTTTTTGAATGAGAATTGTGGATTATGCTATCAAAATAACATCCCAGGTCACCAGTTTTCCTTGGTATCAGTTGAGTGCTCAATGTCCAGCGCACACCAAGGAAAGCTTGCTTGGTATTCAAATTGTTCTTTATTACAATAAAAGTTGACCGTGAGCCTGTTTTAAGTAGAAAAGGTTAAATGTACAGATTGTGTTAGTTTTATTTTTCAACTACAGTTGTACCTTTTTTTAGTGTTCTTCTTGTAAACCAACTAATGTAGCAAAAACATACTGCTCCATGTTGCCAAGCTTCAGTCAAGCACACCAGCACTGAAAAAGGGTCATATATAGTTATGACCATATGGGTTTATGGTGACCTCTTGTGGATATATAGGCGGGATTAGACAACCTGGTCTGTGGAAGTCATGTTATAATTGCATGAAGTCACTAGGTATACACAAGATGAGAGTTGCAGTCATGCAGTTGACCTTGGCAGGCGGATGTACAGGTGAAGCCACACATGCTGTAGTTTTAAGTGTGATACACAATATTTTTACATGTGTACAAGGAAGTGGTCCATTAAAAATCCTGACAACCCTGGCATATACATAACTGCTTCTAGGGATTCAGTAAATCTAATTGCTAAAAAGATAGATGAACGAGAAACTGCCTAGGTTTGTTTAATATATGTATGTCCTTCTGGATGTTCATTGCTAAAACAGTTTGTTTGGCTTTTGTATTACTACCAAAATTAAATCCGATGTGGCTAATAATGATTTTCTGTTTCCAACACTGTATTTGTGTACAAAATAATGGAAAGGTAAAGAGTTAACACAGGTAAAGTATGGCGTTTTTCCAAGGCTTTATGAATTTGGCTTTGGCTTTGGCTTTTTTGTTTATACGTAGATGCAAGATTTCAGAATGGAGCTGGCCAAAACAGACATTTTCCCATCCAGGGAATGTTACCATCAGGAATCTCGAAGTATATTACTATGTTGACCTTCTCAAAATGCAAGGGACAGGTCATTTTGACAAAACAAACCAGTATGTAAATGCCTGCACACAGAGAGTAATTATAGAACTAATCTGTACATTTTTGTTTTGTTTTGGTCTAATCTGTAAATTTACCTGATGAAATTGTGTTGGTCCATCCCACATCAAAGCTGCCGCTATAGGTCTCTATCTTTGTCCAAAAAGTGACTCTTTGTCCCCTTAAAGAAACTTTAAGGCCACTCTTCTGTAATGTACCTGGTCACATTCTATATTGCAGCAAGGATATGGTCTTAGAGCAGTAGGATAATGGATTGATCAATGAAGCAACTCTTGAAAGCATATATCCTATTGGTACTTCCACAGATGCCAACATTCAAACTGCCATTTCAGGGACATTAAAGTGAGAACATCAGAGACAGAGTATATTCAACAAAGAACATTTAAGAAAATACTCAGCTTCAATGTAGGACAAACATCGTAAAGTGGTCAAAATTTCAGCTAATTCAGGGACTGTCCCTGTTGATGAGGGACAGTTGACATCTCTGTACTTCCAGGATGCACGGCTAAATCTATTTGTAGTGGATTTATAAACTATAATCTTTTCATGTCCCTGGTCAGTTCCTAATGGTTTCACCTGTTTGAATCACCTGTTTGAATAGCTAGTAGGTGGACAATTTCTCAACCTGTTTTCTGTCTTGATGCTATCCTGTCTCCAGATGATGGACACAGTTTATTCTACTGATAGCAACATGACAGCCAAGTTTAACCCTTTGCCCTTTAACTAGCCCAAACCAGCTAATGGTTAATATTACCTGCTGCAATGTTTTTATTAGTTTCAGCAGTAACAGAAAGCAATTTGAATGAGAATTGTACATGAGATCTATCAAGATAACATGGCCTGGGTTAACAGCTTTCCTGGGCATTCAGGTTGGGCACCCAGGGCCCAACCCATACCAATGAGCCTGTTTACTTGGTCTTAAACTCTTACTTCAAGGGAAACAGGTAAATATTAACTGTCTTGAATATCATGCATGTAAACTTCCAGGGTGCACCGGCTGTAGCTGCATATCTATCTGTGTAACAACATTCTATTTACAAACAATCATTTCAATCTTGTGTACCTAAGATTTTTGAAACTTTCCTTGTCTGTAAACATGTAAAAATGATGTATGTGTCTTATGATGATCTTTTTATTCTATTTTTTGTCCTTCCTGCTCATTTGAAGGTCCTGATGTACATGTGCTCATGCCATGTACAGATATGGACATTATTATAAGGATTGGGGTTCTCACTTCTGCCAGCTCTTTTGCACATGGTGTTGGTAAGTCTGTCTCACAGAGGTTGGCATCACAATTTCTCCTCAGAAAATTGGCTTAATGTACTATGCATGTCATGATAGGCCATAATAGATATTGCTATATCAGCAGACTAGTACAGACACAAAACTTGCTGCTTGTAATAGCCAGGATAACCCTAACAACTTTTCCCCCTGCACTGATAGAATTGCCAATCAGACACCATTGAAGACCAGTGTAGGTGCTAAACTTGCTGCTGATGAGAGCAAGGGTAACCCTTACAATATTTTTCCACTGATAGAATTACCAATCAAGCCTCATTGAAATTCACATGATTATGACTTGGAGCCGAAAAAAAAAAAAAAACTGACAAAGGGAGTGTGGATTTGTGTGAAGAGTTTGGTCTTTCTAATCAGATCAGCTGTTAGCTTGCTTGCTCATAATTATGACATGGCAGTTCGCTGGTCACCAAATAAGTCAGAGGTTGTGATCCAGATTTGACAAGTACATTAGCCGATGAGGGTTATGGTAACTAAGTGTATTCAGGAGAAGAACGAACATCAGATTTATATATTTGCTGATGGACCTCTCCCAGGGCTGCCTTACTGTAGCAAGATGGGCACTCTACACTCAGGTGAGGAAGTCAGTTTTGATCAGGATACTGCAAGCTTCGTGGCACTGGTCCTTCATGCTGATTTGATGCGCTCAGAAATGTTTTCATTCTCACAATGTTCCTGACCTTAAGATATGAACTCAATCATGGTTGTGGGATGCTCTTATGACTTTCGTGAAAGAGAGAATCAGCAAGATAAGTAATCATTGTCACAAAGTGAATCTCCTCTCAGTGTTCAAGTGCTTAACAATATCTTATCATCACCATTCCCTGTGCCAATGCTATTATACAAAGGTCTGTATGGTCCACTTGACTGATTTGCACACTCAGTATTAAATAACTTAAATCTCCAATCATTTGAGATAGCAATTTATTAATATGGATCAAGACCAAATATATTTAAAGGCCAAATGTAAATACACAAAACTGGTCAAGATCTGCCATCTGTGTTAAAGCTGAATGACTTTTTATATGTTCACCCATTTGATATTTATATCTGGCTGCACATGTATTATACTGTACATTTACACATACATATACATGTACACAACAGCTTTACAGCTTTGATGTGATGATTTCTGTGAAAGAGCAAATATTTTGTATTATATATTTCCATATATTATATGTTTGAATAAAATATGTTTCTATGTAAGACTCCATGTGACACCACACTAAAGTCAGTAAGTGCATCACAGAGGTTAACTTGATTAGATTAACACTTAATTTTTTTATGCAAAAGTCAGTCAGTGCATCATGGAGATTAAATTGATTAGATTAACGCTATTAACTTTTTTATGAGTGCCATGTAAGTGATACAATGAAATGTAACACACGCAACCATTTCACTTTTGGTATTGATTAAGCCGTATTAGCATGGAAGTTGCTTGTTTTTTATTCAGGTATATTGTAATTTTATTTAAGACATGTACACATATAGACACTGTTTTTTGCACTTGCTCTTTGTTGTATTTTCATTTTTGTGTGGGTTAATTCTGTCAGAATGCACTATATGGAATGCCACTTTGTAATGTTAATTAGCCATTTGCCATGCGAGAGCTGTCAGCTGGTAAAATGTTACCTGCTTCAGTCAATCCTTTAAAAAAATGTGTTTATTACACTGTAGATATAACATCAATAAAAAAATTGAATGAGAATCTGAGATAAGACCTATCCACATAGCATGCCCTGGGTCCACTGCTGTCCCTCATGCTGGTTGGGCACATAGCATATGGCCCAAAGCCAAGTGTTATGATGTGCATTCATACTACTTTGATTTTATTTTCGCAATTACCATTTGCATTTTTGCACATGCGAAATGTGTGTCAGACTGTTCACCTGACTTCCGAAATAAATGTTGATGGATCGTTCACACTGTAAGGTTTAACTTTCAAGTTCAAGTTCTTTTATTGCCCGACCTCTAAGCGAGGTATAGACCAAAAATAAATACATGCAGGTATAAGTACATCAAGATAGCCCTACTACTATGGTGTTACACCTTATGTTAAGAAGATAAAATTCATAGGAGGACTCTGTTTGAATAATAAAAAATATTTCAGGATCACCTACCAAATTGGGCGGGTTGCACATGTTCGATATTCAGCAAACATGCATTTTGCGTTCACACATGCAACAGAACTTACGCAACTACATGTAGACACTGCCACTTAATATCCACAAAATTACCACTTCCATCAGTAGGTTTTGCTTTTGGAAGGGGTTTGTGGCCTTCTAACAGATTGCAGAGGAATTACACTAATTTTGCAAATCTTAGGAATAAAATGTGGTAAATTTTAGCAGTGTAAATGTGACTTTAGAGCCATTTTGTAGGATGGGTCTAACCATGGACCTACTATCTGAGTGGGTCTATGGTCTGACCCCCATCTCTCCTGGCAAGGCTTGGCAGTGGGGAGCCACACTGACCAAGACTTCAAGGAGTGCCTATCTATCCAGTCTGATTAGCATTATGCAATCATTAAGACTTGGGTCAACTGATCACCATTGCTGTCATATGTTCTGTATGTAACTTCTGTAAATTTTGATTGAAAAAAAAAGGTCTGCGTAGCAGAGGCAGAGACCATATCACCTCATGTGGGTTTGGTGCTCACCACCCAACGTGTGTCAAAGAGTGCTATTTAATTAGTCTTACACTTAGTCGTCAAGGGTACAGAGCTAAATGCTGGCATGGTCTGTGATGTGTCTTCTCCCGGGGCAAGTTGTTCTGCAGTTGAGTCCCAGGCTGCACAAACCATGCATATACACTTACTTTGCACCCACCATGTTGGTCCATGTGTGCTTGATTGAAAGCTCTTTCATGAGGAATTTAAGAAATGTAATCTTCATATTGTCCAAGATTTACATGTAGGTATAAATATTCACAAAGTGTAGTAGGTACTACTAAAAAATGAATTAACAGAATTGCAAAGCATTCTCAGTTAGTGTTGGAACTGTGATGTATCAGTGGACACATATTGTGTACAGGTCACCTAACTGACCAGGTCACCAGGTCATGTGGTCTTATGAGTAGGTCATCAGTGTATAAAGCAAGCAATGTTGACAGAAATTTGCAACAACTGAAGTGTCAAGTGTATTCCACTTGTAACTACAAGATAGTAATCCTAATGGTAATTACATACATATAGATTGGCCTTTGAAATGTTCAGATCACCTGATAGCAGTTATTGATTTGCTGTACAAGATGGGGTTTGGCCATAATTGGTTATTTGTGACTCAAATGCTGAAATGAATAATAAAAGAGGTGTAACATTGATAATCCTGGACATATTATAATGATGGCTACTATACATGTACTTACCATACTTGTGGTTATATGTGAAACATATGTGATTATGGCTACTGTACTTACCATACTTGTGGTTATATGTGAAACATGTGATTATGGCTACTCTACTTACCATACTTGTGGTTATATGTGAAACATATGTGATTATGGCTACTGTACTTACCATACTTGTGGTTATATGTGAAACATATGTGATTATGAAGTAATCAGACATGTGCGCAGGATCGCATGTGTATGTTCTGTTCATGTTCCAACAAGCATGGATGCCGTACATAGCTTTTTGTGTTGTGATTGACTGAAATAACCATAAATCTAAGAAAGATATGTGTAACAAACTGATGTATTTTTGTTGAGAATATATAGAAAATATGTGCAATGGAGTACCAAACTTTGTGAATGGACTGAAGAGGAAATTTTTGGACCTGTATCTTTGACAAAGAAATATGAAACTGTAAATTGTATCATTGAGTGAGGAAGTGGTAATCCCTCAAACTAAAACAATGCCAGACTGCCTACAGTCTGGCAAAGATCTACATTTTCATCGTTTACCAGATTTAATTTAAACTTAATGGTGATGTAGTTTAGGTGGGTCTGTGTGAAATAGTTTAAGATGGACACGATTGACCTAGTTTCCAAAGTCACAGCAATTTCTGTATATTTTGTGATCACATGATAACTTTAGCTTAGAGCACTTTCATTTTGCACAAGATTATACTTGTCTATAGAATCTAGGTTAACTTTGACCTTTACCTTGACCTTGACCTTGACCTGATTCCCAAGGTCACAGAAAAGTAATTTCATGTTTCATTTCTGCATAACTTGCATAAAAACTTTTGTAGCTAGCATTTTCATACATAAACACAAGAATATACTCATCTATAAGGTGTCAGTTTTAATCATGTTAAGTATCCTTATCATCATTTTGAGTATATTCTATGCAAAATATATTATCTGTACTTGTACATGCACAAATGTGTTTCAATTGCTTATGCCAAACCTGTCCAAATGGGGAAATCAGTGTCCAAACATTTTATCATGTGTACTTTGTAAGAAGACTTTTTTTCTTATTTCTGATGCTACTTAAGACAATAATGTGTATGTGTCTTTTGGGTTTGCTGATGTTTTTGTTGAAATATTTTTGTCCTGAACAACAGGATATTGGAATGTTTAACCTTTCCTTGAGTTCATTGTAAAAAACCTGCCTATCTTGCATTTATGATGTTGATGCAGCAAATAGAACAACTGAAATAAAAACTGGATTAATGTTTTTCTTCATTGCCATTTTTGTATGCATCCACATGATAGATGTAAAAAGCACACCTGGCCAGGCATTATGATGTGAGCAACAGTAAAACACAAAATATTGTCACAAACATTTCTTGTGACTCATGGTAAATGGTCTTCCATATTTGAAATGGACGTACAGGATAAAACATGGGAGTTTTGTCAATAATTAAGACATAAATACACACAGTTCACCAGTTAAAGCTGTTATTGTGATGCAGCATTTAGGTTCTATCAACATTCAAAGTGCCTTGGTATAATTACACAAATTATGTGCCATGCCTGGCATGAGGGAGGTACAGAGGGAGGTGGATCTGTTGACATATCAAATATAACATGTATAAGTGGTTTCACAATAGACAGCTTACTAGCTTAATTAGGCACCACTGTCATGTTTCATCAGTGAGGTCATGGTTGGTCATGTACATATATACCTAAAATTGCCATGGAAAATTAAATTCTGAATCACAATCATGAAAAAGGCCCATTGATGCACTGGTACCCCTGGCCAGACAGACCATCATGGTTCAGCAGGCACAGACCCTGTCTTTGAGAAAACAACCTCAGATTGAAATTGAAATCCTCATCCCTTTGGCTCATGTGTCCTTCATACTTTGACAGCTGTGTCATTGATGTGTCAGGTCTGTGGACTGGTATTTCTGTGAGCTGCCCTTCAGATAGTGTCTGAGCAAGGTAACAAGTCTATCAAGGCCTGAATAATTTACAGAGCTTGCAGTACATGTTTTGTTCAATATGATTGATTGACGGTAGAACAACCCATATTGTTTTAGGTGAACCATATACATGTACAGTATACCAGCTTGTGTACCATGTAGTCTTGTTGACATTATCAAATATGTTGCCGTTCTCTTTGTTTGCCTGATGATGGATGACATTTGGTACTTGCTTGGATTCCACTTCTGGTCTTAAATTTGCAAACAGCATAAACAAACACAATTAAACCATGTTCTACACAGAATCTAACAAGAACAACAAAGAAATCCAATTTTGTGGTCTACCCATGTCTCAACTGCATGACCATCGCTTGTTGCCTGGCTGCCAGGTGGCGCTGTGTCACACACAGCAGGTGGATTTTGTATCTTCTGCACTAACTCTTTTAGTGCCACATTTTGGACTGGGTCAACAGCTTTCTTCAGTGTGTTTTGGGTGCAGTGTGTCCAAAGTGCACCAAGGAAAGCTGTTGACTTGGACTGATGTTTTCTATGTTACTGTAGGCATGATGGTTCTAGAATGAAAGGTCCTTATACAAGGAACATGAATCTAGCACCCTTATTTATCATAAACCAGAGCAGTTTATTTTTGAGTAGTTTGCCTTTAGTTGTGGTTGGCACTGAAAGAGTGCCATCTTGTAATGCAATTTTTTTTTTTTTTTTTGTTTTTTTTTTGTTTTGTTTTGTTTGTTTTTGTTTTTGTTTTTTTGTTTTTTGTGAGCAGGCTGTCACTGTAGCAGCTGTTTGCCAAGTACAAGCAAATGCACAGTGTGTTGTTTATTTTTTTCTGGTCACTGTGTTTTCTTACAATATGGCCATGCAGAGATAAAAGCATCACAAATGTCTTTAACTCTGACAAGGTTGTGCCATTTTCATTTGAACACAATGGCAGAGTAGGAAGGTGTCCACAGAACACCACGGGCCAAAGAGTATAAATAACAGCTACATAAATTATCAACGTTTTCTTTCAGTTCCCATATCAGTCAAGTTGCAGATAGTTTATCTGAACGAGTTCAATATTTTATGCTCAGAAACTGAAGTGGCAGCTGGTAAGAAAAGCAAAGAAGGAAACAAACAGAAACCATCTGTGTTGGAAAAACTGTATGTTGGGATTTTAATTTGCATGTTGCAAGGTGACTTCTTATTTTTCAGTCTTACCTTTCCTTCACTCTCCACTTAATAAACTGCTATCATCGTCATGTGGGCATTTGGACAGTTCACTCAGGAAGAAATAGCAACATTAACTGCTGTAGGCTAAAGATAAGCTTAAAGTTCATTCTTAACCATTTGCAAATTTTTACTGGGTTAAAATAAGTTTGGAAACAAACAATGTTTTTAAGACAATAGTGAATTTGACAGGAAAAATGAATCATGTAGAAGGAAAAAAAGTGCAAATTTAAAGAGACAAAGAATTTTATTTTAGAACAGGTTGAGTAAATTGACTCCCTCGTGACTCACTTCACAGCTTTCATTTATGCATTCTGGGTACAGATGCAACCAGATTATGTTGATATAAGTTCAAAGATACAGGTCAAAATCATTCTATCCAATTTGAATAATAATCAAAATGAATAAAGTGATACAAAATGTCAATGATACAATACCAATTCAAGTAATGGTTGTATAGGGTTCAACCACAATATAAATTTTGAAAACCTGCAACAAACCTTTCATTAGATTCATCACTGCTGTGATGTGCATGGAATGACATGGAGCTTTGACCCATGTGACTTGGACCTCTAGTGCTCATGACCTTTGCCAAACACTTTTTGATCAATAGAAGAAACAAGACAATGAAATTCTGTCACTAAGAGTTAAAAGGCTTTGCAAAAAGTACACATTTGTCGATAATGATTGATGTTGACACAAACACTGATGCCAATGACTGTACAATCCTCGCTGTCTGTTTTTGTTTTTTTTTTGTTCGAAAAAGTGAAACAGGGATATTGACAGCCTAAATGGAAATCTAACAATGAGAAAAGCTCTCATGTTAATTTTACAGTTAGAATAGAAATTCAGTACAATTTTGTCAATTATGAATTTTTTTGTGCACTTCTAAATTTTTTAATCATTAAACGGCTGAACATGTTTGCTTCTTCATTTACATGTAAATTAAAAAAGGAGACATGAAGGAAGTAAGCAGCATGCCTGTAACTCAGTGATCTTGGTACTCCTGATTTGATGTATCCAGATGGTGTACTCTTACCACCCTTCTTGTTAATGCTCAGTCTTTTAGTGATTTTGTTTTGTTTATGCAAAAGAACATTTCACTCACACCACGGTTGTGGCATATATAAATTTTTTTTTTCAAATATTCAGATGGAATAAAATGAAGATTGCCTATTCAATTTGCCATGAAAAAAAAAGCAGCCATTCAAGTTAACACATGTGTTTCAGTGGCTAACTGCTTGTCAAAAACTATAGATCATGCAAGGCCTGGCAAAGGCAACACCATCCAGAATGAGTCAAAATACTTATTTTCATCACAGGTATAGTGAAATGTCTTGTACCCTGATACTAACCAGATGTGCTGTGATTGAAATAGGGACATTGTGACCGTTGTGTATATTTATGGAACAAAAGACAATCCGCCCTTTATTTTGGCAGAGATTCAAAATGGTGATGCCTCTAACTGAATTGTACACTGTTCCTGGGAAGGCAGTAGTCACATTACTAGAAATATGAGTAATGATGGGCACAGAGGATAGAAGGTGGACATAGTGGTCTTTTCCATGCCATTTGAGACCCAACTAATGTTATTGTAGCTCTAAAGGGTGATCATGTGGCCCAAACTGATGACTGGGAGGTGATAGGACCCTCCATGTGGGTATGCTTTGAAGACCTTTGCTTTCTGTGCCTGTCATTCTGGCACATATGGATTTTATATCAATTCTTTACAATGGCACAATCCATTGTTGTAACAAAAAAGTGGCAGATTTTTCCGATGCCTTGCCAAGTACATGTAGCCTCATGGTGAAGCCATGCAGCAGTTCAGTACCCATGATTGTGCACTTCTGTCATGCAGTCACCGTTTATAAGATGACAAAAGTAATACTCTATGCAATTTTTTCTGATTGTTCTAATCACCCATATCATTCTGAAGGAAGGTGCAGGATGGTTATAATGGTAGTCATAGATCTAATATCCATAAGTTTGCATTAAAATTACAAAAGAAAAGCACAGAACTTGAGACAAGGATGACTGGGTTGAAGACACCACACAGGCACCATAGCTGGTGGTGGTTTAGCAGTAAAGCTTTGTACCTAGTGTACATATGCAGTGGAACAATCATGCTGCTATATAGCCACACCCCTTCAGGGGTACAGTGACACCTGTCTGGAGAGACCACCCAAGAATCTCTCACATTCAGGTGGGATAGTATTAGAGGTTTGATAACATTAAAAGGTGGCAAAGTTTTGGCCATCTGTTAACCCTTTCCTGCTCAAATTACGTCAGACTGTCTGAATGTATATTCTTGTCTCTTTTACTCTTTTTTACTTCAATTTCCTGTTAATGAGAAACAATTTTGCAGGGACCTGTACATAAGACCTATCATAAAAGCATGGCCAGGTCAATAGCTTTCCTTTTTGTGGTTTGAGTGCATTGCACCCAAAACAGCAACAAGGAAAGCTATTGACTAAGTCTTCTGACCACGAAAGGGTTAAAGATTAAGTCTGTTTTGACAGGTGGTTTCTGATACAAATGGCTTCTTTAAACTGGTTGACTTTTGTGTGGTGTAATTTGATTTGCCTGACCAGCAAAAATGGCCTTTTGGACAATGAACATTTTTAAAGCCATTTTTGTCAAACTTGATGAATTTGTGCATAAATATTTCTAGGAAAGGGCGCTATTTGAATCAATTTGTCTTGTATAAGAAAGATGGTACATTTGGTATTTTACCCCCCCCCCCCCCCCAAAAAAAATCAACTTTATAGTGTACTTTCCCAGAAAATGTGATTATTAATTGTCTTTCATCAAAAAGAAAAAGAAAAAAAAGAAACATATGGCATCTGCAGCTCCTTTGGGACTGATTAAGTGCCCATCAGTTGCCACTCTAAAAGTATGAACCATTCAGTGGGCAACCTCAGAGTACCTTGCATGGCAGAACCTTTATGAAGGGAAAGAAATTTGTACGGAAAAATGTCATCACTTTCTGACAAGACATCAAGATTTATTGTTGTAGATGCCTGTGTCCACAAGAAGAGATGCATATCACAAAAAAAATTACCATAATTCATTGCAATAAGATGTATACATTCTCTTTATTAGCTGACCTCAACTATTGTAAATCCACTTAAGGCCAAGCTGTACATGTATTGGTGTCATTTATGCCTTAATTTGCAGTCCATGTGGATCAATTAGTCTGCTGTTAGTGGTTACTTTGACTAAATGTACCCCAATTGGCTTCATATCCACCCTGTTGAAAAGCACACTCACAGCACTTGCTGGTGGCAGAAGCTTGTCCGTGTGGGTGGTACGTATGTGTGCCTTGCAGTACCTTTATATGCGACAGTTATTTCTGCAGTATATAATGTAGGATGTATTAGGCCCATTGCCTTGGGATGAAGAAGTTGCATTACACAAAAAGTGGACCTTCAAAGGCTTTATGAGAAGAAGTGTGGGTTGCGTGAAACAAACTTGCCTGAAGTGTGTTGTTAGTGTTTTTTTCATTGCCTGGCTCTTTCTGCTATGATGTCAGCTGTAGCAGGACTTGCCAAGCAAGGCAATGCTCACTGGCCAAACCACTTACCTCCATACAGGGGAACATGCCAATTGCAACCACGCTTTGTGAATTTGAAAAAAAAATGGCCGCAATAGATGGGGGTCAGTTTAAACAGGGTTGACTACTGTATATGTACTGAAAAATTGGAAAAAAAACCTGTCATCTGTGAGTTAAAGTCCCTGGCAAGTGATTATGGCATGAGTCATTAATTAAGATGACAAATTAAAAAAGTCACAAAAGGCCATGTTAAGACTTGAAACATTTGAACAATTAAAAGCTCTTTGCTAAATTAACCTTGACCTATCTGCCTTTATTGCACTGGTTACATTAACAACTGGAGACGGAAACTGTGAAAACAAGGATTGCTCCAAAGAAAGTTGGTTTACACCATAGAACTGACACCACTCATGGCGGTCACGGTTGTGTGAGATGGGGCATCACATTATACAGGTAAAAACAAAAGAAAGTGCTCAATGGTATTACAGGATGGTCACAATAGACAGGAAGATGCATTCTGGAGGTGGTCACAAGAGCAGGTTCCACTGTAGTGTAGCTAATACATGATACGCATACTGCCAGTGGATGCAACTGTGCTGTTGAATTTTGACATGCAGAGAAGATGGATTAGCAGAATTCTTACTGACCTCTTGATTAAGATGACTGATAATATTGATGCATAGTCAGATAGCTTTCTTTCTGAAACATGTATCCAACTGCATTGATACATATATGTAGGGATTGAGAGAGCATGTGTATTATCCTATTTTTTATTTGCTCAGCTGATAAGTCAGCTGAGCTTTTAGGAGGGTAGGTCATCTGTCATCCGTCCGTTGCAGAAAAAAAAATGTGTTTCAAAACAAGTTGCCAAACGACTCACTTAAGTTCTCAAACTTGTCAAAAATTCACATACTGACTACTGCAAAAAAGTGAAAATGTATACGGGAGTGAATAAAATGTGGATTACAGATAGCACAAGTGATATTCTTCTAGACATTGACAAAATCAACAATAAGAATGGTGCCAAATCAATTCATACCTTTGATTTCTCAACATTGTATACAAAGATCAACTTGACAGACTTAAAAAACTTGTTAATTTCAATCTTGGATAAAGCATTCAAGGTGGCACATGTCAGTATATTAAAATATCTGGTGCTGAGGCTAAATTTGATAAAGGTTAGAACAAAGGAATATTTACACGAAGCAAGACTGTGCTCAAATGATAGATACATTATCAACAGTTCATACTTTTGCTTTGTAACCAGAGTCTATCAACAAATAGCAGGCACACCAATGGGAACAGATCCAGCCCCATATATTGCCAACCATTATTTACATAATTATGAATCAAAATGGATGGAAGAATTGGCAAAAACAAATGATAGATACATTATCAACAGTTCATACTTTTGCTTTGTAACCAGAGTCTATCAACAAATAGCAGGCACACCAATGGGAACAGATCCAGCCCCATATATTGCCAACCATTATCTACATAATTATGAATCAAAATGGATGGAAGAATTGGCAAAAACAAACTTTACAGCTGCAAGAAGATCATATTCTCATACAAGAAGATTTATAGATGACCTGTGTGCTTTAAACAATGGAGATGAAATAAAGGGAAATTGGAAAAACATATATCCCAAAGAACTAATATTAAATCTGGAAAATGAAAGTGATACAAAAGCTACTTTCCTTGATCTGGATATAGAAATAAAGAACAACCAGTCTATATGTAACAAAAATATTTGAGAAGAGAGACCAGTTCAAATTTGATATTATATCCTACCCTGATCTGACAGGAAACATTCCAGAGAAACAAGCATATGGAGTTTGTATCGGACAAGTGATGCATATTGCTAGAAACACCACACTTTTTGGCAATTTTGTCAATAGAGTCAGAACTTTGTTGCAAAAACTACAACACAAAGGTTATAAAAAACAACAACTACACAAAACTCTGTTGAAATGTTTCTAGAGATATGACCAAATACCTAATAAATACAACAATAACTCAAGAACATTAGTCAAACTGTGTCAAGATGGAGCTTGAAATGACAAAGTGTAGTCCTTAAAGTGTTTATAGTGGTAAGGGGGAAAGTTCCCGGTGTAAAGTTTACTTAACCCACCTACAGAATTTTCTCTAGTCTGTCTTAAGTCAGAAAACCATGATCATACTCACTTTTTGCAGGATTTCTTTAGTTTCAAAATTCTTCCAGTATAGTGGAAGAGGTGGCTTCCAGCTAATACCTTAGAACACTTTAGCTCATAACACCTCTAGTCAACTTTATGGTGTTAAAAATTGTATTACTATTTACATGTACCTGTTTATACCAGTGTGGGTATGGTGGAATAGTGTATGAAGCTTTTAAGTTTCACAGGAGACGTCCATCCACAATTCACATTTTCGACTTCTTCTCAAAAACCATCTGCCAAATTCACTGTAAACTTGGTGGCAATATACCTTGGGTGGGTGTCTACCAAGTTTGTTCAATTGGTGACAGTCTGGTGATTTTTGGATATTTTGCGATTTTTTTTTTGTTCTCTTTGGGGAGAAAATCTTTAAAAAATCTTCTCTGAAACCCCTCACCCAATTGCTTTGATATCACACTGGAACACTCCTTGGGACTCGTAGTTCTTAATTTGTTCACCAGGTGGTGCTGGTTTTTTTCAAATTTTTTATCATTTTTTGTATGTTATTGCTATTTTTTTACTTCTCCAGAAGAACCGTCACTCAGATTAAGCTGAAACTTGGAGGATATTTTCTTTGTGGAAGGGTCAAACAAAATTATACACTAGGTGGCACTGCTGTGGATTCCTGATTTTTAACAATTTTTACAATTTCGGTACTTATTGTTAAATTACACCTTTCCTATTGATTACTCTGTAAGTCAATGGACATTCTAATGCTGATTGATTCACATTTTTTACTACTTCTCTGAAACCGTCAGTCAGATTGGCTTCACATTTGGTGGTAATGTACCTAGGATGAGTCTCTAGCAAATTTGTTCAAATGGTTTCGCGCCGTTGATTTTTTATTTTATGAGTTTCTTTGTTCTTTTTTTGGGCAAATCCTAAAAAATCGCAAGGGTCTATGTACATGTTAGCTGAGCACAGGACTGTCACAGTCCTTTTATTAAATTCTAGCTTTTGGTTGGTTGAGGCCTATAGAATGCACACTACATTTGACACTTCAATTTTACTTAAGCCATGTTTCAAGCTGGACATTGAATACATTTGAATTTGTTTTGTTTGTTTGTTTTTTTTTAAACATGAGATAAAATCCATTAAGAAGACAATTAAAAATTTAGAGACAAATTAGAAAGTGGTATCTTAACAGCATGCAAGAGGTATGAAATCCAAAGTGATTACACCCTGTCTTAGTCATTACGGAACAGGCATAAAATACGGATCATTATAACCCTCAATGACCTTATTGAGAATATATATCCTGTACTTGGGAGACATGAGATGCCTAAGACTCAGACTCAGATCTACTTTTATTTGATAAAAGTGGTAGAAACAAACAGTAATATAAACATGTAAGGTGCAAGAAAACAAAACAGTTATCGTTCATGTGAAAAAAAACCCAGATAATGTGTACCATACAAACTGAACCAGTAATGTCAGGATGACTCCAGCTAAGGGTTTGAGAACCTGCTATCACTGAAGCTACCCGGGGGGGGGGGGGGGGGGGGGGGGGGGGGGGGGGTCCTGGAAATTTACACCGGGCAATATATAGGACAAGATAGATATTGGATATATAGATATTGGAGATAAAAGATTTGACTGGTACAATCTAAATAATCATTATTTGGTGGAATACAAATTAACATGTACCAGAGACAAGATTACATGACTGTACAAAAATAGTATTCTGGAGATGATAATTATGAGCAAACATAACAGTATTCAATGGTGCAAACTTCAGAATATTTACTGATGAGGTATTGCTCTGCATACTTAGAAAAACCTGCAAACGAATGAGTAAGGACTTTCTCCTTAACAATGGGGACTGTCTCTTTAAGTAGGGTTGGGATATAAAAACGTATGGTAACATTTGTTGAGGTTCTTAAGGGAGTAGCATAACTAGGAACTCTATGCCTGGTGTCATGGGAATGTGCTACGGGGATAGCTATAAACATATCTACAAAATACAGTGGCAGTTTGTTTTCAGAATACCTAAAATAAAATTTGAGGGCTTTCAAGTACTAAACCACATGCTACTGGCATGTTTTGTAACACCTGACAACTTGGTACAGGTGACCTTTTGAACAGACCTACTGTTCACTTTATGACGTCATGCCTCTTCCTTGCTCCCCCCCCCCCACATTGGCAACGTCTTTTGTTTACTCCCGCACTCTACACATGGGAACTGTACTACATCTCACGTTACATGGTGGAACGCATTATCAGGGGTTTAACTGACATCGTGCCTGATGAGTTCCACAAAGGAAGGAAACTGGTCGCACTAGTCTCTCAGGACCATACCCTTGCCATGTTTTGCCTTTACATTTGAATTTGGCCATAGTTTGATACCACTGTCCGTTGTGTGCCTGCTTTGAGCCACCAACCAAAGGAGAAACTTGATACAGGCCTAGCACTGTGCTGGCAGAAACCTTGCACAAAAGCAGTGCTTTGCTCACATTTCAACTGAAGAAAGAGAAGCAAAAATAAGCAACGTGAAGCCAGGAAATAGTGTAAAGGCAGAGAGAAGAGCAGCAGGACTGGTGAAAGGTTACAGGGCTGAATGGACATACCTCCTGTCAGTTGGGATAATTGATGGAACAGGCATAGCGTCATCCACAGCACAGACACCTAGGCCTAGCCATCCTACTAGAGAATATGCCAGGGAAATTAATGATTATTGTTGTGTCTAGCTGATAAAAATAAGATAAGATCAGTATTCAATGGTGTAGAATGGACTAGAGTAAAGATCCCACACTCAGAAAGCTCTGTTTCACTTTGCTAGTACCTTGTGGAATACAGCTTCATTTCTTTGGGATATTCACTGTGGTCTCAATGGTTTAAACGGCACTGACAACAGTGAATATCCCTCACTCAGGAGCTGTATAACACTTGGCCAGCACTTCGTGGAATACCGCTTTCTTCATGCAGGATTTTCACTGTAGTACACTGTAATTGTAAACCATTGAATCACTGATAATGTACTTCTATAAAAATATAAACCCGCTTGGTTTGAATATGACATGGACATCGTTAAAACTTAGTCTGCCAAATCTAATGTTCCATACGTGAAGTAGGAAATTGTGTCAGACATTACGGTTTACACATCTGAAGGCACCTATGTGGGGTGGGAAATAAAGCAGCAGGTGATACTTTAAAGCTTAAAGATTTCACACTTCCTGCAAGACCGCTTGAGAATTGCTATTGCAATTCTGCATCGGAATCAGCACTTCACAATTCTGTAGGTCACATTGTACCTCCAGTGCTGCGAAGTCAAGCATGTAGATTTTGGCATTTGTACATCAGATTTGTCATTCATTGCCGCTGGGTGAGCACGTAATTTCCAGTGAGCACACATGTTGACAGATTCCCATACCACACCATCTGAAACCCCGCCACTGTTGCCATAAGTAAAGTAGACATTTTGGAGCAAGTGTTTTGATTGTCAACACCCTAAAGCTATTTGAGTTGTAGGCTTTTTAAAACAAATACTATACTTTGACTATTCAGACATTGAATCCATTGCCATTTACTGAAGAGTCCTGGTAAAACAAAAGGCAGGGCAGACAGAGAAACAAACTGAATGTGAATGGTCCTCTTTGAGAGACCAACTGCACAGTTGGTACAAATGTGCTCACATAAAACTGACATTTTCTGAAAGGATGTTGAATGACATGATAAAGATAGCACCACGCACCTTGAAAATGGTTTTTAGTGCAGGTAGTTTGTCGTTAGAGTGGTTGGTCTTTTAAAGGAGGGATGACGGCATGTTACCTATGGCCATTCAGCTTCCAACAAGTATTGGGTCTAGAAATATTACATTTATTGATAGCTTTGGATCCACTTCTGCAAGCGGAGGATAGACAAAGAGAACGACTGTAACATTATAGAGTGATTGTACTGTTCCGGCAGTGGAGACTGTCAGCAGCATACTGTTCTGGAATAAATTGTGGTCAGCCAGCCAATGGTAGAAAGTGGAACAAGACTGATATCAAAGTCTTTGGTATTCTGTGGTTGTTGCCACATTTCACGCTTGGCCAGCTCGGCATGTTCGTTCAATGCTTGACAAATCAGTTCCAACGCTGTGTAATTTATGGCAGTGTGTCCATTTTGAAGAATAGGCATTGCTTTCTTTTTTTTTTGGAGGGGGGGGGGGGGTTGAAGGGAGTCGTTGCAGGTTGGTCCAACACAAACATTGCATCAGTTTCCAGTGTTCAAGTGTTACTGATTAAAAAATCCATTACCAAATCTCCTGTGTCGTCATTCTCTTGTAGTCTTTCACATTTTTAATACTTCGAGTGCTTTTATGGTCACCACAATAGTTAGACCTGTTTATCTGAATTATTATAATGATACAACCTTCAAATTCCTCATGCAGTTGCCTACAAAATCAGGTTTTAGCATGCATTGTCTACATTTGGGATTTCCAGAGAGTGTAAATGGCCTTCATCAACAGCTTTTCTTGGTGCACTTTGGGCACATTTTGTCCAGGAAATTCATTGACCTAGTCAAGAAATTTACGCTTTAAGGGTAAAGATAAAACAGCCATACTTTCACGCTAAATCTGTGAGCTGCAAGTAACAAGAAATGAACATAGAAATATCAGCCATACATTTACATTGAAGACTGAATTTAAAGCAAAGTCCTGTAGTTACTCAAGCATAGCCAGGACAAATGTCTCAACCAAGTGGTTAACTTTTTTATTGAAGCTCACACTGCTTGTATCTGGACCAACCAGTGTTGTGTACAAATCAGTGTAGTATTTCCATCATAAGACTTTCCAATTGAAAGGCTTCTAGGCACAATAAAGCAGGAAAAAGTGAGATCTTGTTTCAGATGGGATTGAAAACGTGATCAATTTATGGCTGTGGGCCAGCTGTATCCAGGACTGGTGGATGGCAGCTGAGAACTGACCCTGATCTTTTTCTGTCCCTGAGTTGCAGATATTCAAGCACAATTAATTTCCTGGGAACTGAGAACTGACCTCAAGTTTTTCTGTCCTTGAGTTGCAGAAATTCAAGCACAATTAATTTCCTTTCGATGGAAGTTCCTAGCTTTGGGTATTGATCTCAAGGGCAGTGCAATAAATTTTGATTCAGTGCTTTTTGTGATGCCAAACTTTGGAAGTTAGTTGAACAAAATCAGATATGATTTGTCTTGAAAGATTAAGCAGAATTTGCTTTGAATAAAAAAATAAATGAAGTACACAGACTGCATTCATTTTCAAACTGCACCTGGTAATCCGATAACTGTGTGTGTTTCTGCATGAAAAGTTATTTTGTTAAAGACCTGTTTAATACTGGGCTGTCAATTTCTATAATGGTGTCTGCAGAAAGAGTGAGGTGCTAACGTTAATGCCATGGACAAGAACAAAATGTGTATACATCTGTGATTCAGTAGCGATACATGCTCACAAAAAAAACTCTTTGTGGAAAGCATGTGGTAATTGTGGATAATCTGTTTGGTGGAAGAAGGGAGACAGCAACCTTACAATAGCACAAGCTGTTTACCTGGATACTCTTGTTCAGGCACAGACTCTCAAAGAATGGAAGACACCAGTGGATGACTACTGTATATCTTTTATCAGTGCTTAGTGCTGTTTCCAATGTAATTAAAAACTCAAAAACTGGTGTTCAGTTGATGAGTACATTGTAAGCGTGATAACTCTTTTTAGCTCTGCTGACCAAAGGTCCCAGAGCTTGTGAGACCGTACATGTCTGTCTGTCTGTAAACTTCTGCTTGTTACCGCGAAACTCTCCCCAGATGTCAAGTTAGCCTAATATAACTTTCAAGATTTACAGGGTGTATTGTATTTGTGCCTTTTTGTCATGAACCACTTCCTAGTAGTCATTACCCTATTCCGCAGTGTGAACTCTTTACTCTCCATAAGCTAACCTGTCACTGTCTAACCTACATGTATATACATATGGAAGTACTATTGTCCATATTGCACACGTTCTTCTGTAGAATTTTGACATAGGCTGTATTAGCCCAAGTAAATCAAAGGGTCTTCAACTGGTAACTACTCAGAACATGTTTGGAACCTATACCCGTACATGTCTCTCTAAGTAGCAGCTCCTTGTCTAAGCTAAATATTCAGCAAAGACAACCCACATAATAAGGAATAAATAGAATGTGGCAAATGATCAATTAGCTTAATACGTGAAGTTTTGCTTATAAATGTAGAGCTTCATTATGAAAGAAGAATACCTGTCAAACAAAACGTAATTACTAAATTTGTATGGTACTGGTTCTGATAAGAACAATTTGACTTACCCCAGAACCAGTATGAAAATCTGGGCCCCTTTCGATATTGGAGGCACCACCTACATTAATATGTAATAAAGGGGTCAAAATGTGAAAATCTTGTGAACACCAGCATCTTTACTTTTTGGCAGATCTTCACCAAATTTGGTAAGATTGTGGGGATGGTCAAAGTACATAAAACTGTACTGGGTGATCTACTTACTGTGCTCTAGCAGTTATGGAGTTTGACACTTGTGCAAGTTTATTGTTTTTCGTCAATAACTCAAAAGTTATTACCCAATTTAAACAAACAGACCATACATGGGCGTATATTTTAAGCATAACAAGTTTTTAATCTGAGTTAATTTAAAGGTCAATGTCAAATGGCCAGTTTGAAAATAGGGTTCATGTCTTGAGTGCTCTGTACCCCACAATTTTTTAGATAGGCCCATATAATGTTTAGAAGTTATAAAGTGTATAAAAATCTTTGTCAACATCAAGGTTGGTGGCGCCACCTGTAGTATTTTGTAATATACAGGTCAAAATGTGAAAATCTGGTGACTGCAATACCGTCCACAGTTTTCAAGTTAGCCAAGTATAACTTTCAGGACTTATAGGGTGTATAAAAATCTAGGTTGATTTCAGTATTAGTGGTGGCACCTACAAAATTTTGCAATATCAGGGTCAAAATATGAAAATCTTGTGAACACTCTGGCATCTTTAATTTTTGTCAGATCTTCACCAAATTCGGTGGGTTTATGGGGGAGGTCAAAGTCTAAGTTACTAATGATACTAGTGGTGCCACCTATGATTTGATGGAAATTATGAGCCAAAATGTGTTTTAAGATATAAAATTCCATATCTTGAAAAGTAAATGGATTAGATTTGCCAAATTTATAGGATATATAGACAATGTCCAAAGCTAGAATTGTTGTATAATATCAGTGACCTTGACCTATTTGTGTGAGGTCACCATGCCTGTAAAGTTGAAAGAGGTGATTTTGTAATGGCAGGGTGTAGCTTGGACATCAATGGCAATGTCAGCACAGCACCAGGCCTATGGGCCTCTTGTATTACATAATCTGGGTGACCTTGATCTCCTGTTCCAAGGTCACTGAGAACATAAAGTTAAGAACTCACTCATTGTTGTCTTGGCACATGCAACAATATCTATCACAGATATTGCACAAATAAGCTATGATTACATGTGGAGCAAAGTTCCATCGGGTGGACATTATATACACTAAATTTACATAAGCTTTATATGTTCAGAAGCCACTTGAGGACTTGCAACTTTGAAATGAACAGGTGCAATATAGCCATTGTGCCAGCAGAGCATTAGGCCCATGGGCCCTTTGTTTAGTTGAACAAAGGCTACATGGTAAATGTGATGAAAAAATAAGTTTTGTTATATTTATAAATAGACTGTGTGTACCCATACCTGTTGCATGTTGCCCTGTGGATCTAAAAGTGCTCTTAAGTGATGCATACATGTATGTCTGGTAGGGGATGTTAAATGTATCAGCTTAAACCATCTGGTACAGTGTCACACAAAGGTTGGCGGTTCAAGACCCGGCCATTCCATGGTCACAAAACAAATTTTGGTGCTCATTTGATGTTGGTGGACTTACATAAATGTATGAACAGTCGCTGACCTAGGACAACTCTGAACTCAGTACAGTTATAGTACTGGACTAAATACATGTACAATGAGCTGGGATGTGTCTATTATGGCATTTATGCATACCTACCTCTGTTGAACCAACCTTTTTAAGAATGGGGATTTGATAAGTGGATAGGTGCATTTCCCCCTTTCTACTGGACAGTCGGCACTGGAGGTTGCTGGTTTGTGGATCAAAATTCATTTGCTTATTAAACAATGTATTTTCAAGTCATGGATTTTTTCATCCTAATCTATTGTGGCCAGTATTCTAACAGCTTGAAAATACAATATATAGCATGCTTCAGACAGCTTTCTTCAATGAAAGTTTTCCTCATGCACTGATGTCCTAGCTGCTGTCTGGTTGGCTACACAAACTTTCAGCCAATCAGAGAGCTGCTGGGATACCAGTACAGGTCCACTCAAAATTATGGCTGACCAAAAGTTTTGATAGATGCGGGAAGCACTGACAGAATAAAATTTGGTCAGGTTTAGCAATTTGTGGAAATGAACACAGGATAAAAACGGGGGGGGGGGGGGGGGGGGGGAGATGAAAGACTATGGTCTGATTGACAATTGAGGATACATTTATGTGTCATTCAGCATTCAGCTAATGCTATGGAACAAACTTGATTCACGATGGAAAACCCGGTTGAATTTTATGCTGGAGTGTCAGACTTTTTGCTCAAAATGGTTTTGTGGGACAGTTGTGACAATTATAGGTGTGTTGCCATGCCTATATGTGGATTTCAATGGATGATCAGTTGCATATACCTGTAAAAAGTGGTTTTGAAATAAACTGGAGTTTTGGTTTGTTGGTAAGTAAAGAAATGGAGAAATCGTGTCAAACATAGAAGTGGGATGGTGGCCCAGATAGAAGCCTCGTTTCAAGCCTGTCTGTGCAGAAGCTCCATCTGACAACGTAGGTAGTCCCCAGTCCACCCTCCATCTTATTAGAACGAATGATTGACTGCACAGGTGAATACACAAAACATTATTGCATAAAAGGCCATCTAGGGGTTATTGCACATACAGATGTTTTAGGTTAACTCTCACCCGACCATCTTATTACAAGAAGCAAGAATGATTGACTGACAGCACATTATGAGCACCTGTGGTTGAGATGTCATGGGAAAAACTGCCTATCAACAGATTGGATTTCTATGCTAATAATTACTATCAAAGGAACTTCAATTATTGTATTAACCTTAACTGAATATCTTCTTCCATTTTCTGGAAAAATGATCCATGACACGTACATGATTAGCAGAAGCTTTAGCTCTATTGTTACCACAAAATGGCCAGTTTTCAGTGGGAGTATGCAGAATGGGTGTAACATGGTAGCCATCTGCCTTTTCATTGACGATAGTTTAGTAGGGTCCCATTGATTATAGGCTTGTCATAGCACTGTCAGTTGGGTGATTGTGTGTGAATATAGTCATTGGGCTTTGAATGTCAATTTTTTCCCCATTCTTCTGATGCTAGATTAAGATCCAAAGCAAACATAAATATAGTATACTGGCTGTTTCCTCTATCATCATTGAGCCTAAGGAAGGGCCTCTTCATTCAGACATCTCCTTGACTGTTCCCCAGGTGTGGTCTCATATGGGGGAAGGTCTTTAATTCCAATTAACACCTTCTTTGCCATGTTCCAATTATGGATCAACTCCTATTACCACATTACATCAGCAATTTTAACAGAAAATGACATGACTTCACATGGGGAAAGTTGTTCAACAACCAAGGAGTCTTATATCAAACTTTCTCCATGTTAAAGGGTCTAGATTAAAGTCATTGGATTTTTGTTACCAAAAATAAATCTGGATCACTCAAGATCACCTGACCTGGCAGCCATCTTAGAATTTTGCTGTTTTTCAGCAGTTTTCAGCATTACTTGTCGGTTTAATGTTACTTATCACTCAAACACCAATTTACAAAACCAAAGAGAGGCACAGCAGATAACTGAAATGAGACATTCTGGCAACCATTTATACCCTTTCCTTTGATAATTAAGGGGTCAACATCCCTATTGCCAAAAGAAGCACATGAATCCGCCATTGGTGTTCATTCATTTTTTGGCATGTTCTTGAAAGAATCGGTTTGAAAGATCAGTAACTATCTCCTGCAAAACACAAGACTGCATGTTCTCAATCTGTTACTACAAGGAGCGTGGAATTAATGTTTGCATTTCCTCAAATTTAAGCATAAGTGACTGCCTAATACTCTTAGTCACTCATAAACCCATTTATAATACCCCCAAAATAGCAAATATGTGAAATGAGACATTTTGGTGATATTTTCTATCATTTTAGCCTATGAACTAATATAGGGAGTCCATATTTATTGGTCCATGTATCATTGTCCAGACCTCCTGCTCCAGCCCTCGATCAGCTTGTGTGGCTTGTCATCTTGTATCTGTGAAAGGTTATCACGATGCTATGATGCCATCATGTGACTTCTAATCTGACGCTTTTTACACTACATCTGTGATGAAGATTGGTGTGAACTGGCAAACAAATTGGTAGTTACCTGTTGGTTTATGCATAATAATAGTTTGATAGCCTGTGGCTGGTTGCATTAGACATTAACAACATAAATTCAACTACTGTCACTTGCTGCATGCTGCCCTTGTTTGACTGTACAATCATCTAGATGCTTCTGACAGTGAAAGAGTTAAGTTAACAGAAAAGAAGAATCGAGAATCCAAATTGTTATTTAATATGACTAGATTTAGCAGTATGTTAAAATACCCACAATGACTAAAGACCAATGGGCAGCTCTATCATATTGCTCCCATTGCAGGGGGGGGGGGGGCAGGGGAGGCTACTTGGTCTTCAAAAGGTTAAGTTTATAGGCTTCCCAGATTACTTGACACCTATATTCTTTATGCACATTTTTTCCCGAAAAATACAGGGTCAAAATTCCACATTTGGTCCAAAAAGTGACATAAAAATTCTACAATTTGTCCAAAAATTGGCATCAAATTACTACATTTTTGGGAAAAGATTGATTTTCCATTCAATGCAAAATCTGGTGGAATTTGCCATTTTTGTCTAAATCAAGCATTTTCCTTGCTTTTTACCTATACTGACACTAGGTGGCAGGTGAAATGATGGGTCAGAACTTAACTTACCCCTGGGGTACAAAAGAAGGGGTCATTTCTGTTGCAGATACATTGTGTATGTACATATCACTACATATATACAGTACCTTAATTCCCCCAGATATTAGCTGAAGCCATATGAGTCTTTAATAATAGTTAGATTCTATGTTGCGGACAGTTCATACATAGTCTCAGCCTCCTCTGCAGTCTTTATATAAAGACCCTTCTGTCCTGTTACCTGGTCTCTATAGGGCAGGCCCGTGTAACTGCTTATTAAGTCCAGATGACAGACCAGGGTTAAAGTTGGACTGTCTTGTACATTATTAAAGATGCATTATCCTTATTCTTTTAGTAAGCAGTTAAGTGGAAAATATCACAGGATGTTGTCACACCAGATTACGTCCTGGCTAAATCCCAAGTGACAGAAGAACTATCTCTGTGGGATTGCTTTTGAAACAGAGTTCTTAGATCCACCCTAGAGCTGCTGCATTCAGCCACATGTCATGGCAAAGGTGGCCCATGAATATGTGTGCATCGACATAGTTTGAACCCAAAACATCAATTTGTGTATACATGTGGTGATTAAAAGGGGAACGTGTCTGATGTATACAATGCTGGAACAAAAGAGATGTGAGGCTTGTTGCTGGGCGTGGGCCTTGGTGTTTTATTTTATATTTGACCAAACTGGTGCCATGACAGTCTGACACTCAATAATATGACAAGATTGACAAAAGTGGCAAAAGTGCACACCAGACACACCTGCCTGTGTCAAGCACATAACTGAAAGGTGTTTCCATCTCATTCACCATGCTCACAGTGTCCCCAGCCCAACCCTGCCATGCTGGTTGTCAGTTTTGAGTCACCCCCATGCCCTGACATTTGGCTCATTGCAGTCTTATTTTGACATGTTGGGTGGACTGGAAACTGACAATCAAACAGCAATCAGTAAGGCTGCACTGGAATGACCCTGTGATTGAATGTATCTAAGGACATGGTCTCAAGTGGTGTTGCTTTATGGTCTCTTGACACATGACTTGGTCCTTGTCTCTTAAATCTCAAAATGGTTCCTGTGAGTTTCATTTCCACCAGCTGTTAATGATTAAAAACTTAAAAGTGTTCAAGTATGGAGATCCATCAAAACACAGGAGTGACATTTCTGTCAGACCACTTTTGATTCAATTGATACAAGTAATTGTAAAACCATGCAGTTTGCAATTAGAGCCAGCCTGTGGCAATCTGCTTTGATATGTCTTCAAACAAATGGTGATTAATTGTTGTGATTTGTGTAGATTGGTAACAATTTGATACTCCAGTAAGCCTGATGTATGAACTCCACAATTAATTAGTTTCCAATAATTTTGTGCCAGAACTTGTTTCGTATCTAATATTTTTGACCTGTCAAGTAGGTACACACATGTACATACATACACATGTGCATGGTAATCATATTAATCATATCATTATAAAAAGAGACAGAATGTCTGCTCAGTGTACAGAACATAAATCAATTAATGTCTGTTGTATGTCCACGTACCATGCGCCCAAGTTCAGTGTGTTACATGTCATTGTTCAAATTGCACCTTTACTTTTTGCATGCTGTAGAACCATAAATCTTCTCCAGGGATAAATTGTCTCAATTATTTCCTAAGGAAGTCAATGTGGAAACACTTGATGTGGGTATTATTATTTCCAGAATGGAGCTGAATCTAACTCTTGGACAAAATATGGAAAATAAAACTTAAGAAAGTCTGTTTTCGTTTGGGCCCAACTAGAAACTAAATGATGGTGGATATAAATGATTATACATTTAGTCAGGTCGTACCGCCATTGATGGATCGATCCCTGTCTGACCCACATACACTTACCTGTGGGGTCCCACAGGGATCCATCCTTGGCCCTCTCCTATTTATACTCTACATTAATTACCTTCCTGATAATATCATTAAATGCAGTGTCATGCTGTATGCAGATGACACTCACTGTATTTCTGCCACCGTGACCCAGCTGAGATTGAGAGAATCCTCAATATGGAGCTTGCCAGCGTCTCTGATTGGTTCAAAGTAAGCCGGCTCACTCTGAATGCTTGCAAGACTAAGTTCATGATTTTTGGAACCTCTAAAAGGCTAATAACTACCCATGAGTTGATAATCAAGTTTCTGAATGAAACTATTGAAAATGTGAAAGTATTCAAATACCTAGGTGTACAACTTGACTGCACCCTGTCATTCTCTAACCATATTGATTACATAGCCCATAAAGTAAACAGCAGACTGGCAGTGCTTGGCAGGGCTTCCAGGCACCTGGATACTAAATTATTGTTGACTCTGTACAAGGCTTTGATTCTCCCTCATTTTGTTTTGGTGACATTCTCTGGGATTCTTGTGCACTACGACTAAAGTCTAAATTACGAATCCTTCAGAACAAAGCCTTGCACATTGTCAACAAGACTGACTGACATACTCCAGTTGCAAACCTACATTGTATGAGCAGAATCCATTTCCTACAAGATCGTCAAAATTTCCACACTAGAACATTTATGTATAAAGCCCTCCATGACCAGGTACCCACATATGTTAGCTCCAAATTCACCCTAGTTTCTGATCTACATGACGATGCCACAAGGTCAGCCTCAACTGGTTCTTTACATAAACCACCGAGTAGAACCAACAATGGTAAAAAGCGGATATCATTCAAGGGTGCTATGATGTGGAATTCCATTCCAGTCCAGGTTAGATCTCAACCAACCACTTTCCTTTTTTTAAAAATTGGTATCATAGATCCTGTCCCCTTCCTTCAGCTCATTTATCCTGATTTTAATACCAAAAATACATCCCAACCGGTTGTTCCAGACTTTTACATACTATACATATATATATACATCAATGTGTAGTTTCGCGAAATGTACGAGATTATTGTGTTTTTCCATAGTAACATGATGTATATAGACTTTTTATGTCAATTGTTTACTTGACTTTTTTTCCAGAGTTTTTAGTGTTTGTATCACAACACTCTTTTAATTATCATTGTTCTTTTATATTATCATTCCATGTCATGTTATTCATATTGTTCTACCATGTATCATCCAGGGCCAGGCAGAAGACCAGTATTGACATACTGAGCCAATGACCCTGGTAAAAGAATAAAGAAATCAAAGTCTATGGTAGCAAAGTTGATGTTCTTTTGCCAGTTTATTTATGGACACAGGTTGAGTATGAGTAGATTCATTTTGAATCTATGGGGCAGCTTGCGGCTGAATTGTTTTAATAATCAAGAATGTACACATACAAGTCCTTCCTTGAACTTAAGATGTGGGGTACACTTAATAAATTTTGTTTTCTATTCAAATGGCTTAGAAGGTTGTATTGGGCATTTGTGAAAAATACATGGGGAAAGAAGGGAATTTAAACAGTAGATTTATCAGAAATAATTTGATTTGAAAACAAAAGATTATGTAAGCACTTCATGTTAGTATCTGTGATTTTCTGTAACTATGTTCATTATTTGTGTCGTATTAAATTTAGCGATTTTTTTCTTGATAATTGTGTTGAAAACATCGTCTAAGAAT
Organism: Hermodice carunculata; assembly: GCA_964020975.1. NCBI lineage: Eukaryota > Metazoa > Annelida > Polychaeta > Eunicida > Amphinomidae > Hermodice > Hermodice carunculata. The sequence continues at coordinate 62,973,470 of OZ026630.1, read as the reverse complement.
AACTTTTCTGCAAGCTATATATGGCTCTTTGTCTGCAGCATGTCACTAGTACATTAATTATTATGCCAATTTTTAAACTGGGCAGTATCACACCTGTTTTATTGTAGTTGTCTATGAAAACACACAACACAATTGCTCAAATTGCATTTCCTATGCTACAATGTTAATGAGAAATATATTTGGCCTCAAAGTAGGCCTGAACCAGGAATTTGTCAATGGGAATTTCAATATCTGTCCACTACCTCATGGTATCTGGCTTGGCAGCTATGCATGTGAAACATTCATCACATTTTCTGGTAAATCTGTTCACAAATTTCTAGTGCAATTAATTCATATGTCTTGTGGTTGTTGCATATATGGTTAGAAAAGTACACGTGGGTGGGCCGTGAAATAGCATTCACTTACCATTACGTTGCCATCGTTACATGATGAAAATGAAATTTATTAGTTTGTAGTGGAAATTGTGAAGGATGAACAAGAAAATTAAGCCATGGTATAAAATGGAGAAGCAACATGAGGTACAGGTAGTCACAGTATTAGTAAAATTAAGAATGCCTTGTTATTTAAGTCACTGTAATCATTGGTAATGTGCATACACAATAATATCCATGTATATTATAAGTGGCCATTGCAACCGTACAAGGGCCAGTACGTATTACTGTAGTACATGCACCAAAGGCTTTTACTCCTCTTTGCCACTTGCCATCGTTGGCCTTAAAAGGTGCGTTGTCAGGTTAACAATTTCAGAATAATGCTTTATGGGGAAATGATGCTTGGTACAGCATTAATGTGTTTGAGTATATGGCTCAGAATTCACGAAGTCGAAGTAATACACTCAAAGGGCATTTGTGGTTGAGTTACTTAGCCATTCTCAAACACATCATGTTTTGCCAAGCAGTGTGTCTCCAATTGGGAAGATGTTCAGTTATGGGGAAAAGTATGACCCAGAATCAGATTGCAATATTATGTATGTTTCATTTCTAGCCATTGAGTTCTGTTATTTACAGTTCTCCAGTGATTTTAACCAGTACAATAATGAAAATTATGGATTTTGTCCTCGAGGATGTTTCTGTTTTAATTTCACTTGATGTTGCTATCAACTAGATAATGTTTCATTATTTTCCACCAGTGGTCACAAATATTTTGGATTTTTTTTGTGTTTGATTTGCTGATGGAATTTGAGAAATAGAGCAAGAACTAATGAATGAAGATGGGAAAGGTACAAGATGCACTCATGTGCCATTTATATAACATGCTAAAGATCTATATTGATAATTATCATATATTATATATATCAGTGTAATTATTGAGAAGATAAGACAGAAAGCGAATAAATAAGTGTGCATATATATATATATATATATATATATATATATATATATATATATATATATATATATATATATATATATATATATATATATATATATATATATATATATATATATATATATATATATATATTTATTTATTTATCTCATGGGTCGATTTTAGTACTATAACAGGCTTGTATAAATACCGTATCATAGGCCTAAAAGCTACTGTGCTGCGATATGATGTATTGGTACTCTTCCCGTGGTATCGGTACTCTTCTGGTTTCATCGGTTATTGTGTTGATGAGGAGTAAAACTTTCTGCAAATGTCATTCTTATTTTTGCTTTGTGTATTGAAATGTACAAATCGACCTAAACTTGAGATAAAAATTTATAGCATGTTACATGTACATTATATAATATATATATATACCCTTGGTATTGGGGTGTAGATGGGTTTTACAAGGGACCACTGGCAACACAGGGATCAATGTGAATCCATAATGCCACAAAGTATGCATTGCTCACAACCCTCTGAATTTGACAGAGGCAGGATCATTGGCATGTTGGAGGCTGATCTTCCCCACAGTGTGAGGTTGCCAGGAGAATGGGGTGCTCCAGCACAGTACATGGGAGGTGGGATCATTTCAAGAAACAAGAGGATGCAAAAGGAAACCTGGATCTGGAAGACATAGACTTTCAGATGGGAGGGACAACTGTTCCCTGGTACTGTGCATTAAGAGAGTCAGGGTCCTTGAGTAGAGAGGTTTCATCAGCAGTGGTGCCAGGCCTGCAGCATCATGGCATACAATCAATGGGGGATTGGTGTTGGCGAGACTGAGGTCATATCACCCTGCCATCCACATCTTTCTTGTCGTGAACATAAGGCCACGTGGATACAATTATGTCAGGAACATGCTGACTGGACCATAGATGAGTGGAGGAGTGTGATGTGGTCAGACGAGTCATGATTTTGTGTCAATTCCCATGATGGCAGAATGTGGGTTAGACTTACGCCTTCCCAGAGATTTATGGATGGATGCATGGTGCAACATTATGACTATGCAGGAGGCAGCATCATGGTGAGGGGAGCAAAGCACGGCAACAGGAAGAACTCATCAGGATAAATGGGACTCTAACAGGCCAGTACTATATGGATGGGATCCTGCCTGTAGTTGCCAAATGATTTTGGCTACTGTTGCAGCATGACAATGCACGGCCACATACTGCATGAGTCGGCATGCAGTGCAGTGTATCTTCAGCTGCTGAACATCCAAATGCTGCCATGGCCAGCACAATCTTCTGACCTCTCCCCCATTGAACATTTATGGGATGTACTTGGCTGCTGACTCAGAGATGAGTACAATGAACCTGTGGTCACCCAGCCTGGATCAACTGGGGCAGTGGCTTACAGACCAGTGGAAACCAATTCCCCAGGCCCAGATAGCCAAGCTGACCAGCAGCATGCCAAAGAGGGTTCAGGCTTGTAGAAAGTACAGTGGCGACACCTGGTACTGATGCTTGCAGCCTTCACACAAAAAGGTCCTTTTCAGGACCATGACATCCTCTCAAAAGAGGGTATAACAGCCCTTGTACAACAAAATAAATAAACTCCCACACACATCCTTGCACACACACCCAATGTTGATGAAGGTGGGGGGGGGGGGCCTTTTTGGCCAGGAGTATATGTATAATATAGTTATCCAGTAATTATAGCTGTATCAGACCTAAAACAGGAAAATGTGGACAGGATGAATACATGATCCATATTCACACTAGCAGAAATCCATATCATCCTAGTAGAACTAAGGGTACTACTTTTAAGTTGTGCATTTGTAAATTTCAATTGTTTTCAGAAATAAAGACTGCCATATCTGTACAATGTCTTTTTCAGTCATTTTTACAATACAGCTATAATTACTGGATAAAATAAAACCAACTGCATGAAGAATATTGCAAGCCAGGACAGTCGAGTTCTTGACTGGATCACTCCAAGTACACAAATTGTACCAACCCCAAAGGGCATTAAACTTTGCCCTCTTGGTGAGAAGAGGTTGAATACTATCCCTTTTTGTGGGAACTACATCACTAATGCACCATAGCTGTTCACAGATTGTCTTTTATTTATGGCCTTGTAATTCAATGATGTTGGGCATACTTATGATCTAAGGCCATAGAACAAACATGGATCTTTGCCCTGGAAGGAACATTTTTACTTCCCAGGGCTATCCGTGGCTGTGTGCTAACGCGGTGAGAATGTAGCAACATAAAGTGAAGATATCGATTGCTTTATTATGCACAAGTTAGCACCTCTAAATCATTAATTGGGATCAGCATAAACAGGAATCACCTGCTTGACCTTGACACATGATTTCTATGACCCAAATCTCCAGAACAAATAGGCACATGAAACATACATCGGCAAAACCCATATCCTAGTCTCAGGTGCTGTTTTGAACCAATACTGAACCAGGTACTGAATACTATTACATGTGCTCAAAAGCATCACAATCAGATGTTTGGTATCAGTGAAGCCATATATATATATATATATATATGTCTGTGTGTGTAGGTAGGTTTTACAAAATATGCACTGGCAGACACAGGGTAATAACTTCTATATGTGATTCAAGTGTCTGTTGTAAAGAGCTGCCACAATCATGGGGTACAAGAGCCATAATAAACCATGACACAAACATACACTATGAATTGTTGCCAGGATAACAAGTGTCTGACTACCATTATTGATGAATTAAAAGTGAATCAGTGACAGGTTTGGTCGGTGAACTATGGAGGTCACAAAGGGTGGGTTGCCACCTACATGAATTATTCACAGCATGCAGCATGAGCACATGGTTTCAAGCATCTCATGTCGGGTTATTTGATGTGAGGTTAATCTGACAAATACAGTTGAAGCATATAGACTATCAATTCTGTATTTCTATGATTGGCCACTAAATTGTTTAGACTACCGTTGGGACAAAGTTAACAAATAACCTCTTTTTGTGCTTTTTTTTTAGGAGATAAAAATTATGCTCAATCCTGTCACTCACTTGATATTCTGTGGAAAAAAAAAATGAGATACAAAAAAATTATTTCAGATTGCCTGAGCCTCACTATGCCACAGAATGCAACAATAGAAGAATGCAAAATATTCTTAGATTACCTGAAGCGCTGACATGCATAATTTTCAAAGCTTGTTCACATGCAACTTGATGCCGCTCGCTGTCTCATAGTTCATATCCGTGTAGACTGGTTTCCTGCATACATGTAACTTGTGAACAGAATGTTGTGGTTGAGCCCAGATATATCAGATGTGGATTTTGTTGCTTTGGTGTTAAACCTGTGCAAGTCTTAATCATGTAGGATTGGTGCAATACTTCCATGGAGCAGATGATCCAAGCACTGAGGTGACTGCTCACTAGCATTATGCTTTCATATGTAGCCTGCTGTAAATTACTATTTGTTCATGTTTAAAAAGTTAGAGTATTTCCAATTGTTCAAAATTTGTTGGGTCTTAAATTTGTGAGTTAAAACACTGGAATAGGTGGTTAATAAATATGTTATATGAACTGACGCTTGCAGATTGAAGTGCAGAGCCTCTCAGGCAAAAATCACTCATTTTGAGAGGTAAATAAAAATAAAATATAAAGGTCAGAATTACATTAAGACCTCCTTGGCCAGGGTAAAAATATGACAACCCTTTGGTGACCTTGAAAAGCGGACAAGCTTGCTGAATATGGAATTCAACAAATCTTCCAGTGAGATGGCCTACGAGATGCTTTTACAGTACAAGTTTCATGGCAGTATACCCTACAGCTCAATTTGTTCATTAGTTATTGCACTGGCTAAGGAATTGGACAGGAGGATGTGAAAATTTGAAAGTCTCAGGATTTTTAGTGTTTTTAAATTTGTACATAATTATGACAGAATGAAGATACGTTCTACATGGCCAGGATATACATGTAAATCTTTTTAAGATTCTTTGTGAAACTGGGCTGCTGAAAATACTTAAATTTTTAAGTTTTAATATAAGGGGATTCATTTGAGCAGTAGGGTAGTATTTTGAGTGCAAAAGATTCCACTTAACTGACAGTTGCATATAAATTTATTAATTGAATTTTATCTTTGGCACTTAAAGAAAAAGTGTCTTTGTTTAGTGCACCAGAGAAGTATAATTGTAATATTATGATGGGGTATTTATATAACTGTTTGATGAACAATTTTCTTGTGGCCATCTGAAAGAAGTGTCATGGGGGGAGGGGGCATAATGTTTTGGGCTTGGCTTCTGTCCATCTGCCAGTACTTTTGTCTGGTCAGTGTTTATTGCTCAAATTTGGTACACAAGTACATCATAAGGCCAAGATGAACTGATTAGATTTCATGATGATTTTGATTGTTTATTTATTACTGTGAGCTATTCAGTGGAGAGCTTCCATCAAGTTTTTTGGAGTGCTTGGTCCAAGTCTGCACTTTCCACAAATTCTGTACATCAGAGCCACATAAGGTTATGTGAGGTGGCATGATGACGGTTGTGGTATATACCTGAGGATAGCAGAGGCATTTCCATAAATCTTCACAGTTGCTCTAGTCATGTCCCCTTGCAGCAGAAAGGTATATAGTAATCGTTTTTTCTGTCTGAGCATCCACACCTATGCTATTCATGTGTGGGCTATAATTTCTTGTCCTTTAATTAGATTAATGAAACTTAAATTAAACTAGGTCAAGTATCTGGGTCACAGTGACATATCTTTATTAAATCGTGTCAGGGCTGTAATTCTTACTTTAATAAAACTTCAAGCACACATATATATCTTGACCTAAAGGTGTGTCATGAAACAAAAGTAGGTCACTAGGTGGAGTATTTGGGTCACAGTGGTAGCCTATTTTATTGACTACGGTCATTCCAAAACAAGACTTGTGATTAGCAAGGTTATAAATGAGGCAAAGAGGCATGAATCCAGATATCTCTGATTGCTTTATAATTTTCATTGAGTTCATTCAGGCTGACAGTTTCATTTTAAATGGGCTAGGACTTTTTGAACAACCACTTTGTAGATTTACATGCATGTAATTCATTCAGGAGTCTGCACATTGTGTACATTTACATGGGTGCCATACATATATATATATATATATATATATATATATATATATATATATATATATATATATATATATATATATATACATGTATGTGTACATTATACCACAAATAGTGGGGGACAGCTTCTCTTAACCCTCTCTTGCTGCATCAATTGTCCAAAAGTTCCTGGCTGTAAATTGCCATCTTTTCACTTATATTTCATGCACATAGAAAACATTTTGGTAAGAATTATAGATAAGAGTCTGGCCCATCACACTACAGGTCAACAGCTTGCCTTGACTTGGGTTGGATGGAATGTGCTCAACCTGTGCCAAGGAAAGCCACTGGCTCAGTCTCATTCTGACCCGTCAAGGGTTAAATATATGCAACATTTTTACATTTTTGTCATGCATAATGTATGCATATTGAACAGTACACTGTGGTCAGACACAAATATTCTTTTATTAAGGCTGTAATGCACATTTACATATTAGACACTTTATATACCATATTGGCCATTCAACTTGATGGGTGATTTAATAGGGTATTTATTTGACAGTTGGCTATTAGAATGGTTAGTTCAGGTGGGAAGCTTGTTACTTCCACCCTTCTTCTTTTTTGTTTTTTGAAAGAAAGTGAATAATACAACATGTGTACTTTTTCATCTAGCTGTCCAATATCCTAGATGTTTCAAATTAACGTTAAATAGTGTTTATTCTTTTGACCGGCTGCATCACAGGATGTGTAAAATATTAAATTATAAACAATTTTCATCACATCTACACTTGTACAGTGAAAAAAGAAGGACTATATATGCTGTTAATATCATGTTATTTTAATACGAACGCCATTCAGTAAACAGTGTCACACTATAAGGTAAACTTGGCTGGCTGCAGTGCACTGCCGTGGCTCAGTCACTTAAGTTGTGAGAGTATATATGAACAAGAAGATTATACAGCAGACTAAACACCCATCATACAGTGGTAATTAGACCCATCATTTCATCCCCAAAACAGCATATGAAACCAACATACTGATGATTGCAGACATACTCCATGCAAGAAATGTATACTTATGGACAAAAGTTAGGCATATTAAGATGAAATACACTGATGTACAAAACTTGTGCAATAAGACAACTTATTAGCAGGAAAGAAGAATTGCAATACTTGAGGCCTTTGTGACCCAGATAAATGCACAACTGTCTGAATTAGGGGTTCAGAATGTGCCCGATTTATAATAGGCAATTTTATTTGGCCTTCATTTGAAATGTTGAGTTGGGTTTGTTACAGTTACAAATACAAGGCATAGCAAACAAACAAACCAAAGACATCTACCTTCATTTTCAAGTTGTTCCAGCACCAAGTACTGTATCCTAATAAAATATAGCACGATACAAGACAAATATAATGTAACCTCATTGAGTAACCCCTCCATTTGCTGTCATGCAGAAGGAGACGTATAAATATTTTACCAAGTGGAGTGTAATATGTACATTACATGTACTGGCATGTCAGTGTTCTGAAGTCAAGCAGAGAGCCCATTGGATTAAGGATTGGGTGTCCTGGCAGTGCAAGTCAAGAGGTCCTCCAAACCATAGTAACTTTGATGATAGCATGGTGCATGTGCAAGGGGGAGTAAAATCAGTTATCTACTGCTCTTCCCGCTAGACTTCAGCTGACTGTTGACATTTGAGAAAGAATTACTGCTCAATAAATGTGGCAATCAGAGTTTTCTCTTCGGCTTGTTCTATAGACTGTCCTGAACAATGCCATCATCCGGTGGTTAATCCGCTCTAGATGTGCATGTGTGATGAAATGTGTGAGGAGCTTGGTGTTCAAAGTTAGTTTTAGATGGCATCCTTCAGTTGGTGTGTGATGTTCATGACAGACTGTATACGTATCTCTGTGGTGTGACACTTTCCAATTGAGATTTCAAGGTATGCTTATTTTGTTTCATCAGGCAGGTCAATATACCTAGCAGATTGTGTGGGAAAGCAATTTATTTTGTGAAGGCTGAGAAAGCAGTCATTCTCTGGGTTTGTCATTGTCAGGGCATGGCACAAAACTTGGAAGAAAAATTCCCGAGATCTTGGTGCTGGAGAATCAGTTGGCACTGCGGGAAGGGAGAAAAAACAAAAACTGGTAAGTCAGAGGCTTTGGGTTGCTCATTTACCGAAGTCAATTTACAGAGTATAAAGCTGACTTATAGAGGACAAACACTGTTGCCTCAGAACCAAGAATTGGTCCTAAATAAATGACTTTTCCCAGTACTAAACTAAGGAGGCAGTGGGGGACTGATGTGTACAGTGCAGCCTGTGAACTCTTTCAGGGCCACATTTTGGACGGAGTCAGCAGAATGAAACGTCTTTTTACAAGGAACATGAATGTAGCACCATTATTATGAATGAGAGAAGTTCATTTCAAGTGGTTTGACTTGAGTGGCCATTGGCACTGAAAACTTAAAAGTGCTCATTTCCCTTACCTAACTGCAGGGTAGTTCAATAAGTACTGTAAGTTCAGCAGTTTCAGAGTGTACCGAGAATGTTTAACTGCAGTGTGCCATGAAGCTGCATGGTTTGTAATAAACATATTAAGTGCAATTGCAGTGTACACTTCAAATGTACTTCAGCTCTGCACATACTCAGATAAAGATGGACAGAAGCAGATGTGCTGCACAACAGATGTTGGTTTGAGGCACCTGAAAAATGCAAATTAAAACCTCGCACTCTCTTCCTGGGGAGTTTTACCCAGCTAGACTGCAACGTAAGTGCCCAACCCAAGCCAAAGCTGTTGGCTCAATCTTAAACAATTTGTTAATTCAGAAGTGTATATATATGCACAGTGTCCCTCTTCTGCAACAGAAGCATATCTACAGTAAAAGTAAAGTGTCATTTCTAATGCATGGGCAAGTGAAATGGAAGTTGAGTGTAGCTGCAGTGTAACTGGAATTTACTTGGGCAAAGGCTATGACAGACCGTCCATATACATGTAATAGAAAGACAGTCAAGTTAAACATAAAACACTTTCTGTTTGGATGAAGGCGGCAGACTGGGACTTGCTCTTATGTCAAGAGGATTTTTTTTTCTTCCGTTTTAAAAAAAACGGACAATTTCTTGCTCATATTTCTGCTCAAGCAAATCATATTGCCATCTGAACTGGCAACTGACAACAAAGTAAACAGCAGCCTGTCTTGACATGTATGCCCATGGATGCAATGACAAACATAGGCACTAAGGGGTCAGCCATTTTTATTAACATTTTCACATTCGTACATAGAGTACGCAGGGGGAGAGGGGGTCAGGATCAATGTATGCATTTAGCTTACTTTTAAAATGTTGGTCAAAATGTTGTGGCAGGACCTTAATAAAACTAGGTCACCAGGTTAAGTATTGGGGTCATTCATGGATCCATATAAGGTCAGTTGAAATTTAAGCTAGGTTCAGCTCTTCCCTCTCATCTTCTTGATCTTAGCTTATTTGAAGCTGCAACTGAAGCCTAAATCAAATCAGCTCAGGCTGGTACAAATTTTGGGATGAAGGAATCTAGGTCAGCTGTCTTAGTATGGGCTGTTCACACAGCTCTTTTATTCAACTAATTTGGCTGCACATTGTAAAGCAATAATCCTCTTTCATTCATTAACAAAATTTGTAACATGTGGGTAGGGGATATTGCTAGCATCTGGGGCAACCTGGCACAATAAATTTAAATAAGCAATTCCCGTATGATGATTCCAGCTAAACTGTAGCAGAAAAAAGTTACCAGACATCCGTATGTCATTCTGTACTATGGTAAGAAGACAGTCGTCAATTGTTTTTTTGCATTGCATGGCAAGTCATGCTACAGCTATAAGGGCAGGTGCAGCATGACATGGCTTGCCAGAGAATGCATCAAACACTGATGTAGCATGTTCATACTTAGGCTCAGTGTCAAGAATGTGGAAACATTAACGCAATATTTGTCTTAAATGTAGTTAAGTGCACAGAAAAATGAGGAACGAGTGAATACAATGGGCTAAGCAGATCTACAATGGCCAGTGATTGCAGCAAGTGATGCCTTGGTTGGTGGACAGACATTGCATGTAAACACAATGATTGCTATGTTCTGTGACACTCATCATATTGCAGGATGTGTCATGCGATGGTGTTGCTTGCTCATCACAATCCTCCATCAGTTAATCTGGCCACTTTCTGTGTGTCAGAAAAAGGATATTGAAGAAGCAGAAGTGATCTGTTAATTGGAGGATACCATTGGCTTGATGTATGCTGCTTTTCATAAGGCATCACATGCAATGACAACTATGGTGGGTAATATTGGTGTTAACTTGTAGGCATGGGTGAAAAAAATCATTCAGTGACAAAAAATGCCTTATGGTTGACTTTGTGGGACTTTTAATACAGGCATGGCAATCTCTATTAGCACATTACTGTGAGGTGCTGGTAATTTTCTTTTGGGATCGGTCTATAATTTCCTAATACGTTCTACAAAGGAACTTGCAATTTAAGGGGCACACAACCTTTTGTACAGCTTCCTTCCTAAACAGCTAAGGCATCTTCTTGTAATGTGTTCCTTGGTTGGGTGTAATTGTATGTGTTCAGCCATTTAAACCCTATAGTAGGTCATCAAGAAAGAATTTTTTTTTTCAGTCAATTTTTCTTTTGTCATAATTGGACTGTCAGAAACCTTAATGTAGCATGAGATACCTTTATGTGCACATAATCTATTGACATGGTTTGCAACATCGTGACAAGGGCGACACTGTACATGCTGAACCACTTGGCTGCTAGGCCTGTCCCTGGCAGCTTCCATTACTGCACAAATTCATAGCTACTCCTTGTCACCACCCATGTGCTAATTTGCTGATTCCCTCATCGTTATCTTTTCACACTGATTAAGGCCTTTCACTTCAGTCAGTTGAACCTCCTCCTTACTTTGGTGCCACCCTGCTGTCAAAGTCCTTACACTACCACATTGTTTCGCATCATCAGCGCAAGTGCATATCAAAGGAAATGCACGGCTGACAAATTTTCCATGGCTGACTTTCCTATTGCCTGCGAAGCAGACTCTGTTTTTTTATGTTCTGATGTTTATGTACTTTGCTGGAGGTAGAAGGCCTGCCTTGCAGACAAACTTCTAAAATGTAAAAGGTATGCACATTAATTGTTAGGCATCATATCAAATGACAATTTAAAATATACCAGAAATGCATACTAATTGTCAAACCTTCCAAATTACACCAGGAGTATACACTCATTCTAAAATTGTCTAATTTTCCCAGACAGTACATGTCTACATACTTGGCCTCAAACCTTGTAAATTATACTAGGGATACGTATTGGTCTCAAACCATTTAAAGTATACCAGAAATACTTATTTGGTCTCAAACCTTTTAAGTTATATGAGGACGATATACTTATTCTCAAACCTTGTAAATTGTACCAGAAATACTTACTTGGTCTCAAACCTTCTAAGTTATATGAGGAGCATATACTTATTCTCAAACCTTGTAAATTATACCAGAAATATTTAATACTTGGTCTCAAACTTTCTAAGTTATATGAGGAGGATATACATATTCTCAAACTTTGTAAATTATACCAGAAATACATACTTGGTCTCAACCTTTTTTTATAATACCAGGAATACATAGTAGATCGTAGACCTTCTAACTTATACCCAGAGTATATACATGTACATGTACTCCGAGTCATTGTCAAAGTTTCCAATTTTTACCAGGAGTAGATATGGACTGTATGGTTCTCAAACCTTTTCAGTTGTATGCGGAATACATACTGGCTTTGAAACCTTCTAAATTATATCAGGAATACATACTTGGTCTGAAACCTTCTAACTTAAGATACCTGAGGAACATACACTTGCTCTCAAAGTTCTTGTTTTATGATACCAGCAATATATGTACCGGTACATGCTACATGTATATCTCAAACCTCCTAAATTATACCAGGAGTATATATATACATGTACTCATTCTCAAAGTTTCTAATTGTTTTCAGGAGTATATATACTGTATGGTTCTCAAACCTTTGAAATTATACAAGAAATACATACTGGTTCTCAAACCTTCTAAATTTTACCAGAAATACATACTGGTTTTGGAACATAAAAATTATACTAGAAATATACTAGTTCTCCACCAAATTACACCAGGAATATCACTTGTTTTAAAAAGCATGACTTACTTAAGTACCAACATGCCTCCAGTCATCTCAGTCCAAATGTTAGTTGACAGGCAGTGAAAAACACACTTACTTTAGATTAGCTTTGCAAGCTCCATCTGCTTATGAGGACTAATCTGAATATGTGTCTGTGTATTTGTGAATTCCAGCTAGTGTGATCAGGGAGATTTGTCGTTATAGTAATATCCTAGAATGAGCTAAACTTGCACTAGGACAAATGGGCTGCACATCCCTGCTGTCTCATTAGACAGATCTTGCCTGAAGGTGGAACTTATTCCTCAGTCTTAAAACATTCACAACATGAAGTTGCAGTGTTGGCTGCATGTACATAAAATTGCCCAGTTGCCTGTAAAGTCCCAAGATAAAATGAAAGCCCTTTGCATAATTCATCTCCCAGTGGTTATATGTGGGGTAGAATAGCCACTGGTAATTTATCAGGTTTCTGTTTTAGGGCTCAGCAGTTTAGACATGGAATTGCATGAAGTGCCCCCCTCATCTAAATAAATGCACAGTGAATGTACAAGTTATATACTGCTGACATGGGCAGCGTGCTTGTTAAAACCAACAATTTGAAGTCAAGTGGATAAGTTACATGCATGTGATTTATTGCATGCACATGAGGACCTTGTACAGTCGACTGGATGTGGTGATTATTAAGTAATCACTATGTTTCTTTTTAAGTGAATAGCTTCGTAAAAATTTGGCTGTGGCTGGCATTTTGCTTCAGATGAGAGAAGATGAAGCATACTTGCTTGGTAGTTCATGCAGTTGACTGCTTGTTCAAATGGGTCCTATGCTCATAAGCATGTTACACTGATCTAGAATTTACTCCGAGCAGGTCCGTTGGGTGTATCAGCATGTATGTATGTTGCCATTAACTCATTCCATACCAGTCCCTGATATTTACGTATATTTACCACGATTTAAGATGACGATTGGATATTTAAATTCTTCATGAAAAGAGCTTTCATTCAAATACCAACATGCCTATAGTCTTAAGTCAGTGGTTCTGGCACTGCCTGGCAAGTCATGCTACAGCTGCCGCAAGGGCAGCAGCAGCATGACTTGCCAGGCAGTGCCAGAACCACTGACCAAGGCCTGTCACCATAGTATGGAATGAGTTAAAGGAAGCTTGACCACTGAAATGGCTTTCAACATTGTGGACTTACTGCTATAATAAATGATGTGACTTGACTGGTTCGACGTACTTCCTTGGCAACTGATCCTGCACTGTGGTGGCCCGGCAGTTTGATATATCAAAAGCATGTAACAGGTATAACATGGTTATTATATTATGCACAGTTATAGTCTCAGAGCAGGACACCCACATGGCTGGCTCCATAAATTATTCAATCGGCCAAATTTGTCCTCAGAACAAGGATTTGCACTTATATGAATATATACAATTACTGGACAAAAAATGGTCTCCTGTAGTTGCTCTGTCCCGTTGTTGGCTGTGCTGAGATAATGCTTTTACATTGTCATTTTTGAGCCATTGCCACAAGATGATCTGAGAGACTTTATTTACAAGTTTGTTATGAATACGGTGTAGTGTGTCAGCTACAGTGCCACAACATCACTGCAATCAATCAAGCTTCATGTGTTGTGGCAATAATTAAGTGCTATACTTGCATATGCTATGATTGATCTGTATAGTGAAACTTTGCATACACAATGCCATGATGTAGCAGTAGTGAGGTTGTACATGTATGTGCTGCAATGTGGCTGTAATGAAGCTTTATGCCATATTGTTACTGTACTAAAGCTTTTCATATATGTGCTGTAATGTGGCTGTAATGAAGCTTTATGCCATATTGTTACTGTAATAAAGCTTTACATGTACATGTATGTGCTGCAATGTGGCTGTAATGAAGCTTTATGTCATATTGTTACTGTAATAAAGCTTTACATGTACATGTATGTGCTGCAATGTGGCTGTAATGAAGCTTTATACCATATTGTTACTGTAATAAAGCTTTACATGTACATGTATGTGTTGCAATGTGGCTGTAACGAAGCTTTATACCATATTGTTACTGTAATAAAGCTTTACATGTACATGTATGTGCCGTAATGTGGCTGTAATGATTTAAAGCTTTATGCCGTATTGTGGCTGTAACAAAGCATTACATGTACATGCTTTAGTATAACTGCAATTGAACATTTAATTTGCCTGATTTGATGACTTATTACAGTTATACTCACATGATTTCCATGTCATCTATTGTTCAAAACATGGAGCAAATGCAACCATGGAACCTGTTGGATATATTTTTAACCTTCAGCACATAAAGTGTTGGAGGGTATGGTTGTCCACTGTGTCGTCTGTCAATCCATCTTCTCAACATTACCATTATATCTAAAAAAGTATTCACCACAGCTGTACCAAATTTTTATCAGAGATGCATCTTATGATGGACCAGGTTCCTGATGAAAACTAGCGTCATTTTATTAATTTGTAACTTTTTATGAAACTTTTAAAGTATTTATTTTAAGGCTATCTGAGTGGCGCATAAGGGGACGACGTTACTATAATATCTAAAAAAATATTCACCGTAGCTTTACCAAATTTTTGTCCCACAAGAATCTTTTGACTGACCAGGTTTCTGTTGAAAACCAGCACCTCTGATTATTTTTAACTTTTTTTTTTTATAAAACTTTTAATGTATTTGTTTGAAGGTCGTCTGAGTGGCATCAACCCTGAGGAAGTTACTGCGACATCTCAAAAAATAGTGACCACAGCTGTACCAAATTTTTGTCAGAGATGTGTCTTATAATGGACCAGGTTCCTATCTAAAGCCAAGTTCCTCTTTGTATTTATAAATATTTTATGAAACTCTAAAATATTTATTTCAAGGCCATCTGAGTGGCACACAAGGCGATGAAGTTACCATAATATCTCAACAAGAATCCATTGCAGCTTCACCAAATTTTCATCAGAGGTACACATTATAATAGGCCAGCTTCCTATTGAAAACCAGCTTCACCTTATTATTTTCAAAGCTGTTATGAAACTTTTGAAGTATTTATTTGAAGGCTGTCTGCATGGCACACAAGTCGATAATGTTACCATAATATCTCAAGAGGGATTCATCACAGCTTCATCAAATGTTTGGTGCAGTTACACCATATAATGGGATCTGTCTGAAATAGATTTACTTCCAAATACTTCTGTGTATTACCCTACGGACACCTCCAAAATTGCTCTTTCATTTCACACACAACAATATGGAAGTTGTATGTAAAATGTTCTACTGCGAAGTCTCCAAAAAAATAGAACAAAATGCAGAATTGAGGAAAAAAGATTGTGGGTGCTGATGGTAATCCATTCTCTGAATGCTATTTTTAGGGATTTAAAAAAAAAGTGTGATTATATTTCTTTCTTTTATTTTCAAGCACTGCTAATCAAATTATAACTTTTTTGTGCAAGTTTTAGACATACCTACATCATATACATGTATGTGACCTAGCTGTCTTTTGTCTGAACAGATTAAGAAGCGAAAAGAGTTCTGTGTCTTGTGAAAATGACTGTTCATAATTGCAAAGCTAGAGAAAAATGCACTGCATCAGAATTGTGATTTCCACTTATGAGTAAAGCTTAGGTGTACATTAGGCTGATCATGTTTTCCCCCTTTTGAAGTAAGAACAGAGAACACTTTTTCATCTGCTTGAAAACATGCCTTGCAGAGACATCATAGGATAACCATGTCTCTTTCTATGCTTGTGGTAATAAGGTTATGGAGTGGGAAGTCTGTGGTGTTACATTAGGTTTAGTACATACTGCCCAAGGCATGTCTTGTCTACATATGCCACTCCAGACCGAAGAAGTTGACATCAGCGTGAGAAACCTTGTGTTTGTTGAACAGGTACACAGATGTTGGAGTACATAGAGATGTCCATGTACAGCATAAAAGCCATTGGTCAGGTGCTTGAAATTGAAAGCCTGCAATAATATTAGTCCACTGGATTCCTTTAAACTGTAAAGTTGCATATTAGCAAAAAATTTTGAAAAAAAATTACAACCATCCTGATCAATTTTGACAGGAAAGTGGTTTGAAATGGAGTTGGTCTTAAACCTAAGCAGTGCATGGTGACCCAGTGTGTGCCGGTACAGTCAATTAACAAGTTTGCAGTGTTACTGTGTCCATATGCCACAATACTTTTGTGACTCTTAATCATGTCTGGGTGCCAACCCAGACATATTGTTTTTCCTTGGGTTCTTTATTAAGGTGTGTGTGTCAACACACACTTTAATAAAGAAGTGAATTTAAAACAAAAGTTACAGCAATTTAAATTGTGCTAATTAGCAGCATTTTAAATTTTAAATCTTTACTATTTACAAAATTATTATAAATACAGATGTCATTTCAATTTTTACCAGGGGGTTATTGACCCTTGCTCATGTAATAAATCTAAAAATAAAGTTGTAGTAATTTAAATTATGCTATTTAGCAGTATTCGAAATTTTAAAACTTCAATATCTTCAACACTATTATAGATAGAGATGTCATTTCAAGTTGTACTAGGGGGTTATTGACCATTGTGCAAGTAATGAATTAAAAACAAAAGTTGTAGCAATTTAAATTATGCTAGTTAGCAACATTCGAAATTTTCAATCTTGAAGATCTTAAACACTATGGCAGATAGAGATGTCATTCCTACTTCTACTTGTTAAATATATATGTAACTTCAAAGCTATAATAGATAGAGATGCCATTCCAACTTCTACTTCTGTGTTATGGACTAGTTGTACATTGCCATACCAACATGATTTGAAAACACATACACTGATTTGCTATGCAGCAAATCATCTTTTCTAGTTTCTTTCTTGCTTTCCATGGCGCCCAAATTTGTCTGGAGTTTTTCTCCGATGCGAGTATTATTCTCAAAACTACCCAACTTGCCATGGTGATGGATCTACAAATGAAATTGTGTGTATCGTGTGGAATAGTCATGATGTTGAAAATTAGGCAAATGAGGGGCAATTTAAAATGTTAAAAGCTCCATATCTTCCAAACAATTGCAGATAGACATAAAATGTCAATGTGCATGTTTAGGTGTGTGACACCTGCCAAAACAGTGGACAGTAAATGAAAGTTGTGGAATTTCAAATTATGCTAAGTAGGGGCATTGAAAAATTTAAAAATTGAATATCGCCAAAACTATCATAGATAGAAATGCCATTCCAACTTCAAATTGTAGGTTTGGGGCAAAGCCTCATCCAATGAACCATGAACCAAAGTTGTAGGATTTGAATTTATGCAAATTAGGTGAATATGGAAAATTTTAATCTTGTATAGCTGGAAGACTATTATAGACAGAGGTGTCAATGCAACTTCAATATAAAGGTTTGTAACATAGCTGCATCTAATGAAGCATAAATTAAAGTTGTACAATTTTAATTTATGCAAATAAAATGAATACACAAAATTTAAATCTTTTTGAACAACTTCAAAACTATTGTAAAAAGAGGTGCCATCCCATTTCAATTTAAAGGTTTGTAACATAGATTCATCTAATGAAACAAAACTGTAAAATTTTAATGTATGCAAATTAGGCGAATGCACAAAATTTAAATCTTAAATAACTTCAATACTATTTACATAGAGGTGCTATTCCAACTTCAATCTGTAGGTTTGTGACAGTTGCATCTAATGAACCATGAACCAAAGTTGTAAAATTTTGATTTATGCAAATTAAGTGAATACACAAAACTTAAATCTTGAGTAAATTTAAAACTATTATAGACAAAGGTGCCATTTCAACTTCAATCTATATATTTGTGACATAGGTGCATTCAATGAACCATGAAACCAAGTTGTAGGATTTTAGTTTATGCAAATAATGTGAATACATAGAATTTGGAAATCAGGCAAATACAGAAAATTAAAATCTTGAATAGCTTCAAATTTACTGTAGATAATAGTGTCATTCAAACTTCCATTTATGTTTGTCACAAAGCCACATCCCATAAACCAAGAACCGAAGTTGTAGCATTTTAATTTATACAAATAAGGCCAATACACAAAATTTAGATTATGTTAAACAATAGCAAAGTGTAGCCTTTCAAACTGTTCTGACTTAATTTGATGGCACCCAGACAGATTTGCTGCAAAGCAAATCTTTTCTAGTTTTTATACTGTAATAAGCTTTGTGCAAAAATAAATCCTCATTAATGACTATGTTGGCAGCTGCTATCTCAGAAAGATTATGCAAAGTCAGTTCTCACATAGATCTTATAAATATATACACACACTGGGCAACACATGTACCCATGCATGTATTTTATGTTCCAATATCCAAATCGGGGACTGTACTGGGGTTGAAGCATCTGTTGCCATTATGTTAGCAGCAGATTATTTACTCTTTGTAGCAGTCTGTGGTCAAAGATTAAAACCGAGATCATTCAATCTGTGTTGACGTTATGCCAATAGATGACATTGATCTTCCATGTTCGTGCAGCTGAGCAAGGAGCCAAGGGGGGTATCGTGATGTTACAGGGTTGCATGGTTCAGTCTTTTGGCAGGGAGTGCTTCTGGTTTAAGGTTTTGTTTTAAAAAAATCATGTCTATGAGTACAGTGATTGCAAATAACAATACACAGTTGTTACTAAGCAGCAGCCCAACATGTAATAATACTACATGTACTTTTGAATTCCATTCTAGAAAGTGATAATTCACCCTGAAACAAAGAATAATGACTGATAGATGAGCTTTAGACTGGTATGAGAAAGAGATTTTATACTTTGTGTTAGGCATAATATGGGATGTGAGCTGAGGATAAATTTAATTTCTAACTTGTCTGTTCAGTATATGACCAGGCTGGCGAAAGACTAATTGAAATATACTCTTCATGACTCTAAATTTAAGCTTCCCAGCTTACCATATAATTACCATTGTTGATCACATTAATACTGTCGAGTACTGATGCCAGTTCATTCAAACAATGGCATGCAATGACTGATCAAACTATATCCAACTTGGTTACAAATATTATATATGAATGTTTCCTAGTACTATTTTTATTTTGCCTAGTTTATGTATGTCAGGTCAGGGGTGCTGCTGGTAGTGATATATAAATGTCTCTTAAATGCTTGAGTGCTGTTTTTTGTGTCTTGTATATGGTTGTGCAAGATAAGAGGGTTTGAGTATAAGAGATTATTTTAACCATATTTTTGTCACTTTACACTGTAGTGTTATATATTGCACAGCTTTAAGTATGACTGTCAAACAGATGCAGGTGTAATTTACCAAACAAAAATATCTTTCTGTTCTTTTTCAAAATGGTTTTGGCTCACTGTTCAGGTATAACACCTTGATTACGCTAGTATAATGGGTCAATCAATTAATGTATTTTTTTCTGTATGAAACATAGACTGGTTAGTGTTACCTGACGCTACATGTATATGGTAGATTATAAGTGTAGTGTAATTACCATTGTTGATCACCTTCATACTGTGGAACACTGATGTTATTAGTTACCCACTCGTTGACTGGGTAATACAACGATCATTTCCCACAAAGGGAACTGGTATTGCCCGAGGCAGTAGACGCCCAGGGTAATACCAGTTTCCTGAGTGGGAGTTGACCACTGTATCACCCAGTCAATCAGTGGGTGATAAATTTATCACAATTTTTGCAAAATTTCACCACAAATAAAATCACAACACAACATATTTATTGTAATTTTTTCCCCGTTTGCCTGTTTTCTTTTCCTCTGCCATTTATCTTGCAGCTGTCATCTGCTATGTACTGCCTACTTTGTAATAGCATTCTCTGCCACTAGGTGGTGACGTGCGGAATTTCCACATGCCTGGTATTACTACAGTAATAGCATGACCTACACTAAATGCGACAAGTACCTCACAGCTATTAACCAATCAGATGCCTAGAAATTTCATCAAAACGGGATAATACATGGTACTTTTATGTGGGCCGATTCTCACATCAGGTTTTTAATCCTCTGCTGGAACCCAGGAATGACTAGCCTAATTGCACCTTCCAATTGTCCATCTGTTTGGGTAGGCCATCATTAACTCGAAGACTTACAGCTTCCAAACTTGGTGTGTGCATACTTCTTTGGATAACAGTATGTTGGATCCCAAAATCAGGGCACCTTGAACTTTGACCCCATCATAAGAAATGCTTGTCTTGGCAATATGACATGCACTGTCAGAACAACTGAGACACTTGACCTCCACATGTTCCAGTAAGGAACCCCCACGTATTGCCACACAAGATGACTGCATGCCCTTCATTGTTGCAAATTAATTTGCTTTTGTTACAATAGTGACAAATATATATACAGTGTAGGTCAGAGGTCATACAGATATATTATGATTAGGTAAAGCTTTGTCTGTGATTAGTGGAAGAGCCTCCACCAAGCATGTACTATTTTGCAATCCAACATATCAGCAGTGCATGGTGGCAAGTTCTCATATCTTTGACAACAGGGTGCTGCCTGTGAGAGCACAGCAAGACCTGAACTGACTGTCACCAGTACAGTGCAGTCAGCAAGCAGACGTCTTATTATTTATTTTATTTTATTTTATTTATTTTTTTGTTCACCAGCCAGGATGACTGCATGTCAAAGTGTCCATATTCTAAAATAAATACAGGATGTGATGCCATGTACTATAGCAGATCACCAGTCCTTGGGGACCAATGACACACTGGGTTTTGGCTTGTGTGCTATTGCTCCCCTTGGACTGCTGAAGTAGCTGCGATACAGAACATGGCACCACCTGCTATTTCTTTTTTTTTTGTAATGAAAAGTGCATCACGTGTATATGATATGATCACTTGAAATGTTTGCATGACAAATATGTCAAGAGTGAGTCAGACTTTTAATTATTGTCATTAAATAACTTTTTATTTTGAGAAATATCATGGAAAATATCCAAATCTTCTTTGTCATGACAAGAGAAGGATTTCTGTGTAATTTATATCTTTTTTTTCCATAATTGAAGAATGGATGTACATGTATGGAGTTATGCACTTACATGCACCAGTTTACATGGCAGATGACTGTAAAGTACTTATAAGGTTGTAGCATGCTGCTGAGACATTGTACAAATTAAACCGTTATGCACCTTGATAGACTTGATTTTTGCATGTGTTCGTCCCATTGCCTGTCTTTGAGTATGCCACAAATCCAAAGTCATCGCGGTCTGACATGATAGGTGCACTGTGAAACCTGTTTGATGAGACCACCTGTATGACCCCTGTGACAACTGGTCTCCTGTGATGGAGGTTCCCCTGTGACAGTTGGTCTCCCAGGAAAACTAAAATTGAAGTAGGACATGTATGCTGGTGGGGAAAACCGGATGGTCCCTGTTGCAGGTGGGCCTCTTAGCAGCTTGAGATAGGTGCATAGGTAGATTTGACTGTAGGATATTTGTTCTCTTCCAAATCAAGGGAGCTGTGGCCACTACTCACAAGAAGCCATATTATATTACTGAGGCCTGAGAAGCCATGCATCTCTGTGACAGGAGATTATGATAGGTCCCCACCCTTGAGTTGGTGACCTGTGCATGAAGGCATGGATCAGCTATGTAAATCAAAGGAGAAAGATGACCACTTAGATGAACTCAGTGGTTTGTTAAGGCAGAAGGATATAAAGCCATGTTTTATAATCAGAATGCTATGGTCTGAGAGCCAGGTAGACTGTGTTAACGTGGAAGCCAGACAATAGCCATGAGTATAAAAGGTCAATGTCCTATTCACAGGGAGGCTTAACAAGGTCAGTTCAGCTTTCGCATGGTTGCACCATTATCAAGACAAAATGAGCTGAGGCTGGTGCAATCTGTTCCTTGCTGTGAAATGGCCAGTGTAACTTAAGTGTCACAAGTATCCAATGTAAGCCAGGACTTGACAATGGGATTTTTCTTAGATGACTTGCCCATTAAGCAATTTTCAACAAGTCTTAGCAAGGCCAATACATTTATGCCTGTTGGCCAATAAATTTTCACTTGTCCCAATCTGAAATCTACTTGTTGATCATAGGTGATTGTGCAGTTGTAAATATCAAACCTTGTAAACATTCAGAGTCTTGATTTTTGGCCAATATCTTCTGCTTTTGTTTTCTAACCTCCTTGTATTTTTAGCTCAGCTGACCGTCAGTCAGCTGAGCTTTTGCGAGGGTCTGTCATCGGTCGTTCCGTCACTATTTCAAAGGTTGAGAGGACCGGTTTAAAACCACCAGTTGCCTTTTGTGGGTGACTGCCTGTCTCAAGTCAGGAGTGAAATTTGCTTCCTCACATTGGTATTGGAAGATGAATGTTGATGCTTTGGTAACTCTGGAATCTCTTTGCTGTCATTGTTGGGTTTGATGTTTATGAATATGGGTCATGTTTTTCTACACAAGTGTATCATAGTAGAGACGTCCGTCCACAATTCACATTTTCAACTTCTTCTCCAAAACTGTCAGCCAGATTCACTTCAAACTTGGTGGGGATGTGCCTTGGATGGGTCTCTACCAAGTTTGTTCAAATAGTCATGCTCCATTGATTTTTGCAATTTTTATGATTTTTTTTCTTTTTGGGGGCAAATCTTAAAAAATCTTCTTCTCTGAAGCTGCTCACCCAATTGCTTTGATATCACACATGGACACTCCTAGGGACTCCCAGTTCTTAATTTGTTCACCAGGTGGGGCGGCGATTTTTAATTTTTTTTAATGATTTTTTGTGTGATTTTGCTACTTTTGATTTCTTCTCCAGATTAAGCTCAAACTTGGTGGATGTGTTCCTGGTGGAAGGGTCAAACAAAGTTTTCACCAAGTGGCACTGCTGTGGATTCCTGATTTTTAACAATTTTTTCAATTCAGGCACTTATCAGGGCAATGCAGCTTTGCTATTGATTACTATGCAAGTCAATGGGCATTCTAATGGTAATTCACATTTTTACCTTTTCTCCAAAACTGTCATCCAGATTGACTTCATACTCGGTGGCAATGTACCTTGGGTGGGTTTCTACCAGGTTGTTCAAATGGTCACGCTTCAGTGATTTTTTTTCTTATTTTGGACAAATCTTAAAAAATCTTCTTTTCCACAACCACTCATCCAATTGCTTTGATATGAGAAAAGAACACTCCTGGGGACTCCTAGTTCTTAATTTTTCACCAGGTGGTGCTGCAATTTTTTTTCAAATGTTTTATGACTTTTTGTGTGTTTTTGATACTTGTAACTTCTTCTCCAGATCCTTTACTCAGATTAAGTTGAAACTTTGTGGATATGATCCTTGTGAAAAGGTCAAGCAAAGATGTTCACTAGGTAGCACAGCTGTGGATTCCTGATTTTTACCATTTTTTTCAATTCGGGTACTTATCGGCAAATGCACCTTTTCTGTTGCTTACTATGCAAGTCATTGGACATTCTAATGGTAATTCACATTTTGGACATCTCTGAAGACACTGTCATTTAGATTCACTTTAAACTTAGTGGCAATGTACCTTGGATGGGTCTTCACCATGTTTGTTCAAATGGTCAGAATCCAGTGTTTTTTTATTTTTTATGATTTTTTTCAAAAATCTTTAAAAGTTTTAATAGGAAAGTTTAACGTGGGAGTCTCTTGTAATGGTTAGGACTTAAACAATTTTGACCACATTTGTGCCAAACTTGGCAGGGATGTACCTTTTATAAGTGTCTACATATTTTGTGCAAGTGGTCATGCTCTAGTGATGTTCGGACCTTGACCTCATTCCCAAAGATCACAGGACAACTGACACGAAATTTACTGTTCACTTGATAACTTGAGATCTGTTTTGAGTTAGGACCTTGATGTTGCACATGTTAATGTTTCTCTATGAAGGTCATGCTACTACAGTACATGAGTGACCGTGACCTCATTTCTGGGGTCACAGTACAACATACATGAATTTTACTCTTCACTATAACTTGAGAACTACTTGAACTGAAACCTTAATGTTGTACATGTTAGTGTTTTATAAAGGTCAGACCTACTCAGGACATGGGGACCTTGATCCTATTCCAAGTTCACAGAGCTGCAAGTGTGATGAATGTCTAGATCAGCTGAGCATAGGCTGTTCACACAGCCCTCTTGTTGAGTCCTAATTTAACTGTAATCTTCCTAAGCCTCATATGTATCTTTAATAAACTTTTAACCCGTAAAGTGCTAATCACATGCTATAGTCATTTTCTCATTGCCGTTTAACATATAATGGTCAAAAGATTCAAATTTCTCATGAAGATACCTTTCATTCTTATACTCAAACTCTAAAGCAAAGAGTAGTCTTTAGTCAACAGCTTTCCTCGGGACACTGCACACACTGTGCACAAAGTGTCCTAAGGAAAGCTGTTGACTCAATCTTAAATCAGCGCTTTAAGTGTTAATATGTGTACATTAATGTTTTTACATAAAACCATAACTGTTAATACAACTTAATCCAGTACTTTCCTGCTGGTGTCCTTATCAATATGTTTACAATTTTCATAATTTTTATGCCAACAGACAACTAAGGGGAGAATCATACACAGACAGACATGGAATAAATGAATACTAAGACAGCTGGACTTGACTTTTTTATGAGTAACATAATCATTATTTCTCTTAAACATTATCAACTCAATGAACTCATAAGATCATAACTATAGTATGATGTCACTTCCTGTTGCTACAGGAAGTTCTCATGACTCCTTTTTACAGTACTTAACAATCCAATTGTTACAATAAAATTGGCTGCTGTGGTCCCCTGAAGAAGGTGTCACAGATGACACTAGTTAATTATAAGTTGGAAAGGGTAAAAGCCTATAGGTTTGTGGTTATATGTTTATTTTCAGTCTGGTGGGTAGATCTGCTGGAGATGTATCACATGTTTGCCTTAGGACTTTGACATCTCCCCAGGTGCATCCTTTGTAGATCCAGACTGGCATCTCCTGGAGTGACCACCCAGACGAGTGTTGTAATGTCTACATTTATAGTTGGCTTTTTCAATGTTTTTGTTAACCTGTCTTCTCTCTTACATCGTGGCTATTATTCCATGCAATGGGCTCATGCCTTAAATCTTTATTCATTAATGATGATAACATATGATAATAGCATAGGAGTGCCTGTGTTGTTTATGTGCAAGTAATATGACAAAGACAAAGCTTGAAGCTCTCACATCATATCTGTGTACATAGAGTGGATCATCCATTATGGAAGGCTCTGTTAACATATTACTTTGGACAGCTTGTCTTCAAACTCGGGAAAAGGACAAAGCTTATTGTCCCTAAAATACACCAGCAAAAAAGAAATTAAATAAAATAAGAAAAAAAAAAAATATATATATATATATATATATATATATATATATATATATATATATATACATGTATATACACATTTGTTTATATACATAGAGAGAGCGAGAAAGAGACAGATGGATGGGTGAATGGAGGGAGATAGGGAAGGAAATATATCCTGCAAACATGAAAGGATGCATGAACATAGCAAAACAAAACAAAGACTTTTTATGTGAAAGAAAGAATACCCTTAATAATAGAATGGCCCACAGACCTATCAGGACAAATAGGACAATATAGACATGTACCATATATGTATGTATGTATGTATGTATGTATGTATGTATGTATGTATGTATGTATGTATTTAATTTAAATTTCTTTTCTCTATTTCCCTGTGGACACCACACACCATTTCTGACAGATATGACATAATCTGTCATGTAACAATTGCCTAAGATTTCCTTCTGTTGTCTCATGAACACATTTCTTATACAATTTAGCATAATGAAATATTTCACACTTATGCAATCCCGCATAATGAAATATTTTACAATTCCAAGAAAAGAACATGTTTCTGGGACCCTTCCCTGGGGAAGTACTCTCTGTTTTCTCCCCTCCCTAGCAATGTATTTGTTTACGTCTGATTCACACCAATCCTGTCACGTGATTCATGTATATCCAGCCAACAAGTCAGTTTGAGGGTTGGTCTAAATCTTGTACCATGTACTTGAAATTACGTTTATACCAAACGTAACAAACGTTACTAAGGGCATGTCACCCTTAGGTATATAAGTCGCCACACGCTACTGGTACACACAGTCCCTGAAGAGCCCAGGTCGGGCGAAACGCGTCAGACTTTTATTAAAATCATAGTTTGATTTTAACACTTCTAAGCCATCTGGTACTTGCCAGGTCATGTTTATTTACCATATACATGTATATATGTTTACAAAGGGAAAAATCATCTTCTTAGGAAATTATCATGAGGATATTAAGATAAAAAGCAAACAATTAGTCACCATATGCATTGGACTCGCCAGTTTTATCTCGGTACCCTGCTCATTCCATTAAAACTAGCTGCCCATTGCATTTTATGCTTTTTATGCATGGCAGAGTGCACATGCACTTTGTTATTTAGATCTGTCAATGTCTTTACAGTACATAGACAGGATAACCAAAATGTAAACACTGCATGTAAATATTTACCTGCTGGTACATGTGTAGCTGTTAGGTCTAATCACTTTGTACAAACACAATATTTACAATTCAGGTGATGCGGGGTTACTATGTTAAGTTGAGGGGACAGGAAAGGTTTTAATGGACATGGATTTGATTCCAAATACATGTATCTGTAAATCAACTTATCATTGATGATCCCTCCACCATAGCCACATATCAGTTTTAACCCCATCAGTTCCAATTTTGGAAAACCTGGATGTGCTCTAAATTGACATATGAACAACACTAGATTGCTAAATTCTGGGCTTGTGCTAGAGATTTGATTTTGTTAGCCAGTTTGGCTAAAATCACGTAAATCTTTTAGTCAAACTTTAATTTCATTAGCCAAAATCAACTTACATCTTCAAACATTTTGCACCTAATGGGCGACAGTTCGATGATAAAATAATAGATCTGATTATGAAGCTGCAGAATGACAATTATTTTTAGCCAGTTTGGCTAAAAAGTTGTACATTCTTTTAGCCAGATTCCACAATCATTTGCCTATGGCTAATGGATAGCGCCAGCCCAGAAATTCTTTGTAAACTGACCTTTTCTTTCAAATACCCACATGCTTATTACAGTTCCCTATGGGAGCAAAGACCATACAAATGGTTCAGGTCAACACCTTTCCTTGACTCATTAACACACGAAGGAAAGCTGTTGACTTGGCCAGAACCCGGCATTGAGAGAGTCCAATGGGGGGCCATTGTTTGCTATAAATAAAGCGGTTCACTGAGTGCACTTTGATCCTGTAATATCAGCCTCTTTGGTTGTTTTTGTTTTTCACACTGGTTCACCTATTGTATATGATGGTGCATTGTAAACTGCAGCAGATGACACGTACCATATTATATCTTTCAATGTACATCAGTTTTGTTTGTGGTTTTGGGTGGCAGGCCACCATTCCCTATATGTATAAAATTCACTGTAATACCATGACCAAAGAGGTGTGAAGGTTCCACAGGTTCAGGTTGTCCGTGTTTCTTTCATTTTCTGGTGCTCCAGGACACACAATGCATATGTACCAAAGAGGAATCTGCAAACCAGGCTTATTGTTTTACATCGTTCAAAATCAATATTTTATGCACTTAACTTGAGCTCTTAGCAATAATCATGGTAATACATGTATGTACCCGTGGCTCTCTCAATGAGAAACCACCTGCCTTTTAAGACCGTATTTGTGTATCAGGTTCCTATATTGTTACTCTTTCCATTTTACTTGACCTCCATTGAGAGACCAACTGATTCATGGGACCACTTTTAGACCTGCCCTCGGGGCAGTCTCTCAAAGGAGTGACGACCGTACACTGATGGCATCCAAAATTAATTTGCCCTGGGTGAAATTATACCATGATAGATATTCCATCTATAACCTGCTGATCCCACAGTCACTTGGCTCTGACATGGGCCATGCAGATTGGCAATACTTTTAGAATTAGCTGGTTTTATCATGGCGTGGCCATTGTCAAGGGCCCATTGAGCCCTCCAGGAAAAAGGAAGCCATATTTCAGCCAAATTACAATCACTTTGAAATTTTGTTGAGCAAGAGAACGAATTGATCTCTTCTAACTGCATGGGCCCTGAAACAAAATATCAACAGCCGTGCGTATGATTGTTCATCTAAGGCAGGAATTATGTAAAGTTATTAACCCTTTCCACTCAAATTGCCCAAAAGCACTTGGCTGTAAAGTGTCATCTACGTTTGTGTTTTTACTAAACTTTCTTGTTACTAGAGAAACAATTGTTGCTTGAATTTGTGTGTAAGACCATTCAAGATGTCACAGCCTGGGTCAGTAGCTCTCCTTGGCATAGGTTGGGTGCATTGATGCACTATGCACCCAACCACACCAAGCAAGTCTATTGACTCAGTCAGACTCTGACCAGGAATGGGTTAAGATGCAAATACATTAGAAATTGTAGTAAAGAGGAAAACGATTATATACTTTCAGGAGTTATAAATGAAAGGCATCAAGTTTCGCAAAATTATAAAGTGGAACGTTAATGTGTCTTAATGTGTATACTTTAGATCTTTGAACGGAAAAGTCTTACAGTGCAGCCTTACAACATGTGGGCAATCCTTGTGCAGTGGGTAACTGTAGGTCTGCATGATTGAAAAGATAATGGCTGATAATTTGATTCTCAAAGTTGCTGACCAATTATATGAAAATGAATATTTGATCTCAGTCTTAAAAGACTGCATGTATGAAAGCCTTATAATCATATACTATATGGTGTTATACATGTGCTTCCCTTAGCATGTCTAATGCCCAAAGTGGCACACACTACACGTATATGCAGTTCAGGGTCCTGAAGACAGACTCCAGTTTGTGCTGATTCTGATCATTTTTAGCTCAGCTGACTTATCAATCAGTTGAACTGTCTTTGTTGTGGTCCAGCCATTGTCATGTACCATCTGTTGTCAGTTTCTCAATTATAAATTTTCACATTCTTTACTTCTTTTCCAAAACCACTTGCTAGATTTTTTTCATCAAACTTGGTCAAGAAGTACCGTAGTTGGGTCTATACCAAGTTTGTCAAAAAGGTCTTGGCCCAGTGATTTTGGATTTTGTTATGAATTTTTATGTTCATTTTTGACAAAATTAAAAAAAATCTTCTCTGAAAATGCTCAGCCAATTGCTTGTTTGTATTTTTTTTTTAACAGTGAAGCTGTTTCAACTTCTTCAACATGAAAACACAGATCTCTAAAAAAAATTGCAATCTTGTCTTTATGCTGAGTTAAATGAAATTTATTTATTTGGTAGGGATATTTAATTTAATCACAGTTTCCTAGGGTCATTGCACCATTGTACATCAGTAACATTGCCTGATATCAGTGTAATGATGCTAAGACGTATGGTTACTAGGGAACATGTTGACTATATATGTGAATATACCTGTTGGGTTTCTTCTGTTGTTGTTATGTTTGACCTTGAGTGACCTTGGCAGGTCAAATTGAGATCATGATTTGAAAGGTCACAGAGCACTCATTCTGTATTTCATTTCTGTGTGATAACTGAAGAATTTTCAAAGTTAGCATTTTCATATTACACGAGATTATACGGCTCCTGAAGTCTAGGTTGCTGTGTATACATAGTGAGCTGAGTTTGGAACTGTCATAGTCCTCTTGTTTATGAAAGTGGAAAGCTGCAAGTGACTTTCAGTATATTGAGTAATGAAGATATCATCCTAGAATTTCTGCTTACTGTGTATGGTTATGACCAAAGTCCTCATTCTACATACGTGTACACTATTATGCTTCATACCTTTTAGTGTTAAAGCATAAAAACAAAAACAGCTCAATTGCAGACAGTGGCATATATATTCATAGAGGATGGCCGAGACTTTGAGTACATATCAGGTACCCAGTTCTTGTGTTTCATCTCCCACACGTTCCTTTCTGGTTTGTACACACTGTTCATGAAACCACTTGGCCACATTTTATAAAAGGCTGATACATTACTGCGTGGCGTAAGAATGTTTAGTATGACAACCAGATGTAGTCCAATGGCAACAAGGTGTACATGTGCAAGGCCTAGCTGATGTGGTTTTTTGTTTTTTTATTTTGACGAGGTATTTTTACATGCTTTTGTGCTCTTATTAAACCTTTAGCTGCATGTTCCCCGCAGCATTTAAACTTGATTCTGTTTATTATCCAATCTGTCTACAAGCCTGGCCAGTCACTTTGGTTTTGTCTGCTGCATGTTCAGGGTACTTCAATTTGACTATTTGGGGGGAAAAAATATAAAAAAAAGTCTGTGCTGAGCTATGTGTGATAGTGGCTATCATATTGATGTTAGTTCCAGTGCATTTTTAGCCAAGTTGGCATGTGAGAGCTGCAGAGCTGTATCTTAACGGTCTGTTGTTCTATGCATTAGATCAGTGTATTATACCCTGTGTTTCTCCTGGTCTCTTACGTGGGTCATGTCTGTTCATCCCCAATCCACAATTCCTACTTAAAACCATTGGGCAGATTGTCATGCTTTACATATGGATTTATGACCAAGACATCTGATATAAACAAGATAATACAGCTGAATGTATACATACAAATTTATGCTATGCAGCCTTTTATGTGTACTTTGTGGTTGCTGCAGTTGACAAGGAAATCCTTCTTGTCTGTAGCAAGATTAGTGTCAATCAACAATGGGTCACTTCCACACGCCCTCACTGGCACACAGCGATCAATGTTGCTTTTCATTCAGCAAATCACAGTCTGAAGTGACTGTGGAGACCACCTTGCATTGGTAATTTAAGTCTGCCAGGATACAAGAGTTGGGAGACACTGATCAATTTATATTTGCAATGCAATGACAATATTTTGTATGAATATGTAAATCCTGTAAGGAAATTCTGTATGTTTTATGCACATGCAGTCAAGCTGATCTTCCACTCCTTTGGTTAGATTTGTGAATTCTAGTTTTTCCAAAATAAAAAGAAAAGAAAAAGAAAATGGTATTTTAACATTTCTGTTCATGTGTTTCTTTAATGTTCAGTGAAAATGCAGATGTGTGCTGGAGAGAAGATAAGATATGGAAATATGAGGCAATTATTTGCAGCAAATTGACATTTATTGGAATTATGACTGTCAGATACATGTGCTGCAGGATCTAATGATCTTCAAAAGAATTCTTTGGATATGGAATTAACTTTCAACAGAAATTAACATACAAAACTTTAAGTTTTGATTGTTATTTATTTTTTGGGGAGAGGGGGGAGTGTTGAAATTACTCTTAAATGAAATTATGCATTAAAGGCGGGATGTAAAATTCTTACAGATTGTTTGATGTGAAATAGACTTTTAATTGAAAGTTACACATATTTCTTGAAACTGTTATGTTAGGCAAATATAGGTTTTTGCACATCAGCCCCCAAGCCTTGGGCTGCGTATGTTCAAATTTTATAAAGGGATATTGTACCATATCATCAAACTGTTTCTTAGGGTGAAATTACAAAGATAATTACTCATTTATTAAGACCTAATGTTCATAGTTTGTGCTTCTAATAGATATATATATATATATAGTACTAGCTGTGCTTTTTAACTCCGTTTTTGCTTCAAATATCATGGTACCGTTTTGTAAAGTGTGTGTCAAAACACATACATTGTTTCTCAGTATTTGTGGTGGGTTAAACTCAGACACTGCTCCGACCCACAAACTTCAAATTTCATACAGGTGTAGCACCAATAATGAAGTCCTGCATATCATAAAAAAAAGTTGACAGATTGAAAATTATGCAAATTAGCAGCAATTAGAATTGTATGCTGCACTGACTATACCATGCCCAGAGGAAATTATGTATTGAAATGACGTCAGAATATAATATCAAGGTCTGAGGTTATTGTCAATGTCAGAGGTAACTGTTAAGGTCAAAGGTCAATATCAAGATGATAGGTCACTGTTAATGTCAGGTCATTCTCAAATTCAGAGGTCAATATCGAGATCAGAGGTTGACACCAAGGTCAGAGGTTGATATCAAGGTCAGTGTCAAGATCAGAGGTCACTCAAGATCAGAAGTAATCTCAAGGTCAGAGTTCAATGTTAAGGTCAGAGGTCAATACCAAGGTCAGAGGTCAATGTCCGGATCAGAGGTCACTGTCAAGGTTGAAGGCCAATATCAAGGTCAATGGTTACCCAAGGCCAGAGGTCAATATCAAGGTCAGAGGCTAATGTCCAGCATGCCCAGAGTCAGACTTTAAAATAGTGTGAAAATAGAGGTTATTAGCAGCAATAAATATTGCACCCAGCAGCAGAGACATGGACCACAGCCTGAGGTGCTGCTCCAAAGTCTAGTCTTTAGATTTGTTCTATAGAGCACATCAAACAAAGAGTGAACAAACCAGCAAAATTTTACTTTATGCTATTGGGGAAACTGAAATGGTTGCCCACCTCCAAAACAAATACATAAAAGATGCCACTGAATCTTGAATTGGTTGTAGACACAACCAATGAACAGTGATCAGTAGTTGCAGCACTTTGATTTATTCAAGTTTTTTAACACACACACACACACACAGATTTGCTGTGAAACAAATTTTCTTATCCAAGTTTTCTTTGTTGTCATATCTGGCTTCTATTTGTTCTTGAAATTTCCCTCCCCCCTCCCAACTTTAGTGAATGTAGTTTAGCCCTGCCATAGGTAAAACAAGAGTTTTGGTCAATGACTGTTAGAACTAGTTGTGGACAGGGCTAGGGCTAGGGCTACATGTAGATCTAGGGGCTACTCATGGGATAGGGGCAAGGGGAGGACCAGTTACTGGGGACTGGGCTTTGAGGCAAGAGTGAAGGCTGGACAGACTTTAAACATGTTGAATTGAGTGTATTAAATTTTCACAACAAATTTTCAAAGTGGTAATACCCTGTTTAAATAAAAGGAACAGCGCAAGCATAACTGTTTGACCTGAATATCCATGTACAGCCCATGTATCATCTTACAAATCACATGGAATGTAGTCCTCCCTATAAATGTCAGGGGCTCTTACAAACGTGAAATGTAATAAGCCTTCAAATCAGAACCCTACTTTGAACATTATGGGGCATGGGGGGGGGGGGGGGGGGGGTAAGGGTTTTTCCATACTAGCATACTGGGCATTTTTATTTGCAGTACTTACACACTGGAATCCTTTTAATTTGCGCACTTGGTGCCAACCATTCTTTGTACATTTTGTTATTTTCCATACCTTGTACTAGGGCAAAATCATTATTTGTACCAGTGTACCAGGAACCCCCGTTTCCATTATAGGTAAAATACTCTGAGAAAAATCACTAAATGTAGAATTTTTACCCCTCAACCCAAAAGGCCAAAGGTGTATTGTCATCACCTATGCGTCAGTCTATCCATGCCTTGTTAACGCCATATCTCCAAAAATACCCACTTTACAGAGACCAAATTTTTATCACAGAGGACCATTGAGATGCTTCAGGTGCCTATTGAAAAGTAGGTCACTAGGTTACATATTTAGGTCACAGTACTACATTCAAGAAAAAAACCCACCGTTAACACAATATCTAAAAAATTATTGAATGCAGCTTCATCAATTATTTATGACAGTTGGTCCTAAGAATGTCTCAGGTGCCTATTGAAAACAAGGTGACTGGGTCACATATTTAGTTCAAGTGTTGCATTGCAGAAAAAAGGCCATTCCATGATATCTTCAAATATCAAATTACTTATTGTAGCTGCACCAATTATTTATGACAGTTGGTCCTAAGGATGCCTCAGAAACCTAGTAAAAACTAGGTCACTGGGTCACATATTTAGGTGTCAGTGCATTAAAGAAAAATGGCCTTGCCATGATATCTCTGCTCATTGCATTTGTACCAAAGCTTTGTCATTAGGTCAAACAGAAGTAGCCTTGACCTACCAGGGGGGGTGTTGTCGTCACCTATATGTCGGTCCATCTGTCTGTTCATCCTGGCTGAGGGGTTTGCGGTCACTGACTGGCTTCTAGTTTGGTCTGCCATCATCCAAATTCCAAAGAGGTGGGCTTATTAGAACAAGAACCTTTATTGGGAGGAATGTGATATATGTGGAAGTATATCTGTCTTGTTCATATCAATTCAAATATATGATCAGAGAAATTTCCAACAGCCCAAAAAAGGGTATAATATGACTTCATGTTGTGTGGCTCTGTGTCAAATGTAAGAAAATTGGCTGTGACAGAAGCAGCCGGGTGTGTGTGTGTGTGCACACACACACACACCCGGCTGCTTCTGTCACAGCCAATTTTCTGTGTGTGTGTGTGTGTGTGTGTGTGTGTGTGTGTGTGTGTGTGTGTGTGTGTGTGTAGAATACAAGGTGGGTACTATCAGCAAAGAGAAGCTATTACAAAGCAAATTTCTGACAGTAGTGAAAGCATCAATGGTTTGCAAAGTTCATAGAGTGCATCCAAATACAGGTGTTCAGAGCTTAAAAGAATTGCGTCACCAAAATTCAGTGTTGACCGTTGCATGTGCACATATTATGTACATATATTCAGACTCATATCAAAGTCAAACTTTATTGGCAGCTTAATGACACAACAAGCATATTATCACGGTTAAATGAAAAAAAAGTAGTCATCAATGGATAACATTTAAATATATTTTGTTAGAAACCTATGTAGAAGACATAGTGTCACAGGCATACATGTAGATAGCACCTGTTCATGTATATTTATATGTATAATAATGGCTCATTAGGACTGAATTAATGGAATGACATTATTTCGGACCATGATGGGAATGCAAAACAGTAATATACAGGTATACAATCATGTAGTAGAAGGCTCAAGTCAGTTCACGTCGACAAACTGCTTATGGTTAACATGATAGAATATAAAATTGTATATTTATGGGAGTTTCCAGTGTGTTGATCATTGGTTTATAATTTCTTACATGGCTACCTGTCCATGAACACATTGTCCATAACAATAGCACTTGCTGTGTTTAGTGCGACTGGACTGATGAGGATCCATTGAAGCCTACAGTTAATCATATGCTATGTAGTCATCCAAACCACTGGCCTCCGGGTCAAATCATCCAGAACTACCTGCTTGTCACATGTAGTGTTCTTTGAAGCTTTGAATTAAAATTTCAATGATGGGGAAAAAAATTGTTGAATAGGAACTGTAGGTGAGACCAATCAAAGTCAACAGCCATACTGTACACCAGCTGGCTGGGGGTGACCACCCAACTGCTCCTAAGGAAAGCTGTTGACTTAGTATTGTTCCTACCAGCAAAGTTTGACATGCATGTACATGTACATGTATGTACAGTGTCTATATATAAAACCAAAGAGACAGTCTTAATCACTGGCTGGTTTGTGTTATTGGTTTCATATATGATTAAATAAAAATTGAAAACAGGGTTGTTTGTTTGTCTTTACTTTGCAACCAAGACTGAGGTGACCAAAATATCAGTGATCATGAGCAAGGTCATTCACTACACATACACCTCAATGGATAAATCATCATCGTTATATTAAAGATGATTATGTTGTATTGCCCATGAGTATGAAAAATAAAAGTATGTTAATGATAAGTACAAGTACAAGATACAAATTTCCATGGATCCTTCCTCTCCCAGTTCAACTGAATTCAATTTTTACATGTATCCCATTGAGTTTGCTAGGCTTAATTGGATTTTGGCGTTTGCCAGCGTTAGTCGGCGTTTCCCAGCGTTTGTAACGCCGGCAAACGCCGTCTCACGCTGTCAAACGCTGTGTAACGCCGGGAACCACCCTAAAACGCTGAAACGCACCCACTAACGCCGAAACAAGTTACTAGTGATATAGCGGGTGGACTTGTGAAGCTTTTACTATCTACAGTCTTGTTGCGCAGATGGTCAAAGTACTACATTTAACATGAAGCTTAATCAAGGAGCCTGCAGCCTGGCCTGCTGTCACCTTGTTAGTGGCAGCTTTCATGTGTGAGGAATTTATATTCTCTTGATGTGAAGGTATAGATCATATAATTTGGGTTGAAGCCATTCCAAATTCAGTGGTCCCCCTCATGTACAGCCAGCCCAAATGCAGCCCAAAAGTGGCTTTTTACGAGGGATTGCCTTTGTGGAGGGGGACAATATAATAGGAATGTCACAATCTCTGTGCATAGAGATGATTTTATTAAGACTGATAGTCTCTGGTGACAGGGGCCTTACAAAAGAGGGACCACTGTAATTCTGATCATCAGGAGATTTTACATTACCAGGCAAATTATGCTCCAGCTTCCCCTGCAGCAGATGGAGGACTTGCCAGGCAGGGACTTGAGAGGCTGACTGCCAACTTGATTTGTACAGGACGTGTTAGTACTGAAATAAGCACTTGATATTTACATGAGGAATTTAGATTATCAAGCCTGGTTTAATTGCAGATAAATGTGTTTGAAAACCAAATCGCTAGTTTGGAGAGACTTAAAAGATACAAAAGATCAATCAGGCTTTCTTATTTGTTGTTGAGATTTCCACCTTGATGTTAACTGCCATCTATATGCCTTTTTCCTATTTCACTGTGAAATGCAGTGTGTGTGCAAAGTATGTGAATAAACAGTATTGTACACTTTAAGATAATAATAATTGTATTTACATGTTTTCAAGGTTTTTGTGGCGGGGGGGGGGGAGCAAGACCTGGTAGTGTGGATAACATGAAATAGATCGATGATTAGCAAGTTACAGTTTCTGTGTAGGCACTGGCACGTTTTTTTTCTGGTGAGACTGCAATGTGTCACATACAGTTGTAGGTGCAGAGGCCATGCAAATCCAGGTAGACTATTTAAAGCACATTAATGTATGACCCAAACTCCTTTGAATTGAGGGTGAGTCAACAGCTTTCCTTGGCATGGGTAGGGGGTAGGGTGTTAGCACCCTACCCATACCAAGGAAAGCTGTTGAAATTGCAGCATTTTGTCCTGATAGGTCTTATCTAAAATTCTTGTGCAAATTGTTTTTAATTATGCCCCCAAAGCAGGAGGGTAATTACTTTGTCCATGCATGCATGTGAGTGTGTGTCGGTTTGGACAGTTTTCACACAATAACTTAAAATGTTTTTGGCATGGGGCTTTTGCATTGCAGAAGCTTATAGTCCTGCATAAGGTCTCGGATGAGTTCAAAGATGGGTGACCATGAGCCAATTTCCTAGGTCAAAGAGCCAATTTGGTAAATTTGGCTTTCATGTGATAAATTGAAAAGTTTTTGATATAGCTAGGCCTTCCATATTGAACATGATTTTTCTACATAAAATCTTAGATGAGTTTGAAGATGGGTGGCCTTGACCCAAATCCCAAATTCACCAAGTCATTTTATTGAATTTGGTTTTCATACAATAACTTGAGAAGCTTTTGACATACAGTTAAGCACATATAAAACTTAACAGCCAAATGCATTTTTTGTGTTGCAAAGTGTTGCGCTGGGGTTTGTAAAAGTTGTAAAAGGTTTGCAAAAGGGTGACAAGTGTTTGTAAAAGGTCGATAAAGGGTTTCAAGTGGTTGAAATGGTTGCAAATTATTTCAAACCATTTCAAAATTTTCATCAATAAGGTTGAGAAAGTGTGTGAAATGGTTGTTAACCATAGAGAAAGGTTTAAAGTGTTTAAAAGGGTTTTGATGTAATAAGAGGAAATGGTCTTGAAATGGTTTGGAAAGGGTTTGAAAAAGGTTTGCCTTTCACTCAAATGGTCGGAAAAAGCTTGCAAAAGGTTGATGCATTTGGTGCCTGTTAAGTTCAACGTGGGCTTAACTGTAGACCTTTCAAATTGCAGGTGATTATAGTCCTACATAATGTCTCAGAGGAGCTTGAAGATGGGTGACTGTGCCACTATACTGGCTATGAATGTTCATATAGCACAAAAATGACTCCTGTCAGTACTGATAGTTGTAGCATGGGGGGGGGGGGGGGGCATAGATCTAGCAATTTTTGACTGTGGCTTAATTTTTAGCTCAGCTGACTTGTCAGTCAGCTGAGCTTATGTGATGGTTAGGCATCCGTCTTCCATCTGTTGTCCGTCGTCTGTCGTCCTTTGTCCACAATTCACATTTTTGACTTCTCTAAAACCACAAGCCAGATTCGCTTCAAACTTGGTGGGGATGTGCCTTGGGTGGGTCTCTACCAAGTTTGTTCAAATGGTCATGGTATAATGATTTTTGGATTTTTCATGAATTTTTTTGTTCATTTTGGGGGGAAATCTTGAAAAATCTTCTCCAAAACCACAAGGCCAATTGCTTCGAAATTGCATAGGGACACTTCTGGGGACCCTTAGACCTTAAATTCAATAGGTGGTGCTGCAATCTTTTTCTATTTTTGTATGAACTTTTGTGTGTTTTTGCCATTTTCGACTTCTTCTCCAAAAGCATCACTCAGATTATGCTGAAACTTGGTGTAAATGTTCCTGGTAAAAAGGTCATACAAGTTTGTTCCCTAGGTGGCGTTGCTGTGGATCCCTGATTTTTAACGATTTTTTCAATTCGGGTACTAATCGGCCAATGCTTACATTCCTGTTGATTACTATGTAAGTGAATGTGGACTGCTGTGGTAATTCATGTTTTCCACTTCTTCTCCAAAACCATCAGTCAGATTCACTTGAAACTTGGTGGGGATGTACCTTGGGTGGGTCTGTACTAAGTTTGTTCAAATGGTCAGGGTCCAATGATTTTTGGATTTTTTATGAATTTTTTTGTTCATTTTTGGGGGAAATCTTAAAAAATCTTCTTCTCCGAAACTACTTGGCCAATTGCTTCAAAATTGCATAGGGACACTTCTCGAGACCCCTAGACCTTAAATTGTTTAACAGGTGGCGCTGCAATTTTTTTCTATTTTTTCATGAATTTTTGTGTGTTTTTGCCATTTTCGACTTCTTCTCCAAAACTGTCCCTCAGATTATGCTGAAACATGGTGTAAATGTTCCTTCTAGAAGGGTCACACAAGTTTGTTCCCTAGGTGGTGTTGCTGTGCATCCCTGATTTTTAACGATTTTTTTCATTTCGGGTACTTATCGGCCAATGCATACATTTGTATTGATTACTATGTATACCAAGTGAATGGGGATTGCTGTGGCAATTCATGTTTTTGACTTCTTCTCCAAAACCATCAGTCAAATTCACTTGAAACTTGGTGGGGATGTGTCTTGGGTGGGTCTGTACCAAGTTTGTTCAAATGGTCATGGTCCAGTGATTTTTAGATTTTTTATGAATTTTTGTGTTGATTTTGGGGGGAAATCTTAAAAAATCTTCTTCTCTGAAACCACTTGGCCAATTGCTTCAAAATTGTATATACTGGCTGGGATATTGTTCATGATGGTGTTCCTCCAGCTGCTGAGGACAGACACACAATATGTGGAAGATCTTGAACTTATGAGGGTTAGACTCAGAAAGTAAATTGGTGATCCAATTTTTTTTATTGTTTTATTAATTTTTGTGCATTTTCACTATATTTTATGCAAAAAAGTGTTGACTCCCTGTGAATGACCTTGAACTTCTTCCCAATACCACATTGCCACTAGTGTCATCAATTTCTAAGTCAGCTGAGCATGGCCTGTTCACACAGGCTTCTTGTTATTGTTAAAATTAGTCCAAAACACTGAAGCAAAAAATATTTGACCAATGGCCATTTTTCTTTCTAGCTTAAGGGGGGAAATGTAAAGTTACTAGAAAAGATTTGTTTCACAGCGAATCTTAATCTGTCTTTAAAACTTGAATAAATTAAAATGCTGCAAATATTTTTCACTGTTCATTGGTTGTGTCTATAACAAATTGAAGATTCAGTGGCATCTCTTTCTGTATTAGTTTTGAAGATGTTTGATCATTTTGAGTTTGTTAATTTTCACAAATAGCATAAAGTAAAATTCAGCTATTTTTTCCACTCCTCATTTGATGTGCATCATAGCACAAATCTATGGATTAAACTTGGAATTACAACTCAGGCTTTGGTCCATGTCTCTTCTGCGGCTGGGGTGCAATATTTATTGTTGCTGATAACCTCCATTTGCACATTGTTTAAAAGTCATTCTGGCACCTTTAATGTTGACCTGTGGCCTGGACATTGACCATTGATGTTGACATTGATCATTGACCGTTAGATACACCTCTGATATGGACATTGACCTCTGACCTTGATATTTATTTCTGACCTTGACATTGACATGTGACCTTGAAAGGGACCTATAGCCTATTGACAAGACATCTGACCTTGATGTTGACCTGTGACCTTGACAGTGACCTGAAATTGACAGTAGGCTTTGACCTTTACTTTGACCCGTGACTTTGATATTGACTTCTGACCTTAACATTGACTTCTGACCCCAATATTGACCTCTGACCTTGACATTAACTTCAGACCTTGACTTCTAACCATATCTGAATACATAATTCTCTCTTTGCTTTATAATAGTAAGGATGTCATACTGCGCAGCATACAATTTTTATTGCCTCTAATCTGCATAATTTTCAACTTGTCAACTTTTTGGAATGACATAAAGAACTTTACTATTGGTGCTATAACCATGCTAAATTTGAAATTTCTGTGTTGAATGGTGTCCAAGTTTAAAGTTGCCACAAATGCCAAGTGGAAAGAAAAAGAAATAAAGAATTTGAGAGCAAAAATATGTGTGTTTTCACACACACACACACAATAAGGCAGCATACTTACATATGTACTTTTATTACACTGAAAATAAATACTTTGAACAGAAATAGACTTAGTAATATCATAATAACCATCTGGAGAGTGAGTTGGCAACTTTCCTTGGCATAGTCTTGGTTAATGGCACAATGCACCTAGAATACACCAAGGAAAGCTTGAATAATGTCATAGAATGCTTAAAAAAAACCAAACAAACAAAAAAGAAAGGAGAGACAGAAAAAAAGAAGCAGTGACATTTACAACATCGTACACTTGATGGTAATTTTGAAATAAAGAAGGTGCATGTAGGTGTTGTATTTCTCAGAATTAATTTGAGTAAAATGTATGAAGAAAACATGGAAAAGGCTTTGAGAGCAACAAATATCTAAATTCTAGCAACACTGCCAGCCACTGCCCATTAGTGGAAGTTAAGACTGGCCCAGATGTTTCCATCTTTGGGTGGGTTGCAACCATGTATGTAGCTTGTTATCTGTCCAGTTGTCACTTCCATTGGAGCGTGATTTTGGCCTGCACCATCTGTATACACACTCCATTCATGTGTGCACATTTGCCTTGATATCTTTTAGAATATAGAATTTCATAGTCATTTCCAAGTGAAAGACATAGTTACAATGCTTCCAATTAGAATTAAGACTTACTCGATGAATTTCCTTGCCTTGAGTTATTCAGCAATAAATCCATATGAAATAAAAACTGTACCTAAATTTTCTCTGTGGCATTATTATAATTACCAGCTTAAATACCAGTCCAGCTACATGCTTGCTTAATGAACTGTCAAATACATTTTGGCTCTCAGTAGATACATATTGCTCAGGTTAACAGGTGTATATGCTTGGACTTTTCCATGCTTGTCATTATGGTCCTCAACTTACATGC
Organism: Hermodice carunculata; assembly: GCA_964020975.1. Lineage (NCBI taxonomy): Eukaryota > Metazoa > Annelida > Polychaeta > Eunicida > Amphinomidae > Hermodice > Hermodice carunculata. The sequence continues at coordinate 62,931,427 of OZ026630.1, read as the reverse complement.
CCAAGGATTGAGTCTTATTTGCCAGGTAGAGGGGTATGCAGACACATGACAGCAAATACATAGTGTAGGAGGTAGAATTCTAAAAGAATAGAGTGTTCAAGTAGTACATCTGCACCTCATGTCCCTTGCATTCAGTTTGTTGGCTTTGTTTTGTACTCAATCTGGCTTCCTGTCACCTGCACTGCCTGCCCGTGGAAGTGTTCATATGGAAAGAGAAACAACTGGCTGCTGGTCAATGATGTCTTTGCACTCAAATCGTTTATCAACATTGTTCATCGTGTAGAGCCACAATTATGTCATTAACACACCATGCACATAACAGTGGGACTGTGTTTTCCAAAAAGGATGTCATCTAAATAATCTCAAATTGTTTGCAGAACATGCAACAAACAGAAATAGCATGTTTGTGCTGGGAAATAAACAGGTGTTGATGGTGAGAAAAAAACCTACTTTTTTTTTTCTAAAAATACATACTGTCTGACAAACATGCATGGCATCCGAAAGAATATTAAAAAGTAAAATTTCATGCTCTTTTTACTGATGTGTTTGAAATTAACCCATGCACGTTTCGGGGAATTATGTTTTAATAATAAAGTTTTAAGTTTACTTTGTAGAGAAAAACATTCTTTATCCCTTGAAATGAATGCATTATTATGCCCCAATCTGTATTCAAATATCCTCATAAAATGCTATCCTCCTGAAATGTCAGTGTTGCCATTGCTGAAAGAAATATCCTCAAACATAGAATCATTGATAAAACAAAAAGTGTACTGTTTGTTTATGATCCTGCATAGTTCTGAAGAAAGGAGCAGCTGGTGTGAATAAAGTGGGTTACTGTGAGTGAAGTGGGAGTGCTTTCTCTTTCCATGGAGCCTCCTTGATTTGACCAATGTCAAACTGAGAAGCTGATCAATTCAACCCATTATGCCATTAAATGACCTATCAGGTAGAGTTCACCCAGTACTGTATGACATCCAGGTACCACAGAGATAATGTTTGTTAAAAAAAAAAACACAGTTTGTTGTCTGTGACATTTCTTATAGCTGTCGACCCAGACAGTTGGAGTGGCATCTCAGTGGGTATTTGATCCGTTTCATGGAACAAGTCACGCACTGTCCCTATAATCATGTCAGTGATATAGCGTTACTGTCCTCTTCATATAATAAAACTGTGCACTTGCTGTTGATTGAGTCAGCAGCTGCACCCAAATTAGGGCAAAACTGGTCCTACTTGTGTTTCGATATATATATATATATACTGAACCCCAATGAAAAGTATCCACATGCCAATTTTGAAGTATTTTATTGTTTATACTTGAAACATTTCATACCTAGACGTGCTTAGAACTTAACAAAGCATTCACTTTTCTGGCGTAAAAATAATGTCACGCTCTACCGACATTAACGTCACTTACAGGCAAAAAATGTCATTAACTGCCCTAATTGAAAGTCACACAAATTTTTCTGTTCAATATGGGATGTGGCCACCTCGAGCATCAACACATGCTATACATCTGCGGCGCATACTGCTGACCAGGGTTTGAATTCTGTGTTGGGGAACATTATTCCATTCTTCCTGCAGAGCTTGGATCAGCTGGTTTCGGGTAGTAGGCCTAGGTGTCCTCCGTTGAATACCTTGGCCTAACTGATCCCACAAATGTTCAATAGGGCTCAGATCGGGTGAGAACGCTGGCCATTCCACGACATTGATGTTGTTCTCATTGAGAAAGTTCATTGTTAACCTTGCAGAGTGTGCACGTGCATTGTCCTGCTGAAAGATCGCCAGATCTTGATGCTGCTCCATAAATGGGACCATGTGCGGCTCCAGCACCTCATCAATGTACCGCCTAGCATTGAGGATCCCTTGAATGACCACTAGGGGTGTCCGGTAGCGGTTGCTGATGCCTGCCCACACCATGACAGAGGGTCCACCCCATCGATCTGCCTGACGGACACAGGCATCTGCATATCTCTCCCCAGTCCGGCGCCACACACGTTCTCTGCCATCTGCTCTGCTGACACAAAAACGGGACTCGTCAGTAAAAAGGACGGTATTCCACTGCTGGCGAGTCCACCTGGAGTGTGCTCTACACCACTGCAGTCGTCTTTCTCTTCTGGGTTGGGTCAGCAGGTTACCCCTGTAAGGTCTTCTGGCTGTTAGGCCACTGCTCCTCAGTCGCCTCTCCACAGTAGAACTACTGACAGGACGGTGATTCACCCCTTGAGTCTCACGGGCTGTTTGGGCTGCTGTACGGAAACGGTCTCGCAGGTGCATCAGCCGGATGTGACGGTCTTGGCCAGGTGTTGTCACTCTTTCTCGGCCAGGCCTAGGCTGATCATCTACGGATCCAGTTTCTTCTTGCCGTTCAATTAGTCGTTGGATGGTGCGCCGAGTACACCCCATTCTTTGTGCGATTTGAGTGATTGGGACTCCACCCTCTGCAAGCCCCAAAGCATGGTGTCTTTGACCTTGGCTCAGACGCGGCATGATTGCCTCAACACACCTGAGACCACTGGCTTTTTTCTTGGCTGAACATCCCTTTTTAAAGCCACTGAAAACATCAGGTCATTTTAGCCATCCAATAGGAGTGGTGGTCAGAAGCCATATTCGGTGCACAAAAGTCACATGCATTATGTAACAACCCAGCAAAAGTTAAAAAGTTGTCCTGAATGACCCTGATGTAGGCTCCAAACCATGCATATATGCACACACAGTACTTAGTAACTTACAAAATTAATGTGTTAATTTTTTTATGTGGATACTTTTCATTGGGGTTCAGTATATATGGGATGTCAATGTAAAATAAAGCTCTTGGCTAAGGCATATAGAGCTGATAGATCTCATCCACAGTTCATACATTCGAAATAATTTTGATAAATGTAGGAATAAACTTAGACAAAATCATTGACCTGCAGATAAAATGACATTGTGGACTTATGTGGGCAGTTAAAGGGAAAACTAGAGGACTGATATTAAACCACAGAGGCATACTTGTCAACTTTACTGGTTAAGGCAGGAGTAATGTCCCGAGTTGGAGAATCCACAGGTTGTTAAAATGAGGCGATTTTGAGGAAATAGCCTATTTTTCTTCATTTTCATGCACCTTTTACTTGGATCTCCCAATTCAGAACATTTGGGTGTTGACACCTAGGAAGAGGGTGGGTGTGTAGCGACACATTATGATAGACATATGCATAGAAACCAAGGGTAATTTATGTCCAGTACCCCTTGCTATGCAGGACCAGCGTACTGTCAGCATGCAGACAGTGCTGTCGTATTGCACATGTTCTTGTGCAAAAGCTGTATTTTTTAGAGAAATTAAGACTTGAGTGTCATGAAGGGCAACCTGAAAATATTATGCAGTTTTTGCTGAGAGGTGTCTCTTAATTCATTCCATACTGTGGTCACAGGCCTTGGTCTGTGGTTCTGGCACTGCCTGGCAAGTCATGCTGCAGCTGCCCTTGTGGCAGCTGCAGCATGACTTGCCAGGCCGCGCCAGTACCACTGACTTAAGACTATGGGCATATTGGTACTTGAACAAAAGCTCTTTTCATTAAGAATTTAAAGATGCAATTGTCATGTTAAATCTAGGTAAACATATGTAAATATCAGGGACTGGTATGGAATGAGTTAAAGCAGATACCACGTATATCTACTGCATATAGAGATGGTCCTGGATAAGGAAGCCCAGTTAAAGGCTGTCCTAATTGTGAGTCCTAAACAATGTGAGGTACACCAAACTAAAGCATAGTTGGCAATTTATTTGACAAAGCATAAAGATGTTCAAATGAACATGTTATTGTTATATTAGGCTGGGTTTTTGTTTTTGTTTTTGTCACATGTTAATTTGATCCAGCTTCAAAGTAAAGTATTTTTTTCTCCTGTAAAATATATTTTTTTCCTACAAGCAGATGTTAATTGATGCCTCACTGTTTCTCTTCACTTTTCCAGTTTGGGTGACCAGAAATCAAATACTAAAGTCATGCGTTGCAATAGATTTTGAATAGCAACATGTACACAACCCATACATCAACAGTGTTTTTGTTTGAAGTGATTAGTTGGAATGTTTGTGTTTATACAGACTTGAATTGCAGAGAAAAGATATGATGTCATAATGCATGTATTTCTCGGTCTGCCTCTTATCTGTTGATGTTTTGAGGTTTGAAGCACTGAAAAATGTTTTTAGTTTCATAATAATAGTTTGTTAACCCTTTCAATTCCAAAGACTCATATTCCAAGAAGAAAAGAGTTAACTTATTCCATACTATGGTGACAGGCCTTGGTCAGTGGTTCTGGCACTGCCTGGCAAGTCATGACTTGCCAGGCAGTGCCAGAACCACTGACTTAAGACTATAGGCATGTTGGTTCTTGAATGAAAGCTCTTTTTATGAAGAATTTAAGTGTGCAATTGTCGTCATAAATCTAGGTAAATATATGGAAAAATCAGGGACTAGTATGGAATGAGTTAAATATATCCCGAGATGTTGCAGTTTTCTGTTGATATTGTATACCTCATGTAGCAGTCTCCTATATTTCTAGCTCTGACCACACTTTTCCATTCCTTACAGAATCAGCCAAGGGTCCCATGATCCAGCAAACTGTAGCACAGTAGTATCATGTAAATGTCTAAGACAGTCTGAAGCCCACATGAATTTGTGTCCAGCTCCCTGTAACAGATTTTATCAGGCGGTGATAATATTAGTTCATGTGATCCCATTTTATATTTAAATGACATTGGTATTTTAACAGGTTTACTTGAAATTAATCATTAGTAAATGTACTTATTTAAAATTTGTATGGATATTTCAGGCATGTACTTGAAGTTTTATTTTCACTATTTTTGACACAGTTTGTATTTTACCAATCTCAAAATATTGTTGCATTGTTTTTTGTTTTCGCAGTTTTATAAAAGGTTTATCGGCAAAATGTAAAATGTTTTAAAAGCAAAATAAAATGAATTTGCAGTACTTAGCTTGTAGTTTCTTTTCAGACTGTAATCACTAATCTCTTACAACTACTTGCTGAGTGGATATAGATATGCATATGTCAGCAGGGACAGTTTGTATTTCTATTTAGCTGATATTTTTTGGAGACAAATTAGGATGTATATATCTAGCTAGAATGTGCTAGGCCTTGCAGTTATGACAATCCTAATATGCACTTTCCTATTTTAACCCTTAAAGTGCTAATTTAAGATAGAGTCAACAGCTTTCTTTGGGACTCTTTGCACTCATTGTGTGCAAAGTGTCCCGAGGAAAGCTGTTGACTAAGACTACTTTTTGCTTTAGACTAGACTTGCTAGTACTGGAATGAAAGGTATCTTCACAAGGAATTTGAATCTTTTAGCCATTATATGTTTAACAGTAATGAGAAAGTAACTATTGCAGTGATTAACACTTTAAGGGTTAATTTGAAAGCACAAATAACTTAAGGGTGTGGTACACTTTTACAGCACTTTACACAGAAAATATGACTTTGCTCCAAACATGTCCATCCTCACATACACTAGATTTCTTATTTGAGATCATATAAACTATAAATTTTCTAAAAGTATATATTTGGATAAGTTATTAAAAACGATGAAATCTCTGTAAGTGCTAAAAAATTGAAATTTAATTGCTTAATTATAAAACTTAAAATTATGCCCCCCTTCTGAAGCAGGAGGGGGTATATTGCAATAACTTTGTCCACGTGTCAGTCCATTCATGCGTGTGTGTGTCCATCCCACTGTTTTCATGTGATAACTGAAAAAGTTTTGACATAGGCCTTTCAAATTGCACGTGGTTATAGCCCTGCACAAGTTCTCAGACCAATTTGAAGATGGGTGACCTTCACCCCATTCCCAAAATCACAGAGCCATTTGAATTTGGTTTTCACCTGATAAGTTTAAAAGTTGTTGACATCTAGGCCTTTCATTTTGGACATGCTTATAGTCCTGCAAAATGTCTCTGATGAGTTAAAGATGGGTAACTTTGACCCAATTCCCAAGGTCACAGAACCATTTTAGTGAATTTGGTTTAAATACGATAATTTGAAAAGTTTTTGACATAGGCCTTCCATATTGCACATGATTTTTCAACATAAGGTCTTGGATGGGTTTGAAGATGGATGGGGTGCCTTTGACCCAAATCCAAAGGTCACAGAGCCATTTTAGCAAGTTTGTTTTCATGCAATAAGCTAAAAAGTTTTTTTACATAGGCCTTTCATATTGCACATGATTTTAGTCCTGCATAAAATCTCATACAAGTTTGAAGATGGGTGAGTTTGACCCAAGTCCTAAGGTCACAAAGCCACTTGAGTGAATTTGGTTTTCATGCAATAACTTGAAAATTGTTGACATACATGTAGGCCCTTCAAATTGCAGGTGATTATAGTCCTACATAACATCTCAGACAAGTTTGAAGATGGGTGACCTTGCCACAATACTAGCTATGAATGTTTGTATAGCACAAGAATGACTCCTGTCAGTACTGACAGCTGTAGCATGAAGGGGGAGAGCATAGATCTAGCAATCTCTGATTGCATTTTAATTTTACCTGCTTTTGCAGAAATAAAACAAAAAATAGTGCAAACACCAAAAATGGGAAACATTATTTTCCGATGGGAAGTGAAACAGTACACTTCTAGCTGCAAAACCGTATTTTAAAAAATTGGATAAAGGTTTTGGTTCAATGTTTTAATTAAAATCAAAATTTTAATTTAAAAAAAAAAATTAAACACGCAGAAAATAAGAACCAACTCCTTTTTCAACAATTTAGAATATGGTTATGGAGAGTGTCATATGTTCTTTCATTTGACACTATAAACTAAATCTAATTTATATTGTTTGAAATGCTGTTTTCAAATTCATGCACACTTTAAGAATTTGAATTAAAATTTAATTACATCAATAGCGATACTAAAATTTCTAATTCAGTACCAGAATGGAACTTTATGTTATGTTAATTGTTTTTCAGAAAATGTATTCTTTTTAAGGTATTAGATGGTAACAATAGACAGAAATTAAACATTTATACATGAAAGTCATAAAGTGTAGCCCAAGCTTAAGGGTATGTAATCTTTATTTGTATGTTTTGATTAGGAATCTGATATAAGTGAAGTACTGGTAACCATGGTTCTATAGAAATTGAGATTTTATCAGCAATATTTTGATTTCAAAAGTGTTAATAGCAAAAAAAAAAAAAATTATCGACTGTTGGAAATATGCTTCACAATTTTGTTTGTATAAACTGTGCTTCTACTGCTGTAAATGTGTGCATTGTTATGGTACACATGGTACATGTCAACTTAAAATGTATGGGCTGCAAATATTTTTATGATGGGTGTGAGGTAATAGTATAAACATAAGAAGCAAAGGGCATTCTTTGATGTACGCATGCAGGATTTGAGACACCAGAGTTTTGAATCAAAAACCTTAACTGTACTTGTGAATCTTTTTCATCACAAAACCACACAACACTCACCCCGAATCAGCGATTCAAAAGTAAACAGATGTGTAGCATTTTGTAAAGAAGCATATGTAAATCATGCACTTACTGCCCATTGGGTTTGAAAACTGTTTTGGTACATGATGGAAGCAACCCTTTCCAAACTCAGTCAATTAAAATTGTCAGTCCATCTGCAACTGCATCATGCATCCTTTCAAAATAAACTGATCTGTCGGGGGGGGGGGGGCAATATCAAGAATCGGGAATACAATAATCGTAGCACTGAACCAATGATGATGATGATGATGATGATGATGACGACAACAATGGTGAGTGGCAGCTTGAAAGATGTCCTGGTTTCGTTATGGCATTTTGGTTAATCATTTTGGAAAAGACCCAGGCTTGAAAGCTGCACTCAAAATTTCTAATCTAAAATGCTTCAGTTGACTGATGTTTTTGGTGCTTTGGAGCAACTGAAAACATGTTCAGTGGAGTTAATAGCATTGCCTTGGCTTAAGTGCATATAGTAAGATTAATTTGTGCATGCATACTTTTGTTTGAAGTCGCTCTTATTCCTGTGTCAGCAGTGTCTATATGGGCTGCAGATGATTCAGAGCCCATAAATGTACGCGTCGAATGAACCCATTCTGTATTGAATTTTAGCTGAAATAAGAAGTATACTTTTAAATTTCACTTAAAACAAGTAAAAAGGGTTATCATTCAAGAATCGGTATGCTTAATTAAATATAGGCAGTTTGACACTCTTTGACAAGAGAAGAAAGGAAGAAGAATACTGACCAAGGTATGCTGGCTTGATGTGGAAAAAGCTAGAAGATGGTATTTGTGCTCCCTAATACCAGACACTAAATTACAAAAACAATATTTGTTATAATTTCTGTCAAAAATGAAGACATTCAAAGAGCTGGGTCTTCTACCTGGAAAATTTGAAGATTAACATTTTTATAATGTTGTTTAAAAAAACAAACAAACACTGTGATGGAAAATTGCATGATGTTGACTACAACATACTGCCAATTGTACATGTTGTATATATATTGTTGACTGCAATGTACAGTGTACTACCTACTGTATCTAGGTTGTGTTTTTATATTCATAGATCAGATTAACCCTGTTCCTTTTAGCTTTGAATTAAAAGTGAACCAACAGCTTTCTTTGACATTGGTCACGTGTGAGCATCCGAACCATGCCAAGGAAAGCTGTTGACCTGGGACATGGTATCTTGATACATCTAGCTCTCATCTACAATTCTCATTCAAATTTTTTTTCATTGGGGGGGGGGGGTTGATTGTTTTTGTTTTAGTTTTTTAATTATAAACAAATGAAGCAGACAGTTTTTGACCACCAGCTGGTTTTGGCTGGTTCAAAAAGCAAAAGGTTAAACAAATAGCTTCAAATGAAAGGCCAAGGCATGTTTACTTTAAAGAAGTATTAAAATCTTAAGGGTTAAATAACTCTTCCCCAGAAGAAAAGTCATTCTTCAATCCTAAAAAATGAATAGAAATTATTGATCAGAGTTAAAATACCATCAAGTCAAGCATGAGAGATGTTATCCTTTGCAATAGTGGTACTGGCCCTGAAGTACCCACCTTATGAAATGACCACAGGCAGATTTCAAGAGATTAGGATTTAGCTCTGTAAAATGTCAGACTGGGATGATATGTGAAAACCCCTGAAGTATGTAGGCAGGGTAACCTTTCAAAGAAAATGTGCACCATATATCATAATAGTATCATGATAAAGGTCATGGGGGGTGGGGTGGGGGCTGAGAGGAGAGAACCAATACATATGTATAATATTTTTCCAAATTTGATGAAATTCTTTTTTTTTCTGGGTCTTAGGTGTTTTTTGTATCATGATAGGTTATGCCAGTTATATGTGATGTGCAGGACATTTGCCTATGAGACAAGTGAAATGGAATGGACCTGCACTGGAAACTTGCCGAAATATTAATATTAAGGCATCGAACAGAAGAGAGCCCTATCCTACCTTGACACCATTTGCAGTGTTATGCACCTGTATGAAACATGCTACAGATGCACTGTCAGTTTTGATATATACCAAACTCTGTCTTTATGGCTGTTATCAATACCATGGCAGCATATTTTCTGTGCTAGGTGTTTCTGACATTTTTTCATTCACCACGGGCATTGTCATGTGTCACTCTTCTGTAAATGTAATTTTGAGTTAAAACAAACATGAATGTGCATTTAAAACTGAAGAACAAAAAGTAATTGCTCAGATAACTGATAGAGTGTAGTGTACTGCATTCAAATGTAACAGTGACAAACTTAATAATGTATGTGTGATCCCAAATTAAGCATTTGCTATGTAGACTTTATCATAAAATAATTTGACAAAAAGGGAAAGTGATAGACATTTGTGTGATAAATGACGATAATAGTGATGATTTATTTCAATTTGAATATTGTAATAGGTAATCCAGATCATAGATGTAAGCATCCCAGAGGGGTGTCCAGTCTACCACCCCAGGGGACTGTCCAGTCTACCACCCCGGGGGGGAGGGAGGGGGGTCCAATCTACCACCCCAGGGTATGTCTGGTCTACCTATCAATGTGTGGAGTCACAGGTGCACCATTTTACAAACAGTGAGAACAAAGCAATCAAACCAGTCTTCCTGTAAAAGTGTTTATGCTGCCAGAGGCCTGTTACCTGATCATGAAACTTTGATGGTGTAATTAGTACAAACCACACAACATCATAACACCATATCCTCATCAAAGTCTCTTAATCAAAGCCAATATTACAAATTTAGAGTATGGCTGAACACAATTACAGAACTCATTAAGAAAGGGACAATAGTTAATGGTGGAAGCATTGTCACACAGCAGGCCGCACAAGGTCACAGCCGACAGACACGACAGATGTGCTGCTCGCAAGCATCAGAGTGATGGTTATTATCCATAGCTGACAGCTTGAGAGAGTATTACAGAGTATCAAACACTGTTAATGCAATTACATTGTGCAATCCAGCCTCAGTGTGCAGTGTAAGCTGGGCTCTTGTTAATGGGCATGGCTAAGTCAGAAAAACCGCCGTTTATCAGCTTTAAATGAAAGGCCTTATGGAATTTGCAACTAGACACGCTGTAGTAAATTTCTGGTGTGTATTGAAGATATTCTGGGGCTGTTTTGTCCAGTTTGCTATCATTTATCAAATTGTGACCTTGCAATATGCTGTGAAGTAAGTAAACTCACCTCAATTCTTGGTAAGGCTTTGACATAGGTCAAATATTTCAGTGCATGTACATGACCCATTTGCTCATAGATTCATTGCAGTTCTGTCCAATCAGGACAGTTGCTATCTTGAGGAAATGGTGCCTGGTGCAATTGGACCTCTGTCCTCTCCAATCCCCTCACATGTAGTTCTATTATAAACAGCCACAATACATGTATTTTCTCAACTACTCCAACTGTGCAATCATTCACTTTAAGGCAGAGAAGACTTAATTTAGAGATTGACTCCATCCAATACTGTCTAAATTATTTCCCAGAATTAGGTTCACTCGAAGCTGTTCCTTTAAACTTACAAAACATTTGCCCCATGACCCCTTTACTTGCCACGATCCAATACTCATTTAACCCTTTCCCCCTTAAACCTGCCAAAACTGGCTGGTGGTCAAATGTCGTCTGCTTCAGTGTTTTTAGCTAGTTTCAACAGTATTGAAAAACAGTTTTAACTGAGAATTGTAGATGAGCCCAATCAAGATCACATGCCCCAGGTCAACAACTTTCTTTGGCATGCCCAAGTCATGCCAAGGAAAGTTGTTGACTCATGTGTCAATTCAAGGGGGAAAGGGTTAAAGTTAGTATGCCGGGGCCTTTCTGCTGATTGACATCAATGTGGTTTCTGCATTAACAGCACAGTATGCAGCACATATAAATATACTTGGCTGAGACAACTCTAATTCATATCTGCCTAGAGCAGCTTCATTTCCAAGAAAGCGTGCTTATTCTTTGTTTCAAGTACACTTACTCCAGAAGCTTAATTTTGCATGCTCAGGCCCATTGGAGGCAAATCAAGTCACTCCTCAGACCACAAAGGAGGAAGCAGACTACATGAAACAACAAAAAGAGCCGTGGAAAACAAATTGACTTGTAGCACATTAGTGTAGACACTGCATCTGGGGATTGGTCGTGGAGAGGAAATCAAGAGAACCAGTCCAAGGATCTGATGCCGTGAAAATTGGATGACTTGGTGGCACACCTAGTAGTTTATTACTGCTGGCTGACCTTCATCATCCTGGGCACTGGCCACAGAGGAAACAATGCTATGGAAATGTTGAATCTGTACTAAAGTAACTTCTCACTTAATTGATCTGCAAGGTTTGCCCCAAGATGAGGAGAAGTGCGGGGTCTGTTAAAGTCCCATATTTCCGCTAGTGTGTTTCATGAAAGCTTAGGGATTGCAGTGAAGCCGCCTCATAGGACTTCCCAATAACATGGGATACTTGTATTACAGTGTTACCCTCCATCTTTATTGTGCTTCATTCTGCAATGACAGTGGGAAGGATAAGTGATAACACCTTGTTGCTGCATTAACAGTGTGTTTTATACCAGTGGGGATCAGATGAATTCAGTCTGAAAATTTACACATCTTTAAATTGTAATTTGTTCTGATAACATTGATAGAGGATTTTGTCATGCCAGAACCAGTTCAGAATGAGTCATTGTCTAGACCAGCTGTTTAAACACAAATTTTTCCAAGCTCATTAACTTGCTTACCCAAGTTTCACAAGCAGTCTCATTCTTGCAATTCTTGCAAGTTAAATTGGGAAATTTTTATGGTTTTATTTGTATGTCCAGATTGGCAATTCTGCAAGGTAAAAATTCCTGATTTTTTTTTTTTTGATCCAATTAAAAAAAATCAATTATTCAGAAAAGTTAACAGTATTTAAATCAGATAACACAGGCATAATGTTGGTATTTGTTATGCCCGTGTGAGGTTCACAGCTTTATATTGAATACTTTTGTCATGCATGCAGTGTGGCTAAGTGCAGTTTGTCTGGTGGAGATGTTGACCAGGAAATAACACATCTCCACAGTTTACCTGGAAATGAGTTCCTGACTGCAGGCTGCTGTAGGATCCCCAAAAAGCCAACAAATATATAGCAGTGCAGGGACATGATGTCCACATATTACAGGGTATGCTGACTGCTAAATTACAGTCGTGCTCCAGCAATCGGGCAAAGTCAGCGCTAGCTATCCCTGCAGTCTGATCCTGAGGCAGCAGAGTATGAAATAAGGGTTAGAAGCTTGAGAAGAGATCTACAAGGTTCCCATCTGTTGGAGAATCTTTGCCAGATTTTGGCAAAGTGGGAACTGAGAGAATTGACCTGATGCTTTTATACAGGTTTTAACTGAAACAAAAAGGACATGAATGTAACCAATTAGGATGGATCATCTTGCTTGATTCCTGACAGTTTATGGGCTAATAGCATCTGGACCATGTTAAATTTTCACTCTCAATATATGTATATAGAAATTTAGTTCTTTCTGCATTAGCCTGGTAAGCCATGCTCCAGCTATTCTTATGGCAGCTGGGGCATGGCTGACTTATTAATAGGCAATACAAAAACTGCTGACTGAAGGTGGTGGGAAAGACAGCTCTTTGAAAAAGAATCGCTTTCAAAAACATCCCAAAATGATAATGATGTTGACATTGGTAACTTATGACAACATGATATACACATCATACTACATGGTAAACATAGAGTCCATCTCACCCATTCAAATCACACTTTGTGCATAATGGCTGTATAAACATCAGACATAATGGAAGTAACCTCCAAATGTACTTTGGTGGTTATTTCTGGGAAATACCTGTAACAAAGATGACAGTTTTTGTGGTTATTTAAATCTGTAGACTAAATAACTACAAAACTGCATCACCAGTTAATTGTTTAGGGATTAGTCCTTCTGCTATGGGATAGAAAAGTCACTGAGAGACCTCACCTTTGAAGAAACTTCAGCTGCTTTTGCCAACTTACTTTACTTACTGGTGGGAATTCTGACAGCCAGTTTTTATGATCAATGTGCCAATTTAAAAGAGCTTATTCTCAAAATTAACATTTAATGTTCACATTTTTCTATTCAAATTTGAAGAAAAAAAATCAGTTGAAAAAAGTTCAAAAGGAGCACTATTCTGTTGTGTTGACTGAATTGCTATCTGAGTGATTAAATTATAGCAAATGTCCTTATTGACCCTATGACATTACAGCATGTTCACCACGATGTACTCTGGGAAATTCTAGGGGTCTGTGTGTAGTGGCCAGTGAAGCCGTGTGTTGATTCTTGCAGGTGCAGACATTTACCTGAAAAACAGTCTCCAGTAGCCACACAACTTAAGTGAAAGAAAAACCTGGACCAAGTTGATCTGGAATGAAAACCTTAAGATCAACAGGGTCATCTCAATCCATTTTCTTATGGTTCATTTCAATAATTATAGTAAAGCTTACTGATAATAAAATCAAATTATTGACATTATTTTAATAAATGAGAAAAGGATCACAAGTCAAAAAGGCTAGGTCAAGACGCACAACAATGTAACTATAGGCTTTGAAGCCACAGCTGTGTGAATGATAACACCAGAAGATTCTAAGTCGATATGTATCCAATGTATAGGTCAAGAATCCCTTTTTAGTGTAGTGTGCAAACAAAACATTCAACATGCGTAATCAAAATTTGATTTAACATTACAATTCGAAATGTTTCTTCATGATGGAAATCAGTTATCAGAATGCACCCAATATTTGATCAAAATAGCTAGTGTTGTACAGCCATGTGCCATATACCAACGTGGCCGCATTGACCTGAATCCTCGACAACACCGCCATGTTTGCAACTCTTCCTTTTGTATTATCTGCCACAATATCTGAGGATAACTTTACACTGGGAACACATATGTGAATTTAGAATTACCTAGATATCCACCATACTGTTGGTTGTAGGTATGCATCTCTTTTGGCCTGACCTCTACAATCTCCCAGAATGCACTGTGGTAAACACCCTGTGACATAATAAGGCTTCAGGGCAATTAGGTTGGATTTCTGGGTGTTGTTTGAAGTTTGGGTCAGTAGTGACCCTGTAGCGAAGGGTTGCAAGGAGAAATGGGGGGGGGGGGGGGTGACAGCCTTGTGGGTATCTTGAGCTGATTAGTGCACAGTACAGGCTCATCAGTGTGTGACTTATTACAGCAATGTCCTTTGATACCTGGTAAAAGAATTATGTCCTGTGTTCAGACATGCTTCATTTTAGCCACAAATTGTTAAAGCCATTTTGATTGGTCACTTGACCATGTGTGAAGCCATTTGTCAAGTAATTGCTTTGCCTGGGACTCATTTATCTGAGGACCCAAAGTGCTGTCACTGTTTTAATGGCTTCCTTTCTGAGCAATACAAGTCCGTAAAGTTAACTTTCAGGGGAACAGTGCCTTGCGGACTGTAACATATAGGTCACATTTGATCTGAAGTAGTTTAGATCAAACGATACCCAGTTACAGTCAAGTGCTGTGCAAAATTGAAAAATTCATCCCTAGATGCAAGGCATTGAGCTCGTGGAAGTGTGGTGAGCAAGGCTCTTTCACAAAGTACTCTAAATATACTGCTTAAGGCATTCTACATGTAGCTTATTGCCGTTACAAGTCAGACTATTATAGAATTCAACAAGGGTCGTTGAGGAAATCACCATGATAAGCTGTGATTGAAGAAGTTACTTTGCTGCTGGCTTCTTCTGTCTGTGGGCTGTGCACGTGTTGCTGACCCTCTGTCTGCGTAGGCTTTGATGGACCACTGCAGCTTTCTGGTGCATTCAAGTGGATCATTAAATAACTTTGCATATTGTCTCATTCAGTTAAATCAGCTAAGAACGATAGACTAGACCAATGGCTTATCTGTTTTATACATATTCATTATGTAGAATTGTGTACATTTGTACTTTGAAAGATTTTCGAGCTGTTGAATACAAGCAAGGTTCCCCCCCCCCCCCCCCTGAAGGTTTTACCCGTTCAAGACATAAGCTGACCAGGGTGCTCGGATGAATTTGAAGGTTCTGATGTACATGTAGGTTAGATATAATTTATACACTGCATTAGTATACATTGCTGACCCTGTATTAATGCTGACAAGTTTTACCAAAATTTACTCAACAGTTTGCGTGTGGTACAGTGTACATGTATTATATGTTTGGGTTGTTCGTTGGGTCACTTTTGTTTCTTTTTCCAGCATGCTTGCAATCCCTAGAATTGGCAGCTCTCAGCTATGCTGGTGCTGGTGGCAATGACAGTGTCTCATCACTGGCATCAGTGTATTACGTATCAACTGGTGTGTAATTGACAATTAATGAATATTTCAGCTTAATTCCCAGAATTGGCATCTTATCAAGTGCTGATAAGCAAGCTCAATCACTTCACAGACCCCTGTCAGTATCATTAGTATATCATGGTGTGTCACTCAGCTACAGCTGAATATTAATGGACTGCATCTTTCCTTTGTCAGGACTGGTGTGGTGTGAACTGGGCAGGCAGGCAGATCTCAGGTGTTGCACACATGTACTTCTCAAGGCAAAGATGAAAAAAATTAATTTCTGGGTCATTATGACCTCCCTGACGTTTTTGGAATGATATACCAGTCATCATATGAATTAACATTTTCTGCAGTTTGTTTAACTCATTCGATACCATGGTGACAGAACCACTGACTTAAGACTATAGGCATGTTGGTACTTGAACAAAAGCTCTTTTCAGAAAGAATTTAAATGTGCAATTATCATCTTAAATCGAGGTAAATATACAGAAAATTCAGGGACTGGTATGGAATGAGTTAAAGCATTTAAGGCTAGAAGACTTAGCAGATACAGGGTCTAGACAGTATTGATACATTTCTTTTGAGTGTCACAGTATTACTTTTCAGTCATTGGCTCAGCTGACTTGTCAGTCAGAGCTGAGCTCATTGTTTTCATTCATCATCTGCTAATTATCCATCCCACAATTTGCATTTTCAGCTTCTCCAAAACTGTTGATTTTTTTAAATGGTCACACTCTAAACTACATTTCTGTAATTGTTTTAGTCCCCTGAAATCACAGGCTGCATTCCCTGTAAACTTAGCGATAATATATCTCAACACAGTCTCCATCATGATTGATGATTGAGACACATATGATTTAGGTGAGGCCTAATATTAATTTTGTACAATAGGACAAACAGCAAGTCTTACATCACACACCAAATTGACAATAAGAAACACCCAAGTTGAGAATATTTAAATGCGTTCAGAGTGGCCTCCCCCAATGCATTTTTGGCATTGGGTGGCCCTTCATCAGGGGATAGGAGGGTACTCTGGACTCATTGAAATATTCGCTACTTCTTCTTTCAATATTCATTACTGTTAGATTCTCACGTCTTGTTTGCTCCATTGAACAAAATTGATATTAGGCCAGTCCTATGGACGTGAACTCTGCATCTCCTAGAAGATCCACCTGGGTACCTAAAACACCTGCCACATTTTTGGGCCACTGTTTTGTCCTCCTAGTTCAACCTAATTTAGGTGAGCATTTGTTATGTCAAAATGGTTCTCCCGAATTTTTTCAGGTAAACTCTCAGTGAGGCATGTGACCTCATGTTGTAAATGAAGGTCTGCACAGTCAAAATGTGATAACTAGAAAAATGATGTTATTTCCAATATCCGTCATAGTGTTTTACCACATGGGCTTAGCTATTAATTTATGAAGGTCTGAATAGGTCGCATGCAGGTAAAAGAGGCATAAATTAATTGATACCAGAGAATAAATTTGTAATCAGCTCCAGATGATGCAAGTGAAATTTCAGGAGTACAACCATAGTCATTAATTTGGTGTGTGATGTAAGATTTGCAGAAGAATTAGAGGCAATAAACAATGCAAAGAGCTATAGTTATTGAGTCTATTTGTGGACTCTATTTGTAGACTGAGCATAATAGCAACATCACTACAGCACCAGGTTAACATGATCACGATGACGCGCAGAATATACTTCTGTCAAACAAATGAGTTGCATCCATATGCTTATACACACACACATATGCATAATTATACATACAGCATAATCTCTCTGTTAAGACCTTTCACTTCATAAAGAGGTCACTTCCCTATTCCAAACACCTTGTCACAATCTTGTTTCTGTTTCTGTTTACATGTATGTCTAACATTCATATTCTGTATTAAGACCATTCTTTTAACTAAAGACCTATTTTTGTCAGTTCTGCAGATGATCTCAATAAAGAGGTTCTACTGTGCATAGATACCAAATAGTATTTCATTACATTTACTCAGTGTCCAGCAATCGTCTTATGAGATCCTGCCTTCAATAAAATCTGACTATCGTGCTTCCTGCAATTATTTTTCTTGTAAACTAATTGGATGCAGGAAATTATTTTTAAGAGTAGAACGGATGCAATTTTTCTATGGTGGCTGTTCACAGTGTTGAACACTCACCTATATGAGAGAGAGAGAGAGAGAGAGAGAGAGAGAGAGAGAGAGAGAGAGAGAGAGAGAGAGAGAGAGAGAGAGAGAGAGAGAGAGAGAGAGAGAGAGAGAGAGAGAGAGAGAGAGAGAGAGAGAGAGAGAGAGAGAGAGAGAGAGAGAGAGAGAGAGAGAGAGAGAGAGAGAGAGAGAGAGAGAGAGAGAGAGAGAGAGAGAGAGAGCACCCATGGAAGTTGCTAAAAGTAATCCTTTATGACAGATGGTTCCTTAAGACAATAAATCCAGATAGAAATAAAATATAGAATAGAGATCAATACTGTCCATTCGTTATTTTCACCTTGTATATGTATACAGCATGTATTTTGAAAGAGTTACTATAAATAAGACTTGCTCTTTAACATTCTTGTGAAAACATTTCTGTAACATATTTGTAAACACTATGTTAAATAATAAAAATACATGTACATACACATTTAATATCCTGAATGACTTATTAATGATACATACATTTAAGGGCATTGTATACTTTGTGACTCCCATGTATAAATGTTTAATGTCTGTGTGTGGTCACCATCTGAAATGTATATACTTTCTGAAAGAAAACATAACATCAAGTTTGATTCTGTACTCAATATAAAATTGTAGTATCACTGTTGATGTTCTTGAATTTTAATTAAAATTCTTAAATTTTGTGTAAGATTTGAAATAGCATTTTAAAAAGTAAAAATCAGATTTAGTTTATTGTGTCAAATGAAAGAAAATGTAACGCTCTCTAAAACCATGTTCTAAACTGTTGAAAAAGGGCTTAGCACTAATTTTATTGATGTTTAAATTTAAAAAATTGTCTAAAATTTGAACTTTAATTTAAACATCTTGTAAATTTTGAACAAAATTTGAAATAAGGTTTTGCTGCTAAAAGTGTACCATTCCAATTCCTACAAGAAAATAATGTTTCCTCACTTTGGTGTTTGCACTAAATTTTGTTTGCTTTGTTCGTCTGCAAAAACATTTGAAATTAAAGTTTTCAATAGCTTGATATAAATGTATACTTTTAGAAAATATGTAGTTCATATGATCTCAAACAAGAGTGTACATGTATGCAAGGACATGTTTCGAGCAAAGTGCTGTATAGGTGTGCCATGCGCTAAAATAGCTGGTGGTGGACTTTTGCTTGCATGTTTCAGATAGCCTAATTTTATGAAAATAATGAGCCTGTACAACCTCAGCAAAGGCAGACTGAGAGAGTGAAGTAAAATTATAAGACAAAGCATGTCACATTCAAAACACAAAGAAAACAGGCTAGGTCTGATTCAACCAAATCACAAACTTGTATTTGCATGTGGTGTGAGAATTTCTTGGTGTTCTTGTTGTTCAGACAACTTCAAACAATGCCAACATTCATTTATTTTACTCAGCCAACTTGACACCTGGTGGTGGAATGTTGAAAACTTAAAAATCATCCGACACACACACACAGAGTTGAACGGAGTTTAATACAAGTCAGTTTGTCTCAAAGGAGTGGGTGCTAGTTTTAGTCAAGCAGGTAAAATATGAGTAAAAAACACGGGGGGGGGGGGGGGGATCTGGGGATTGTCCCGTATGACAGGTGGGCACTTACGAGAAGTTGGCACATGGCAGCTTTGACTCTGTGTGTGTGTGTGTGTGTGTGTGTGTGTGTGTGTGTGTGTGTGTGTGTGTGTGTGTATTTATTCATTTCCTTGATGTTGCCTTATTATAAGAATATTGATGGTACAACTATTCAATTGAGTCTTGCCATTGACAATTACAAAAGAGATGCTGACAAGATAAATAAATCTCACAGCTGTGCGCAGTAACAAAGCTGCTAATGTTTTTGTACTGGTTATGCACCTACGTCTCAATGGCAAATGTCAATATTTGCAAATATACATGTGTCCAAATCATACAAGTCCTTTGTCATCATTTGACACTGAACATATATATATATATATATAGGGCACAAAAACCACAAGGCAATAGAGACATAGAGTGGCAAGTATTTGATTTCTACAAACCAGTTTTCTTAGACTCAGTACCATACTTGAGACAGCTACCCATTCGCAAAACAAATCATGAAGATATTAACACTTGCCATGGATGCAAACAGAGTTTGGACTTCATGCATATACAATGTACATGAAAGCACCTTGTTTTATAATGTCTGTGCCGAGTGTGTCCATAAAGCTGCACTCTTTTGCAGCATGTATGAGCCAAACTGAGGGATGGGTGCTGGGTAGAGCTGCATGTATCATGCATGATACAAACTGACAGGTGGCCTATGAAACAACAAAGATAGGAAGATAGATCAGCACAACAATCAAGCAAGCAATAGGGGTGAGCACAGAGAGGCCAGTGGACACAAGCTCAACGGGCCACTTGAAGTCTCTCGTACAGCAGCAGCACTGACATTGTCACACACTTGTGCCGATATACCATCAAATATTCATCAGTCTGGCATGATGTTTGCTTAGTCTTGATCAATATCATAAATGTAAGATATGTCGTCCGTGGCCTTTATCACCAGGGGTATACACGTGTACGACTGAATAAGTGTACATGTACTGATTCAGTCAATAGATCTATTGATTAAAATACATTGCATATTCAAAACAGTTTTGTTGATACATGTATAATGTTGCAGATTAATTTAAGACCCTTGCATAAAAAGCATGTTTTCTAAACAGAAAAGGAATTTGGTTTCATTTTAAAGACACATAACCAGCGAGCATATATTCTGCACTTTCCATAGATTAATCTTCAACTATTGATACTTTGTAATTTAATACAGTTAATTATATGTGTGTATGGATTAATTGAGTAGGAATTCTAAGTGAAATGTCCAACATGACTTGAATTTTGATGTATGGCTTTAGAGTTTGGTAGTGACAACCATATTTGATCGCATAAAAGCACTGACCTGAAAACATTTGGTTTTTAAAATAAAACCATGGAGAGTCAAGGATATTTGTTTGTTATTTGCAAAACTGCAATCTGAAGCACCATATCAACTCATTTCAAGGATACACGAAGCAGAGAGTGTTATGATACTCTAGAGATCATTCGTTGGAGTGGCATGATACAGACAATAAACTATAGTAGCCATCATCTTTGTGACTGACCAGCATTGACACTGAGGCGGGGGGGGGGGGGGGGGAGTATTGGAAACAATGATGTCAGAGTGGTGGGTGGTCATTCTATTGCCTGTGCCCCATACATATCTGGTGTGGGTAGCTGTTGAGAATTGTTTGCCCATGCGTGTGTACATGAGATTAATTTTTTCCTCCGTCCCTTTCTCTTACCTGTTCATGTATAACACTTTTCAACAGATGTCTATCATGCAAGAGCTGAATTGAGAATATTAATGGAACTCTACCAAAGGCGAGACCAATGGAAGACAGACTTGATATATAACATATGTATTCATTGAATAGCAGACCCATTCATTACAACATTCTGGAAGTGATCTGCAGAATTGGGCAAGAATGTTCCTTTTACGTGCCAGCCTCATACATTTGGGCAGAGACAGTGTAAATGAACCACAAATCCCATTTGTGCATAGGATCTGGTCATTATGGCATATGCATGTTATCCAATCCACTATTTCTATCCCACTTGGTGATTAACCATCTCCCCCTTGAACCAGCCAAAACTGTCTGGTTGTCAATTGCCACCTGCTTCAGTGTTCTTGATTAATTTCAACAGTAATGAGGAACAATTTGAAGGAGAGGTGAAACCTATCAAGGTACCATGCCCAAAGTCAAACACTTTCCTTGGTATCAGTTTTTACTAAAGTTATAAGCACCCAATCTATGCAAGGAAAGCCCTTGACTCCATTCTTATCTCAGTTTTAATTCAGGGGGAGGGGGAGGTGCAATGATGTACAAAATGTCAAGGAGAAAGGCCAAATATGTTTGGGAAAATACTCTATTGAGCCCCTGACTACCACCATTACCTCAAAATCAAACCTCTTTTTCTTGTCTGAGAAGATAAGTTGTGGGAAACAGATATACATATATTGGCTGCCTGAACATGTTATGATTCAAAGGCATTAGTACAGCCATCATCTTGGTATTTTGAGGCTAACACTAAGTTTGTAGGCAGGATGTCATTAGAGCTGTCAGCAGGCCTACAGCATATTGGCTGATGCTTTCTCTTCCTCCATTTGTGAGAGCCAAAGTGTGGGCAAAGCCCCTAGAAGACATTGATGCTGGTCACAGCTGGTTTAGATCTATACACAAGAAATTCAGTGCCAAATACATGATACAGCTTTGTCTGCTATGCTTTGTGGATGTCACAAACATCAAACAATGGTCTACATCAGATGATGTAATCCACTTTGATCGTTTTTATTTTTGTTTTAGTACTGCTTTCATTTTGTATTCCAGATCAATATCAACTACTGGTTTTCTTTGCTGCATAAGTTTTACCAGTCTACAGTATTGACAGATTTAGTCATACGCTAAGCAGGAACTAAAATGTTCTTCAACATACATCTGCATGTATTCAGATTATGTGTAAAGAGAGCTTCCTTAAGCTTGTCTAGTCCTCAATCAGTAGACATTGTCTGGCATGCAGGGCCAGAATTTTGCTAAATTTTGCGAGAATCTATTTCGATTTTTGTCAATTACTTTTCCCCTTTTTAAAGAAAGACTAGCTTAGGAGAATCTTTACAAGAATAGATTCTCAGATTCTTGCTGAAATTCTGGCCCTGGCATGTCATTCTCCAGCTTCTTGGAAGATAAGGATAATTTGCCAGGCAATTCAGAAACGGCAGATAAAAGCCATCTCTTCTTGAGCAGTATCTTGTCCCAAGCAGCAGGAGGTCTTTAACGCTGTAAAGGACATCTTATGCTGCACATACGCATCAACACCTGTCAAGATCTGTCAAGCTATGATAGGCCTCTCAATGTGTAATTATGTCTGTGTGCCAACATAGAGATTAATTTCTCTCTCTGTGTCTCTCAGTCTGTTTCTCTCTCTGGCTCTGTCTATCTTACTTTCTTTTACCAGCAAATTTTGTGCCAAAATTCTATTTGAAGACTTATATATGTAGAGACACTAAAGTCTGCCTGATTGTACTTCCATACATAAAGTCTGGCTTTTTTTATGAAGAAGGGTGTCAGTTTTCAAAATTATGTGAATTCGGACCATTTGGAAATTTAAACCTAGGCTTGAATATCTTCAAAGCTGTTATTGGTAGAGGCACAGTTTCAACTTCAATTCATTGCAATTGGGTTGTGCTGTAAGTGCATGCATACAGTGTGCATACAATGAGCCACAAACAAAAGTTGTAGAACTTTAATTTACACTAGTAAGGGGCACTTGAGGGCTTGAAATGTTGAATATCTTCAGAATTATTATAGGTATAGGTTCCATTCGAACTTCAATCCATAGGTTTGTGCTGTAGGTGCATCCAGTGAACCAAAAACAAAAGTTGTAGAATTTGGATTTATGCATGTTAGGGGGACTTAAAAAGTTAAAAATTATGCTGAATAGTTGTCTTCAAAACTATTATGCATAGATATGCCACTCTGACTTCACATTCTAGGATTGTCCATTATCAGTTTTGTCCAGATCTAAGCTGTCAGACACCAGAAAAGCAAAAATCTGTGAAGAATGTGTGGCCCTATCAGTGAAGTTGAAATAATGCAAAATTAGGAAGAGCAATAGCAGACTTGTACATAAATACATGTACTTGTGATAGACAAGATATACAACAAGCCGTGATCTGTCGTCACCAGTCAATTACATGTATATGTATACATCACTAAGATTTGTTGTTTGCACTCATGTCAGATGTAACACTTTTACGCTACCATATGATGACCATTTTGTCATGCCAGTGGGCTGGCTTAATTCACAATCTCTGAAGATTCATAGAAAAAATTACTCGAGTCATTAATCGGTCAAACCAAATCCCAGAAGATTTTTGCCTGCCTGTGAGCCTGATCGCCCAAGCCCAAAGCGTGCGGGTGATCAGGCAAGCAAGCAGGCAAACAATGTGGGGGATTCGGTTTAGACAGATTAACGACGAGGGTTATTTTGTATTTATCCCCTGCAGTCCATTAAGAAAGAAGAATGACTATTTATCTCACTTATAGCATTTTATCTCACTGCATTAGGCCTACATCGGACTTTGCCACAGTCATGTTATACATATGAATATGAAAGGCCTAAACAACAAAGAAAAGCAATCAATTTTTTTGGACGGCCATCACTGCAGCCAAAAATCTTAACAAAAAGTCACTTTTTTTTCATATTTCTACATGGAATTAATTTGGTGGAGAGAAGAATTGGAAGGTCACGTTGCCTGGAATGTTGGACCTGCAAACATTCCAAAGTATGCAGTCATGGAGCTCAACTGACTGAAGGCTGTCAGATTGGCCCCATCACTAATGGCAGCAGTGAGAACATAGCCCGAAAAAACGGGGCGCTGGCTACCTGCTACACCAGCTGGCTTTAAAGAAGTCCCACCCATGGCATATGGTAAACAATATCACATGGGCCATATCCCATAGATTTTCAATTTAATATGGTACAAAGTAAGGGATAAAAGTTACAACATCATCCAGGATCACATACTCTAGCAATAATTACAAAACCACAAGTGCCACATGGGGATAAAGCAGTACTAGTCTATTTTGTCAATGAGAGTAACCAGGCAATTGTCACCTGTAATATACACAGGTGGTCGCAGTGAAAATTATTGAAAACTGTCTTTCTGTAGGCCTTTACCAAGACTATTGAGAATTGGCTTTTTAAATGGATACCATTCTCAAGTGTATAATTCAATGAGTGGTATGCATTTATGCTGCTAGAAGAGAAAGCAAAATAAATGGTCTTCACAAATTTATTGATATTTGAAAGAAAATCAAGCACCCTATCTTTATGTCCTGTTACCTGACAAGAATATAAGGCATTAACATAGGGTACTTTGAGACCATAATGACACAGTATGCTTTATGAAATGTTTGTAATACATTTTGATCTAGTGAGGTACTGGGCTTATAAAGACAGGAGGTTGCAGCTGTGCAGCACAGAATCACCGCAGCCAGGCTCAAGTCACATGGCCTGGTCTTGTTTATCAATTACAAACTTTGCTGGACCACAAAATGACAGTTTGTTCCTGTCCTTCATGGATAACCTTGGCAATTAACTTCAAGCCAAATGAGCATCACAGTTCCTGAATTATTTGAACAGTCATTCAATTTTGACCCGAGCTCTGGCTGTATCAGATGACCAGACCACATGTGGCACCAGCAGCCATTGGCTCTATTTATAACTGGCCCTCCTGCCTCAAAAGTGGCCCATGAAAGAATCAAAGTTAAAACAAAGATGCACTAGAACAAGCTAGAATTTCTTACTACATGTCCAAATCTTGTTTATTTGCTGACACTTGACATTCTGTTTTATCCAGAATTCTTTCTTTCTGTCTGGCATTTCCTTTTTACCTGCAGATTTTTTTCATACCAAGAGCCTTATTTGGCTTAACTTGTATATTTATGTCATAAATAGCTTTTCCAATTTCAATTTGTATGTACAAGGCAACAACTTTCCTTTGTAGGCATACAGACAGATTTGCATTGAAGCAAATCTTCTTTTCTAGTTGTAAAATGCATTTGTTCTGACTCTGTCAGGGAAAGTTTATGCCTTGGTAGATTTTTGTGAAAGTCCCGCATAGCTCCTGTACAGGATGAAATGCTGGCATTAACACTTTCCCCCTTATATTAAACTGAATTGACTGTGTTAACAGCTTTCCTCCACATTTAACTCTTTCCTGCTCAAATCATCCAAAAGCGCCCAGATGTAAATTGTCGTCCGCCCTAATGTTTTTACTTAGATTTTTTGTTGCATTTTGGTGATATCCATATGTAAGATCATTCATAATGGTGCGCCGTAGGTTAATAGCTTTCCTTGGTGTGTGTTTGGCAAAATGCTCCCAATCTGCACCAAGAAAGCTATTGACTCAGTCATTCTCTGACCAGGAATGGGTTAATGCAAAATCCATGCCAAAGAAAATTTACTATTGATGATGGCCATGTTATCTTAATTGATGTCCACTAGAATTCCCTTTCAAAACTGTTTTTTTTTCATTGCTGTTGAATCTTGTCAAACATTGAAGCAGAAGATGACATTTGATGCCCAGTCTGCTCTGGCAGGTTCAAGGGGGAACGGGTTAATGGATGAATGTTAGTATAATCTCAGCCTTGTGCTTGTCAAAGAAGTGGTTTGATGTTAGCATTACAAAGTGCCATAAAAAGCTCACCACAACAGAGTCCAACATTAGGAACATGGAACAGTTTTTGTACAAAATTGCATGATTTAGGAGACACATGAGAGAATTGAGAGATTAACACCATGTGTATCATGACACCACTAGCGATGTCCATATTGCACAAGGTAATAGTCCTACATAAGATCACAGACAAATTCAAAGATGGGTGACCTTGACCCAATCCCCAAGAACACAGAGCCAGATAATTGAAAAGTTTTGAACATAGACCTTCCATATTGCAGATGCTTGTAGTCTTGCATAAGGTCTCAAACGAGTTTAAAGATGGGTGACCTTGACTCAAATCCTGAGGTCACAGAGCCATTCTGGTTGGATTTGGTTTTTTGACGCAATAACAGGACTAATTTTTGACATAGGTTTTTCAAAGTGCAAGTGATTATAGTCCTATGTAATGTCTTGGACGAGTATGAAGGTAGGTGACTCGACCCAATTCCCAAGGTCACAGAGGCATTTTAGTGAATTTGGTTTTCATGCAATAACTTGAAAAGTGTTTGACATAGATCTTTATTTTTGCACATGGTTTTAATCCTACACAAGGTCTCAGATGAGTTTTAAGATGGATACCTTTGACCCAAATCCCAAGGTCATACAGCCATTTTAGTGAATTTTGTTTTTACACAGTAACATGAAAAGTTTTTGTCATAAGCCTATCAAATTGCAGTTTATTTTAATCCTACATAAGGTCTCGAAAAAGTTTGAAGATGGGTGATTTTACAACTATACTGGCTATGAATGTTCATATAGCGCAAGAATGACTCCTCTCAGTACTGACAGCTGTAGCATGGGGGGGGGGGCATAGATCCAGCAATTTCTGATTGCGTTTTAATTCTCTGTTATTTCTGTTCATATGATAAACATAAATTCTGCAAGGGCATGAAAGTTCACTTGTGATTGGCCAATTTTGTACTGCAGAGGAGCACCGTACCACTCAAAGTAGATGAAAGAAGGCAGCTCATTGGCCAACAGTGATGGAGACAATCATAAACAGAAAGAAATGGAACCCAAATACTTCATGCTGTCATGTATACATTTTAACAATTTTTAGAAACCATCCTTTGTGCATTACCAAGAGTAGTCACATTAACCATGTGGTTTCTCAATGGAGGTCAAACATCATGGAAAAGATGAGAGCAGTTGCCTGAAAAAAATGTAGTACATGTAACCAGATGATATGGATTTATGGACAAAATCCCAAACAATGGCACACATAAAGCAACCCATTACCATTTCACAACATTCACATAGTAACTGTAAGTATAGGAACTTTACACCAGCAAAATCCACACCTGTTTTATTGCCACTGGTATCATGCAGTTACAAAAAGCAGGTGGTTTAGGACGATACTGGTCTGTACACACTCCACCTTGATGCTACTGGTTAGGCTTCAATCATAGGGGTTGATTTGGAGTCACGCTTAGTGTGTTGTGGCATTAATAGCTGGTGGAAGGGTCCGACCTGCTGCTGTGACCAGGATGATTAGATGTACCAGGAGACTGTCATACCAGCCAGTACCAATTACCATCTGGTGTCTCAGAAAAGTTCTGTCATCAATTACTGTCTTTACTCTCAGACCTGGTGTCACCATTATTAAGGTGCTATTGTTTTCTTCCTTCAAGTGTCCTGTGTGGTAGCTCTTGTTGCCTGGTATTACATGTAGTATATTAACCATAATTATGCCCTATCCCCATCACATTGGCAGAAAATACTGGAACATGTTTGAAATCTGCCTAGAAGCATACAAACCATCTACTCAGCATTGCTTCACAGACTATACAGAAGCACCAAAGACACCTGCATAGAATTTTGTAAAGTCTGGTAATAAGGTCTTTTTTTTTTTTTCTCATTATGTTAACAAGATTACTTTCTCATTACTAGATGTTTTTCTCATCATATCAAGTTTATTTTCTCATTACATCAAGTTTATTTTCTCCTTAGTTTTTGCTTGTGTTATTTCCTCATTGTAACAAGTTTATGTTCTTGTTAAATAAGTTTTTTCTCATCTGGCTGGGTATAAAACTACAGATTGCTGCAATTAGTACTTGTCTATAATTTGTTTAAATGATAATGGAAGTGTTGGCTCACCAAGTTGTCTTGTTTATGACAATCTATATAGCTTCATTTCTCATCTGAACCTCTCCTCATCCCTGTGGTGACAGCTCAACAAAAACAAAGATTTCATATTGGCATTAGTCTTAAGTTCATTGTTCATAACTTGCATTCCAATGCTCTCCCCCCCACCCCCACCCATACTTGAGCAAACATATGTATCAAATAAAGTCTTTGAGTTTGCTATTTACTGCTCCGGTTGTCTTGACTAAAGATTATTTGTCTCTCAAAGCATATGCAAACAGAAAGCAATGACATTCAAATCACCACATTAAGCTTGCCTTTGACACATTTGATTATAAGATAAGCTGTATTTACTGTACAGTTTACCACAGGGAAAACATGAGCAACTGAGGCTGTTTGACATAGATGGACAAACATGTATGAAAGGAACATGTCCCGAGATACATTATGATAAACCAGGATAGGAAATGTGAAACAAAATTTCTAAGTTAAAGTACATGTATCAAATAATGAGTTGGAAATGAAGATAAGTTGAAGATGTCAAATGTCAAATTGATATTAACTAATCAGTCATAATTAACTGGCATAAGCACATACTGCAAGTACTGGGCACAGATTTATCAAGAAAAAGTACATTGTAATGAGAAAATAAACTTGATACCCACAAGCAAATCTTGATATCATGAGAAAAACTCCTTATAACAAAAAGATAATCTTGGTATAATGAGGAAAATAACTTACAGCACGATTTTAAAATTTCTCTGCAGGTTCTCTATGGGCTTCTGTAATGAAAAAAGTAATATATAAACATAGTGGTCTTGCCAATTTAGGAATGTCTATAGCATGTAATCACAGAATTGTGTTTGTGAATATGCTGGGTTTTTAACAAAAATTCTGTTGAGATTATAACTGATTAGTCTATACGATCATTCAAGACAAGGCCAGAATATCAATTTTTTCATCATCTATGCCGTGTCTAATATCCTGTTCAACATGGTCAGAGTAACAAGTGGCTAAGGCATTCTCTGCAGTCTTAGA
This sequence comes from Hermodice carunculata, assembly GCA_964020975.1. Classification (NCBI taxonomy): domain Eukaryota; kingdom Metazoa; phylum Annelida; class Polychaeta; order Eunicida; family Amphinomidae; genus Hermodice; species Hermodice carunculata. The sequence goes on along the minus strand of OZ026630.1, from coordinate 62,902,089 downwards.
CGTTCCACCTAGAATGTGTGTCTGGATCTTATCAATACAACATAGACTACCTCCACAAATATTGGGAGTCTTATTGCATGTGTTCATGCAATACCAGCATTAGATGACATGCAATATATTACACAGACTTTGTAGGGTACGTGTAGGTTCTTTCAGTACAGTCATGACAAAATCATATCATGCGTGCATGTGTATATGGCCACTTAAAAACAGTGGTTACCTTGGTGGGAACTGTTTACCTTTGCTGGGGATTGCATAATTATTATGGAAATTGCTATCCAAATTTTGACTGATGGAAAACCAAAGATGCCGGTTTTAGATCTACATGTATGTGAATCACTCTTATCTGCTTAAACCTCAGGGACCTAATACCAATGCACCCACATGGTATTTTATTCATTAAGAATTGGCAGAGATTGGCCAGCTAGCTGGCGCCTTTAAACTGTAGCATACTTCTGTTTGGAAGAATCAGACAAGCCAAAAACATTCATGTCTCCTACATGCATGTCCAGGTGGACTATTAGGGGAGCTGCCAATAGGTCTCCTACATACATGTACATGTCCAGGTGGACTATTAGGGGAGCTGCCAATAAGTCTCCTACATACATGTACATGTCCAGGTGGACTATTAGGGGAGCTGCCAATAAGTCTCCTACATACATGTACATGTCCAGGTGGACAATGAGGGGAGCTGCCAATAAGTCTCCTACATACATGTACATGTCCAGGTGGACTATTAAGAGAGCTACCCACATGAACCTGTTTCAATTTCTGTTACATTGGAGGGTAATCAACAGCTGTGGCATGCTCCAGGTGTGTGTGTGGTTCAGTGTAGTATAGCAGTCGCTCTCCTCACATAGCAAGGACTGTTTTTTCTGTTCACACTACAATATTTTATTCAGTCAACCACTACAAAGTTGAGCAAAATGCACAGTTCATATGATTAAGGTAATAGGATGTTAATTGTGATCATGGCATATTGTACACAGGTAGCAGGAAGGGGTCAAGATGCAAGGACTTTCATTTCTCTCACAAACAAAGTGTAATAAACAGCCCTGCAATTCACTTGCCATTGTTTAAGTCTTTCTTGGCTGCTGACAGGCATGTATTCTTGTATATTTATAGAAAATTACATGGAATTGTGCTTTGCATTCTGCATATAAGGACCTTTTGTTCTGCTACCGACTCATGCTGTCAGTTATTGTGTGGCAATTAAGTCATGCCCCAACTTCCACAAGGATGGCTGGAGCATGACTGGCTTGACAATGCAAAACTGATGCAGGCCTGCACAACCATTATTTTGTGAATTGAGTTGAAAGATGCTGTAGGTTATCTGTCTGATAATGCATGGTAGAGCTTGAAATGGTAAGCCACACACTCAGATAGATGCCAGTAATTGTTCCCAAAGACCAAAGCAGGGGCGTAAATGTATAACACTGACAGCGTCAGACTGTATCTATACTATCAATGTCTGAGTTACGCCAAGGCACAGCGTACATGTACATGTGTGAAGCCAGTAATGGCATATATGCCACTTCCACCGGCGACAAGGGCAACAAGGTCACTATGCCACTTCATGCCAAGACCAGCCATCATTCTCCAGTTAAGTGCAAATGTCTTGTTAATACTCAGCAAAAGGCGTTTTTTTCTGCTAGGACTTCTTTTACAATGCAAAGTGAAAAGCAAGCTTGTCTTAACTCATTCCATACCAGTCCCTGATATTTACCTAGATTTAAGACAACAATTGCATAATTAAATTCTTCATAGAAAGAGCTTTTGTTCAACTACCAACATGCCTATAGTCTTAAGTCAGTGGTTCTGGCACTGCCTGGCAAGTCATGCTGCAGCTGCCGCAAGGGCAGCTGCAGCATGACTTGCCAGGCAGTGCCAGAACCACTGACCAAGGTCTGTCACCATAGTATGGAATGAGTTAATGGACCCCCCATCACTTGGCGAGCAGGGAGCATAAGGAACTCATGCCCCTGTGGGCAGGATACGTAATACAGAAGGCCACAAGATTGCATGTCATGAACCATTATCTTAAGACAGTTAATTTGCATTAGATACAAGCATCTTGGTGTAGCCAAGTGGGGGGAATAGTGACCCTATAGGTAGACTGGCCATTGAAAAAAGCAGTACGTGACATTCCTATAAAGCTGATCTGCTTTGACCCATATTTTTAAACAAGGAAGCATCTCTATGTATGGGTTCATCCCTGTATCAAAAATGGCAACGTACATGTACGGTTTTCTTGCCAAATTAGCGGTGTTGATAGAAATCAACTGTTCAAAAGGACATAGTCATGCTCTTCAAATGCACACTGACCCTCGTAAAAGAATCAAGACATTTTTATAGGATCCCCCGAGATCGCTATTGTTTCTGATGTGCTTTTGCCAGATGAGCATGCACCTACATGGACAGAAATTAAAGCAATATCAAGTCTGAAAGATGCTAATTGAGGCATATCGAGTGACCCAATTTGTTTGGAATTCCATATTTCCATATGTATTGGTGACCCCATTGGTTGCCTTTCAGTGAGCCTGTGTCATAGCAGGGGAATGGCACCATTACCCAGGGACAGGACCTGAGATTTTGGCAAAAAGTAATATGCCAGTCCGGTATTACAACATAAATAACCAATGTTAGTATTTGAACTTGGTGACCAAAAAATATGACCAGAGATTATACATTGGCCAGTGTAATAATAAGACATGCCACTGGAGCCTATGCCATGTACAGTGTTTGGAAAAGACACTCCATATTTTGTCTCCGGGGTCTCATAAACTGCAATAATAACAGAAGTAGTTTGTCTGCAACCTGGCGAGCACACAAAATGGTTTCATCTAGCTTGTTTGGTTGGGTCTGGTGAATTGATTGAATGGAATGGAATTCTAGAATAAAAATGGAATCATGGGATCAATTGAGCAATGTACACTGGACTCAAATGGGTTCACAACATCAGATATTTGGGTCTTAATTTGAGAAAAAGAAGCCCACCAAATTAGTATCGAGGATGTCATTGAGTTGATACCATGAGAACTCATCATAATGACAATCTGTTCCCTAAAACAGTGTCAGATAACTGAATGTGTCAGACAAATGAATCCAATTACAAAGAAAATGAACTTGTGTCCTAATTGTTAATATTCGGGACATTGGAGTGTCATGATAAGGAGGTTTCACTGCAGTACACTGTAGGTTGCTTGCTTGCAGTACATTTGTTTGATCTTAATATTTTTGGCCAAAAGTTTGGGCAGTTGATGGTGGGAACCTGCTGTACATGAATGGACTGTGTAAGTGGATACCCAATCAACAGCTTTCTCTGATGTAGTAAAGGTGCAATATGCCCAGGGTGCCCTGAGGAAGGCTGTTGACTGTCAGTCATGATGAAAACAGAAACAGAAGACATTTATGACATCGGACCATGTGAGGTGGTTTTTGATGGATAGATATTGCATGCAAATACATGGGTGTTAGATGAGGCTTACAGGGTTAACAGCTGGTAGGAGGTATTTTGTTGTAAAATTTGCATGTGGGCAAACTAGTGGCTTCTGAATTCAGTTCATGTATTTCATTCTTGAGTGCTTTGTCTCATTTTACCCCTAAAATAGGCCAATATCATCTGGAAGCGTGTGTATATGGTGCAAGAGCTTGTCCACTAGCATACTTTATGTCATGATCATCATGGCTCTAGTTGATGAGGCTGAATCAGTCTAAACTACTGAATAAGGTTTACATAACGACATGATAAAGTGATATTCCGATATGAGACCATTGATTCTGCAAAATTAATAGATACCTGAACTTCCATTTTCTAAAACAAAACACACTGAAGTTTCAGGATAATTTTCCTCCTCCTCCTCCTCCTCCTCCTCCTCCTCCTCCTCCTCCTCCTCCTCCTCCTCCTCCTCCTCCTCCTCCTTGGGCTTTACCCACTTGTCTAACACAAATCACTACAGAAAAGTGGAGACCAATCTCACTAACACTCACAATGAATGAATACAAAGAACCCGATCTGACATGCTAGACAACAACAGCATCATTTCCAAATTACGCAACTACCTTTACATAAAGGAACCCAGGGTACCAAGCATATACTTCCTGCCAAAACTCCATAAGGGGACACTACCTCCCCCTATCGTGCATATACTTAGCACAAACAATTGACCTACTGAAAGAATATCTGCTTTTGTAGATTTCTTCCTCAAACAATTAGTCAAAAAGATCCCGAGTTACATTGAGGACACAACAGACTTCATTAACAAAATTAAAACTCTGCCATCACTACCAGAAAACACCTACTGGCTACTATGGATGTACAATCTTTGTACACCAACATACCGACAGATGATAGGCTATGGAGCAATGCATGCCCTCTGTTATACAACAGAGACCATCATGATAAGCCAAGCTCAGGATTAAGTTTACCTCAACCAAATAATATGTTTTCACCGACTGTATGTGGAATGTACATGTAGATCATGACATTCTTTTACAAAACTTGGAAAGTTACTGCTGGTCAGCAAGCACAGTCCAATGGTTCACATCCTATCTATCTGACAGATCTCAACATGTGTGAATTAACAGAAAACTATCTGAACCTGTTCAAATGAAATGTGGAGTTCCCCAAGATTCAATAATTGGCCCATTGCTGTATTCGATTTACATCAGTGATCTTCCTTGGTATTTAAATGACACAAAAATCAACATGTATGCCGATGATACAACTGTATACAACATTGGCAGATCTGTACCTCAGGTGGAAAATCACCAGAATACCAATGCTGAAAGGGCTGGTCTGTGGTGCTCATACAACAGAATGCTTCTCAATGAAGCAAAATGTAAAGCCATGTTAGTTGCCAGCAAAAAACTGTGTACAAACCATCAAGCAGAACCTCAAGGTACCCATAAATGGAACTCATATGGATAATGTGGACAGTCACAACGTTCTTAGACTGCATATACACAGCAAAAACTTGTGTTGGAATATGCATATTAAATCAGTTTGTAAAAAAAGTAGCAATTGCCCTGAGTAACTAAATCCACAGAATACACAATAACTTGCCTTTTATGTCAGAAGGACATATATAATTGCCTATATGCTCTCCCATATAGATGTTTGCTGTACCACATGGGGAAACTGCCCAAAAGTTCTCTTGCAGAAAGTTAAACGCTTACATAAGCAAGCAGGCTACTTAACACTCACAGGTAATGCATCTGGTAGGCTCAGTTACAGAAAGCTACTTTACAAATTAACCTGATGACCATTGCAAGTAGAATTATGTTGAAAAAGGCAACAACGGTGTACTAGTCACTGAACAATATGCTGTCTGACTATGCTTGATATATTTAAGCCTGTAAAACATGTTCAAAGCTCAAACCTGTGATCAGCCAAGCATAATCTCTATTTGTCTAAACTAAAACCTCATATATTAAAAGAAGTGCAACTTATTCAAGTGCAGTGATACAGAGCAGCTTACCCAGTGTTAAGGACTGTCCAAGCTTAGGGACATTTAAACAAAGATACACAGCTTTCATTATGTCATTGCCTTAACCAAGGTCATTCTACATGTCATCTGAGCACAGGACGGTCACAGCACTCTTGTTTGTGAATGACTTGAACATCTTAAATTTAGGTAAATTTATAGAGAGAATTGAGACTTGCAAGAAAAGAGTCGCAGCCACAGGTGGGACTGTGCGAAATGGTACCACCATGAAACCCAGACATTTGCTGGGATGAAAACATTTGCAATAAGCATAGCCGCTGTATGTATATGCCAGCCTGGCTATCATAATTATTGGGTTGTTATACAGAGGTCACCAACAATGCATCATCAGCTATCAGAGGGTCTGTGATGGAGATAAACTGTCGATGAAACAAGAGACAAGAATGTCCATTCCATCATTAAGAAGAAGTACTTCTCCTCAAAGGTGACATTAATGGTAGAGTGTGATAGACGGCGTCTGGAGATAATAACCAGTTGAAGTATTATTAATGGAGGGACAATACTGATACAGCTGAAAAAAGCCTGTATAACAGTGACGGGCCCTGTGCTTTATGTCTTACTGGGCACCCTTATGATCAGGGCTGTCCTGCATGCAGGGATATAATGCCCTGCTGATTATAGATGCACCTACATGTAAGTCTCAATGTTACTCTTGGTCCCAAACTGAAGCAGAAAAGTTGAGAGGGTTTAGATTGAGGGAATGCCTGAGATGAATGAATGTGGTCCTATTTATTACTCCCAAGTGAACTGTGGAATCCTTCAGTAATGCGGTTCTCTTTTGGCACCAGCAAAAGGTCTTTTGGGTTGACGATTTTCTAGCTGCCTAAATGGCCTGAATTTAATTTGCAACTGTTTGGAGGTACACAGGCACTAACTAGCAAAAGAATTGGTGTACATTAAGGTATATATGGGGCAGCCTAGCTAAGATGAATCCAGACTGCTGAGTGATGGAAAGGATGCAAGGAATACAGAAATTGTGAAAGCTTATGGGACCTCTTATTGTCAGCATCCCCCTGCCATTTGAATAGTATCCACACAGTGTCAGGTGCACACCAACTAATTGTCTCCAATCTATTGACCCAGGTAGCTTCCAAATCTACTGTGTGACAATGACATACTTCAAGCAGAAAATGTGAAGAAGCCCAGCCACATTTCCTCATTGGAGTTTCTCAAAGGGAGCAATGGATGTACAACTCGGCTTTTTAAATATTTGGCTGCAAAAAAGTTAATGGAATCCTCACAATTATACAGAAACTGCAGGTACATCTTAACTATTCACGGTCTGTTTATTTGCATTTAAATTAAAGATTGATGAATTCCCTTGTCACTCATATATATATATATATATATATATATATATATATATATATATATATATATATATATATATATATATATATATATATATATATATATATATATATATATATGTATATATATATATATATATATATATATATATACATACATATATATTATACATATAATTTTTTATTGATCAAGAGTTTAATGAAATATTGGGGGTATGTAATTACACCATGGAATAGCATTGACACAGGGGAATCTATTACAGTCCATAAATAAATGGACCAATATACTTAAAGCTCAAATTGCTACATTTACAATATAATTAAAGAGGAAACATTGTACACAAATAAAAAAAGTAGAAATACTACATGGGTATCAATCATACGAGGTATGTGCACTGCTTCAATTGTGAGTTATGATGTATGTCCTTGGGTTGCATGCATATAGGCCTACACCTTGCAGGTGCCGCTATGCACATGCAGAAATTGAAATGTCAGCTCTCTGCTTTCTGAAACAACTAAGTGCCAAAATGCTGTCAAAATGTCGCTAAATCATTTGCTTCAAATTTGTTTTCACATTTTTTTTTGCAATTAAAGAGAGGTAGTCGAATTTAGTTGACCACGAAGTAATAAATCAATGTTGGTGTGCGCATATATCACAATTAAATTTTTGATAAATGTTCAGTAATACAGTAATTAAAATCAAAGTTTAACCAATTTAGTGTGGTATGCATGACATTGTGTTTTCATTGGCTTATGTAAATACTCTTTGTGTCATGGAGCAAATGACTGATTCCCCTACAACATAGCTAGACCATGTACACTGCCTTAAAGTATGTGCAGTGCTGCATAGCATTTGTTGGTTAAGCATTAAGCCTGTCACAGTCATGTAGACACTCCCAAGTAGCATCAAGTTTGAGAAACCAGTTGCATTACGAGTGGTTCAAAAAGATACACCACTGAACACCAATAGTATTGGACACTGGGCTTGCCAACCTACAATGCCAGCACCAGTGGCAATGTGTTCATTGGCCTACCAACACCAATATTAATGCTAGCACCACTGGCAGTGTTCTTGTTGGCCTGCCAACCATAGCACCCATGGCAGTATTCTCATTTATCTGCCAAATTTGGTATTCATCGCAGTGTGCTCATTGGCCTGCTAACTAAAGCAGAAATATGAGAAAAACGCAAAAAAGCCCACACAGGCATGTGGACACTTTAAAGACTGATAAACCATACTGACCATGGCAAGCATACAAAGTACTGTCCGGGGAATGTCCTAGAATGGAACATGCCTGGACCACTGTTTCTTACAGAGAAATACAACCAGCACCAAGTTGTGTGAATATACAGTATGCATACATTACAGGCATTCAGTTTAGTACAAATGTTCAGGCCTGCAGTTCAAAAGAAACAAAGTATGTGACCTGTAAGTTATAATTTTGCATACTGTTTTTATCTAGACCATGTGATTGTTTGTATGCAAGTAAGGTATACATTATATCTATAGATTTAGCTTTGAATTTTTTAAAGAATTTTATCCATTCTTTCATCATAACTGAACCACAAGTGATGACACAAGTATTCTGCATGTGGTTCAGAACTGCTGTGCATACATGCACTTGTGCCTAATCTTTGCTAGAATGTCCACCTTATCTCCACTAGAATTCCGCATAATCTAGGCTGGAACCCTGCCTAATCTGCTGGAATGTCCGCCTGGTCTCTGCTGTAATCCTGCTGAAACTCCACTGGAAATCTGCATAATCTAGGCTGGAATCTCACATAATTTAGGCTTAAACCCTGCCTAAGTTTCACTGGGAAGTCTGCATATATTCCGCTGTATCCCTGTCTAATATCCTCTGGAAGTCCACATAATCTACGCTGCCGCTGTGCCTAATCTCTACTGAGAGGTCTGCCAAATTTCCACATGAACCCCGCCTAATCTAGGCTGGTATGCAGCTATATACAAAGTATGCTGGATATGTCTGTCTAGGTGCCAGCAGATATCCAACATAATTTACATTTTTTGGCAGGTAAAAATTCTGCTGAATACATGCCTAATCTAGGTCTAATCTGTGTTGAAGTTAGGCTTAAAACAGGCAGAGTTTAGGCATTCTGCTGAAACCAGGCCGAATCTATGCTGAAATTATCTGCCTAATTTCCACTGGTTTTGGATAAGGGCATTGCCAAGCAAGTCATGCTGTGCTTACCCTTGAAAACCATTGACTTTGTATACTATGCATATTGGTACTTGAAAGCAATCTCTCCATCAAGAACTTTATGATGCAATCTGTTTCCTAATGTAAGGCACGTACATGTATGTAGAAGAACCAGGGACTGGTACATGGAATAAACTCAAGAAGGTTCAATGATGGTGGCTGTCAAGGAGCAGAATTCTGTACATGTAACTGAACCCTGTGTGTATCAAACTGAGTCAGCCAGCTGGTGACAAAATGTGCCTCCTAATTGACAACTTGGGCTGCCTTATAGCAGTATAACCTCACTAAATAGTACCTATATGCATCAAAAACAGGATGAAAAAAGTCTTCCTTGTGACAGTTATGGGAACTAAACGCCCACCATGTTTGTCACTTGTGCTTCATAAATGTGCTATTTATGTGGTAACTTGACAATATTAGTTTCATCAGTCAAGATGTATTGACTTCCCTTAATTTATCAGCAGTTTAATCAAATTCAGCTGCATTACAGAGGTATATGTAGGTGCCTGACACCTGAAGGTTTAGTCCAAATTCGTGAGTCAGATTTGGTGAGACTGCTTTAATTCTCATTGATCAAGATATGTTTGCAGTGCCGGTTTTTAAGATTTCATGCTGTGGTCAAATTAATGTCATATTAAGAATATTACTGGAGGACACTTCAGGTGAAGAGGGATCACTGGATACCTGACCAATCAGAAATGGCTGAGAGCCTGTCAGGTGACTTAGCTTCTTTACCAGTAGTGCCCTCTAGTGATTAAATCCTGGTTTAAACTTGTCTGACTAACATTGCATGTAATGACCATTGCATTTTGAAAGTATTCTGGCCATTCTTGTGGATATAAACTTATACCTACATGTATAGTGTGTAATGTCTAAGTAGTAGGTTGACCATCTAAGCGACCTAAAATAATAAGCATCTTATCGTTATTTAGTGCAATGATCCCAAAGGTTTGAGTAATTAAGCCATTCAGTACATTGTAAACTTCTGTGATTCACTACGTATAGCTAACTCATCCGGCAGCTGTATCCTGATCAGCTATATGTACAACAATTATACATTTTCCTCCAACAGGGAAGTGAAATGGAAGCTTAAAAAGCATTGACAGGCTTAAATGTGATGGATGCCTTAACTCTCTTGAGGCTTGAACAGTAATTATATAGATATGGTTAAAAAAAGCCCAATGCCTGACAATATACATGTACACTTGTAGATTAAGCATTACGCGTAGACATTATGGTACAATTTTTTTTTCTGTTTAAGTGATTGCATTGTATTAGAAAGTAAAAAAAAATCTATTGATCTCAGATAGGTCACCCAAGTGTGAAAATGGTCTCATAGCATGGGGAAAATACTAATGATCAATGAGCATTTATGCAAAACTGAAACATGCTTTTATGCTGGAAAAAAAATCTTGTTACTTATTTAAGTTGCTATATATTGTTTATATGAAGGAATAGATATTGTTTGTACAGCCACTTTGATGGATGTCCCTACTATGCTTTAATTTGATATTCTTTGAGCACATTTGTGTAAGATGTTTCCTCCTAATGGACAGTGTTAACACTTAATGTTTGAACATGTGGATGCATTAAGTGTCATGATGCTGTATCTGATATTCCATGTGTGGTTTAGATGAATTTCTTTCTTATCAGCTAGTGTATAGAGTATGCAAATTGCACGTTTTCCTTTATTACCAATTATATAAAAACCCGCCGGTACTTTCGGACCTGTATCCACTATCAGGGCAACCTTTTCCACTTAATTCCATCTTTGTCTCATCAGTGGGCCCTCTTGACTCCTGTGCCCAGTACTGCTACTAAATTCATAGCCCGGGGTCAACTTCAGTGTCTGATACAAAATTCCCATTCTGGGGCCCACCGCCGCCCACAACTGGTAATTTCAAGGCATTGTATTTACATTTTTAGGTAATGCTCACACTGGAAAAGTCCCATTATATATTGTACATTTTACATTCATCCGACAAATGAATTAACCTTCCCTTAACACTAATCACACATACATTTTGGATACTACCTCTTCAAAATATCCTATCAGGACTAACCCAAGGACCTGGCTGCCAATTAAACTGCTGTGTTTGAGTTGACTTTACTGCAAAATAACGGCACACAACAGCCACTTTCTCGATAAAATCTTTCAGCCAGGGTCGATCAATTTTTATTAGAGAGTGGCAGCTTGAAACTATTTTTCTTTTTATGTTTCATAAAATTTATTTAGGGTCAGGCCTTTTTCAGTAGGGCCAAAACCAGATATATATTTTTGTGAGGCCTAGGTAACTTGGACATTTGTTGAAATGTTTAGAATGCAAGTTTTTTCCCATTTTACACATTGCTTCCTTTTACATCAGTTTAATTTGTTACCTGGGCACAGCCAAAAGTACTTGTGTAATATAAATAAGCTAAAATTAAGTTTAAACCTTACAATTTGGCATAAGAATTTACTGAGTTAGCCCTTTGTGATTCTCAATAAAACCCTGCAACATACTACAACCTGGTTATGGATTTTTTCAGTGTTTGGGCATTTCCTGACAACAACAACATCTTCTTCATCATCATCATATTAATTATTATTATTATTGTTGTTGTTGTTGTTGTTGCTGCTGTTGTTTGGGAGTTATTTCTGTGAACATCTTTTATTGAAGCATATGATGACCATCAATAGCTGATAGATGGTGTTATAAAGGAAAGGGTTAAAATTGACTTTTGCATTCAAGACATAATTATCAAATTTTATCTGGTCTCTTTATACATGTATCATTCTACATGCATATGCAACTGCCAACCCAATGGGTTGCTGGTAGTTGTTTTGATATCAATTTTCCATGTCTTACTGTATCTCAATTTTAACACCCATTCTTGATGCCAGTTTGACCTATAAACACATATCTGATAGTGCCAGCCAATAGAAATTGAACCCTTGAGATGTTAAGGTACATGAAGGATGCAAGTCAGTAGAACTAGATCATAGAATATCATCTTGCTGGGGAAATGTTTTACACTCAGGTGATGTAAATACATGTATAGCCCAGTAGAGAAATATGAGTCACATGTAAATGAGAAAAATGGTCCCCATACAGCGGAAGCAAGATAATAGTATAGCTCTTACTGCTACTCCTCAAAGGGCCAGTGATACTAAGAGCCACTACATGTATACTGTTATTAACCCTTTCCCCCCTAGGCCAGGCAAAACTGGATGAAGGTAAAATGTCATTTGCTTCAGCACAAAGTAACTAGTTTCAACCACAAAGAAAAAGACAATTTGAGTAAGAAGAGTAGATGATATATCATGGTAACTTGGTACAGGTCAACAGCTTAGCACCCAACCCACGCCGAGAAAACATACCGAGTCAGTTTTTATTGAAGAGGTGAAAGGGTTAATATTTCCCTATAGCTTATGTAGTTAAGAATGAGGCATTAATTGAGACTCAGCCTCCGTATCATGGACAGCTTTATCTTTATAGCTACTGGGTCAAAGATATTAAGAAAGTACGTTCCCAATGGTGGAATTAGAGTGTAGACTGATCATGATATGTGTTAAATCAATGGCTGGCAGTGGCATTTACAAGGTGCACATATTATAACTGAGCCATTGTATGACACTAATATGATTGATGCCTTGGCTAATGGGAAATTATTCTCTGTTGGGGTGTAGAGCTCATATAGGCATGAATTCTTATGGAGGGTTAATAATTAGTTTTTACAAGTTGACATCAGGAATGATATCCAACTGCATGCGTTTTGTCAAATGCTGGGCAAGTTGAAGCCAGAGAGGTTATAAAAATGCCGTTATTTGTGGTTCTATACAGCTAGTGTAGATCTTTTGGATCCAAAAAAAATTCAGAAGAAACACAAAGCATCGTCAAGTTGTGAGTTATTCCTACATGTGTATCTACACCTTTGTGTACACACAAAGGATACCAGACATATATATATGTATAGAAAGGGATGAGATTCATATTGAAATTTGTACAAATACTCATGAAATACCACATATAGAGTAGTACACGAAGAGAAAGGATAATTGAATGTACCTTGATTGAGTTATGTTGGGACTGTATAAATTGCTGCTGTAAATATCAATGATTCATTTAAATATTTTATGAACTGGAAATCATCCTGTGATTAATAGTTCTATTAGTATTTGCCACCACAAAATAAAGTTAATATGACAGCAAAAGATCAGGGTTTTTATCAAATGTTAAAAATTATGTCTGTAAATGATGACTCATAAAACACAGGCCAAATTGTTTTTCAACAAATTTGCCAATTCCATCAGCATTTGGTGGCAAAAGTTGACCTTGGTTTTGAAAACATGACACGATGTTAAAATGCATGTATGTAGTGTACAGTGTACTATGAGGAAAACCACAGCTTTAATGTTTGATATGATTTTATGTTATTCTGAATATGTACACAAGCCAAACTATCAATGTTGTATGGGAGAATTATAAAACTGCAAGTGAACCATGTACATGTGCAGTCAGGAATGGTATGAAACAAGGCAGAGTACTCTCTCTGATGCTGTTCAGAATATGTTTTGATGAACTGATATTAGACTATAAAGTTCCAAGTTTGGTTGTCATATCGGGAATATGTTTGTGGGTGCATTGCAAGGCTTTTGCTGATGAGTTGGTACTATTATCTCCCACGTTAACTGGTTTGAACAAATTATTGGAACTTTACACTAAGTTTGGGAAACAATTTAATGTAAAGTTCAATCCTTCAAAAAGTAAATGGCTATCTTTTTCAGACAATGATACCTATCAGTCAATAAGAATGGATGGAAATTTGATAGAAAAAGTAAACAGATATGTTCATCTCAGTAATTTTGTGGTAATAGATTTTCTGACATATATAATGTTCAACGATGTATTACTAAGCTGTATTCCGAAGTCAGTATTATAATGCCTGAATTTGGACATGCTTTTCCGGCCATATGTTATAAACAAACTATTTCAATCCTATGCCACATCTTTTTATGGATCACAGTTATGGGACTTTTTAAGTTCAGAAGTGGAGAAATTATTTATTGCTTGGTATAAATCAGTGTGTCATATATGTAAATTGCCACACTGAACCCACAATATACTGCTTCCAGAGATATGTAAAACAAGACATTTTGAACTGCAATTACATTCATGCTTCTTAAAATTGATTGATAAACTGTTTAAAAGTGATAATCCCCTGGTGCTGATATTTTGCAAAATATTTTATTATGGTTCAAGATCGGCAGTTGGCTGGTCGTTCAGTTATCTGTTACATAAGTATAATATTAAGAGATATCAAATTCTTTGTGATAACATGTTGAATATTAATAATGTGTTAAAACGAAAATTTGAGAATGCTTCATCGGAGCGGAAGGCAGACTGTGCAGTGATCTGCCAACTTTGCGAGACATACATGTATGTGATAGCAGCATGAACAGTAATATATGAATATAGGATATACATGTACATACATTTATAAATACATACATATATATATATATGTATATGTGTATATATATATATATATATATATATATATATATATATATATATATATATATATATATATATATATACATGTATATACATGTATATATATATATTACACTGTATGTCACTAGTTTTCTATGAATGCAATTCATACTTGGAATCCATTTTGATATAGTATAGCATATTCACCATATGGTGTATTCAGTATAGCTCTTTTGGTTGCATGGAGGCATGTACGGTGAAACCTCATTAAAATTGCAACATCACCAATTTGTAGGGTCCCTTGAAATTTGTTCCTTTAAGGGAATTATCTGAATGTCTTTGTGATAAGATTTCACTGTACTATTGTTATAACTGTCAAGATACTAGACTAAAATCAGGCCTAGAATCAGTCTCCCAAAATTAGGTGATCTGGCAACAGGAAAATATGGCTCCATATTTATAGGGCCATGCAAGCATGTGATGAATTTGGTCTGTGTGGAGTGGTCTTTCAAAAGAGGGGGAGGTAGCAGCATGTATATATTTGCTGGAGTCTGAGTAAACCGGACAAACCATGTATTAAAGGCCTCCTTTTAATTCTTGAAACACATCTTACTGAAAGATTCTTTTCTAAATTAATTTTTTCTTATATATGGTTGTTACTCATTTAAAATTTGTGATTAGGCTGATAGATATATGTAATCACTGACTTATGTTTGCCTTGACGCAATGGAAGAATCGGGTATCACAGATATAATCAAATCAGTCCTGTAATGTATTGATCTAAGCACAGTATCTTTATCAACTTAACTGCTGGTTTATTGAATAAATAGCCAATTGTATGACCAGCCAATAATCTCAAAGACACATTTGCATGTGACTATGACCTGCCACACGGATAGTGTATGAACGTCCCCGACGGCTGTTAAAATCACTCAAACCTAATATATTAAGTGCTTGTTATTTGATCAGGAAGTTACTGAGAGGTTGGGGTATCTTATGAACCAATAAGGTCTGTCAAAGGTATATTCTTCGGGAACCAATTATAGCCAAATGGGGCCACCAAATTAGAACTGTATAGCAGGACAACAGGCTTTTCTTGTAGGACACACCCTGATGAGGCTAGTCATCAAATTTGCATGGGGAATTTGTGGCCAAGTGGCATTTACTCCAATCACCCAATTATTGCCCTGGAAGCTTTCAGTATCAGCCTTTAAGATCATGATTTTGAGTCTGCAAGACTCATGAATTTTCCATTACAGTTTGTGAATGGACAATTGACTTGAGTTCGTTAATCTGGTGTGTTCATGTATATGGAGGATGTCATGAAGATTGGATTTCTATCATACAATTTGACAGCACTGCTTGTTTCCATTACTTTGAATTTTTTTTGCCTTGCAGCATGTCCATGTACCTGTAATGAACTTTAAAGTATGCACTGCCCCGGCATTTACTCTCTTATGCTGTAGGTCCACATGTATGTGTACACATACGTGTATATAGTGCTCAACAGACTTGCTCGTGTCCTCTGACTAACAGATTTTGTGCTCAGATTATAAATATCATACAAAACTATTCATTTCACTTGCTATATATGCTGCCAACTACATGTGTACTCTTTCCATCTAAATTTTTTTCATCTCTTTTGTCAATTTATTTCCTACAATTACTTTCCACAAAAAAAAAAAAACTCATTTCTGTTCAATATGTTGCAAGTTACCCAGACGGGGTTTTTAAGATTTAAACTGTAATTTTTCTATCTTTTTACATGCAACTTTTTTTTAAAGTGTAATATCATGTTTACTATATTGCACATCCCCATTTATGCAGAATCTCTCGACTGGGAAAACTGTGTCTGCCCATGCCTGTTTGATCTTTAGAAGGGAGCTGGCCTTTGTTGCATACACAGATCAAGAAGGCATGGTTTATGGATATCAGATGTGAACAAAAAAAACTGGTAATGGAGAGCATTCAGTTCATCAAATATTTTCTGTGATCTATTGCATGATAAAATGGGTTCAATTATAGTGAAACCTATCTTTAAAGATAAACCTCAATTATGACCACATTGTTGTCTGTCTATCTGCTCTAGTGATCTAGACAGATGATGTCTGATCTTGCAGGTATAAATAACACAGAAAGTACTAGGCATAGTATCTTGAGAAGGGGTCTTCCAAGCAGCTGGTCTCTCAAGACCGGGACCATTTACTCTGTTATCCACATCAAAGGTACCAGACACTATGACTGTATATTCATCTAATATACTCCTGATAAAAAAAAAAAGAGAATTAATGTTTCCATTGCTTTAACATGGAGTCTGATAATTAGATATATAGTTTTAGCCAAAGGGTTGACTTCTAACATTCCAATAATCCTCCTCCTATCAAACTGTGAAGTCTGCTTTCACTGATTCACATGTTGAGACAATAGGCTTCCATGTGCACTAACATGCTGTAATCAGCTCATTTTAAAGCTCCTGTGAACCTCAATGCCAGACACAATGATCGTCAACTTCTAAATTTTATCCCGTTTCTAAGAAAGTCTCTTTAATATACTGTACTTGATCAAGCATGAACCAGTGTTCCTTGACCACATTGCATAAAATTATAGCTATGCATCCAATTCCATGTAAAACATATCTATCATGCTATATGTTAAACCAATGGAAGTGTTCTCTTTTTCTTAGTAGGAGTATATGTTTATTACATGTATGTGCGTGTTCATATGGTGACTCCTATTCAGCCAATCAGGATTAGGATGCCCAAGATTTAATAGTCAAGTGGAGTTGTTTCATGCATGGATGTAAAGTATTTGACCTACATTCATGAAGCTTCACTTAAATGTTTGAACTAACATATGCAGATAAGCTGCTGAGGCCTTGTTTTGTCCCCCACTGGGATTATAGGTTTACACCTTGTCCTTGCATCTTTCTGTGTCCATCTGTCTGTCCATTTGTCCATCCTTTCAACAGAGCTTATCCAGGTCATGTCACACACCAAAATTGCCCCCCCCCCCCCCCGACCTTGAGCTTTGTCCCCATAAAATTTTAGAAAAAGACTAGGGAACACCAGTGGCAGATAAGCCTTAAAAAGAGAAAAAGCCAAACCGGTTTTGAATTTCCAGTTTTTCACATTACCATGCATGAAAAAACTAGTGAAAAGCCTGCAATAAAAACTATATGTATATCTGGCTTAAAGCAGTCACTTCAACAAATAGATTGGAGCAATACTGTTGGCACCATCTGCTTACAGTTCGTGCACTCAAAATTCCATGAATGCTTTTCTAATCTTCATAATAAAAATATCCCAAAGGTCAAATAAAAATTTAGAATAAATAGATACAAACCATGGATTTCAGCATGTCTACTAAAATCTATTAAACATGAACATGAACTATATATACAATCATTAAATGGTGATACAGAGACATGAATATACACTGTGTATAAAACAAGCTGAATCTCCTACTTCGCATTTCTAAACATCTATATTATGTAAATCCAATAGAGCAAAATAAAAATAATTTAGCAAAATCCTGGAAAATTTTTAAGCAAATCAGAAATAAAAGAAAAATTAATGCAACACCAAAATCTCAATTGATACATGATGGCAAACTTATTGAAAATTCACAGGACATAGAAAATTCATTCAGTAATTTTACCAATGTAGGACTGATGTTAGCTCATAAAGTACCCAAACAAAATAAAAATGCTACAGAAGACTTACATGCACCAATGCTAAAATCTTGATTTTTATCACCAGTTGCAGAGCAGGATGTTCTGTCACTAGTTAACATTCTAAAACATACCAGTCTGGGTTGGGACAAAGGTGATTATAGAGTTAAGAAAAAAAAATAGCAACTGAAATAACAGAACCTTTAACACATATAATTAACCAATCTTTAATTACAGGTCAAATTTCTTCAGAGCTCAAACTGGCTAAAATTACCTTTACTTAAAGTGGAAGGTGCCAAAACATTTTCTAATTATAGGTCTGTGTTAGTTTTGCCAATATCTTCAAAATTACTAGAACGAGCAATCTATAAACGTGTAATAGCATTACTCATTGAAAACAAAATATTATATGACTATCAATTTGGGCTTCAAGAAGGTTATTGTACTGAATTGTCACTCACCATATTTTTAGATAAGGTCATAAATGCACTTGAAAACAAAGATTTTATAATGAGAATTTATTTAGATCCATCTAAGGCTTTCCACACCGTAAACCACAAAATTTTGTTACAAAATTAGAGTATTATGGAATTGGAGGTATTGCATTCACTTGGTCTAGAAACTACTTATTTAATAGAAATCAGTATGTAATCTGTAATGGAAAATGTTCTTCCCATCAAACTTTGAAATGTAGCATACATGTACCAGAGGGATCTATTTTAGGCCCATTATTGTTTTTACTTTTTCTCAATGAATATACCATATCTGATAAATTATTTGCTCTTTTGTTTACAGACAATGCAACTTTTCTCATTTCAGGGAAAAGTCCTAAGCACATGAAGGGAATATTAAATGATGAAATGCAAAAAATATCAGAATGGTTCAAAGTGAACCAATTGTTTGTGAACTTCAAAAAGACCAATTATATGGTATTCCATTCTTCCAGTATCTCAAAATTTGATAAGGATCAATTTCAAATTTGGATCAAAGAGAACACAACGGAGCAAGTTAATGTATCAAAATTTCTAGGCATACTTATTGATGAAAGCCTTAACTGGAAGCTACACGTAGAATACCCAGCTAATGATATAGCAAAAGTGCTGGGAATTATGGTGACAGTATGGCTCTTTCGATGCAAGCAAACTTGACTTAATCTCTACTACATGTATATACATTTGGCTACCCATGTCTTACTTGCTACAGCACATTATAGTCATCTACGTACCCTTCAAATTACATGAAACTAGAATGTTTACAAAAAAAGATTATCAGAATTATAACTTTCTTACATCCTCAAGCCCATAGTTTACCTTTATTCAGCTCCTTCAGCATTAATTATGCCTTTTCCAAAAATTAATATATACCTCACAGGCGTATCTATGCATAAGCACAAATTTAATAAATTACCATCTATCTTTTGTAATTTGTTTGCTTTTAACTCTGGAATACACACATATAACACAAGACAAAAACATAAATATCGCGTAAAAACATCAAAATCAATAGGGAAAAATTTAGCATAAAATATCACAGACCTTCAACTTGGAACAGAATATAGTAGTTTTAACAAAGATCCCCAACATCCACTCCTTTAAAAGGAAATATAAATATTTTCTACTAGCAAGCAAGAACTTTACATAATTTGTACACAACATTAATTTCCATGTACTGATAACATACAAAAAGTCTTTTAAATTCCACATTTGCCATCATGTATATATACATTACTATATTTTCTTAAACTTATCATACTGTTATAATTATGTTGTAATCTTTATTGTTGTTGGGACCCATAAGCCTGTATAGGTTTCTCATGTCCCTGCCACTAATCTACATATTTAATTGTTTACATATGAACTGCAACCTGTAAATTGATTTTTTTTTGTATTTATAGTTCTTTCATTGTGTAATTTATGTGGCAATAAACTTGAACTTGAACTTGGATCTTCCACAATTCTCATCAGTGCCAGCTGGAACACCGCAGACCGCTGCCTATAGCAGGCTGGCCCAGGGGTATTACATTGCTAACACACGTTAAGCAGACATCACTGAGAGCACATCATGACGCAGACTAAATCTACCAGTCAAAACTGTCCTGGCCGATAGGTTTACCATGATGTCTCATAGGCATGATGGGGTCACGTGGTCAAGTAACCATACCCTGGTCACTGAAAGGACAAGTGCCAAACCACACAGTCCACTCATGTATTGAGGGGAACAAATCCTCCTGTACTGGCAGAGGAAATAAAAAAGTATCCAAAGCAAAATGGAAATGCAATATTTTGGTGTTCCAATGGTCAACTATGGAGGGGTTGACCAATTATGTAATAGAAGATAGACACAGAGCATAAATTTTAGTATCAGACTCAGCAGGTCTGTCTATCTACCCATAGCATTGAGGCCTGTGTGTTCAGTAGTGCACAGCTGATGTATCCAATACATGTATTTATCTCTGTCCCGCCTAAGTGCCGTGGTGCGTGACAGGTCAGGGGCAGGGCAAATATGTTTTCCAAAATCTGAATGGTTTGGGGGTAAATGAATTGCAGAGTGATTAGATAGACAGAAATGTTTACTTTAAGGTTGGTTTACATCTCTATTCTTGATGTAAAGAAAGTGTTCACTTATTTTTCTCATCAATGTACACTTGGTCTAACCCACATACTGTAGACCACAGCATTGGCAATTGAGCAAATAGACCAGGTTGTTGTGCTTCCACAAAACCCCCTGTGGGTGTTGTGCATGAATGCCCTGTGACATGGCTTCTTAATCTACCATTGGTATGGAGTCTCTCACAGTAGTGACAGCACCTCATATCTCATGGGGTCGGTTCGGTAATCCCAGTGCACTGCAGCCCTCCTGTCAGTCGGGGGATATTGCAGTCTGGAACAAACCAGTATATCTTTAAGATTCTGAGTTCTCCAGAAACCTTGGACAACTTCTTTTTGTCCTAGCTCTTTCGCATATCCCGAGGCCTGTACTGTGCCCCAGTTACATTTGATAATGGATTTGATGGGAGGAAGAGCAGGATTATTTTCCATGAGCAAGAAAAGTGTTTCTGATATGATTCAATATGGTTACCTGTAGATTAAGTTCAGAGCATTGTTCTACCAAGAGTTCTCACCCTTTCAAGGGTGTCATTGAGGATACTCGCATGATAACCTCTGAATCTGTAGAACTGCAAGATAAAATTTTAGCTTGTTCTTGCCATATTTCCTGTACCATATTGTCTACAGGTACCAATTTCGTGTGTGGACACTTAAATTCATTATGAAGGGTATGGAATGTGTCAAAATTGGCACACTTTGACATTTACCTGACAGGCTCCCCTGCTTGTCCAAGCCACATTTCCTACCATTTGGCTGGTCAACATTTCAGACTACAAATTAGATTGTTTCACCACCAGTGTGGCTTCTATTTCAAGCCCTACAACTTCTCATTTTTATGCAACTTATCTCTACAATGTTACTGAAATGTTGAAGTTTGTCTAGTAGTAGTAGTGGTGGTGGTGGTGGTGGTGGTGGTGGTGTGGTGGTGGTGGTGGTAGTAGTAGTAGTAGTAGTAGTAGTGGTTTATTGACACACAAACCAGCAAAAATTATACCTTATAGGGGAAATATCCGGGGAAAGACAGAGTGTCCATTGTATATACAAAATTTAACTGAGCTTTAAAGCATTCATTTTATTATGTCTTTGCTTAAATAACAGATGTGGATACATAACCTGGTAAATGCAGTGCAGTAGCATGGGCAGTTCACTTTTATGCAGTGTAGATATCAGTGTTTTAAATATAGTTCCAATACGCTAATATCAGTCAAATCGTAATAAAAGAAACACTTAAGAGAAGAGCTTGTTGAGCATGACAACGCCAAAGAGTTTACATCTAAATATATCAGTCATAAATTTGTATCATTCAGGGCATCAGCTCTGTTGAGGATGATGTGACAAAATGTACACAAATTGTCTACATGTTCAGCTTTCATTAATTGAGGAACACTGACATATGTGAGATCAAACTGGTCACAGACTTCTTTCAATAATGGACATTCAATGAGTACATGTTCTTCTGTTTGCACTAGTCCACACTGGCACAATCTCTGCTCTTTTGGCAGGCCCGACCAGCCTCCAGTCTCAAATTTGAGTCTGTGGGACCCCAACTGTAGCTTTGTAAAGGCTATATGCTCATTTTCTGCAAGAGCAAGACTATAGACTTTGTGCTTTTCTAGTCCTGGGTTTAACGATGTATAAGATGTTAGACGAGAAAAGTCAGATTCCTGCATGGATTCTTTGAGGATGCAGAACTCAGCAGCAGCTAGGTTTTCTGTCAGGCTCTCTAGTTGTATAATATATTTGCCCATGGGGGACTTATGCCTTTTGGTTAGTGTGATAGCCTTTTGAAGAGCACTTCCTTTGAAGTCGTCTTGAGCTCTCATTTTCTTGAGAAAACTTATCTGTTTGGATTTTATTTTAGCTTTTGGAGAAACTTCTCCAGTTTCAAATTTATACGAGGTCGCAGCATGTTTGAGGTCCAACACCCACCATTGCTTTGCTTAGGGTTGCAAGGAAGGGTTGCTCTAAGTTTTCAGTCATCCACGCTTTGCAACTGTAAAGAACGTTGTTTAGAGCGCTATCCCACACTCCATGTTTCACAGGGTAAGGGGCATCTGCATTTGTGGTGCAAAATGATATAAACTTTCAGGCATGTACCTCTTTCTCTGCAATGTGTGCTGCCACCTGGTGGTGGATGGGTTCATGTGATATGGGGGTACCTAGGTGCTTGTGTGATGCTATTTTCCTGATACAAATGTTGTCTATAACTAGAAAAGAAGATTTGCTTCAAAGCAAATCTGTCTGTGTGCTTTCAAAAGTTGTAAAATATTCAATGCTACAACTTTTATCCTTTGGTACTTCACATTACATTAAGCTTATGGCTGGATGCAAATTTCAAAGTCCAAATGACCTTGACCTTTGAAGGTCACATGTAAATTTCACAGTGTTACAATACCCAGAATATAAGCCCAACATGAACCAAATCAGATGAAAATTGACCAAGTTATGGCAAGATGAAACTTTCAAAGGGCCAAATGACCTTGGCCTTTGCCCTTGTGAGGTAACATCTTCTTATAAAAATGTGCAGTGTTGCAATACCTACAATTTGAGTCCAACATGATTAGAATTGGGTGGAAATTGGCCAAGTTATGACTGGATGAAACTTTCAAAGGTCCAAATGACCTTGACTTTGACCTTTGACCTTTAGAGATCACATGTAAGATTAAAAAATGTGCAGTGTTACAAAGGCTACAATTTGAGCCCAACATGATCAAAATTGGATAAAAATTGACCAAGATATGGCTAGGAGAAATCCACCATCGAAAGTGGCCTTTGACCTTGAGATGACTTCTACCTGAAGTGAACCTTGACCTTTAAAATGACATTTTGGCTTAAAATTGACCTTTGACCTTGACATGACCTTGACATTTGAGATGACCTTTACCTTGCTATGATCAAACTCCTATACACTCAGAACCACATCTACTATAGTATATAAGATATTGAAAATTTAAAACTTTAATTAGCCCTCATTTACATAATTTTGAAAAGCATGACCTCTCATTATAATAAGGTCAGACTTCATCTATAGAAGTATAATTGTGCCAAGTTTGGAGTTTCTACGTGTAATACTTTTCAAATGAAATGTTGGACAAATATGCCTGTAAAGAAAGAAAGAAAGAAAGAAAGAAAGAAAGAAAGAAAGAAAGAAAGAAAGAAAGAAAGAAAGAAAGAAAGAAAGAAAGAAAGAAAGAAAAACAATATGTCTGTGTTGGCACACAGACATGATAAAAGGCTCATTGTCTTGAGTGTTAATTCCTACGTATTCAGACTTGACCAGATGGACATCTTGGTCTATATCTTTGGCTGACGTAACTATGCGACTCAGTTTTCATACATTGCGATTCTGGATGTGGCAAGCACAGTTATATCATCCATGAGAAGGAGTGTTAAGATATCTTTCAGGAAACCATCATTGCCATATTTCTTGATGTCTCAAATAGTCTTATTTATATGAAATGTGAATAAAAGACAGCTGGATGGGCTTCCTCGGCGCACTCTCATTGATGCGTCAAACATTTCTTCTCAAATCAGGCCTTTCGTGCATCTTAACATTTGTACTATAGCCCCTAGAAACTTTTGGCCACAACCGTGTTGGGCCAGTTGTTGTAGGAGTTTGTTTCTGTTCACCTTGTCATATGCCTTTTATATCTACATATGGTGAACTGGCCTTTTTTTTAGATATTAGAGATATCCAATAAATGAGTCAATTAGTCGCTAGATTTCCATTGACCATTAATGGTGAACAAGGCTGGCATTTCCAACATCATAGCTCTTGCACGAGTTATATACAGTAATTGATAAACATACATTTGAATATATCAAAGAGGACTATGCATATATCTTCACTGTTATTGCAGGCCAATGCATTTCAACTTTGCACTCCTCAGGTCTCAGTGATCTTAATTGTTATGCACTGTATCTTTTTTACGCAGAAAAAATGAAAGAACTTGAATCTGTTATGGCTTTGACTCATACCATATGCTGGTGATAAATCCCACATGTTGATTTAGCTAGGGTTGAATAGGAATTCCACTCAGTGTTTAAATTCCTTGTAAAAAGAGCTTTCTTTCAAGGGCCAACACATGTTAAGTCAGTGGTTTTTATACATTCCCTGGCAAGTCTGATGTTCTGAGTTTCCACAAGGGCGACATAAAAACTAGCGTCCAAGGAATTGTTGGTTCATGACAGAATGGCGTGAGTTAAGGTTAGCATGTCTGATAGCCCTTATTGATCTCCGCTTCTAGGATCTAAGCCAGTAATCTGCTTGGTTAAGTTGTTCTCACTTGCCCTCATATGGCAGCTGAATTGGCAGGGCATTTGTTTCTTATAACAGAGCTTCTCAAGTATTCATTTTGCCACAAGAATTAAAGCTGGCAACTAGTCAGAGTTAAATCAGGCATTGTGATGTGTATTTAGGGGTACTCTTTTTCTATTAGAGTTCACCGTGACTTGGCTACCATGCTGATTGAAGACATCAGGCAAAGTATCATCAGAGGAAGCCTCAATTGGCTACAGAGGCCATGGGAAAGATCCAACAGAATGCCTATGGGTTGCACTTTGGCAGGGCTTGCTGAAAAAAAAGGGCGTGGGATCACATAAGACCAATAAGTGCCTTTCAGTGTGTCAGTTTGGTACCCTTGTGTTGCCAGTGGCATGCTGATTGTTGATTGTCTGTGAATGCAAGCAGATGCTGGCTAGACATCATTGTGCACTGACCCATCACACATCAGACTTTGCAGAACGTAGGTGCCCCTAGGTATCATGATTTTCATTGATTTTGCATCCCCTCAGAGAATCTGTCTCCAGTTTGAGTACAGGGAATAAGTCAGTGTGATTCCATTACCATGCCTGGTGTATCAGTGGATGGTGCCTTATCAATGGTGTCACCCACAGCAAGCTGAAGTTATAGTAATCAGTCTGCTCCATTCTGATGGCAAACTAATAGCAGGCCTGTCAGGTTAATTTTCGGGCAAGATTTAGTAATTGGCGACTGATCATGCTGATTTGACAGTATCATCAAACTATATTTGTGTGATTGTAACCAATCATTGGTAAATTAACCCTTTTGAGGGGAGCCTACACATCTTGAACTTGTGATCATTGCAAAATTACCAATAAAAGAAAGTTGTAAATCCAGTGGGCAGATTGCTAACTCTGTCACTTATATTCCAGCTTGTTAGGTTACATTATTATGATTTTGTATCTCATATGTTCCAGTTTAATAGTTTATTGTGCGGGATCTCTTATGTTCCAGTTTGGTACATTATGATCCTTTATTTCTTATGTTCTAGTTTGGTAGGTTATGATCCTTTATTTCTTATGTTCCAGTTTGGTAGGTTATGATTCTTTCTACTTTATGTTCCAGTTTGGTAGGTTGTGAGCCTTTATCTCTCATGTTCCACTTTGGTAGGTTTATGATCCTGTATTAAGTTCTGTCTGTCATATATACACAACTTTTTCTAGACGCCCTTTGAAGTCCTTAGGTGGCATTCGTTGAACTTTAAATTCAAAATTCTGCACCATTCTTGTTTTCAAAGTGAAGCTGCAAATATTTTACTTAAGTCCAAAATATGTTGTGTGTGTCTGTGTTTGTGGCTGGGTGTGTGTGTGTTTTGTGAATACTTCTTCAGAGAATTTTATCTTGTGACTGGAAAGTAAGTGGCTCATGCACTAAGGTTCAGGATATATATATATATGTACATACCCACTATGTATACACAGAATTCACCTTTACATTTGCATGCAGAGAAATCCTCCAATACTGCCCCTCTTGCCAAAGCCCCGTGTCTACCAGAGGCCACCTACTCGTGCAAGAAATGTACTACAGTGGTACCCGTCTTGAGAGACCCCTCCAATGAGAGACCGCATATCTTTTTAAGACCACTCTCTCAGTACACTGTGCAATCTTTTCCATGTTATTATACCTCTAATGAAAGACCACCTGTTTTGAGAGACCACATTTTTACTTGTCCTACGGGCAGTCTGTCATGACAGGGACCACTGTATTTCATTTTGTACCCACCCCCACCGCTTTAATGGGACTATTTTCTATCAGCTGTAGGGTATACCCTATATAGGGTAGCCTTAATACAGAGGGACCCCTTGAGTTGCCTGCAGAACAGACTATTATTATGTCGATGTATTCTGCACTGTACACAGAGTGTGAAGAGAAGCACAAAGCCTACTCAGGCCATGATTAGGAGGCACACCCCTGAACTCTGCCTCTGAGTCCATACTTCAGGATGATATATGCTTCCTCTCAGTGTTGTATGGTGGATCTATATGGTGTGCGGGCAATTCCATTAGTACCAAGCATCTTCTGAGGTCATGTAGGAGGTGGACCTTCAAGTCATGATTTATTGTTCTAGGTGACCAGGCCATACGTCATGGTTGACAGCTCACGTACCTGTCAATATTACATCATAGGAGAATATTTTATTGATGTCATTTACATGGCTTTGGTGAATAATTGGTCCATTTCAAAGTCTATCCAACCATACAAGTATACATTTATCTTGAATTAGTACTTTGATTTATTTCATCCGGAAACTGTGTTTGCAAATTCATGCAAAAGAATGGAGTTATGGGTGAAAACATGGATAATCTTCATTCACATAAATCTTTTCTACAAAGGTATAATCCCACATAGACATAGGGATGACATAAACACAACAAAAGGCAAGCGACTTAAGGTTAGAGAAAAACATACATACCAAAAGTAAGACTCGGGTGCAACCATATTTGATTAGACTGTTTAAGAAATAAAAATGAAAGGAAATAGACAGCATTTATACACAGTTAAAATTTTGGCAGAATCCTGTGTGCTTCCTCTTTGACCCAAGAATATTATTCACAAAATTGAGTATTGGCCAAGATGTTTTCTTCATCCGTTTTCATCTTGTATATAGATTTATTGGGATCATCTAATGTTTTGACTGTTCCTCCTTTAGCTCCCAGTTTTTGAAACAAGTCGTGTCTTTAGGTATCATAATGAAGTGTTTCTTGTCTTCAATATCTCCAATTTTATAAAGATAGCAGGTTCTGTTTTCAACAGGAGTTTTAGGCTTGGTGTTCAGGCCTCTTTCTGTAGCAAATATATAAGCAATTATTTGCAGTTTGCTTAAAATGTTTTGCTTTGCTACAGACATACATTTACTTTTCAAATGTAGTTCAATTTCAAACCTATCTGGAAATAAGCAATGAGACAGGAGTCTATTTATATCACCATGTGAGTCAGCAACATTTCTTGCAGTGCTGGTGTCAGATATTTGGGCCCCACGAACGGATAGGCCCCCAGGGGCCCATCCATTCGGGGGGCTCAAATATTTGTTCACACCGGAAACATATCACCCCTGAGTTTCACACACATGTTGCAGTTGTTGTCTCAACAATGGAAGGATAATATTAAGATTGTTGATTAATAAATCACCAAGGTTATTCTACACAATTTATTTCTCTTGCCACAGAGAGCTGTTGATTCTCTCGCAATCAAAGACAAAAGGTTAGCAGACAGACATTGCTGGGTGGGACAGAAATGCTGTAACATCAAAGAACATGTTTTAACATAAAGTGATTTAGGTAAATGACATATACATGTTAGGCTGCCATATCATATACATACATTACCAATTTCAGAGATCAGAGCAATTTAACTGCCTGTTTTGGTTGAAAGTACTTTGTATCTGTGCATTGGTTTTGTTGTCTGTATATCCAGGCATTATTCTAGGAGATGACATGTTGTGTGTCATCATATCATCAATATGTGCCATGTCGCAGATTTGCTATTTTACAGGGACAAAACATTCAAATCAAATTTGAGTATGGTTATATGTGCAGTGAATGCTGTTACTTTGTAAACTGAAAATGATTAATTGCTACAAGTGATGGAAAAATGGTCTTCTGTTTTTAAATGTTAATTAGTGTCTGCAACTTCCGGAGATTACATACTTGATTCACGTTTGTTTGGTTTAAGGTTTCCCACCAGTTCTTTTGTTTTTTCATGGTGGCCTTGGTTTTCAAGCTGGTCAGTTCATGTTGACTTGGCTGAGATTTATTTTTACCCCTCAGCCTTCTAGGCTGGATGAGTATTGTCGTCATCTATGCATCCATTCATCTGTCCATGCCTTGTTAATGTCATATCTCTAATTATACTCATTTAACAGAGACCAAATTTTTATCACGGGGCTATTAAGGTGCTTCAGGTGCCTGTAGAAAAGTAGTTCACTAGGTTTCATATTTAGGTCACAGTACTACATTCAAGAAAAAAATGGCATTAACGCAATATCTAAAGAAATATTGAATTTAGCTTCGTCAATTATTTATGACAGTTGGTCCTAAGGATGTTTCAGAAGCCTATCAAAAACAAGGTCACTGGGTCACATTATTCAGGTCACAGTGCTGCAAAGAAGAAAAATGGCGGTACCATGATATCTTCAAATCTTAATTTTCTCATTGTAGCTCCACCAATTATTTATAACAGTTGGTCCTAAGGATAGCTCAGACACCTTGTGAAAACTAGGTTACTGGGTCGCATATTAAGTTCACGGTGTTGCATTGAAGAAAAATGGCCTGGCCATGATATCTCTGTTCATTGCATTTGCACCAAAGCTTTGTCTTTAGATCAAACAGCAGTAACCTTGACCTACCCAAGGGTATTGTCAACACCTACGCATATGTCCATCCTGGCTGAAGGGTTTTCAGTCACTGATCGGCTTCTAGTTTAATTTCTGTTAAACGGAATGGCTTTTATGTTATTGAATTTCTAAGTGTCTGCAATTAACTTTGACAAATTTTCCGTTTTGGAGCTCAAAAAGTGCCATTTAAAATTGGAATGTTACCAAACAAAAAAAATGGCTACCTAAGTTATACTCTTGTCTTTACATAGCCATTAATTTTACAAAGATTCATCCATCCAGTTTTGAGTGAGGCTTTCTCAAAAAAGTCTTGTAAAAGTTTGTTAGTCACTACCAAATTGATAACCAAGGACATTTGCTGACTTTAATTGCTCACAAATGACATCTACTAAGGCCATTAAGAAGGATGGCTAGATGTTAATCCCTTAAACTCTGTCATAACTTTAATTTGACCTGTATGCTTACAAACAATACAGTGATTCTAATCAGTTACATGTGAAATAATCTGCTCACCTGTAAAAACACATCCAGTGGGGATTTGACTGTGAATGGTTATTAATATAAACATCACCATCGGTGACCACATCTAACAGCCAATTAACAGAGTGACTTCATTAAGCTTTCACTGACAGAGGGACACTTTTTCATCTTAAAGTTTTGCATAGAGGTAAGCCCTGGCACCTTCTTATAAACATATTCATTTTTTCTGGATTGCTTAATAGTACACAAAGACTAATCTGGAGGCTCTCCAGTACATAAAAGGACGCACAGGAATATATACACACTGGACGAGAACAGAAGACTTAATTCACGGCTTGCCTTAAGTGACACTTGGCATTGAAATAGTTAATATAGCACACGGTTTCTAAATTTAATCAAGCAAAAATCTGAATGGACCAAAAGTTGTGTTTTGCACATGTTAAATGAACAAGGAAAAATAAAAACAACAGAAACAAACAAAGAAAAAAAAAAAGAAAAAAAAAAAGAAAGGGAAAATTTTGGCACCTGTCATTTTGTGGATGATTTATTTGAAGCAGTTCTCTATGGCTTTCAAACAGATATGAAAAATGTTCTTGCAGTTGGTGCTGTACAAACATTCAAAGTGTGAAGTTTTTGCTGGTCATCAGAATACATGGCTTCATGTGGCAATTTGACAAATGTCTCTGTTCATATGAAGTTGATTGTAAGAACGGCTACTGAGGTAGCCCAGGACTTCTAGCAATGCCATTATAGTGATACAAGGTATAGGTTGAACCAAATTGTAATCTATATGCAGAGCCAGTGTGAAATGTGGCGAAATCTTGCCAGTAATGTGAAAAGGTCATATGGGTATACATTAATTTAAATTGAGATACTTTCATTTACATTAGCGTCAGAGTGTGTTGCTTATCTTATTAGAGTGTTTATGGAAACATGGTCCAGAAAATAAACGTGATGTTGCTGCGGATATTCCACAATGGAAATTCCACCAAGAGAAACCCATGAACTTTGCAGGAAGTAATTTACCATTAAAATGCTAAGAAAAAAGCCATTTGTGATGACCTTTTTCCAGTATTTTTGCATTATATACTAATTCTTAACCAACATAATTTAAATTTCAACTTAAATATTTTTAACATAAGATGTAACCAAATGGCACGGCACATCATACATAACTAACTCTAGTTACAGTGGGGTTGACAGACATGCTGGTAAACATTTACTTACAAAATTGAGCTTTTAAAATCTAATGACTCCCATTAATTTTTGATTCAGCATGCATTTTAATGGAAAGGTAAATGCCATATATACATGTACATATATGTATATGTATGCACAGTGGTGATTGATTGACTCAGAATTTTATCTTCCATTGTGATCAATTATGGACAGGTCTTTTACCCAAAATGTTCAAGGTGTTGACATTGTGTAATTTGGGTTTTATATTAACTTAAAATTATAATGTCAATTTTGATCTCTTTTCTGGTTGCAATAATATTGCTGTTCATGGCTCAAGAAGTACAATTTTTGATCAATGCACATTAAAATACTGCTGTTGCCTCCCCAAAATAAACAGATTAATCCAGAGGTAAAAAAAAATGGCAGTTCTTTAATTTAATCATTTGGGAAGAACTTATAAAGAAAAAAAAGCTGAATATTCGAATGATTAATTTCCTTGTAAGTAGCATGTCAGAGTTCATCGACAGGTTAATGTTAGGCCATGCTAAAGTACTTTTTGGTTAGGCCTGTAAGGCAGACTTTAGACATTATGGACATGTACTGCGTCACTGTACATGTATGAGTATATACATGTGAGGCATTTATTTGGGGTGACAAAGCACCAGCTGCAACTTGGCATCCAGGAAATAGTCGCCCATCACATGTCAAGTGAAGAGATGTATGCATCTGTTTACGTAATCTGCAGTCTTGTATGGACTGCAGACTGACATGTACTTATAGATCTCAATTTTTGAACATCAACCGACACCTCAATCAGTCTTGTCATATCAATTATTCACAGACGTCCACAGCTGTATAAAGTGAGGCACAATGTACCACTGATGTGGCACTGCATGATCCTGTAGATAGGGGAGTGTGACATGAAGCCAAACACAAATAATTGAACCGTTTTCAGAGGGAGGCAGCCAGTAGAAAGTCTTACGTTTTTGCTTTCCTTAAATTGGTTCATCTCAGTGAAGGTCATATTTTCATGTGAGATTTTATACCACAATTTAATTTGTTTCATGTACAAAAAATAAGTTCTACATTGATTGCTGTGTTGGCCTTGATGTGATCCATAATATATTGTGGGTATTATTAACTTTTCCAATGAAAGTGGGTAAGATGACACACATACTCTCATTTTTCAGATTTATTTGATTCCATTGGAATAAAATGTTGGAAATTATTAAGGTGAATTGACTTAAGTCTCCAAAATGAGGTTTCAAATACAGGTACGTGGTTACTCTATAGCTGTGTAGTTATTGAAATGTAAAAATTATTAAGAATCACTGGAATTTATGTATGCATCATTTGTTCAAACATGGCAAAGATTGTTGAATACTACACCAGAAAACAGTGGAACCAGCAGAGTTTAAATAAAATTTGCTTGGGGTGGGGTGAGGGAGCTTAGCTTCTTGACAATTTTTCAAGGAAAACCATGATCTGTGTATTTTATCAAGAAACCGAGGTTACAATGTTTTTGTCTAT
The DNA here is from genome assembly GCA_964020975.1 of Hermodice carunculata. NCBI lineage: Eukaryota > Metazoa > Annelida > Polychaeta > Eunicida > Amphinomidae > Hermodice > Hermodice carunculata. The sequence continues at coordinate 62,869,475 of OZ026630.1, read as the reverse complement.
ATATTTTATAATTCTGAATATCCAAAAGACATAAATAATGTAAGTTGATTTTGTTTAAGGTATACAATTTAAATAGTCTTTTAGGCAGAAAGAATCTTTTATTTGCACACTCATAAAATTTCAGCCACCAGTGGATGACAATTCAATTCAAAACAGGAAAAATGAGCAGGGAACAGCTTGGCATGAAACATTTGAGACAAAAAAATTTTAAACTTGTGATAATGTGTTCCCCTTTTCAATACATTGATTTCAGCATTTTTGCTTTAGAAGAAAAAGTAATTCAGAAATCATTTTTCCAACTTTTTTGATTGCATGTTGAGGCCAATGTACAGATATCCACCTAGTAGTGTTCTTTAGACTTATACCTGAGCATACACAGGTATCTACAGGGTTTTTTTTCCACCTGTGACCTTCCATTTTTGGTAACCTCAGGCCTTCCTCATCATACAACTCAACACCCTCGCCCCCCCCCCCCCCCCCAAGCCCTAGCTGTCCAGGATCCCCACCATTAGTTTTGTGTACAATCACATATAAAATTGTCATTTAGTCTTAAAATATGTAGGTTGTTAATGGCTTTATGAATGTTGGTGTCAGTCGTGTTTGTATATGTTTCATGGCCACTCAAACAGCTATGGAGTAAGCCCAGGACCATCACTATTTTCTCTTTTTGTATGGAGTCTGTTGTCAATTTACTCGATGCTTTTTGTCCTGTGGGATATCAATTATCAATGTTGAATGTCATGCAAAAGCATAATATTGAGGAAGGGAAAAAAGCTGGAGCAGCTGAGGATTTATCCTTGTAGAAGCTAATATAGCTGTATGGATGAACCATTTTGCTTTGTTTCCCCTCCCCAGGGCTGTATGTCTTCATTTGTTAATTGCTGAAGAGTGTCCTTCTCTGTCATAAACCATTCTCTCCTGTCACTGTCCTCATATCTGGTTTTCACAACAAAAGTCAAAGCTTTCAGAAAATGAAATGTTGCCTGTTAGACTGCAACTCAAAAGATCCCTGGAAATGATTTTATACATTTTTTTTCAAAGCTGGAACAAAGACAATTCTCAAAGCTCATGGTTTAATTCTCTCGATTGATTTCTGGGCTGCGGTGATGCCACAGAACACGCAGAAGTCACGAATTTCATCATGTAAGAGCTGTACCAGATGGTACGCCATCTACTTTTTTGTCTGTTGACATCAATAATTAAGACATTGTTACTGGAAAAACTTGTCTATGTGTTCTGTCATCATTGTTTGCACAATTGCCATGAGAAGAACTTGGATGACACACACCAGTTCAAGGCCAGTGACAGTCATGGTGGTGAACTGAATCAACTCTTAACACTTTCAGTGCCAATCATGTCTAAAGTCGATCTCCTTAAGTCAAACTAATCTGAATTTAAGATTAGGATCTCAGATTTGTATTCCGTGTCAACTGACCTTTCATTTAAGTCCATGCAGCCACTAGTTCCAGCGAAAATACCCCGGGTCAACAGCTTTTTTCGCCACACATTGGGCTCATTGCGCCCAATGCGCGCCAAGAAGAGCTGTTGACTCAGTCCAAAATTTGGCACTTAAAGAGTTAAGAGTAAGGTTGTTCCTGTATGTGTTGACAGAACTTTTTTTTCTCTAAATTTCAAAGAAATTCTGGGTTAAAACTCCTTGAAAGTTAGAATTGTAATTTGTTGTGAATAAAAATTTAGTTCTGCTGAAAATGAATATGATGTCTTGATAGGTGTAACGTACATTTGAATGGCCGTGACACGATGATTAAATACATTTATGGAAATATTGCTTTGGATCTAGTTTCCAGGTAACACATGTTGACCAATACACATTTATTACAACAGGTATAGTTATATATACTTGAATGGTTGATTGACAGATACTGATATTTAGTACTATTTAGTAAAAATACATACTAGGCATAATGTTGCAATGATTTGAATTGCGTCACAGAGACTCCTGTGAAAGTGCTGCTTGCAGTGACAGCTGTGCGCGTCTGTGTCGCATTAATTTCAGCTTGACCTTTAATCCTTCCCTTCAATATGCAGATTGGGTCATTGTCAACTCCTCTGTGATTGCCAGGACCTGGTGATCGCCCCCATAATCAAGGAGCTTCAGTTCTCCCAGGGTGCCAACAGAATTTATTTTTTACAACAGGAGATGCTTAAAAGATTTCATCAATATCGCCTACAGCTAAGCCCGTGTAAAACTTAACAGCCAAATGCATTTTTTGTGTTGCAAAGTGTTGTACTGGGGTTCGTAAAGGTTGTAAAAGGTTTGCAAAAGGTTGACAAAGGGTTTCAAATGGTTGAAACGGTTGCAAACCAATTCAAACAATTTCAACATTTCCATCAATAAGGTTAAGAAAGTGTGTGAAATGGTTGTTAACCATTAGAGCAAGGTTTGAAAGTGTTAAAAAGGGTTTTAGTGCAATAAGAGGAACTGATTTTGAAATGGTTTGGAAAGTGTTTGAAAAAGGTTTGAAAAAGGTTTGCCTTTCACTCAAATGGTTGGAAAAAGGTTGCAAAAGGTTGGTGGGTTTGGTGACTGTTAAGTTTCAGGCTTTACTGTATACTGTATCTGGACCCTTGTTTGTTGGTGGTTACTTATTGATTCATTTGGAAGCAAAGTCTGCCAATATGGCTCTTAAAATTAGGAAATGTTTACATAAACAAACCACGTTCATGGAGGTAATTTGACACTGAACTGCCTGCATTTAACGCAAGGGGAAAGGTGATATAATTTTTGTACTCAATGACCGTCACATTCCAACACCGTGCCAGCATTATAGTGTTAGTACACAGCCACACACTTTTGTCTGCATGACAAATGAAGATTGAATTTTATCTCTTTGGGCCCTCAATCCCATGTGGAGTGTGCATATCCTAATGAATTAGAATCTTGAGGTAAAACATCCCGGTATTCTGTAGTTGTCTCTTAATTGAGGGACGTGTTGTGAAAGTTAATCCTTGCTGAGCAATGTACTTATGATGTGTGACTGTCACCAGTTATCTGTTGCATGAGATAGCTTCAGTAATGAAGACAAACATTTTGTCAATGCAGAATAATGTTTTGCAATTTATATAAACTTAGCCCATTTAACACATTACAACTCAAAACTGGCGAAACTTAAATGTGCCCAAACATTGACACTTGCTGCACAAACAAGGTGACAGCAACTGATAATTATTGCTGGATTGATCATTCCATTTTAAATTCTTGATTCAACAAAGAAAAGAAATTTGTGGCTCTTGGCAAAATAAAGTTGGTGAAAAAGGCCTGCCACATTCTCTCATTTCTTATCCCACCCCACGAAACTATGCTGCCTTAAGCATGTCTTAATCCTCTACTCTCATGCCAAGTTATGTGTAAGGTATCTGGTGCAACTTTTTGTCCCCTGCCACCAAAGGACATTCCCTGTATAGGAAACCGCTAGGGTAAAAATTCACCCCTAAAGGTTCAGTCAGTCCATTCATGTGTTTGTCCATTACAATCTATTCTGCCCAGTATCTAATGAACTGTTTAAGATACATTGGTGTAAAATAAGGTGCATTTTACAGCATAATTTTTTTCAGCATATTTCAAGTTCTATTAAAGCTAAGCCTTTCCTTTTTGTACCAAAGAATCATTCCAGAAAGGTTTTATGTATGCCTTTTTTATGACCTTGACGTAATTTCAAGGTCATGGTGACCCAATACATATTTATTTGGGGCAATTAGTATCATGGCACCTTTTAAAGTATGTATAACAGATTGCAGTAGGACGATCATGACCAAATTAGTTGTGTCTATTTTATACTGTGTGTCTTGACAACACATGATGCGTCAGGGGACTTTGATCCTTTGGATCATCTAGTTCTGACTATTAGGGACTTTTTTTTGGGAGGGGGGGATCAAAAATGATATAGCCAATTAGTCGACAGTGTTATTCAGTACACTTTGGGCATAACGCACCCAGAGTGTTCCAAAAAAATGCTATTTACTCAGTCCCCAGTGGGAAAAAAAACTGACTTTATAAGGTGGACATATTTGGTGCTTCAACCGATGCCCTTTTCATGAAGACTTGTAATGTGAATTTGCTCTTTAATTTTAGATATAAACTCTATTTGAAAATTACTGACTAGTTTGTAATAAGTTAACATAGAATTGACTGGCATTACTACACCAGGATGTGACTCAGTGTAGAAGTTAACATTTGGCCTTTGTGGGTTTTCACTGCTTAATGCCCTTGAAATTAAAACATGCAAAAAAAAAATGTTGACTAGACTCAGTCTGGTTGTTACGGTTCCCGTTATTCAGGAGTTCTAGTCATTTCTGTGTCTTTGATCAATGATTTTACATGTACTTGTCATTTAACCATTAATCCGGCCAAAACTAGTTGGGGATCAAAAATCATCTGCTTCAGTGTTTTCAACTAATTTCAACAGAAATGAAAAACAGTTTGACTGAGAACTGTGGATCAGACCCATAAAGATCACATGCTCCAGGTAAACAACTTTGCTTGGCATGGGTTGAGCACTAAATGCCCAACCAATGCCACAAATGCCAAGAAAAGTTGTTGACTCAGTCTTAATTCAAGGGGCAAAGTGGTAAAGAGACCTTTTTTTCAAAGCATTGCTAAGTTTGAATTGCATGTTGATCTGGCAGGTTCTGTGTGAATCTTGGCAGAAAGAGACTTCATAGACAGGAGCCAGTTGGTATCATACATATGTTTGTAACTTTACACACACACACACACACACACACACACGCACATATATATATATATATATTGTACTTACATGTACATGCATGTATATGCAGAGAGAGAGAGAGAGAGAGAGAGAGAGAGAGAGAGAGAGAGAGAGAGAGAGAGAGAGAGAGAGAGAGAGAGAGAGAGAGAGAGAGAGAGAGAGAGAGAGAGAGAGAGAGAGAGAGAGAGAGAGAGAGAGAGAGAGAGAGAACAGTTGTAGAAGAACAAGTGGTTTTTCTCAAGACTGCTTTCCTTTAATATTGGATGCATGTATATCCATTGTGTTGTTGATAGATTGTGGGCTTATCTATTCTGTCATTTATAAAAGCATCAGTATATGATTACCAGAGTATTAGAGGACAAAATCACTAGCCATCATCCAGGTGTATGTTTGTATACAATGAAAACTGACTTTTTACATTCTAAGATTTGTTAAACCAGACAACCACTCAGCAGAGCTTAGGATCCCACAGGGATACTTTTGTTTTGGCCACACTAAAATTGATATACATTGATGAATGTGAGAAAATGTTGCTGCTGAATTGGTCAGAGTGCAGACATGTAGGATAGAGTTACCTTGCAAAGTGACCTTCTGGCCAGAAAAATAATAACACAGTCTTTCTGCATGGAAATAAGATGCCAATTGCTGGAGATCAGTCAGGTGTACAATACAAAACCAATGATTGCATGCTTCATCATATCATTTGTTAAACCAGATGCTCATTTGACAGAGCTGAGGGTCAGAAAGAATGTGTTTTTTTCCCAAATCATGAAACAAGAGATATTTTTCCATCGGAGTGCGTCTGTGGTGCCACGGTGCCTTCAATTACATTATAAAGTGACCTTGTTGTCAGAAACAATGAAACAGGGTCTGCATTTGAGGAAAGATGGTTTGGATTTGTTATGCCTCCCTCCTACTGGAGGAGGGCTATATAGTAATCACTTTTTCTGTGCGTCCATGCATCTGTCCATCCGCTATTCGTGTCTGTGCTATAATTCGCTTGTCCTTCATATCTTCAACATAGATAAATGAAACATTACACACAGATGCATCTAGACATAAGGTTGGTTGGTTGGTTGGTTGGTTGGTTGGTTGGTTGGTTGGTTGAAGGACTTTATTTGGTCTAAGCATCAGTACATCAGTATACACTGCTGGCTAAGGAACAAGAAGTTTTTTTCAGGGTTGTTAGACCAAATGATTATAAAGATAAAGATGATAAGTGAATTATTAATGAGTATTACTGGTACAGATATAACAATTGGCAATATTGCAGTTTGTTTCATAGTTAGCAGTAATGTACTTCTTTGCATACTGGTTGAAACCTTTAAAGGAATGAGTATGGATTTTTGCAATCTCAGGTAAGTAGTTTTTATTAATTAGGTCTGGTATTTTGTATCTAATGCACAAATGACTAACTCTACAGTTAGTGACTACTATTGGCATAGTTGGGGTTAAAACAGGGATATTATGTAGTGTCGCATCATATCTATGTGGGGCAAGAATTGCTCTCCTGGGTCTCTCGGTCCGTTGTGCTTGATTATCGTTGAAGAGTTTGTTATGTACCAAAAGTAGGTCACTAGGTGAAGTATCTGGGTCACAGTCACTAGATCAAGTATCTGGAACACTGTGATACAATCATGTAAAACTACATTACACTTCATGTCCAGGCTGTAATTCTGTTGTCCTTCAAGTTAGAATAAGGAAACTTTACACACAGGTGCATCTAGTAGACATAATGGTGTGTCATGAACCAAAAGTAGGGTGCTAGCTAGGTTAAGTATATGGGTCAAAGTGACATATCCTTGTAAAATCGTATCTGGGCTATGATTCCTTTACTATTTATATGTAACTTAGTTTCATGAAACTTCACACACACACATATATCTTGACCTAAAGGTGTGTCATGAAAGAAAAGTAGGTCACTAGCCCAAGTGTCTGGGTAACTGTGATACATTCATATAAAACTACATTACACTCCATGTCCGGGCTGTAATTCTCTTGTCCTTTGACTTAGAATCATGAAACATTACACACCTGTATATTTGGACACAAGAGTGTGTCATGCATAAAAGTAGGTCACTAAGTCAAATATCTTGGTCACGGTGAAAGCATATTTTTATTGACTACAGTCATTCCAAAGTGAGACCTATGATTAGCAAGGTTATAAATGAGGCGACGGGGGCATGGATCCAGCATTATCTCTGTTTGCCTTCTAATTTACATTGCTAACCTTGACTAACTACAATATTTGGTCAAACATAGGTTTCAATAATGCTGATGGTAATGTCCACCAATGGTACATAATATTATTCATATCAATAATAGATTTTCTGTAGCAAAGACAAGTGGTGAGAAAATTGAATTAGTAGACAGAACAGTAATAAAAATGTGTCAGAAGTTCGTAAGGTTAAGAACTGTAACCTGGGACAAACTGGAAATGAACATGAGGAATAAAGAGAAGATGAGCTCTGTAGTAGTAAAACAAGTTGACTTCCATAAAAAATACGAATCCAATCTGTGGGCCGAGCAAATGTCTTAGGTCCAACATAGTCATGGTGACAGAACAGACAAAAGCTGCAATGAGGCACAAAGTTAAAAAGATTGCAAGAGAACTGTAGCCATGAAATGATGAGTGTCTTAAATTGCCTCAATTTTAATTTATGCAAATAAGATTAATACAAGAAATTTAAATTTTGAAAAACTTCAAAACTATTATACACAGAGGTGCCATTCCAACCTCAATTGGTAGGTGGTGTGTGACAAAGCCCAATCCAATGAACCATAAACCAAAATTAGCATAATACACAAAATTTAGATTATGTTGAACAATGGCAAAGTGTAGCATTTCAAATTATTCTCATTTTAAAGGCAACCAGACAGATTTGCTGTGAAGCAAATCTTCTTTTCTAGTTTATGTTGGATTGTTCTGCAGAGTTGCACCAACAATGCTATTCACTATTCAGTTGTACTTCTTACCATGGATGTTCCATAAACTCCACTGCACAACATTCCTATTGGTTGGAATCTTTGCATGGTTTCACCTACTGGTGGACACCTTGTGTATAGAATGTAAATTTTATCTTCTAAAAAAAAAAGAATATGATACAAAAAATGTCTTCATACTTCAACACAAATCCAGTAATTAGGGTGACTATGCTAATAAGCTAGAATTTAAGGTTTATGAGAGTCTTCTGATAAGTAGTTGGTTTAACTATGTGCTCCTTAATCAAACTGGTCAAACTGGTAAATGGTCAAATGCCATATGTTTCAATACTGTGTACTAATTTCAACAGAAATGAAAAAAAAAAAATGAGTGGTAATTGTAGATGACACTTACATGTAAGCAACATGCCTCAGGTGTGATAATAAGTTTGACTTAGTGTGGGTAAGGTGCCTCATGCCCAACCCATACCAAGGAAAGCTGCTGAATCAAGCTGAAAAACAGTCTGAATTAATGGAGGAACATCAGACCCTGAAATTAACATTTTTGGTCACTAGCCAAAGTGCGTACAGACCCAAATATTTGTTGTGTTAACTTCAGTTTTACAATTAAAATGCACATATATTAAGACAAAAATACAGTAGCCAAAGTAAAATCACCGCTAGGCAGAGAGAATTGTTATCGGCATTCGAATAGTAGCTGGTGCTAATTTAGAGCCCTGAACAAGGTCAAAATATTTGAAAAAATGATTCTAAAACGGGCATTGTCTGTAGATAAATTCCTTTTGCATTTGTGTGTGTGTGGGGGGGGGGGGGATGGGGTGTATTTATCTTATTTAAAACATGATTTGGAGTGTTAGGGATTTGATTAGTTGTCGTGCATGGCTGGCATAGAAAAAAATAACATGGAGAATCTACAGTTTTTTATGGTCAATTCAAATTTATTCTTGGATAAGTGATGTATTCGGTGAGATCCATTGCACCAATGAGCAGTCCATTATACTGATGTTAAATGTTAACACTGTCTGTAAATATGCTGATCATAAAGAATTGCATATAGCTGATGAAATATTCTTCCCTTCAGTCCATTTTAATCAGACTGAATTGAGCCTTTGGCACATGAGAGTATGTATCACTTCCCACGCAGGGCTGAGGGGCTTGCTTCATTTGCATACACTTCCATATCAGTGCTGCATACAGTTGTACCTGCTATGTTGGTGTAGCGCAAGTTTGGAAAATCCACTTGGAGGCAAGTAAATGTATCGTTTGTTGAACTAAAAGATACATTTTGTATTCAAACATTACAACATAATATCTTTCCATGTGAGATATTTAAATTGTGTTAATTTGTGATATTTATATCTCCTGCAATAATTGTTGCATACATCAAGATTTTGACACATAACAACCGCTGGACCATTCTCATAATTGTTAGTAAATGGATTGAAGAGGGGTGGAAGACAAAAAATTTTCTGGATGCAGGTGTATGGTGTAAGATTGGCACGACTCAATCATTGCTTGTCCCAGCTGATTTCAATCCATGGAAAGAGCAAGGATTTGCATATTAAAATGTTATTTCATTTGAAAAACCTACATGTGTATATATGAATGCTTAATATACAGTTATAAGTCCCTCTTTTTAGAGACCACCTGTTGGATAGGTCTTATAGTGGTTACATGAAGCAGGTAGTCTTGTCATTGAAGGTACTGTAAAACCTGGGAAAGATCAACTTAAAGAGGTGGTAAATGTGGCCTTAAAAGGCAGGTGATCTCTCATTGCAGTGTCCTCTCAAAAAAGGGCTATGCTATTTTGCTACATGTACCTACATGAAAGGTGTGTCAATACACACTTTTCTTTTTTTCCCAAATTTCTTTCTTTCTTTCTTTCTTTCTTTCTTTCTTTCTTTCTTTCTTTCTTTCTTTCTTTCTTTCTTTCTTTCTTTCTTTCTTTCTTTCTTTCTTTCTTTCTTTCTTTCTTTCTTCATATTATGTTATAAGGTCTAATAAATGAATACATTTACTGGAACCTCTTCCATCCCAAACTTTATATCCATATTTTACAACACACACCATGTAGTATGCAATACAGAGTGGAGCCCAGCGGCAGGGAGCGGTACCAATAGCAGAGAGCGGCAGGGAGCGGCAGCCAGTGGCAGACAGCATCTAAGTAAGGCCTGCTGCTGGCCACCGCCATGTGCTGCTGGCTGCCGCCGGCTGCTGCTGACCTCCAGTCAGCCCCAAACCCTCCTATTGACTTTTGGTGGCAGCCAGCGATGGCCAGCGTCACTGCCGCTGGCCACTGCTGTGCACCGCTGGCAGGCGCTGAAACTGGTCATGTGCTGCTGAAATGCAGTTTACTAATGATTTGCATTACAATCTCTGGTTGTTGTCATTCTGTTAATTGGAACCAGAAGCGGTGTGAAAGGTGCATACATAGCCCTCTAAAACTGCTTGATTGCTTTTTCTCTGTAATGGGCTGTAAGTTTGATGAAAATTTGTAGAACAACATAGTGATTTGGGGGCTTTTCATGCCCATAAAGGGTGAAAGGGGTGACCCTCCCCCGAGACTGAGACCCCAGTGGGGAAGTTCATCATTATCGCCTTGCCCAGTAGCAGCCTCTGGCCTCCAGTGTACTGAACCCTGCTACCATAGTAACCGTACTCAGCCAATTAGAAACTGAGTCACTTTTTCAATGCTAAAACAGTAACCTTGTCAAACTCACAGACAGGCAGACCCCAGTGGAATAAACAAAATACACAGCTTGGGTCTGCTTTGGAGGCAAGTGACCCCTGGGCTCCATCAGGAACTTGGCTTTGTTTGAGTGCTCATCCCCACCCCAACAAACTTGTAGATGTACCCCTGTGGAGATTCCTGGAGGCAGTGAGTGAGAAGTGCACTTGGCACATGGCAACTGATGCAGGCTTGCATACTCTGACAGCATTTCTATAAATCTCGAAGTGGAAGTTAAATTTTAGAGCTAATTACTCCTCTCTCTCTCATTCCAAATTGAATACGTGATATTAATAATCACAGATTTCTGTAATATGTGTTTGACAACCAAGAGTCAGGCACATGAAAATTGTCAGTTAGTGTTTTTCTTTTCTTTCTTTCTTTTTTGGGGGGTATGGGGGAAGGCAGTATTTCCCAAGGATCTGGCATCTGAACTGCTAATAGAATAGAAGGCACACCTCAGCATCATTTGTTTTCAAGTGCTCGTGTTTGCAAAAACATCTTTCAAGTTTTCAGAGCATCCAAATTAACTTCCATCTGAAAATTATGGTGAATCTTTCTTCTTTTGATAAATACTGATGTGAGTGAATGGCCAAGACAAGAACATGTACATGTAATATAATACATTATATACTACTCCAAAAACGAAATGCAAGTTCTCTGTCAATGGACTCCTATTTGTATTGTTTTACACACAAACACGCACACACAACAAGAAAAAAACAACTGAAGAGTGATTCTGTCATTTCAACTATTGCCATGCAAGCCAAATGTAGGAGATGGTATATGCAAGCTTAGAATAATGACAGATGGACATCTGTTGCTGCTCAGATGTAACTGGTCAATGCTGGCAACATGAGGCCTTGGATTGTCTTGCTGTAAATGTGACGATCCTGGGTGTTGTCCTGTGAAGAGCAATAGATGTGGTGTTGTCTGTCAGATAGCAATTGATCACAAGTACTGCTGGCACTACAGGATAATGCCAGTCCCAGCCTTCACACTTGACACTCCCCATACGGCCGTACTCGCATGCCTGCTCCAATATTTCGTACAGTATACTGCTAGTGTATAATGATTTACTGAGAAATGCCTCAGCACAGCAGTCCTACATTGCAGAATGGCTGAGAGTCCAGCATCTTCCATAAAGTATAAGTTACTGACAGTTTAGCTAAACAATATAATGCCTTGCAGAGTTCAGCATACATGAAGCTCCAGATGATAGGAGAACAAGCTCCATGTATTGGTTCTATAAAAGGAACCAAGTTGTGTCTGAAGATGAAACTCTTCTTTAACAGTGTTTCAAGGATATGTGACATGTTACATAGTCTCAAATTTGCTGTTTGTAACTTAAAATCAAGTGTCTGGTCACTAAGTCAGTGCCTCCACCACTCCACCAGGGGACTGAAACACCACAGTTGTCAACATTTCTCAGTCAGATTTGCTGAAGGAGACTTGGAGCACCCTTGGGGTGTCTTTGAATGCAATGCATTAAGCTAACCATGCCTTTGATTGATATATAAACCCTTGTATTATGGAATATAAACTGAATGTACAGGGCTACAATATTTAACCAGCTATATATATTGTAACAAGTGCCTCCGGCTGTGCCCGGGTAACAAATTAAACTGGCGTCAAAGAAGGTAATGTGTAAAAAGGGAAAGAACATCCATTTTTAACATGTTTCAACAGATGTCCAAGTTACCTAAGGCCTGACAAAAATATGTGTGGTTTCGGTATAATCTGCCAGACCCTACTAAAAAGGCCCAAACCTTAAATAATGGAACCAAAAAAAAGTACCTTCAAGCTGCCCTTCCCTGCTAAAAATTGATCGACCCAGGCTGAAAATTTTTTTCGAGAAAGTGGCCATCATGTGCCTTTATTTTGCAGTAAAGTCAACTCAAATCCAGTATTTTATTTCAGCTTGTCTGGAGGGTTAACTTGAGCTGGGGAAACAGCATAGCTGCATCATAAGCCACAGTTGTTCGGGGAAAACAGTATCACCACGGTTGTTCAATGATTGCTATAATATTTTGCAAGGTTCCAGGTATCCATTCTCTGAGTTACCTGGGCAAATGGTCATTAAAGTACTTTTAAAACATGACTTACTATCTTAACTTTAATCTGCCTGCTCGGTTGTGTCTGAAGCAGTTATCATCGTTAGTTACAAATCCAAATGTGACATGATACCTTGACCTGTCAGATGGTGAGCACCATTTTGAACATTGTGCAATACATTGATTGTGGCACAGTCGCACAAAAATACATTTGATTTGGATATCACAGTGAATCGCAGCCACAGCATATATCATATCATTATTGATGCTCTGACAAATTTGCAAAATATATACATGTACTTTTGATATTCATATACTATAACCCCCCCCCCCCCCCAAGATTGTCCCAGTACTCATGTACAAATCATTGGGTGCAGAATCCACAATTTTCAAAATGGCAGCCAAGTCAATTGGATATTTTGAGGAGGTAGTATCCAAAATATATGTGTGATTAGTGTAAAGGGAAGGTTAATTTGTCGATATATAATGTAAAATATATATAATGGGACTTTTCCAGAGTGAGCATTACCTGAAAATGTAAATACAATGGCATACAGCTACCAGTTGTAGGCCCCAGAACAGGGATTTTGTATCAGACACAGAAGTCACCCCCAGGCTATGAATTAAGTAGCAGTACAGGGCACACGAGGCAAGACCCTCCACTGAGTCAAAGATAAAGCCTAGTGGAGAAGGTGACCCTGATAGTGGATACAAGTCCGAAAGCACTGTAGGGTTTTTACATAAGTGGTAACAAGTTGGCTGTAATATATTCATACTCAAAGTTACAGACAATGCATATACAAGAGGCCTTCATACAGGCATTGTGCCTGTTGGCCAATTGCGAATAAGATATGTTTAAACCAAAATTACCCAGTTGATACCAATGTTAACAAGTAGGAGTAATTGTCAGTGTACAACTCCACTTCTGCTTGACCCTGGCATGCATTGACAGAATGATTCTGGTAGACATTTACCTCTATTATCACCTGGCCACTTGCACAGAAAGGCCCCAGGCAAATTCTGCCGGCATACTTGACATTCTCTTGTGGTTTTTATTGTTGGTATCCCAGGGGGTGCCATTTAATATTTGCCTGGAAGTAGCTGCTTGGAAGATAACAGGATATATACTTTTTGATGGCAAAAAAGCATCTTTGGTGATATGTCTGTATATATGTATAGTGGTATGATCTGACAGATGAAATCTTTTTTGAAAAATATAGCCCTGCAATACAATGGTACAGTTGAATGGTTAAAACTTGGCAGCAAGTGAGATCAGGCATCAGAAATTTGACTTTCTTGACAATTTTTATGCAGTTTAAACATTTACGTTTGATACACACAAGATCATAAATTGTCATAAGTACATGCATGTAGGCATGAGCACAAGTATGTAATTGTGTGGGCAGTATTCACTCTCCATTTGCATTGCGTTCTGATGTTTTTTTTCTGCAGTCATAAAATCCCATAAGCTCGAACTAAAAAAAAAAATTGACGCCAGTTGTACATCTGACAGTTTGCATGACCAAGACCTAGCTGTGTTGTCCATCCAAGCCAAATAAAGTCAAACTGCCGGAGACAGTACAAATAAAACGAGGTGTCAATCACATTTCTTTCATCCCTTCAGAGTACAACAGGAGAAGCCAGTTGATATGGTATGATGACAGATGGGTAAATAAATGTCATTTTTAGCAAATGAAATCTCAAAAAAAGAAGAAAATATTTGAAGCTCAAGTTGTAAAACTGATCAGAATACTCAACAACCATGGAGCATAACAGATTTGCAAGACAACTCCACAGCCATTATAGTATAATGGATTAGAAGCCAGTATTGTATATGCATGCACCCACCTTAGTCAGTTAAGGAGGAAAGAAAGCAGGAAGGGAAGGGAAGGGAAGGGAAGGAAGGAAGGAAGGAAGGAAGGAAGGAAGGAAGGAAGGAAGGAAGGAAGGAAGGAAGGAAGGAAGGAAGGAAGGAAGGAAGGAAGGAAGGAAGGATTCAGAAGACATGACAAAGCCCATACAACCCACTGCAGCTACCTGGTTTAACTATCCAGGGCCACCAAAGTATAGCTGATGAACTTTTTTTTTTTAACCAGGAAAAATATATCTGTAAAATATTCTGCAAGCTTGATGTCATTTTCCTTAATGGCACTTGATCAGTACTGTATGTCTCTACAGTTCTTAGCCACAAAAATACATATTTTCTGAAAACTAATAAGTTTGGATCCCAAATTTTTGCAACATCAATAATGTGACTGATTTGGTGTTTCTGCATACATGTACAACAGTAATTGTTGCCTTAATTTCACACAAAGGTCTTTTCAGCTCTTCATTTTCTCAATTTGAAAATATTTTGAAATAGTTGAATAAATGTGCACATCTAAACATGATGACCAAGATATGGCCTTGTGTTCTGATGGCAGACAGCTGCAGAATCACAACTGACCGAAATGAAACCAAATTTATTTTAGCTGGTTTGTTGCATTGGCTTCCATCACTCCTACCCACAGAGGGGGAAAAACTTAATTGATTCTATAATGGCATGCGTAGGCTGAAAATAAATCTGTTCACTTAAAATTTCTACCAGTTTGGTAGCACTTTCCTTAAGGATATCTTTTGTTGGCCAATTTGTGAAACTCACCCCCAAGGTGTCATGCCAGATCAGGGTAGGTAAACTGGCCAAAACTGTCCTAGTGGTTTTATGTGATCTGCTGCAATGTTTTCGATTTATTTCAATATTACTGCAAAAAATGTGGAGTTGAGACCCATTTAGATAGCATGCCCCAGGTCAGTAGTTTTATTGGCATGGATTTAGAGCTTAGTACGTAAACCATCACTGTTGACTTAGTCTTAAAATCAGTCTTAATTCAAGGAGAAGAAGGTCATGTCAGTGGTGGGTGTAGTGCCTGGCATGCTATACTCCAGCTATTTGAGGGTCATGTCAGTGGTGGGTGTAGTGCCTGGCACGCTATACTCCAGCTATTTGAGGGTCATGTCAGTGGTGGGTGTATTGCCTGGCATGCTATACTCCAGCTATTTGAGGGTCATGTCAGTGGTGGGTGTAGTGCCTGGCACGCTATACTCCAGCTATTTGAGGGTCATGTCAGTGGTGGGTGTATTGCCTGGCATGCTATACTCCAGCTATTTGAGGGTCATGTCAGTGGTGGGTGTAGTGCCTGGCATGCTATACTCCAGCTATTTGAGGGTCATGTCAGTGGTGGGTGTAGTGCCTGGCATGCTATACTCCAGCTATTTGAGGGTCATGTCAGTGGTGGGTGTAGTGCCTGGCATGCTATACTCCAGCTATTTGAGGGTCATGTCAGTGGTGGGTGTATTGCTTGGCATGCTATACTCCAGCTATTTGAGGGTCATGTCAGTGGTGGGTGTAGTGCCTGGCATGCTATACTCCAGCTATTTGAGGGTCATATCACTGGTGGGTGTATTGCCTGGCACGCTATACTCCAGCTATTTGAGGGTCATGTCAGTGGTGGGTGTATTGCCTGGCATGCTATACTCCAGCTATTTGAGGGTCATGTCAGTGGTGGGTGTATTGCCTGGCATGCTATACTCCAGCTACTTGAAGGTCATGTCAGTGGTGGGTGTATTGCTTGGCATGCTATACTTCAGCTATTTGAGGAGCAGCTAGTGCATGACTTGCCAGACAATGCAAAAAGTAACCAACCAAAACCTTGACCAATTCACATGACCAGTGTGTGCATGAAGCTGTATATATTTGCAACACTTGAGACTGAGAAAGGAGAAAGGCTAAGCCTGTGTGAAGGCTTGACATGCAAATAGAGGTTGTATGGTTTCTAAAGCTAAGTGGGGTTGAATGAAGCATCTAAGCCTTTTGGCAGACATTTAATCCTATCAGTTTAAAGGGACCACGAGGATCCATGAAAGTGTCTCTGGGCATCATAAATCACATCACCAAACCAGATATAGATCAACATCTCACTTCAGTTGTCAGAAATGGATCTTCATTTGAAGATGCATTCCTTGCAGAGAATTGAAGCCTTTCTCCCACACATATATTTTCTCATCCCTATCAGACACTAGAAATGTAATTAACAACATTTCCTTTTCACTGCAAATGAAAAGAAGATGAAACATAACGATGTTTTATGGGTGAGCAACTGGACAGCTTTAACACTTGCTCCCACTCCCAATTAAAGAGGCTCTATTGTTGTAATACATGTACCTGTGGTCTATATATATATGAGATCATGATGGCTAAAAAGATCAGGGGACATTAAGACTTGGGACTATGGGAGCAAGAAGCAATTACAGAGTCATTTATAATGAAGGTCACAGGGACAGAGAGATTTTTCTGATGATTGATGTCTGGTGACGCTCACACTTCACTTCATCCCCTGTACACATTCTGTTGATGTCTGTCTTCACCTGTCTGACTCTCTGGGGTACATCAACTTTTACATGTTCAACTGCTCCAAAAACATCGTTATGCTCTCCTGTCACCAGAAGAGGGGGATATAGTCATTTATTTTTCCATTCGTCGGTGCTTCCGTGTGTGTGTTTCTCCGCTTTTCATGTATGAGCTATAATTCACTTCCCCTTAAACTTAGATTAATGAAACTTTACACCCAGTTGCATCTTGATGTAAGGATGTATCATGTGCCAAAAGTAGGTCACTAGGTCAAGTTTCTGGGTCACAGTGACCTATTCTTGTAAAATTGTGTCCGGGCTATAACTCCTTTACTATGTAAGTTAGATCAATGAAACTTTACACACAGATGCACCTACACATAAGAGTGTGTCATGTACCAAAAGTTGGTCACTAGGTCAAGCATCTGGATCACAGTGACCTATCCCTTTACAATCGTGTCTGGACTATAATTTCTTTATATATCTTGACCTAAAGGTGTGTTATGAAAGAAAAGTAGGTCATTAGGTCAAGTATCTGGGTCACCGTTATACAATCATGTAAACATATATTACACTTTATTTCCAGGCTGTGATCACTAGGTCAAGTATATGGGTGACAGTAACATATCCTTGTAAAATCTTGTCCATGCTATTATTCCTTTAATATTTAACTTAGGTTCATGAAACTTGACACAAACACATATCTTGACCTAAAAATGTATCATGAAACAAAAATAGGGCACTAGGTCAAGTGTCTGGTCTACGCTATTCGTGTCCAGACTATAACTTGCTTGTCCTTGAACTTATATTAGTGACACTTTACACACAAGTGCATCTGGACATAAGGAAATGTCATGTAGTAAAATAGGTCACTAGGTCAAGTATCTAGGACACAGTGGCATATTTTTGTAAAATCGGGTCTGAGCTATTTATAGTGCCCTTACTATTTAACTTAGTTTCCTGAAACTTCACACACACATATATCTTGACCTAAAGGTTTGTCATGAAAGAAAAGTGATACATTCATGTGAAACTACATTACACCCATGCCTGGGCTGTAATTCTGTTGTCCTTTCACTTAGAACCATGAAACTGTACACACCTGTGTATCTGGACACTAGAGTGTGGCATGCATAAAAGTAGGTCACTAGGTGAAGTATCTGGGTCAAGGTGATAGCTTATTTTTACTGAATATAGTCATTCCAAAATGAGACCTGGGATTTGCAAGGTTATAAATGAGGCAAGGGGGACATGGATGCAGCAATCGCTGATTGCCCTTCAATTTAAATTATTTTGATATTTGGTATGGATATTTTCAGAATGGACTTCTACCATGTTAGCAAACAAGGTTGTACTGTGATAATTTTTTTTCTTTTGCCTTTTTTGTGAAGGTTAAGATTTATTTTTTTGAGAAATGTCATAAGGTCATCTCAAGGACTGCATTGCCAGTTTTGAGAAATATCATAAGGTCATCTCAAGGACTGCATTGCATTCAGAGTCACCTGGGGTCACCTGGGGTCACCTGGGGTCACCTAGATTTCATATTAGCCATCAGGTGGCGTTGTCTTTTTTGGATTGCTTAATGAATTTTTGCATGATTTTACTTTTGTTTATTTCATCTCCGGAAAGCCTTGATAGAATACATTAAAATTTTGCCAGTATATTCTTTAACGACATGTATTTCATGTACATTTGAGCAAATGCTTTAAGAGCCTGATCACATCAGAAATTAAAGGTTTTGAAACCTAACAGTTTCTATCACTGTTCACCTTGCATGTGTAAATGTAGATGTATTTTAAAAAATGCTGTTTTGGTTGCTGTCACCTGAGACAGAAAAGTTTGCTAGGTAGACCTCCATAAATATTATGATTGGTAAATAACCTTCACACAACTCTCAAGGTCATATATAGTGGCTACTATAAATACTCATTGTTTATCTTTTTCTATCATTTATTATAATTCAGAGCGCTATTGCTCAATATTGAATCCTGATTTATGAATATTGTTAAAACAGAGGTTTTGTTATTCTGATTTCCACAGACAACAATTTGCTGTTTTACTCATGTGAAAAAACTCTGTACTTCCATATTGCATAAGTTTTTTTTTCTTCTTTTCATAATTTTCATCATAGACAGCCAAGCACAGAACCATCATAACTGTCTAGTTAGCCATGAATGAGACTCAAAAGTATGACAAAAATAGTGCAACTTTATATATTGACTCTCCGAACCAGTTAAATTCAAATCCCTGCTCCTTTATCAATGGCACCATAATGCCAGTGCTGTGTGGTAAAACTAGGATTGCCAAGATTGCGGCAGAAATGCTTTTGTAAAATCACCACAATTAAAAAAATTTATCAGTAAATTCTCCCTCAAGCAAACACAAAATTGAGATTGGTTCCAAACCTTGATGTTGCCAGTAGCTACGTGAGCATGTGTTAATCTTGTTAACCTATGCCTGACTGAGACTGAGTCAATAGCTGTCCTTTGTGCATTGTCCCCAACCCACACAATATGCCCAGCATGTGCCAGGGAAAGCTATTGACCGAGGCATACCATCATGAATGGTCTGATATACAAATCTCAGCAAAATGTTTTCTTGTAACAAGAAATACAAGTCAAAATGGTAAGGCAGATGACAATGTACATCTGGACGCTTTGGGGCAATTTGAGCAGGAAAGTGGCAAGCCACAGCATCACATGAACATTGATAGGTACAGCAATTACCAGTAAACTCTAGGGTGAGGGCAGAGACCTTGTCAGGAGGTTACAATGTTATGTAACACAGCATCAGTCACACACTTCTGTTTCAGCAAACTGAAATGATGTATGCTCAATGATATGTAAACATCATAAAGGTGATTATAAAAAGCCCTGTAAACATGTATTTAGCATGATCAATGGGCCTTTGCTTTTGAAGAGAAGTGAAAAAACACCTTAGAACAAGGAAGTTGTCTTGGGAGGCCATATCATACCTGAAATTATTCTTCTTTGACATATAGGCAAGGGCACGAACAGAAGGTTCAATTAAGAACTGCCTAAAAGAGGGCACTGCAGTCAGTGGAGGGCTAGAGTTGTGTATTCCCAATATTTTACATTGTAGTTTGCAACTGAATAACTTGAAAACTACTGCACATAGAAACACCAAATTTCAAACAGTAAATCTAGATGCATAACTGAATACCTCACAAAAATCATATAACCACAGCTACAAAAGTGACTGGTTTATTTAAGGTTGCTTTAACATACAAACTAATGGGAAAACACAGCTCTAGCCCTCCAAATGTTTGTGTATTTTGTTGAGTATTGGGATGAATACATCCCTTAGAGCTAATTTTGACCTTTCCCATTAGCTCTGTAGAAAGTACCCAAAGGGTGCTTCAACTCAAGGCCACAGATTTCCTTTTGATGTTGATGGCTGTGTGCTGTGATCAGTTTTACGTCTGTGGGTAAAGAGCAGGAAGAGGTGGGTCAGAGTTGCAAAAGTTGACGTGGCTGGTAATCTGGCTACACTGGAAGCCTACATGTAGGAGTTCTATTTGTTCAGCTGGTGAGATAGTTATCTGTTAAGTGTGTTATTATCATTACGGTATCATTACCTTCATGTGGTCAAGGTCTTTCATGTTATATCATATCAGGAAGCTTCTGCAAGAACAGAACGTACTTTCCATCAATGGTCTTTCATGCGTCTTTGATTTCCGGAAATGTGTTCGTGTAATGTATATCTCCCTATCATTCACAGTAGAACAGTGTCCTGCATTGATATTTGGTCCTCAAATTGATCTTATTTTCCTGGGCCCAGAAAGTGCAAAATGAGTTGCCTTGGGCCATGATATTATGTCTTTATAGTGTTTTTAAGTCATCAGCATTGATCATGTTGATGGTACAGTGGTCTCTGTCTTGAGAGAGCACTCCAATAACAGCTGGACTAGCTGTTAGAGAGACCACCAGTTGGTCATCATTAGGGAGGCGTCTTGTAACTCTTTCACGGCCAATTGTGACAAAAGGCCGTATGCTCTGCATTAGCACAATGATACAAGATTTGTGGTCTTTGGAAACTTTTTTTTTCCTTCAAACAACAGCATGTTTATAGTTGCAGACATGATAATAATGGTCCCGGTCAAGAGATTTCCTCAGTGGGCTTCAGGTACAATGCATCAAAGGGTACCAAGGAAAGCTCTTGACTGTGTCAAAACGTGGCCTTGAAAGAGTTAAGACCGGTTTTTGTGCACTTGATGTGCATCTTCAGATTTCAGATATTTAACTTCTGTCAGCTAGGTGGTGCCATCTAGTAGTACTGATGCATGTGGCTCACCTCACCTGTAATATGTAGAGGTCCTCTCTTTGGCTAAATTATCAATGTTTTAGTGCTGAAAAAGGTGAGTTTCTAATTGGTCTACTTCAGTTACCATGGTAACAGACTATGGTCAACAGAGCACACATACTTACCAATTGCAAGGGTAATAATGATCAACTTCCTGATTGCTTGATCAGTCTATGAGGATGCTGACAGCACTCCTGTTACCCTGACTAGAAATAAATTCGTGTATCCAAGTGCAGACCAGGTATAGTGGAGATGACACAGAGCTTGGTCTACTTTGGAGGCAAGCTAGCAATCTGGGACAACTTGTTTTTCCCCATAAACAGTATTACTGGTAATAGCATTATGTATTCCCAAGTATTGTATGAAATAAAAACGTTGATTCCCTAACTTTTCAGGGAATGCCCCATTTCTATTTCAACACGTAAAAAGTGTATCTTATAATCTACAGGCAAAATAGTAGTATATGACTCTAGACAAACAGATAATAGATTTTTTTCTGTCCATTTTATTTTACAGTCAAGACCAGGCACAAAAGATAGATGAAGAACTGTTTGATGAGTACTGCTTCAGTGTTGACCAGCTGATGGAACTGGCTGGACTCAGCTGTGCTGTCGCATTCTCTAAGGTAGGTACCATATCTTGGCTTAAGGACCTTCCTCCAGCTCCGTCATTAAGTGGCACCTCTGTAATAACAAGGTAGGTACAATGCCCAAAATATCTCCCTCCAGCTTCATCATTAAGCCCCGGCCCCCCAACACTACATAGGTAAAAATGCCTTAAGAACTTCCCTGTGGCTACATCATTTAGCCCCAGGCCCTGCGACTCCATCATTAAGCCCCAGGCCCTGTGGCTCCATCATTAAGCCCCAGGCCCTGTGACTCCATCATTAAGCCCCAGGCCCTGTAACACTTTAGTGGACACATGGGCTACATTGTAGATTATAAATCACCAGTCACTGGGTGAAAAACTCAAATCAGCTCTGATAATTCTTCAATACATGTACCTTTGTGCAGTGAGGTAGTGATTTTTATCACCATGTCTGCTTTAGAATGGACAATTCATCCTAGTATTTCTGGAAGTTATTAAAATGGCCTGTTCAGCTCAATGTCACCAGACGGTATGTCTGCTATATACTTGTATCATCGCGAGTTGACTTATATCTGGTGGGCATACATGTATATATTTAAAACCAAACTTGCTTTTTTGGATAGAGACCACCCCTCAAAAAAAGCCCCCCCCCCCAAAAAAAAAAGGGAATACAACCCCCCCCCAAAAAAAAAAAAAAGAATTAGGACATTCTCATCACAGAGAGAAGTCTGTGTACAGTGTGTGCCTGCATCCATTTTCTTCATAGCACCTGCCTTATGCACATGTGCCCATCATACTGTCAATTGACATATATGTATACCTGTACATATTATGTCGTAACAGTGGGGCCATTACAGGCACTGTGACAGGTGCAGGGTCTTAAAACAAATGTAGTGGCTTTATCATTCTCTCCTGACCTTTGGCATGGGAGGTCAGAACACAGAACAACTCATGTATGGGTTCAAGTTCCAGGGTTTTTGCTTTTGCTTCATTCTGAAAGGATGTAAAGAAAAGAGGAAGGTGAACTTATTTATTGTAACTGTAATTCAAAGTCCATATTATGCATGTTGCAAAATTTCATGCGCGTGACATCCCTTTGAAATTCACAAGAACTGTGTATTCTCTATACAATATTTAATTCCATGTGGGACCCTCATACCACTGGTAAACACAGTGAAGCTGTTGAGGTACATGTATGTAATGATCATGGTCTGACTGAACAATGCAGCTGGACATGTCACAGTGACCAAGTATCCCCCAACAGGGAAAGGACTTTTCTTATCAAGTTGAACTTAATTAACGTTGGTTAACAGAATGGAATAGAACAAAGGTGTTATCAAAACCTTAGGTGGCCCTTAAAGTACTTCTAGCAAGACGTGTACAATGTTTAAGCATGCTGTAACCATCATGTCAGATGCTACCCAATTTTTTGTAATGTATTACAGTAAAAGGAAGAAAAACATGAAATGGAGAGTATGTGGCAGCTGCAGTTTCTGAAGAAGTTCATGATAGCTCATTGAGCCTTGTGCCTACATGAATCAATTAGAATGTGGCAAATTGTAAGAGAAGATAAGCCCTAGGATAGCAGTCAATATCTACCTGGAATTGGAATAAGCTGCAAGCAAATATGACCTACAGATTACTGTCAAAAGTTTAGTACAGCGAGATTTGAAGTGAGTTACTTAAGGTTTGCCATAGAAAATAATTGTTGTTTTCTTTCCCCAGCAAATTGAAGGATGTGTTTGAGTTTGGACCAGCAATCTGTGTGATTCAAATTATACCTGCATGTGCATGGCTCTGTTAGATGGAACAGTCCCGTAGAGTCATATCACAAGAATTCATCAACACCTTGGTCTCCTGATTTGCTGCTCATCTGCCATGGTAGAGACCAAAAGTAGCAGTGCCTTGCCTGAGGAGAAATGTGCTTATTGATTGCAGTTTAACTCATTCCATACTATGGTGACAGGCCTTGGTCAGTGGTTCTGGCACTGCCTGGCAAGTCATGCTGCAGCTGCAGCATGACTTGCCAGGCAGTGCCAGAACCACTGACTTAAGACTACAGGCATGTTGGTACTTGAATGAAAGCTCTTTTCATGAAGAATTTAAATGTGTAGTTGTTGTCATAAATCCAGGTAAATATACCGAAAAATCAGGGACAAGTATGGCATGAGTTAAAAGAGTTGGCACAGACTCTATGAATTACAATGCTAGAATGCTTCAGTCCTAACCTTGAACATCATCTGACTCAGTGATTTAAATTGTGTTTTCACTGGATTCTCAAATGTATATCATTAGATATTGGGGTACAACATGTGTCTTATTAAAATGCTTTATTACATGCATAATATATTCTCAAATTTTCATTGTTTTGTTTAAGTGTATGCAGTTTTTTTACCCTCTGCACATCAAGTGCCGGAGGGTACTGTGGTCCCCTGTGTGCTCCGTAACCCACCTAGAGATTTTCTTCAGTCTGTCTGCAATCAGAAACCATCATTCATTGTTTGCTCTTCCTATTTTATCAGTTGATTGTAGAGGTGACTATTGTCAATTACCTTAAACACTCACCTCACGATCATTGTTAGTACATAAGTGTAACATACTAGAGACGTCTGTCTTGTCTATATTACCATGATATCTAAAAATATATTCACCCTAGCTGCACCAAATTTTTATCACAGAAGGACTGTATGATGGACCAGGTTTGAAAACCAGCTTCCTCTTATTATTTTTAAACTTGTTATGAAACTTTTGAAGTATTAACATGATGGCCATCTAAGTGATGCACAGTACAGTGTTCTCTGTCACCAGAACTTGCCACAAGAACACATCCAAAAGTGCTCTTTCATTTCATAGACAACAATATAGAAATTGTGTGGAAAGTATTCTACTGCAAAGTCTGAAAAAAAACAGACAAAAAAATGTGCAGAATTGAGGGAAAAAAAAATGTTTACGCCAAGGGTAAGCCGTTTTCTGAATGCTATTTTGTAGAGTTACGTCAGCATAAATCTTCTGATTTCTTAGTGTGTTCAAGTTAATGTACCTATGATCAAGAGTGTGACAATGAAGCCTGCATTTGGTCATTAAAAATTACATGGAAGTAATATTTAATTTCCATCCCGTTGGTGCTGAAGCATGAGGCTATATGCTCATCACCACCAGCCAGGCAATTCATCATCCAATCATCATGCAAGTAAACATTGGCTGTTGGTTAAACAAACTAGCTTCCCTTAGTGGAGTGAACTGACTAGCACAGATCGATTGCAAGCTGATTTTTCTTTTCCTTTTTTTTTTTTTTTGTTGCTTTTCAAATGCAGTTGTGTATGCCATAAAAAGGGCTGTATAATAAGTAATCCAGGTAGTCATCGCTTGAAAGACAAATGATTTAGAAATCATAGGGTTGAAGGGTCCTGCTTTGATGTGCCGGTTGGCCACTTCATTGCCTGAACAGCCATCTCAAGTAAATCCTAATTGGACATCCAGGCGTTCAGATCTACAAGATAAGTGAGGTCTGACCATCATGTTCTTATGTCTAACATGTTTACTAATGCTGTTTCAAGAATCATCATCAGTACGATATTGTCTTTTTGATTGTTATTTATTTATTTTTTTAACAATAAATAGGTAATTCTTCACTTAGGCCAAAAGAAGGCATTCCATTGCTAACCCATCATTTCCCATGGACTATATATATCTTTGAAGTCAAATTTGCACATTTTATGCACTGAGAGTTTAAATACCTATTATGTTAATGTAATAAATCATTTTAAAAAAAATGGCACCAAAAGAAGAATTAACTGAATAAATAACTTGTAGCATGTGACAGGCTGCTTCATTGCAGATGGACACTTAAGTTCCACCTGAACATACGCAACTCAGAATCTCTGACTAGTGATCTGTAAGTACATGTGATGTACATGTATGTTAACAACAGATGGAGCCACCTGTACACTTCCACCAAGTAACTATAGCTACTAACTGAAGGTGGAACCATGTAGGGGGAGGGGGGGGGAGCAAACCTATCTCCTTTAATGGGTCAGATATTGTACATGTAGGAAGTGGTGTGGCTTGCAACCGGTTCTCATGTACTGGTGGCTCCAGCTGTTGGTGACATACACCATTGAAGCACATCACAGCAACTGTGACGAGGTACCTGGAG
Organism: Hermodice carunculata; assembly: GCA_964020975.1. NCBI lineage: Eukaryota > Metazoa > Annelida > Polychaeta > Eunicida > Amphinomidae > Hermodice > Hermodice carunculata. The sequence goes on along the minus strand of OZ026630.1, from coordinate 62,843,564 downwards.
GTTTTTCAGAGGTTGTCTTTTGGTGTCATCACCATTGAAGCACATTGATCCCTACTGTCTTCATTAGGTGACAAGCTCTACAGATTAACTCATTCTTTTTAGCAGCTGTTTTGCTGATAGTGTTGCAATTGTTATGGATATTGCACAGTATATTCAATTTAACAATAAACAGAGCTGTCATTCAAGACCTAACATACCACATGTAAAAAGCAGTGTGTTTTTTTTTTTCATTACCCAATACACAAGTTATACACTAGCTGTTGGAGCAGCTAAAGCCTGAGTTAGTAGGCCATACAAAAAAACAAAACAAAACAAAAAAAAAAAAACAAAACAAAAAAAACCCCCTTCAGCTACCAAGGCCTTTACCAGCACAGTATGTGAGTCAGTGGCTGGCTGTGCAAATTCATTATTGCATGTCAAACTGTCTTCCTAAACCAGGGTGCAAAAAATGAAAGTATTAGACAAAGTGAAGTTTATTTCATCAGAAATGATCTGCACAAGGCAGTAATAATGGCCTGGGAGTACTGGCTGCCAACTTCTACATGACATGTTGGTGTGTAATTTGAGTTTAACCCTACGTTTATCTTAATTAACCCCTTGAACACAAGGCTGGGATAATTGATTTTATACCATAAATTCCAGCACATGGGGATCTGAAAGAGCTGTCAATCGTCATCTTTAATGTTTTAAATTAATTTTCTCATTGTTGGAAACTTTTGAATTTTATGCTAGATCGATATATGAGTTATAGGACAGTATATGCCATGCAGAGCTGTTGACTCAGACATAATGGAAAGGGAAAGGACGATCCCCAGCTCAGCTCCAATCCACATTTAGCAGTTTTTACAAAAGCTACCTTTTAACTCATCATCCCACAATGAATAGTTGTTGACCTGGCTTTAAGAAATTTCCAGCTGCAGGGAGAACATTGATTCACACACCTCATGCAGGCATCAAAATATTATTGGCATGCAGTCAATTCATGCTGTATAGATTGGTATGAGTACATCTACATAAGATATTAGTCGTGAAAGGGACCAAGAAGGTGTGTTAGCAGCTGGTAGTTGGTTAGGTATTACATGTATTTATGCAGTGCGGAGGCCAAAGAAGCCAATATTCCTGTAAAATATGTATGATTTCCACCAACTCGTGAAAGGGTCATGTGACAGTTAAGTGCCAGCCAATGGGATCATAGGAGTTCTAGATCACAGAGATCAAAGAAACAGCCTGCCCATATGTACAAAAATGTGCCAAAGAAAAGTGACCATCTACAAATATAAAGGTACCACTTTGGTATGTCAAAGGAGGGTCCAGACTGGACCCAGCCTCCTTGGTATGTCTAGCTATGATATGAACCTTGTGTTGTGACATCAAGACGTGTCAAAATGTGATGTGAAATTCACATAAGAGCAAAGTATGGGAAAATTAAATAAAGCAAGTGAAGATCAAAGATAGAGATGAACTAATGTCCTTGTGAGAATGCTTTGATTGCATGCTGTCCTTGCCTCCTTTAATGACAACAGTGGTGTGATGTCACATCACCCACACTGACAGACTTGTCAACTGAAGTAACACATCACCATGTGCATGGTATTGGCAGAGTTTCCAAAGGGACTTGAGAAGTAAATGATTGAATCTTCTTGGTGATTGCTCGGGGAAAGGGTGTGGATATATGCTGAATGTTGACTGTTCTTATGGAAGAGGCTTAAGACCACCGTCATTAAGTCACACTGACACAACCCACACTTTGTGGTCTTTTTGTCTGTATGTGTATATACAGTCAGCTTAGATTGTCATGGGAACAATATATTTTCTGATTCCTCATGAAAATATATTCTTTCAGGTGCCATTATGTCTGGTCAGTGGTTTTTGCATTGCCTGGCAAGTCATGAAGCTGCAGGTGCATGACATATTACACAGGTCAAAAAGAAAGAAAAAGGAAAGAGAGGAGCAGATAGGAATGATGAGAAAAGAACCACTAAGCAAAGCTTTCAGCAGATTAGTATAGCATCAGGAGCAAATAGAGTAAGCTGTATGCCTCATGCACTTTTCTTTTTTACATCACATATTCCCTGGTCACTTATCCATTACCACACATTTTTGTGGCCATGCAGTTTGTAAATTCTCATTGGCATATTATTTGCTTTCTTCGTTTTTTTAATGACATATGCAGACTAAAAAAGGACAGGAATTTAATTCTGTGGACACAGTAGCGCTTCCACTTTTGATGATTAATTTTTACTTGGCCTTGGGAATATATTGCATTCCAGTCGACAAATGCCAGGCCACGATGTGCAGGTAGTTGCAGCTGGGTCTGGAGGCTGCGGATAATTGATGTTTTCAAGGAAATGGGCTGTGTTTGTATGGGAACAGTCATCATTAATATTGGAACTATTAGAAAAAAAAAAAACCAATAGGCTGGCTGAAGCAAGTTTTTTTAAATGTTTTATTTGCCTTTAACCATTCTTTCAAACCCAAAAATTAATTCACCTTCATTGGACCATGCAGTTGCAGGTAAGGGGCCGTATCAAAATGATCGTGCGTGTAAGACGGAAGAAACGCAGTCTGGCTCGAATGGAAGTTGGATTCGTCTCCACCTCGTCTCACACGCGAACAGACCAAGACAAACGAGGCCTGACCAAGCCTGAGCGTGACCCAGCTGGAGCTCATATCGGCAGTGCTCCCTGCGTCTGAGACGCGCAGATTACATAAGCCAGACTAGTGACACCACACACCTATATTCATAATTAGTCGGCCAAGCAATGCCCCAATTACAAACATTAATTTCAAGACAAAAGCACAAACAGGAGCAGTGGGTCGCCTCATCTCCGAATGACGAAAGAAATGAACACACAGATTTAAGTTATTTCAAAACACTAAACCAAAAACAAAGTGACTTTCTTTGAATGTGGGAACAGTTTTGTCAATAAAAGTTAGTTCATTGTCTGCACAATGGAGAGTAATAATACTATTGTCTGGACGGACCCCTTTCTACCTGTACCGTTGTATGTCACTTTGCTCACAGGTGTACTGATATAAATTATAATTTGTTCCAAATTAAGTATATATTACAGAGGTGATTGGCACTAAGAATAGTAAGATAACTAACGCTATTTAATGGGTAGGCCATGTATGTAGGCAGTGTGTTGTGCGGTGCACAAGATTGTTTATGCTTGCAATCAAATGAAGGCATGAATAATAAAATCATTTTGCTTTCCACATACACAACAGCTACACGTAAAATCTTTTAGTTGTTTCGTTGATAGTCAAACAAGGACCGGTCAAACAAACACATACAACGGAATATTTGGAGGTGCTGGTGGGGCGGGGAGGGGCAGGGGGCAGAGGCGAGATGTATGGTATCATTCCGATGTGGCCCATAATTTTATATCATCACTCGCTGGATTTTTATGAGAAACCCGATCACGGGTTGTCGATGCAGTTTGGCCCAGCAGCTGTGTGCGTATGTGCCTTTCGATCCACGTCACTTAATTAAAAAAAAGAAAAGAAAAAAAACTGTCCGAACAACAGTATTTTTTTTCTTCAACTGATTCAAGTTTAATCAGTCTTGTGATACTGATAGACCATATTACAAAGATGGACACTACAATTATGTCATCCTATCCACCCCACAACCTGTCAACTTCACGTGGGAGAGGTCCATGCATATCAAATCAGGTAATAGTTTATCCTTCTTGCTAGGAAGAAACTACTTTTGCGTAGGGGTGAGACCACTGAGTGCCGAGACCCAGAATTTATACAGCACTGAGTTGGTAGGCCTTCCCCTTGATACGCAATAATCAGTTAGCCCATACATGCCATGGGCCGGTAACCTTGATAAATAAATGAATGAATGAATGAATGAATAAATGTGCTCAAAATGCCAAGACAGAGTCGCAATGACTTGCACACATTGGTCTGGACCATGCAGCTGGAAGTCTGGTCTCCTGGTCTGGTCTGCAGAGCTGTCAATCATTTGCTTGCCGTCCTGGAGAATCTCGTGACACAGGCAACTGGCAAGGTGCCAACATTACCACACCGCACCATGTGTTGGTTTGGGGGCTGTTTGAAGTAGCGTCGGTGCAAGGAGCTGGCTTCAAACTGATTGATTGATTTTATTGATTGATTTTATTTGACGAATCAACATACAAATAATAAAAGAACACAGTGTACACTAAAACAGTACAATAACTGAAATGTGTAAACATAGGAGAATTACATAAACTAAAATTGTACATCACAATAAAATAATATACATCAAACTGAAATATACAAATGTATGTTGAATTCGCCAGGATTGCCCAATAAAGTCAGTATTTCAGACTTATTTCCATTGGGGTCCCTTTGAATATGATGAGTGATGAATTCATGAGAGGAGATTGTATATCAATAAAATAAATTAAATAACTAATATAGATATAATACACAATGTAACTAAAAATATGTCCATCTTTATACATGTATATATAGAAATTTAAATTAAAATATGTAATGGCTGTTTTTAAAAACCAAGACACAATAGATAATTTCCTTAAAGGAAAGGATGAGGAAGGCTTGGGGGTGTGTGTAATATATTAATAATACATAAAATGACTTGACTCATCAGACAAAGCCTTAGTTGCTAGGTGTTTTTTTACTGCTGATTTGAATAATGATAGGTTTCTACTCGATTTTATTGTATCAGGTAAGGAATTCCAATTTTTGATAGCCGAAAAATAGAAAGTGTTTTTGCCAAAATCGTTTGATACATGGGGGACTACAAAGTTATGGGCACTATTTCTTGTACTATGATTGTGTTGATTTTGAATTCTGAAAAAGTGTTGAGATTGGTATGCTGGAGCAGTATTATGAAAAATTTTGTAGACATGCGTTAATTTTAGTTGCTTCACCCTGTCAGCAGTGTTTAACATAGATAATTTATCCAAAGCCTCTTGACCAACATGCCATCTATGATTTTCTCCAAGAATAAATCTGACTATTTTGTTCTGACAAATTTGGAGTTTCTTTTTGAAATTTTGGTTGAGACCAGAATACCAAGAGGCTGATGAATAATCGAAATGGCTTTGAATGAGTGCAGAGCAAAGGGTCTTCTTAGATTGTACATTCAGAAATTGTGCCTGTCTGTAAAGGAATTTTAATCTCGAATTAGTTTTCTGTATAATACTTTCTGCTATGGATTTGCCAGATAAATTTTCATCCAGAATAGTGCCAAGATATTTGACAGATTTAGCCTGTTGTATAACGTGTCCATTGCATTTTATTTGAAACTGTGTAACTCTTTTTAATTTTCTTTTGGATCCAAATATAATTGATTCAGTTTTGCCAAGATGGAGGGATAGTTTGTTATCGGTAAGCCACTCTTGACATGATTTTAATTCCGAGCTGAGATTATCTGCTATTGTCACGTGGTCCCTACCAGAGGTCATGAGGGCACTGTCATCTGCATATAGTGCTAATTTGCAATTTACACTGATGGGCATGTCATTAATGTAACACAAAAACAAAAGCGGGCCCAAAATGCTGCCCTGGGGGACCCCGCAATTAACATGTAGGAAGTTTGATTTTTCACCATTGACAGTGACCGTCTGTTTGCGACCTCCTAGATAAGATTTAAACCACTCGATTGACTCCACACCCATAGATTTTAATTTTTTACACAAAATTTCATGATCGACAGTGTCGAACGCCTTTTGGAGGTCCAGCAAAACCATGCCTACATAATTACCATGGGAAACTTCGGTGCGGATATAATCAGTAATATATGTTAGGCAGGTGTCGGTCGAGTGGTTTGCTCTAAAACCAGACTGAAGCTCATAAAGTATGTTATTGTGGGTCAGGTATTCTTCCAATTGAATGTATATTGCCTTTTCAAGGATTTTTGAAGCGACCGATAAGATACTTATTGGTCTGTAATTTCCGGCATCATGTCTATTGTTTTTCTTGTAGAGGGGGAAAACTCGTGCAAGTTTAAACTCATCCGGAACAATGTTGTTTCTGATGGACAAATTGATTATATGGGTAATTGGGAGTTTTAGAATACCTGATCCATCCTTCAGAAATTTTGCAGGAATATCATCAAGCCCAGTACTCTTACATGCATTCAAGTTGCTGAGCTCTTTCTGGACAAAGTCTTCGGACACCTCCAGGAGTTTAAAAGAATTGGGAGTTGTACCTTTTTGATTGTAATACTCCTTGAAAAGTGGGGACTCTGTCTTGAATTTACCAGTGAAAATTGGCAGTTTGTCCACAAGAGAAGCACCTATTTCAGTAAAATATTTGTTAATGTGATCGGCAACTTTTTTTGATTCAAAGCAAAGCTCACCATCAATTTCAATTATGATTTTGGATCTGTCTTTGGTAGTATTGGAGTAACCCAAATTTTTAAGTTGTTGCCAAAGTTTTTTGGGGTTGCTTTTGTGTTCCTCAATTTTATTACTGAAATAATCTGCTTTAGCTCTCTTGATCTGCCTTTGAACTTTATTTCTAAAAACGCTAAATTTACGGTAGAAATCTTCAGATATTGTTTTATCACTACTTTTTTTGGACATGTACAAGAAGTGATCTCTTTGATTGATGTTATCCAAGATATCATGATTCATCCATGGCTCTGTACGTACCTTTAAACGAATGTCTTTCAATGGAGCCACTGTGTCAATGACATCTAATAATAATGATTTAAAAGAAGTCCAAGCTGAGTTTACATCTGTACTTTGTGTTACACTAGACCAGTCCACTGCGTGCAATTTTTCTTCCAGAATCTTTTTAGTATAATGTTTGCACGATCTGATTTTAATAACATTGTGCTGTCCAATTTGCCCCTTCGACACTTTGCGCGTGCAATAAACAATGGAGTGGTCACTGATCCCAACGTCTATAGTACCTGATTGAAGGATCTTGTCATTACAATTGCACAAGATATGATCTATTAGGGATGAAGAAGTATTAGTACTTCGAGTGGGGTCAGTAATAAGTTGTGTATAATCAAAGATGTCCAGTACCTGTTTGTACTTACTGAATAATGTTGTTGGTTGTTTCAGAAAGCAGATGTTAAAATCCCCAAGTATTATAGTGTCACAGTCTGATCGACATTGGGTTAAAACATTTTCAAAATTATCTAAAAAAGTATTGTCTTTAGGAGGGCGATATATAGTACCAGTAATGATGGGTTTAGTCTTTGGTAGTAATAGTTCAAACCATAAAGCCTCTAAATTGTCGTTGTGTAAATCTGGCCTTGGGTTGTAGGCTAAGTCCGTTCTTACATAGGCACAGACACCACCGCCCGTTCTGGATCTGTCATTCCTGAGTAGGGTATAGCCATCTATTTTTATCTCATCATCAGCAAATGTGTCATCCAACCATGTTTCTGACACTGAAAGGACAGCCACCTTGGATTTGGCCGCTAATAGTCTTATCTCTGAAAGCTTAGAGGGCAAGGATCTTGCGTTTATGTGCAAGAAATGTAATCCTTTTGTTTTGAAGCATTCAAAGTTATCATCAGAAATCTCCGAGGTGGTTTCGTTACCCTGCCCCTGGGTTTGAATTAGATTGATATCACGGTCAAGGTCTGCCTCGGTAATTACCTCACAAAAGTCATCCATAGGTTCAATGTGTGACACTTCGTTGAAAAATTCAACATGGTCACACTGAGTAAAAGGCAAATTGTCCATGATACAGGTGGGGCATGTATAGTGTAAGTCAAGTTCGCCCTCCACTGCACGGTCATAGTCCGCAAGAGTAATAGTGCTGGTGCATCTTGTGTGTGTCCACCTATGACAAATATCACAATCCACAGCTTTACTGGAGCTGATTACACCTTTGGAACACACTGTACATGGGTGTTTAGGCTGTCTCCTGGGACCTGGATTTAATTCAACACTCCCACTAATAAGAAGAAGTAGAGTTGTATTTAAGGATGTAGCAGAAACTCTGTAATGCATGCATGTATTTGCAGTGATAGGGCGCTGCCATGATTGTTTATGTTTTGCAGCAGGGGTATTCACCCATGAACAAAAGTTCACCAGAGTGTCAAGTGCACAAAGTCTACTCACTGAAATATCATGGCAAGAAGTGATCGCTTGCCCCACAGGGTCAAGAGACCTTTGAAAATCCTCTGGTAAATTAGGTACAGGTCCATAGCCACGATGTAAGCAACAAAACTGAGCAAAAATACAAATTAAACTCAGTGCAAAACTCATGATACTTGATGTAATCCTGTGTCTGTATGTTCCGGTTCACCAACACTCTGGGCCACAAGCAGTTAATGACTTAATTGACCCCAATGTAGGGTGTTGTACTATGAATCCCAGTATTTCCAAAAAGTCAAAAATGATGCCAAGAAGTCAAAAATGCTTCCCTCAGCTTCTCTGAGATATCAAAAGTAGTGTTCTGGTTATCTCAGATGTGGATCTTTTGTCAAAGCACCAAAATAGCTGATTTTGCAGGAGCACATGTGGAGGAGAATGTGTCAGCCTCAGTGCCCTCTAGTCTTTCAGTTTTTAACGCGTGCCTTTGGCACAACATGAGCTGGTCATATATGCCGACTTGTCAAAGTATCGTTGCATCCGTCAGAAAAAAAAGAAAAAACACCGACCAAAAAAAAAAAACAAAAAAACAAAAAAGAAAAAGAAAAACGACCGGTCAGAACTACAGGCAAACTTTGATGCCGAAATACAACGCCAAATTGAAATATGACCAACAAGTTGATCGACCCATTCAACTTCAAGCACCGGTCCGGGGCCTAACTTGTGCAGGGATGATGGAATGACCACTGCCTGATGATCAACACACTCACACTTGCACAGCACACACACAGACAATTTCTTGCTTGTGCACTTTCACTGAGTTTCAGATTTTACGAGTTATGTGACCAGCATGTGGTGACGGCCATTTGAAGTGCCGGCATCATTAATACTAATAATAGTCATCTGGGCAGTCAGTATTTTGACATTACAATGTATCCATCCTTGATTTCCCATTTAATTACGCTGAATTTGTGTGTGTTTGTGTGTTTTCTTCTTTGCCAAGTGACTGTGATTGTAAAAAGTTATGGCAACACAGAAATGTATTCAATTAAGACCTCATGTGTAACTATGTGCCTAAATCAATGATTCCACACATGATACAGCCATCAAAATCAAATGCAGAAAGATTGCAGGTGAATGAAAAATAGCAGTCCGTTGTTACCATTTTGCTCGCGGAGGGGATACAGTGTCAGGAGGCTTCCTGGCATTGGTAGGCCCGGAAGGCGGGACAGTTGCATGGAACTCTTATCAAATTCAAAATTGACCGCAAGAATAGGGCTATCGCACGTTGAAAAAAATATTTCATGTTAAATTATGTCGAAGTTAGTATTAATTCTTCTGTATACATAAGAAAATACTAGCCATGATGCCCTGTGGACATGGATGGACTCGTCCGTTGTCATGGGTGACCACAGCATGACTGGGGCACTGTTGGTCACATCATCGATATTTTCCAGAAACTGAGAGTGAGAAATGGAAGCCTGCGTGTCCAGGGTGCCACCGGCAAACAAGTCGAAACTTTTGTTATTATCTTTGCAGTAGCCGTGGAAGTTTTCTGTGGGCTTTCTTATCAAATTTAGTGTGCAGGTAATCTGTTCTGCGCTTTGTGATGCGCAAGCTCACTGTTAGCAAGGAGGGGTAGTCTTCCCTCCTTGGTGTTAGTAACGCCTGGAAATCAGTCGGAAAAAGTGAAAGCGCACCCTGACCAGGGATGCAGCTGAAGCATTCGGCCTCATGCAGCCACACCCACACGGCCACAGTCACAGAGCACAAAATTGCTTTTAAGTTTTCATTGTATTCCAACATAGATCTGGGTGTATAATGGCAATATATCTAACACCCTAGGATAGGTACACATTAATTTGTTACCGTTCGGCTGGAAATGCTTTCGTTCTACAAAACTCGTTTTAGCAGCCTTGTTGGTTGCTGTGGGCCATTGCCATGGCATTACCACTGGCTATGTTAATTGTTATGAACATTAATTATCGTATGGTATGAAAATATTAATCGGTCGGCAAATATTTATTTTAGTTTTGTAATTTTTCTAATAAAATGAAAACAAAAAAAAAAACATCAAAATAGTTATGGCAGCAACGCACATTTGCCCGAGTTTGCACAGATTATGAGAGGTCAATCCCACGAGAGAGAGAGAGAGAGAGAGAGAGAGAGAGAGAGAGAGAGAGAGAGAGAGAGAGAGAGAGAGAGAGAGAGAGAGAGAGAGAGAGAGAGAGAGAGAGAGAGAGAGAGAGAGAGAGAGAGAGAGAGAGAGAGAGAGAGAGAGAGAGAGAGAGAGAGAGAAAGGAGGGTAGGCCGGAGGAAACAAAGCCTGGCAGATCATATATAACAAAATGTATTCTATCTGTAATGTCTATAATATGCTGGTGTCTCTTAATCATACAGCAACACCCAGCATGCACGCTCCTAAAACTTATAAAGTCATGTAGGCCTAGATTGGCTAGAACAATCTCATACGCTTGTTTTACGTTAACACTGCATTCATGAATCATGGCCATGGGCCCCTTGCTCCCCTCCTCCTCCCCACAGCAGCACTATTTAACTTCAACTGACATTAAACCCCAACAGTTCCTCTCTGAAGAGTCAACTGGTTTGACGCCGTTAATAAATTTGCTGAATATACAAAAAAAAAAGAAAAAAAAGAAAAAAAAAAGAAAACTCATGCCTAATGTCACCTGTATTCTTCCACTCTTCTCTTTCCGTTGTATGAGCTTTGTTAAAATTCCCACTGCTTAAATCAAATTTCAAATCACTCATGTTCACTTTGTATACACACACAGAAAGAATTCTCAACTGAAGCCAAACATAACAAATTGATATCTTTCAGTTATGTAATTTTAAAGAAAGGAAAAGAAATAGATGAAAAAAAATGATTTGATTCCTCTGTTGTAAATTCAATTAGACCTTTTGTCTGTCTCCCTATAGAAGCCAAATTATAAGAGAAAGGTCGTAGGGACAAATGAATTTTAAAAAAAGAGTACCTTTTCAGTGATGTAGGCCTAAAGTAATTGGGGGAAAAAAACAAAAAGAATGAAAAGGAATGAGAGAAGCAGCATTTCATTTGGGTTTATATAAAAAAAAAAAAAAAAACAAATCAGAGCAGTCTGGCCGCGTCACATATGCATGTGTTACTTGCTGCCCTGCTGTTTGGTTATCAGATCGTTATCAACTGATCCCTTTACCGCAATGATGATTGACCTGGGAAAAAGCCAAGAGTGGACTCCTCATTCTTCGGCCCACACAAATGGCATTGCATGACAGTAATGTTCTCTGTGTTGTATTAAACGCAAAAAAGAAAAAAAAGCAATTCCCGGGGAGCAAAATACAAAATTATGCGGCAGGCTATAGACAGGCCTAGATGGATAGATCTTATTATGCAAAGGACAGGCCTTGTTATTTCATGAAGTTACCATCAATGTGACAAGGAACTATATGTACATGTACACACGAGGAAAGGTCCACACACGTGGAAGTTAGCCGGGCGTGCACCTCGCTTGTCCACGCGGGAACAAACACTTGGCCAAGTCATAACCTGGCCGCTCTCATGGCGGCACAATCGCAGGAGCCTCGCGTGTTTGGTTTAAAGACTTTGGATCCGTACTGTAGCCTACATGACTTGTCATTTGACATTTTGTCTGCTTTTTATTGGAGACAACATCATATATTCCTTTTGAGCAGTTCAGATTTTCAAGTTCTAAACCCAAGTTCACGACGCTACGCGTACACACATTTCTCACCAATATGCGCCTCTGCGCCTAGATTTGACTCCCGTTATTGGCGATACTATCATAGCAGTCTGGACGAATATTCGGCTTGGGAAAAGTGGGGACCACCATGCGCTACATGCAATACTTAGCGTCAGCTCAGACATTATCAGGCAGCAGGTGCAGGCAGACGTGAAACTTGCTCGGGACGATTTTCACACTCCATCATCCATGGGCCTGTGGTCCCTGGAGACAAGCGGCAGACGATAAACTGGCTCTAGACGCAGAGCGACTTGCACACGTGATCAGACTGTAGTCCAGACGACCGGCAGACGCGAATCTGGCCCAGGACGAAAATAAACGTACATGTTCGAACAGGGAACGAACTGTCAGTTCGTACCAGACGCCATTTGCGTGTGAGACGAACGATCATTTTGATACGCCGCCTAATGACAAGATTCCAGTTAACCCTTAAAGTTCTGATTTAAGATTGAGTCAACAGCTTGCAAACTGTCCAAGGAAAAGCTTTTGACTAAAACTATTTTTTGCTTTAGATTAGGTTTGCTGGTATTTGAATGAAATACAAATGATATTTTGGAGTTTGTGTTAAAATATGGGTTGTGAATTTTATAATTTATTGCCATATATGTGACGTGGAAAGAACCTTGTTTTCTTTCTGTGGTAATCTGTTTCATGGTCTTTCTAAAGTGGAATATAGTGATGTTGTGCATGAACACCAAAATTTGGTGGTAAATCTGTTGCATATGTTGACATCATTGTAAAATTACACAGCAGCCAGTGTTTTGGCAGTTCTTGTATGTTTATGCATGCAACAGAAAATGAACTATATATGCTTTGTGACCATGAAGGGCCGTGTCTCAAACCAGCAACCTTCAGCACCAATCACCTGGCCAAAAATGGGAAACACACATACCAACTGTAGCAAATCCTTGTTCCTAAAACACAGTGGTTCAATGGAGGCTTGTATGCATGAATACCATAATTGACACGACCCAGTTCATTGTACATGTATACATAAACCAGAGACTCAAAAGCATGTACAAATGCATGTGTCCAAAATTAAAAGTGGATAAATATGACAAGTCTTTCCAGGATGAAATGGTACACATTCAATGTACACTAAAAATGTTGTCAGTGTAAAACAAAAATGTTGTCAGTGTATGACTACACTGTAAGAGGGTCTGTTTGCCATGCTGGGCTGCAGCTGCATTTTCACAGTTCTTCATGTACTGAAAATTGCTTGAATTTCACTCTACATGTATTCTATTCTCATTTACGATTATTTTGTTGATAGCACAAAACCATGAAAACAAAAAAAGAGTGAAATAGTATTTAACATTGTTTTAATAGGAATTATGTCCAAAATAATGAAATTAAAACTGCAGTGAAATGTCAAAAAATACAAAAATGAAGAACATTTCAACAAGTGAAAATAAAACAATTTATAGTATTTGTCAAATTCAGTTGTCAGGGGAAAGTGTCATAATCTGACAAGGGGTGGTTTCACTGGAGTCATGTGGCTGTATATTGTCTACACTATGGTTTGGGAAAGTAAAAGGTGATGTTTTGATCATGCAATATAAAAAGAACTAACTTTAAGGGAAAATATCATTGGTAATCTTTGCTTTGTTTGTTTGTTTTTTTTGTTTTTTGTTTTTTGTTTTTCTTTTTCATGGTGGTGTCCATTGTATAATGTGGTTCATAACTATGGTAGCAATTTCTATTTTATATTACATTTTTTACAAGATAAATAGGGACTCTTTCCTGTCTTTTATAGAACCGTATATCAACCCACAGATTTTTTGAGATTCAGACCACCACCAATTGCTTTGTCCATGCAGTTTTATTTATATGTCTACAGGTGTACACATAGACCTCACCAAAACACCAAATTTGTAAAGTTTGCATATATATATATACCTGTTACATACACATGGGTGTATGTGCCTCAGAACCACTTCTAGTGATTTATTTTGCCACACATGTCCAATGGATAGGATATTATTTCCAATGGAAACTGTTAAGTCCCTATACATATGTATGTGCACCTATCAGTCCCAAGGGATGGCATTATAATTCCAAAGGAAACTATTAAGTCCCTACATCTACGCCTATCTATCCCCAGGGTTTGTCTTTCACATCAGTAGTCTGGACGTTAACAAGATTGTCATGTGATCAAGTTCACTAAATACTAAATTCAGTTGTGAGGTTTTGAGAAGCACCATCAGTGTGTGCAAACCAAATTGGTAGTTTGCTGAGCCTCCGAGAAAATAGTAGCAGAGAAAGATGTCTAATTAGGTGTGGATATAGCCATGTTTATCCCTTGAATACATAGAGACACAGCTGGGCAAATAGGATTATTAGTGCTGGACACAGGAAGTCGGGGAGGAGATCATCTTGATGTTGTTTAGAGGTAAGATTAGGATCTACCTCTGCTTTACTTATTTTTGCCTCGTGAGTATTGCACCCAGATAGAAGGCATATCTGGTGGGTGCTGATTGGGCTGTTGACAGGGGGCATCACAACTCAGTTTGACATGAGGATACCTGAGCAATGAATCTGTTTGAAGTTTCCCCCCCCCCCCCCCAATAAAATTTTCAGGGTAATACTGTATGTGTTTGACTTGAGCAAGTTGCTGACTTTCCATCCATAGTTCAATCTTTGCAAGCAAAATATCTTGTGATTACCAGACTGCATTAAACTCAAATTTACATCAATTATGCAGACACTATTTTTGACCTGATTACATTTTAATGACCTTGACCTCATTTGCAAGGTCACAGGACCCATATGTGTGCAAATCCTTGGAGAAAAATATCTCAAGGACTTGAATGCAGGCTGTATCAACCTGCAATTTACCTCATGTATATCTTGACACCATTTCTTGAAGTTATTACATTTTGGTGATCTTGACCTCATTTTCAAGATTACAGGACCCATGTTTCTCCAGGGGGGTGGGGGGAGGGTCTAGTTTTTTTTTGATGATGGCTGTTCTAGGTTTGGTATGTCTACTTTCAATCTTTATAGATTTTTTGAATTCACAAAATTATTGAGTAATTCTATATTGTGCCTGACTTGCATGTATAGTTGTACCTATATAGATCGTGCAGGCCATAGACACCACAGACAGGAAACTGTCATCTCCCTAGTGACATGTAAATGAACAATTAGTCCTCTCCTCACATCCAGTTGATTGATCAGGTCACCCATACAGATATCACAGTGTAGTGTACTGAATGTTTGCTTTAACTTGTTCAACATCAGTTTATGATTGTTCTGTACATCAGGAGTTTTAAGATGAAAACTGCACATTTGAATTATGAATAAAAAGAACTTTTATCTAACTACTGCTATGTCTGTAGTGTCAAATCATTTGGTCATTTTGTTTGAATTGTCTGGGAAGTCATGTTACAGCTGTTCTGAGGGCAGTTGCAGCATGACTTGTCAGGCAATGCAAAAACTACTGATCAAGGTCAGAGAGTCAATACATGTACATCTACTGTACTATGTGTATGGTATGGGTGAACAAGTTTTCCTTGGGCTACATGTTTCGTCATGTTAATTGTCATCACATACATATGGGAGAGCATGTCAGTTGGTCCATCTAATACACTGCTCAATAGGGTATAAGTGGACCCTGGATATACCTGATATCAGCACAGGCTGTCTCTGTGGATGGTGTTGCCAGACTCATAACTATATGTGATGGTCATGTTTGTCCTCTGCACCCAAGTTCTGATATCTTTGCCACAAAACCTCATATAAGGTAGAAAACTCCCGATTGGGGAACATGCATATGAGTTATGATATTCTGTATGTTTGTTGACCTGATTTGAAAGCACGGACCATGATATTCTGTTTATTGACCTAATTTGAGAGCATGGATAATGATAGTCTGTTTATTGACCTGATTTGAGAGCACCAATAATGATATTCTACATGTTTATTGACCCTTTGTGGAACTTCCAATTATAAGATCCAATATAAGGCCAGGCAGGGAAACTGTCACCATCATTGTCAAACAGCAGTGTAATCAAAGACAACTGGAATTTGCACAACTGCTCACCTCTAGCTCACTGAACCTGCTCATCCTTGTGACTTTTTTTTTTCTTTTAATTGTTCATATGTATAAGCCTCACCTTGCCACAGATTCATTACCATTAGCTCCCACAAAGGGTCAGTCCATCTTGTAAGGGACCTGGTCTTATTTTCATCTTCTGATGGATGAGGGACCACTAAAGTGACCAATTTCCTGGCACCGGATATGGTACAAAGTCCTTTGATGAGCACTTCTGAGAATTAACGAGTCATTCTGTGCCAACTGCACATGCAGGCATGCAGTTCCTTCTGGAACTGTGGTAGCCTCCTGGGGGTCCACAGTGGAACTCCACTTGTATTGGCTGCTATATGTACATGTTCACTGGTACTTGCTGCATGCTGCCACTGTGCCATGGGACAGGTCCCCTGCTCTTTGTGGCTACTTTTTCCTGGCTACAAGAGTCTTTTTTTTTTTTTTTATAGTTATTTTAGCTGCCGTGACAGGTCACCTGCTGTAAGTGGTCACTTTTTAGCTCTGCTGGCCATAGATCACAGCTAGAGCTTATGCGATCCCTCATTTCTGTCCTTCTGTGACTCCATTGACTTTTGCTTATGAATGAGATACAGTCAGCAGTTTTTGTATTAACTCCATATAAATTTCAGGACTTGTCAAGTGTGTGCAAATGTAAGTGGAGTTTAATATTGGTGGTGCCACCTGTAGTATTATGTAATATTTGGGCTAAAATAGGAAAATTTTTAATGCTGTTTTTGAAAATTTTGTCATAAATCATCTGGAAACATGGTGGAATGTCGATCAGGGAAAAAGCACTGAAATTTAGTGGCACCGCCTAAAGTATTATGGAATCTATGGACCAAAAGTTGTTAAAAAACACATTGAATTCATTATGTTGAGAAAGAATAAGACTAATGATACCAAATTAATATACCACAAATGTGTATCATATCCAGAAGTTATGTGTTACATAATATGGGAGACCTTGACCTACTTTCTCAAGGTCACAGAGGGAATGCATTTCAGGAAATGATTTTAGCTCCACTCACCATAGGTCGCAGAGCTCATGGCATCTCTCATGTTTGTCTGTACTTCTGCCTGTCCTTCTAACCATCAGTCCATCCATCATTCATCCGTCCATCTGTAAACTTTTTGGTTGTGAGAGGGAGTTCACTATCTTACAAACTGAGTTTGCAGAATTGATAAATCCCTCTTTTAGTCAGCACAGAGAAAATCCATTTGTTCTATGCATCATGATTATTCTGGGCTTGGCAATTGCAGCTTTACTCATACGAAGGATTTATTTTTTTATTTTCAGTACATGTACCCTACACTGGGGTAAAATTATGTCCTGTTCAGCTGGAAGAGGTGGTTTTGTAATGGCAGGGTGTAGCTTGGACATTAATGGCCAAGAGAATTGAGCCTCCAGGGCAAACTTGCACTTCAGTACATTATATACAAATCTTGGTGACCTACTTTTTGGGTCACCTTGACCCAATTTGTTATCGTCACCACATCTGAACTTGTGCATATGTATCAATATAACAGTACAGAAACATAATGTAGACATAAATCTATGATCTGTGCTATCATGGTGGTGCCATGAAGTGGACATAGTGTTACAAGTTAAAAAAGTACGGTGTACATTAAATTCATTATTTTGATTATGAGTTGAAATGCAACTTATAAATTTACCACAAAAATCATGGAAGGAATGCATATTAGGAAATGATGCACTAAATATGCATTCAATTTAGGCCAATGGTCAAATTTTGTTATATGTTGTGTGATCTTGACCTATTTTTCAAGGTCATTGAGCACATTCAAAAAGGACACTTAATTCAGCATGTTGATAAACAGTAAGGGGAAGGATACCAAATGTGCCACAAATGTTTGATCATGTGGAAGTTTGATGTTGCGTCATATGGATGACCTTGACTTCTTACATGTACTCAAGGTCATGAAGGGAATACAAAATGTCAGGAAATGACATTTTGGTGATGGTCATCAGATTATGTGTCAGCAGAGCATTAGATCCATTGGCCTCTTGTTTGTGGGAGAATGGGTGACCAGATGCAGCCATTACCGCTGTATATTGTTGGAGTTTGTTGAAATTGTAAGAGCAACGGGATCATCCAATTTTATTGCAGGCTAAAATTGGGTGCTGTGACCCGTTCCCACTGAGTTAAGACTAAGTCAACAGCTCTTCTTGGCATTGTGCATGTCATCTTGATATGTACCCTGTACAATTCTCTTTTTTTTTTTTTCATCACTGTTGAAACTAATCAAAATTGTTGAAGCAAACGACATTTGACCATGCATCAGTTTTTGCTGGTTTAAGGGGGAAAGGTAAAAAAAGCTACTTTTATGACAGGTCGTAGTATTAAGAAAGTAAACCTGCTAAAAGGTGGGAGGAGCTGTTCTAAATTCCTTTAACTCTTCCTCCTCCTAAATGAAGACTGACTCTACATCTGTTTGTAGTTACTGTTGCGTTGTCATTAAAATGGTTAAGGGGAGACACTAGGCAGAGTCCTAACAGGTATTTAATGAGTCTGAGTTACACCCTTTCCTTTGTTCCATGCCAACAACTTGTAAAAAAGTGAGCTTAATATAATGCTGTATTTTAATCCATGCCGGACTTGATGCATCTGATTGTTATAATGAAAGGCAGATCTTGCGTACCATAAGGGCGGTAAAGGGTATTCCATACTGGTGTACTGGGGCATTTTAATTTCCGTAGCAGCAAACTGGAAGCCCTCTTTTTTTTTTTGTTGGTACTGGACATTTTTTGGAAAATTTTTATTTTCAGTACATGTACCTTACACTGGGGTAAAATTATGTCCTGTACCAGAAAATTGGGACCCCCAGCCCTCAAACCCCACCCCGACAGTGTCTCTGAGACGAGTGGGCTACATAGGTGACTTAGTAACTTATGGGAGTAGTGAAAACAGAATGGTGTTTTGTATCATCACAACTCATAGACAGATGGGAGATGGAAACACATAGTGGCTTACATAACCTCCTATTACATAAAGCATTGCTCAATACTGTTAAACAGTTGGTTACAGACATATGATACTTAACTTAATGACGTTATAATAACACTTCACATGCATGTAAGCAGATCACTAAGACCTGCAAGGTTTTGAGTAAGATTTCAACTTGGAATATATAGAGAGAAGGTGAACATCTGATATTTAATGGAATGTATTATAGTTTCATGCTCTATTGAAAAATAGCATGAGTTTGTTCTGGATCTAGTTAAATATAAATTTTTTAATTGCCTTGGAGAATAAGGATGCGTATTAGAGGTGAATTAAAACACTGGCCATGAGAAACTGACATGCACTATTACAAATGTTATTATAGTTCATTTATGATGGTTATTTGCTATAAGTCTGCTTTGTAACGTAGTACATATTTTGTTATTCAAAGTCAATACTGGATAATGCCATTCAAATGGGGGAATTCATACAATGTTAAATGCATGACTCAATACCAGTGTTATTAGGGGACTGCCAAAGACGAGTCCCCTATAGTGATCCCAGGTTCTGTCCCTCCGTCTGTTGTCTGGCCAGATCCTTTCTGCATGATAACTTGAGAAGTTTTTGAGGTGGGGTTTTCATATTTTACAGGATTTTAGTCCTCTGTAGGGGCTACTTTAAGTTCTAAGATGGGTGACTGTGACCCAATACCCAAGTTCACAGAGCCACATTAGTGAATTTGGTGTCTGCATGATAACTTGAGAATTTGAGGTAGGGTTTTATTGCACAAGATTATAGTCGCCTGTAAGGGCTAGGTCAAGTTCAAAGATGGGTGACCTTGAAACAGTTCCCAAGGTCACATAGCCACATTAGTGAATTTGGTGTCCACGTGATAACTTGAGAAGTTTTTAAGCTAGGGCTTTCATATTGGACAGCGTTATTGTCCTCTGTAAGAGCTCGGTCAAGTTTAAAGATGGGTGACCTTTAATCAATTTCTAGGGTCACAGTGCCACATTAGTTAATTTGGTGTCTGCATGATAACTTCATACTGCACATCATCATAGCTAGTTTTCTATCAGGCAAAAGTGAAGTTTGAGCATGAGTGACCTTGACCCAATTCCCAATGTTACAGCCACTTTTGTGAAATTCAGTATCTGCACAATAATTTATAAACATTTTCAATTATAGGTTTTAGATTGTATATGATTATAGTCCTCTAAAGGTTAAGTTTGAACATGAGTGACCTTGACCTACTTCTCAAGGTCACACAGCCACTTGTTTGCTTCTGGATGCTGGATTTTATGTTCAACCATTTATATTACTGTATATAGCTGACTTTGAGCTGGTATCCAAGGTCTGTTTACCCCTGTCCAAGGTAGGATATATTTGCTGCCCTAGACTGTCCCATATTTGTTTATGGTGGTCCCCTCTGTGGTACAAGCACCGCTATTATATCTAGTGAATCTGTTTTATACTCACTTTTTGTACTGTGGTTCATGGACTCATGCCCAGTGTCAGTTTCACTTTAAAACAGAAACAAAAACAAAAAAACATATTGCCAATTTTTAAGGGTCCACTCCATGGGGGAACTTTTTCTGTTTTTGGGTTGTCCATCTGTCCACCCGGATGTCCTTCCAGATGTGCACATCTGCATTACCATGATATCTACAGAATGCCTCCATGTATTTTGCTTAAGTTTGCTAATATGATTCCCTTACCTGGCAAGATGAACTGATTAGATTTTGGTGTCATCATGGCCTAATTTGAGCAAATGGCAGACCCTTCAGTCAATGCTTGCATTGAAGGTACATGTACATGTATGTCGAGTTTATTGTTTATTTGATTTTTATGGGAGCACCCCAAGGGGGAACTCATTAGGTTTTAGGGTTGTCTTATTCCATTCATGGTTCTGTCCATCCCCCATTTGCTTGTGAACACCATGTCTCAAGACTTGCCAGCTATCTGAAACTCAGATTAACCCTATGTGTACATTGACACCATTTCTTCAATTCAATTCAGAACATTATAGTGACCATATATTTTCAAGGTCACAGGCGCCATGTATGTGCAAAGGTGGACCTGTCAGTCAATACTTTGCATTGAAATGGCTCTAGTTGCCCTGAAAGGCCTGCCATATACTAGAATTACTGGCACAGCCTCAAGTTTGGGTTTAAAACTGTAGATCTAGTCATAATTTAAGGAGGGTGTTTTAGATGTTAAAATGTGATTTTAAAAAGACAAAAGTCTGATGAGACCCATGGAAATGTAAGAAAAGGCCTGTAAATGAGAGGTATAGGTAAAAAAATGATCCTTGGTCTTTTAATATGGTGCAACATGTGAACTCACAACACTTAATTTGAGTAGGTCTATACAACACAGATGTACCAATAGGATGTATTCATACTTAAATGTGGTCCTACTTAAATACCTATTGAACAAAAGAGGGAGCCAGCTGCACCAGGGCAGATCCATATGTATTTAGCATTGTCAAAAGTGCTTTCTCAACAAAATAAACAACACAAACATAGAATAATCTTAAGAAAATGTATTAACATATATTTAAAACATAAAGGATGTCTAAATTGATTAGAAATTGGCTCTCTTTTGGTTGAAAATGTGTTATTCATGCATCTTTATGCAGTATATAATACAAATCTGCCCTGATCATGGTGGATGGATCAGTCTGTTGCCCCGGCAACACAGGAAGTGAGCAGGATTGCAGTAAATATGAATGTCTCCTATAAGTACATGTCGGTGTGTGCCTACATGCTTATCAAATTAGGCCTACATAGGGCCAGGCCAACTGGCTATAAACAAAAATTGCCTGGATTGTTTATTCAGTGAATAACGAGTTCAAATCTTCTTTCATTGTATGCATTTATGCTCATATGTGATTCTAGCAATGGTACAGTTAGGCCATTGCAAAAGTGGACAGGTGAAAGAGAGAAAGAACACTTTTTCAGAACATAACAAGTTTGGTAAGGAAGCAAGATATTGGATGTTTGCCTTGTATAAAATGATATAGAACCAGGCCTATATTTTCTCCCAGTTTTTTTCATGTGAGGTAGCCAGCATGGATCTTTTATATATGTCTATGTCCTAACTTCTGACAGTGCAATAATGGTTCAATTGGCTCATGGATGCTATTTACAATAGGTTATGGGGTAAAATGCATGCACTGGCTGAGGGAAGCCTGCTGGGTGCTTCATGCATCAATGATGGCAAGCAAGCTGCTCAATTACTTTCTGGATGCAGGAAAAGCAATGCTGATTATTTTGAAAGATAGTTCACGTTGACATCTAGTCTTTCAGTGGTAAGTCTTGACTTAGTCAATAGTTTTTCTCCAGCCACTTTGGGAATGCTCTCAAAACATGCCAAATAAAGCTGTTGACCTGGACCATTCTTAAGATCTCTACAACTGTAGGCATGCTGGGACTTGAAAGGCCAGTTTACAGAGAATAAGAATGTACATGTAGTTCCATTGAGCACATCAACTGTTGTCAACATGGGCAATGAGAGGGTTAATGTAGTGGGAAATCTACTGTTTGCTGTCCAGCTGATTATCTGCAAGGACATGAAAACAGAGAGCGCTTAATTCCACTTTGAGGTTCTCATCCACTGGTGATCAGTGAGCGATGTCATTCCTGCAGAATTGTAGGGCCACACTACATGAGATTTAGCCATGTATGGTAATGACCAGTAATCCTGTGCAGGCATTTTAGAATTCGGTTGACCCCACAAGAAGTTATTTCAACATTTGTGTGTGCATGTCACACCAAAAATTACTGATCAAAGAACTCTTTGTTTATGACACAGCTATGATAGATTGTTTGTGCTCTTTCAATATGCTCAGATATTATGGAGCATTAATTTTCCTTTCCAAAAATTATATACTTCACCTGGGTGTATTTTGGTACTTTTTGTTTTAAAATACAAAATTATGGTGGCTGACTTATTCTCTGGGGGCATAGCTAGAATACCCTAGAAGAATTATTATTTGCTTTGGCAGTCAAAATTGAAGCAAATATTCAGCATATTGGTTATGACTTGAGCTCATCAAATCAACATGAATTTGACATTCAGATATTGCATCTTCTAATGCTGAAAACATGGGCAATGTATGTATAAATTTGAAGACAATTGTCTAAATCAACTGGTATATGAATTTATCACATGGAAAGCTCAAGATTAACCCTGTCCCCCTTAAACTGGCCAAAACCGGATTGTGGTCAAATGTCGTCTGCTTCAATGTTTTGGCTAATTGCAGCAATAATGAAGAACAATTTGAATGATATTTGCAGATGAAACCTATCAAAATAATATGCCCCATGTCAACAGCTTTCCTTGGCAGTGCCCAACCCATGCCAAGGAAAGCTGTTGATTCTGTCTTAAGTTAAGGGGAAAACTTTAATGGAAGGAATGGACAGCAATATATGAAAATGTGATCTCAAGACCAAAGAGATTTATACATGTAGTCTCATGTACAGTGTATATATAGTAATGCAGCCAAGTCAGCACATTTAGCTATATACAACTTCAATTTTATTTAAAAGGTGACTATATAAAACAGACAAATTCCATTTTTATCAACTCAGCTGACTTGTTTGTCAGCTGAGCTCATGTGATGGCTTGTCATCTGTTGCCTCTCATCTGGCCACAATTCACATTTTTTACTTCTTTTCCAGTGGA
The DNA here is from genome assembly GCA_964020975.1 of Hermodice carunculata. Classification (NCBI taxonomy): domain Eukaryota; kingdom Metazoa; phylum Annelida; class Polychaeta; order Eunicida; family Amphinomidae; genus Hermodice; species Hermodice carunculata. Next base: position 62,820,079 of record OZ026630.1, on the reverse strand, counting down.
TCCACTTCAGACTTGGAGGGGATCCACCTTGGGTCGATCCTACGAAGTGTGTTCAAATGGTTGTGGTCAAGTAGTGTTTATATTTTTTATGGTTTCTTTTTGTTTATTTTTTGACAGAATCTTATAAAACCTTCTTAAAAACCACTTGGCCAATTCTTTGAAATTGCACAGGGACTCCTAGACCATTATTTGTTCAATAGGTGGCACTATAATGATTTTTGTTTTATTTTTAACTCTACTGACCTAATGTCACAGAGCTTATACTTCTGTCCATCTGTATACTTGCAAACTTTTGCTTTGAACGCGATGCAGTCCGCAGTTTTCAAGTTAGCCCTATACAGGTTTCAGGACATATCAGGAGTATGAAAATCTAGGATGGGTTTGATATTGGTGGCACCACCTATAGCATTATGTAATAGGTGGGTCAAAATGTGAAAATGTTATGACCACTTTAGCAACCTTAATTTTTATAATACATGTATTTTCATGAAATAAAGCGTGATTGTGGAGGGGGTGAAAATCTCATCTACATATGATACTAGTGGTGCCGCCTATAATTTAACAGAAATTATGAGCCAAAATGTGTTCAAAGATATAAAATTCCATATCTCAAAAAACTAAATGAGTTACACATGCTTATTTTATAGGATGTATAAATCCTGTCTATTGCAAATATGTTATATAATATCAGTGACCTTGATCTATTTTGTTAGGTCACCAGGCCTGTAAAATTGAAAGAAGTGATTTAGTAATGGCAGGGTGTAGCTTGGACATCAATGGCAAAGAGAACTAAGCCTCCAGCTTGAAATTGCACTTGAGTACATTGCACATAAAACTCTACTTGGTGACCTACTTTTTGGGTCACCATGACCCAATTTTATGATTGTGGAGTTCAGCACATGGTCAAGTTTATTGGTTTTTTTTTCCATAACTGAAAAAGTTATAACCTGATTTGAGCAAACAGACTATGTATGAAAAGCTGGATGTGGGGCGCACAAATTGAACAGGAACAATTTGTTAATCCGAGTGGGAGGTGACAGTCATATGGCGATCTGGAATATAGGAGCTACAATGTGAAAATGTTGTGAACACTCTGCATCCCACACTTTTGAGTTAGGCCCACATAACTTTTAGGACTTATAAAGTGTATGAAAATTTGTGTCAATTTTGATATTGGTAGCGCCATCAACCATATTATGTAATATATAGGTCACAATGTGAAAGTCTTGTGACCAGTCTAGCATCCTTAGTTTTCCATGGATCTTCCAAAAATTTAGTGGGATCGTCGAGGAGGTCAATATCTCAGTTATGTGTGACACTAGCGGTGCAGCCTATAATTTGACATAAATTACGAGTTGAAATGCCTTGAAAGATGTAAATTCCATATCTAAAAAAATAATTGAGTTAGACATGTCAAATTCATAAGATGCAAAGAACATGCCCAGTGCTAATATGTTATGTAATATCAGTGACCTTGACCTATTTTGGTTAGGTGACCAGGCTGGTAAATTTGAAAGACTGAAACAATAAGTGCATTAGTGTACCCAACATGCTCTTGTTTTGTTCCCAGTCTTTATATTATCATAATACATTACTAGTCAGCAGAGCACTAGACCCATGAGGCCACTTGTTTTCAGAATTTTTACATGTTAACAATAATGATGATGGTCTTAAACAAAGATGATCCTGATATTATTCCGAAGTTCACAGGACCACTTCAGTCTGTGCATGACTGTAAAGTCAGCTGAGCACGGGACTGTCACAGTCCTCTTTTTTATTTAGTGCTTCAAGCCATTTTGCATGATCTATCGACCATTGAAATGGTGTTATCAGTTATATTTTGCTGTGTGTGAATGAGAAAGCAATATATTGTAAAATGTAGCAATTAAGCTGTCCAAACCTTGGCACACAGTAAAAGAATTGCTGAACAAGACAAAGTGCTTGCTGTCAGGACAGTTTTATGGCCAGAGATGGATGTTCAATGGGCTTGTTATCCAATTAGCACCATTCTCCTACCATATCCTTGTAGCCATTTGAAGCCTGAGTGGGTACCATTTATGGTCATCTCATATTTCAACAGGAAAACTTTTCTACTGGAACAAAAGCTTTAACCCTTAATTTCCTCCTCGGATTAAGACTGAGTTTAAGACTGAGTCAACAGCACTAAGTGCCCAACTTATGCCAAGGAAAGCTGTTGACCTGGGTCATGTGAGCTTGATGGGTCTCATCTACAACTTTCATTTGTTGTTATTTTTCACTACTAATGAAATTAGCACGTACAAGAAACATTGAAGCAGACGACATTTGGTCACCTGCCACTTTTGTTGGCTTGTTTAAGTTAGAAAGGGTTAAGCATTTAAGGGTTCAGAGTTAAAAGTGATAATGTTGATACAAGGTTGTGGAAACAATACAGGGTCACTGTATACGAGTCAAAATATGCAGCTATTACAATGCCCAGACTGGATACAAACAAGATTTCTGCAACACCCATGTGTCTTCTGGTGCAAGCAATATTGTTGTACTCAGGTTAACATATTGTAAGTGGTGAGGACAGCTGCATGCTTGGGGAACCATCCATTATTCCATCATGGAGTTTGTGCAGATACTGCTAAGACTGCTTACTTGTGATGTTAGATCATATGTATATAACTGCCGGGGAGGGTCAGGCTGGCAGGTGTTATCAGGGCTCCTAACGCTGCTGGGACGTGGGAAGAAACAGAACTGGAAAGAAATCATTTTTCTTTTTTGCATCCAGTGCTGCCACTTGGAGCATGTTGCTTGTAACTGGCACTGCAGCTAACTTTCACCAGTTACATGTATCCACCTGTTGTAGAAGGAGACCCCCGGAGGATAAACAAAACCTGCCTCATTGATTGGTCAAAATTGTCATGTGACACAGGGGGTAGGTGCTGCCACTGTGCAGCATAGTGTAATGACACCCTATTCTGTTGTATGGGCTAAACAGTGAACCCTGCCTGCATGAAAAGAGCATCCCTAACTATGAGCAAAATGTGGTCTCTGAAGAGACATGGTGTCTCATCAGAGGTGTAAAGAGCATTTAAGGCACTAAGCATAATATCTTGCATATGTGGTCATAAAAGGCAGGTGGTCCCTCATTGGAGTGGACTTTCAAGACAGGGACCACAGTATTTCAATGACTGCATGACCATTATAGTCTATCACCCTTGCTCTACGGAAGTGGATTTGTGAATATTACAACAATGGATTGTTACTTGCAGATATATGTAATGCATAACCTTTTCTCCTCAATATACCTTACTTTTGAGGCATATGTAGTAACTATATGCACTTTGTATTTCTTCTCAGCTGCATTTTTGCACATTTCTGTGGCTGCTAGCAAAACTCTGTGTTATCCATATCATCCAAGAAATAAGTGAGTGTGTGCAAATGTGATCGACTGATAGTTTTAAGATGCTGGCAAGGTTCTTGAGTAGGCCACAAAAACACGACAATTGATGGTCACAAAAATAAATGCAAACCGCACTGCAAGCAAATTTGTTTCAAGAGTAAGGTAAACTGCTCAGATTTGGTTATGTATGAAATCCATGGTCATTTTGCCTGCTATTTGCGTAATATTTGTGAAATCCCCTTCCATAACTCAGGGATTACCGACTATAATAAGTTTGAATTCTACACTATTTAATTGGTAAGAACAGTTGAAGTACTTGCTAGAACTGGTATAATGTTGTGACTGGGCAAGTGTCTGTCGAAGTTCAAAGTTTCCTTTAGTTGAAATTGTAATTGACTGGTGGCATTGAAAACAAGAGAACAAGTAACATAAAGCTTTTTTTGTTGAAGCTGGCCAAAAGTTTTTAGATGTTTCTATCTGCAGAAAAGTTTCCACTTAAAGTCTCAAGAACAGTTTCCACTTAAAGTCTCAAGATCAGTTTCCACTTAAAGTCTCAAGAACAGAAAAACAAAAAGAAAAACCTCTTTCAGTGCCAACTGCAACTAAAGTTGCACTAGTTAAAATGAACTGCTCTGAATGAAAATAAGGATGCTAGATTTGTGTTCATTGTAGGAAGACCATTCATTCAAGTACATGATTGTACCAGCTTGCCTGTAATAAGATAATAGTCCAGGTCAACAGCTTTTCTCAGTGCAATTTGGGTGCAATCAGAAGCACATTGAGAAAAGCTGTTAACGGTGCACTTTGGGTGCAGTGCACCTGGCAAAGCACACCAAGAAAAGCTGTTGACTCAGTCCAAAATGTGGCAATGAAATAGTTAAGTGGCTACTTAATGCCCAATAGTGCCTCATCCGCAGCAAGTGTTGATATAAATATCACAAGAAAGGGTTAATTTAAGGGTACCTACCGAGGTGCTTTTCATATACACGAAGAGACGATATTAGTGAGGTGTGTAGTTGCATGTTACCAGTTGTTATTGATGTGTGATAAAAAGAAACAGAGCAGACAGGGGTAAATATTCACATTGGTGGCACACTGATACAGAACACACATCGTGCCCGGTCAATGGTTGATTCAATGCAGCATTGAAATTCTCCTGCAACGGCTAGCCTCAGCAGTTTTGGAGATAAACAAGTAAGTGACCACGATGAGAACACATCATTTACCTGGTCAGTGGTGTCAGCCTGACCACTGCTTGCTGGTATTAGAGGTGAACAAGTCAAAGATCATGATGTAAGCTTTTGGAGAGGAATTGGCTTCATTTCTGGTGTTTTCTATGTTTCACCGTGACGCTGATATGTTTTTCCACAATTCAGAATTTTTATATGGTACATTATGTTATTATTGACCATTTCCTGCATGTTTATCACTTCTGTGTTAGAGATCTTCATAAAAAGTCACCCAACCAGTTGAAACTTTGTCCACGAGTTAACTCAGTGAGCATATATATTTATTAAAACATTCTAGTCACTTTAATAGATTACATGCATCAAACAATAGATGCTGTCTGTAAACATTGTTAGGTCATCTAACCTGACAACAGGGTAAGTAAAATACAAATAGAGGTAAAGCTTTGCTCAGTATAGGAGAAAGGGCTGGGCTGGGCTGGGCTGGGCTGGGCTGGGCTGGGCTGGACCAGGATTGGAATTGGGCTGGGCTGGGCTGGGTTGGACTGGCAGTAGTTATAAAAAAAAAAAAAAAAAAAACTGGTTTAGAGGATAACGAGTGCATTCACTTTCTCACTGGAGTCCTAGTGCAGAGTCTCCCGGTTTAAATATCTGAAGACTATACTATGTACACAATATATATTTAGACTGAGTAAAGCAACTGTCAACTGTCAACTGTCTTCTCAAGTTCAACATAAAATGTGCCATCAGTGTTTAACATACTGCAGTCCTTGCTCAGACAGACCACTCCTGGGGCACGTCCACGAGGAGTCCCACAAAGTGGGTGGTTTCTCAATGGGGTCAATTTAAAATGGAAAAGATATCACAAGAGACCTACTAATGTGGCCTTAAAAGGCAGATGGTCACTTGTTGTCAGAGTGGTCTCTCAAAGGAGGGACCACTGTATATTCTACTGCAGGACATTGTGCATATTAACTTTAAACCGTCAGCCTGGATGCATCCACAAAGGGTTAATGACAGCACGTTCAGTGACATGCTTTAGTGAGTATCAGACTGCATCACAACATGACTGTGCATCAGCATTAGAGATCAACCACGCCATGCACTTTAATACAATTCATGCATCAAACAAATTATCACAAGAAATTTGAACTTTATGCAACACTTGACTTCTCACAGGCCAGGCCACTGCATGATGCCAGGAAACAAATATTTTTCATAAATAATAGAGTGACTTAATTGCATCATTTCCTATGGTCACAATTAATGAAAACAAACTGATGAACTTGTGGCACTACCAATGGGACCCTGATAGAGTCCCATGCACGAATATATTGTTCAAAGTGCATAGTGTTAAATTAAAATAAAGTAATTACAACTTGTCAGGAAATAAGGTTTCCATCATTAGCTTCTCTTAATAATCAAATAAACTTGGGCCATTGAGGATTATTGAGCGCTCTATAAATGTATGTGTAATAAAATGGTCCTTACACTCATCTAGTGTATACTTTTGAAGAATGTGATGCCTGGTGTTTAAACAACTTGGCAGGCAATGCGTTGCACCATTTGACAATAGTGTTGCTGAAAAATGATAATCTCTTGCTGTTCATTCTTGCCCCAGGTTCTATTAGTTTAAATGGGTGGCATATATTTCAGAGTCAGCATATTCACTTCTGTCTGTCTGTCTGTCTCTCTCTCTCTCTCTCTTTCTCTCTCTCTCTCTATCTCTCTTCAAATGCAGACAATAATTTCAGCCAATCTGCATGTTTGGGGTGACCACATGCTATACTGTTATGTAAGACAAAGATGTCATTTTAACCCCACACTGGTTTTTCACCCCCTTGGTATAAGTTGAAGAGGTATTTATGATGGTCATCATATCTGCATGCGGACACATTGTAAATGCAGTAACTTCTCACCAAATCAAGATGTTATATGACCGAACTTTTACAACTGAAACATCTTATGAGGACTTTTAATTGTTATTAACCTTGACCTCGTTTTCTAAGTCACACAGGCTTCCACATACAAAATGCCAAGCTTGCAAATGCAATATCATCAGAACAAGGAAAACTGCAACCATCAAACCTTAACAGCTGAAGCTTCTTATAAGGACCTTGTTGGGCGAGTTGGCCCCTTTGTGACCTTGAGCTCCTTAATGAGCTATCTAACATATTGTGACATAATATATATATATATACATGTACACTCATAGTTCCAGTTCATATGTTCTCTGCCATTAAACAGTGTTCTCAATTATTTACCTGATGAGAATAGCAGATATGCTTATTCATGTATAAGCAAGTTTTGTATGACAGGTAGCTTTTGTTCACAGTTACCACACTTTTAAAGGATTTCTTTTCACTGACAGTCTGAAAGGATATTCTGGCTTTTACCTACTAAACTGTAATTAAAATCTAATGCATGAAGTCTGTGCAGTGTATGGCCCTAATATTTGCCACCATTGCACTCTTTAAAGTGCATCTACAGAACAGTCCACTTTTGTTCCACAGAGACCTATGCTTCAGTTCTTCCAAAAAGATGCTATGCTGTCACATTTGTAAGACGTTTGTCATTAGAACAGGAATCATTGAATGCAAGATTCAGTCACTTACTTTGGAAGGAAAAATTCGAGATTGGGTTGTATCTAAGTCACGTACATGTACAGGCAATTATGATTATCAAACTGACATATATTTAAAAAGCCTCTACAAAAAAACCTGTTGTGAGGGCATACTATAGATCTGTGAAACAAAGAGGTTTGAAGATTCATATGAAGGCGCTCGTAAAAAAGTGTTGAATGGATAATGGCAAAAAATGGATTGCTTTTATGTACACCCAGAAGCTCCAGAATTCTTTTCTTTCTTAATTGTTCAGTCTCATGAGAATGTTACCAATGTATTAATTATCATTTCTCAAACAATTTTAGAACACCACTTTTTCAGGAAAAACAATACTACACAGGCATAGAGAGAATGTCTGGTGCTCGTCTATAATTATCTGACACTTTTTCCTGGTAAAAGGCAGCAGAGTGCAGGTCACTGGGACTTATTTTACCTTAGAAATGATTTGATGAATTGCTTATTCAATGCTTCATCAAAGCCTAAGAGGTACTTTAAGAAAATAAATTTCCCTGGGTAATCGTAATAGGAGGAATTCATGTTAATTGTGGCCCCCTGCTGCCCCCTATCTTGCAGCAAGGAACTTCACAGGATCGAGGACACATTCATGCATTCAGCAGGGCAAAATGTGACTCTGTAATAAAATCAGCAATCTGAGTAAGCAAAAGGCTTAAGGGAAGTCCATCACTTGGTTTCAAAACATACAGGATGCATGTTTACAATATTCGTAAATTTTAAATTCTTTGGTAGAAAAACTGTTATTTCTAGATTTACAATTAACATACCCTTGGTGGAGGCATATAGCTGTCTTTCCCAGCAACTTAGGGGGCAAGAGCAGGTCTGCAGTAGATATGAATGACCCCTATTGTGTCTCTGTGGACATTATTGCTTGATGCATTAGGATATACTACATTAAGCTGTAGTGCACACAGTAAAGGCCATAGTCATGTTGACTATATGAGGCAATCATTGATATAGCGTTTGACTCTTGCCACTCTAGGTTGTTGGAGAATTTTGGTTAAAACCTTGCCTGCAAGTCATGCTCTAGCTGGTGGAATAACTGGAGCATGACTTTGTCAGGCAACGCAGAAATCAGTGACTTTAATCGGCAAAGAATGTTGCATGTTATGGGATAAAAGCTTCTGGTAAATTCTGTTCTGATTTACATCTAATGTTAGCTAGATAATGTATTTAAAATATGACACTTGTATGGAATTGGTTTTAAACTATAATGCCCAATTGCGTAAAATTGATGTGCAGGGGAATTGTGGATATTTTACTGCTGAGACAGTAAGTCTTAGTAAGGATATATGTACTGAACACTGCCGTTACTATTAGGTTGTGCACCCTTATGCATGAGCAATAAATAACAGATAAAACCACATGCTGACTGCATGATGGTGACTCAAGATGGGAAAGTAACAGTTAGCCCAATGATGCTCACTTAGTTTTGGTGACAGAGTTTTGAACAAATTTGGCCATAATTAAGGCTTTTCCTTAACCCTTTCCCATTCCAACCATCCAAAAACACCCAGATGGAAATTATTGTCTGCTGTAACATTTTTACTTAAATTTCTCATCACTAAAAAACATTTTTGCTTAGATTTGTATGAAAGACCATTTATGATGGCATGCCCTAGGTCAATAACTTTCTTTGGTGCAGGTTGGGTGCAATGTGCCCAACCCATGCCAAGGAAAGCTATTGACTCAGTCATACTGTGACTAGGAATGGGTTAATTTGGTACATTGTACTTTCATTGCATTTTTACCTGAATTTCAATGTAAAATTCATGATATAACAGAAAACGAAACACAAAAAGGAAGCCATATAGAATGATTAATTAATGGATTTGATGTTTGTATCATTTATTTACTCACTCACTTATTTACTGTAGTTCTAGAAATTTTTGCGCATGTTTAATATTGTGGAAACTCAGTTCTAAAATTGCAGAATTTTCACGCATTTTAATTTCATGCAATCCAATGCCATACAATGTAGTGAAATACAATGCAACTTATTTTTGCCCATTTTAATTTCACCTTTTGGGTGGTAGCGCGAAATTAAATCGAGCATGAAAATTTTTAGAACTACAGGATTTATTTATTTATTTATTTGTTTGTTTGTTTGTTTGTTTGTTTGTTTGTTTGTTTGTTTGTTTGTTTTTTATTTATTTTAAGAGTAAAGTACAATTGCAACTCCAGCTTTCTAGCTCAGCAGATCTGTCAGAAAGAAAAATTGAAATGCACAACATGGACATTGCAAAACTAAAACTAACTGTTTGTTTAACAATTAGCTTAAAAAACTTGCCATGTTAACTTTTAAATTTGTGGATGATTACTCCTTTGAAAAGCATTTACTGCCCTATTGAATGCTTATTTCAATCTTTCAACTCGTGAGCTCTGTCAGGCACCAAGGTTCAAAAAATATTTGGTGTACATAACTCCCATCCTTTAATGTATGGCCAACGGTAATGGTAACAAACAGAATCATTATATTTGCTGTCTTGTACTGCTGTCTGAGGACTGACAATGGACATGTATTTGTAAAAATACAGTGTTCAACAAAGCTCTTGTGACTTGAATGCAAAGTCAGCTCCAAGTGCTTCCAACATACATGGCTTCATGTGTCTGCTCTGTGCTCTGTTGACTCAAATGTAAACAGTTATTGCCAGTACTCAAAAGAAACATTACACATTCAATGGTTCAGTCAACTGAGTGGCAGAGGACCATTTACCGAATGATATATGATCTGTGAGGGTGTGGGTTGTTCCTTTTATGTTTGTCCAGATGGTAGTACGTTGTGGCTAGAGTTCACTGACCTCTGTGATGATGGATATAAATGTACAATATTGGATGGCATCAGGCCATATAAAAAGTACCCTGGTTCATCATCAGTTGTTTAAAAAAAAAAGTGACGTGGCAGGAATTTTTTCCAACTAACTTATTAAAGCCATTTACAAGTCCCCTAGCTGTCGTAGTATTCAGGTGGTTGGCACTAGAGGTGTTGATTACTCAAACAGTATTGCTGGACTTTCTGCGTGATTTTTTAAAACAAATATTTGTAAATTGAAAAAAGTCATATGCAGGCAAAAACTAAAGGACCATGACAGTCCTATGCTCAGCTAACCTTGGATACAAAGACCAAAGTGCGGATGTGGGTTTTATAATGATTGATTGATTGATCAATCCATTGATTGATAATTGTCAAACCTTAGTTACACACTTAATTAGTATACATACTATTTTCAATGACCAAGCACACACTCATCTCACAGGTACCAATGTATAGATAACAAATATGAACATATTAAAACCCTTAAATATATTATACAAATGGTATAACAGGTCAAAATTAGATATACAGTAAATATGAAAATAAATATGAAGATAAGATAGAGATATTTAATGACTTTGTGGCCTAACCCTAGGATTGAATTAAATATTACAGATTGTGTGAAGGGTCAAAGATTAAAACTTCATAAAGATACATCATAAATTGCAGATAATCAGTATGTTATGAGTTCATTTAAAACATACACCATGACTTGGTAGCAGAACAATTGATTTTTTATGAAAACTGTTAAAGATGCCAATCTAAATAAGATATACAGCAAAATTAAAAATATATGTTGAACGATAAAGTCTGTAGTGTCAGCAGAGGACAAAATACAGTCAGTCATAGTCTCCCTGAGGAGCCTAGACCTCACACTATGTAGTTAGACGTGTAGACGTACTGACCTAAAACTGTGGTTTTGTCAGATAATATTTGAAAATGTTTGCTTTAAAAGCACCAATTGATAGACTGGCTTTGATTTTTTTTAGGAAGGTTATCCCATATCCTGCTTCCAGACGGCGCTGTAAAATGTTTGTTGCAGTGTATTATTCAGCTTTTGCCCTCTTAGCTTTGAGAGTGCCTGCATTCGTTGTATATGATAAGAGTGGGTGGTACTGTTTTAATGAAACATGTTGAATAATTATGCTGGCACTAAGTTATTCAGGCACTTAAACATAGTGCATTTCTGAACTTGTCTATGGTTGTGAAGTGACAGGCATCCAAGTTGCTCAGTGCTGAACATTTCACTTGTATTTGTTTTGCTAGATGACTCTTTAAGTAATCTAGCTGCTCTATCCAGGAGTCTCTGAATCCTGGGCAGATCTGATTGGAGGCAGTGCCATGCATGTACTACAGTGTATATCACAGTAATCAAAGTGGGGTTCAACTATAGCATTGAATAAAAGTTAAAGTGTACCAACTGGCACTATTTTTGTGAGGAAACAAAGAATTGCAATTTGACCAGAGATTTTCTTTACCATATTGTCAATATGCAGATTCCAGTTGATATTCCCATCAACTAACATGCAAATATACTTAGCTGACTTAGCCTGTTAATGTGGATGTGAAGGCCTGGTATTTTACATAGAACCAGATAGGTACCAATTAACATAAATTAGCATTTGGTTACATTGATTGTTAATCTATTTTCATCCTAGAAAGTTTTTATGTTTTTCAAGTTAGCATTTATCACTTTCTCATTTTATGCTGTCTAGAGTCACATACATTTGTTGAAAAAAAAGTTATGTGGGAGGAAGGGTATTACCTGTATACATGGATGATATACATTCCTCAGATACTTAAGGCAGGTCATTCAAATGTAAGAAAACAGCAAGGGCCCAAGGATTGATCCCTGCATAACCCCCATGGTTACAGGTAGGGGTGCAGATGTCTCCTTCAACCACAATGGACTGCATTGACTGTGGAAGATAGCTTTTGAACCATGCTCTTTTAGTAGATTTGATTCCAAAATAATTTTGATATCAACCAAATCAAAAGCCTTGCTCAAATAAAAAAAAATATGCTGGTTACTAATCCTTTGTCCAATTTTTCAAGCCATTTTTCTGTGACATTAAGAGAACAGTTAGAGATGAATACAAGCTGTGAAATCCCAGTTGTAAACTGGTGAAGAGTTTATGTTCATCTAAAAGCTCTGTGAAAATTTTGTGTCCAAGTCTTTCCATTATCTTAGACAGCATTGGTAAGATGGGAATGGGCCTCTAATTATTTCTTTCAGTATATGGGCCAGCCTTTATGCAATAAAAGAACTTTTGCCAACTTCCATTCAGAAACAAATTTGCCACTTTGGAGTGACAGGTTCATGATATATGTAAGCTGATGGGATATAACAAATGCTGCTGCCTACAAAAATGTCCCAGACATTTTGTCGAAGCATACAGCATTATTTCCTTGTAAACACTCTAATTGCTTTCAAATTAAGTCAGTTGGGAAATTTGAAAACTGGCGAGTCAGCAGTTGAATTATGATGAGAAGTAGTATGGGTAGCAGGAAGCTTGTCAGCAAGCTTTAGCCCAGTTAAGGTGAAACACTCATTGAAAGCATTTACCATTTGCAGATGATCATGGATAAGTTGACCATCATTGAGCAAGCCATGGATTCTTGAATTGGCAGGGAGAAGTTGTTTCGATCATTTCGACATGAGTTTGGGCTTGTGCTCATCTTTTATGATAAAACCAGTATGATCATTTCTTTTGGACAACTGCAAATTATTTGCTGTGGTAACATTAGTTATAAAATGCTTGTATAATTGCCAAAATATCTGTAAACCTTTTGTATGAACCTTCTTTAAGAAATAATGTTTCATTCTAATCTCCTCTTTTAATTCATCTGATAGCCATGGTACATGTAAGAATGTTTTTCTTCCTCTTTGAGAAACAAATGGGCAATGTTTATCATGTATTGTGTTGAAGAGGTTTTTCCATTTGCTATCTTCTAAATCTACAGGATTTTCTGCTTGCATTGTTGACCAATCACATTCATATAAATCTGACAGATAATCTTCTGGTATAAAATTGTTGAAACTTATCATTTCAATAGTTCTACATGTATGAACATTTGCAGGTTTGTAAGTTTTTAAGACAATATGCAATACACTGAACAGTGATCTGAATACCAACTGATCTGACTTATCTCTCTGATCAAAGTTAGAAGTCAGTATTACATCTAAAAAGAGTCTGACTTTGTGGTGTGATATCTTTTGGGTTTATTCACCAGTTGGGTCAATTGTTATGTTTCAGACTGGATAAAAAAAAATGCTTTGTGTGATTTTTTAAGGGATTATTACTTATTTGCAGTTAAATGGCCATTTGTGATAAATCCAATTTAGGGTCACTGAAGTTGTCTAAACTTACTTGTTCATTTTCTCAAACAAATTTATGAGTATATCAGCCACTCTGTATACTTTGACAACAATGATCTTAGGGGTGGTTCAGCAGTTTAATCCTTTTTTAATTAGCACTTTCAGTGGGGGGGGGGGGGGGTAAATGGACCTGTACACTTCTATAGATAATGGAAAATGCTGGTCATTTGTAGCTCAAATTTTGTGGTATTTTGGTATTATTTCTTGGAACATCGTCGTTTCTAAGTACTAAGTTGGGGAGAGGGGAGTGGTCATGAAATTTAGTACCCCAAGTACTGATTTTAAAAAATTATTATTATGTTGGACCATCCCTCAGTATTGTTCAGGAATGTTACAATTCCACAGATACCTGGAGATCCTCTGGAATATTATTGGGTTTATCATCAGAAACGGTATGTGACGTTTTATGCATACAGCACATCCACCTGACTTCTTTCTTGCTGATTTCTATCAGCTAGCTCACTTTACATGCTTTAGTTGATAACCATCAAGCTGGAAATGTTTGTCTGGCACATCTGTGGTTAGCTTGGTTTCATTTGTTCCAATAATGTCAAATGCTTTCCTACTAAATAAATATGTCAATTCATGCCATCCTTCTCTCCACAGCTATGCCATTTACATCTATGTGGGTAAAAGATAGACCATGTGAGCTGAGTGGGCATAAAACCACCTGAGTATCACTTCACATATCCCCAATGCCATTTGCAGCTAAGTCAAGACCTAGAAAAATCAACTTTATCCAATTCACATGTGGTGCAAAGAAAAGGAACATTCATTCATTCCAAAGTCTGGAGCTCTCCTGGTCATTGACATTCACACATTGTGGGTGGCTCCATACACCACAGTACCACAGAATACTCCTTGTCTTGTATCTACAGCAGTACATACACTGTACATGTACTGTATGGCAGTCTGCTACATGGTTGTTATTGCCAACGTAAGCATGCACGCTTTTGTTTCCAAGTGTAGGTGGTTCATACAGTATCAGTGTGTGACTCGAGGTTTGTCTGAAGACAGAGTCATGTGTATGGATTAGTAAGTGACTGCAATGTGTTGTAGTAGAAGGGAACGCTTCAGATTTTTGACCTGTGAGTGGGTCACATGACGCTGCTAGTAGGCGGCTGCCAGCAATATTCACAAATAAGTGTAATCGCAGGTGGCCAATTTCATCTGATATACTTTTGTCCTATAAGGAAAGCACAGGGTGCTGTATCACATAATTCACATTTGTGCATCACAGGTACAAACACAGATGGGGCATTGTTTGGCCATACCAGAATGTCATTGTCCGGTGACCATGAGAAAAGAAGTAAATAACACTTTACAATATTTAAATGCTAGTATAGTAGTAAACATTCTTTTCAAAGTTGTGAAAGTGGACATATACTTGACATTTCTTTTTTTATGCAAAGATCTCAGGTTATCTTCATCAAATTATAGATAGTTGCTTACATGATGCAGGGAGGGATCACTGGCCCTATGATGATTGGTGATCTCTGTAGATCATATGTGATTGTGGGGAGTCAATGTACAGCTCTCCTAATAAAATGGCATCTAATTAAAGACAGAAGTCATGAGTTTCTATTGCATTAATTAATGTTATACTTTATGTTTCAGGGAAATAGGCATATAAACAGTCAATTTTAGCATGACACTTGGCCAGTGTGCCTATTTGCCCCTAACATTCGGACCAAAAGGTTCCATTGCACACAATTGGTGGATCCAGTGATACATATGTACTCTTCACTGAGTCTGAGTGTTTTTGTTTTTTCAAACTCAGATGGGGTGGGGACATGTTGCAAGATCTGGACCGTAATATTGTGGTCTCATTGATCTTGTTTGGCAAAATGCCTGCCAAGTGGTTGTGTTTTAACCTGCTCATTGCTGTAATAGAGGTGCTCCCTTTGTCTATTTATTAATGGGCAGTGTGTCTGGCCCACATATTTTTTCTTGCATTTCAGAGCTCTTGAACAACGAGACATCATGTGACTTAATTGACTAACAGTACATGTCACACTTTTCTGTAAGACTGTCCTCATTGTTTGCAATATCAGTCTTCAATCAGCCACATTGTCGGGATCATCATTTTCCTGATAAAAAGTGAGAGGATTGACCATTACCAACATAAGCCAGTCAATACGTTTGTTTGACCATTCAAGGTCAAAATTAACTACACCATGAAAAATCCCATAGGTGATTATGCTTCGCCATAGGAGGGGATGCCTATATAGTTTGGTCTTGTTGTGCACCGTCTGCACCACAGTATCCACAGCTTATCTTATTTTCCTTACTTTACTGTCCCCTCTTAACCTATTGCCTCCTAATTTGGTACAGCTAATCTATGGGTGATAATATATAACCTTGAGGTCAAAGGTCAAGGTCAAATCTTTGCTGCATTTTTCTGGTGAGTCAGCAATTTTCACATATTGGCTGATACCTTCTTAATGGTACATCCTAGGCTCAAGGTTACTGTTACATTTTAATAAGAAAGTACCTACAGGCTTTCAATTTGTATGGTTTATTTTAAACCTGAATGACCTTGAAAGGTCAAACTGCATACATTCCTATTGATTACACTGTGAGTCAATGGGATTGCAATGCTAATTCACATTTTCAACTTCTCCAAAACAGTTGGCCAGGTCAATTTACTTCAAAATTGCTGAGGATGTACCTTGGGTGTGTCTCAACCAAGCTTAAGTTTGTTCAAATGACCATGCTCCAGTGATTTGGGGAATTTTTATGAATTTGTTTGTTAATTTTTTGACTATGTTTTTGCTATTCTGAACTTATAATTCTATGAACCAAAATGGATGGAAGAATTGGCAAAAACAAATTACAATGCAGCTGGAAAACACCCAATATGCGTGAAAGGTTCATCAATGATGCAAGCACTTTAACCAACCATGATGGAATCAAGATGAACTGGAAAACAAAACAACACAAAGACAACTTTCCTTGATCTTCAGATTGAGATAAAGAGTAAGAAATACTAAACAAAAATATTTGACAAGAGAGTTCAATTCATTCCAACTTTGAAATTATTTCTTGTCCAGACCTGAGAAGAAACATTCCAGAAAAAACAGCATACATGTGTATATGGAGTCTGCATTGGTCAAATATTGCATATTGGTAGAAACACAACACTTACATAAGATTTCATCCAATGTACCAAAACATGGGTAAAGAAATTCATTTGTGAAGGTTACAATGTCAAAATACTAAAATCTGTACAAAAAATGCTTTCAGAAACATGGCCATATAGCACAAAGATATTAATCATCATCACAGGATCTAGTTATAATGTTCCGAAATGATATGTGATAGGTTGCATAACCTGCATGTGCTGTTTACAGTAAGGGTGGGAGTTTGACCAATTAAGTATACAGTAAGTCCGCTTAGAGAATTCCTTGGTCTGTCTCAAGTCAGAAATCATAATAAATGATACTTTATTGCATAAATGTCGGCTATGGACCAAAGCACTCATACACTGTAGGGTGGGCTTCATGATAACATTACATAATGGTGTACTCATCTATTCCTCCCTAGTCATTGTTAAACATGCAGTGGCAGATGGAGCCTTTGCATTTAACACCTTCAGTACACTAATTAATAGGGTATTGTATAGATTTGCATGTGGAAACATT
The DNA here is from genome assembly GCA_964020975.1 of Hermodice carunculata. NCBI lineage: Eukaryota > Metazoa > Annelida > Polychaeta > Eunicida > Amphinomidae > Hermodice > Hermodice carunculata. The sequence goes on along the minus strand of OZ026630.1, from coordinate 62,803,045 downwards.
CAGTTTCTGAGAAACATCTGTCCATCGATCCCTCTGTAAGCTTCTGCTTGCAAACAAGATACGATCAACAGGTTTCATATGCTACTCCCATATAACTTACAGGACTTATCAACTGTATAAGAATCTAGGTGGAGTTCGATATTTGTGGTGCCACCTATAGTATTATATGATATTGGAGCAAAAATAAGAAAATTTTGAGAATGCTGTATTTTTGAAAAGTTTTGCATAAATCATGTCAAATGTTGGTGAAAATGTCAATCAGGCAAAAGGAATAATACAGGCTGAAATTTGATGGTGCCACGTGCAGTACTACAGAAAACATGGACCAAAAGGTGTTGAAAACACATTGAATTCAATATGTGGAGAAAGTATAGTACCAATGATACCAAATATGCCACAAATTTGTATCATTTGTAGAAGTTATATGTTGCATAATATAGATAACCTTGACCTACTTTCTGAAGGTCACAGAGGGACTACATATCAAGAAATGATTTTTTTGTTATGGTCACTACATCTGAACTCGTGCACATATATCACTGTACCAGAAGAGAGACATTGTACAAACAAAAGTCTATGACATGTGGAGTCATAGTGGTGCCACTGGCAGTATGAAGTGGAACCAACATTTCAGGTGGAAAAAGTACATTAAATTTATTATTTTGATTGTGAATTCAGGTGCAACTTCTAAATTTACATCAAATTTTGTGGATTTTTGACCTTGACCTGTTTTTAAGGCCATTAAGGCTGTAGTAAGGGACAATAAATTCTACATTTTGAAAAATAAGAAGGGCAGCAAAACCAATATACCATAAGTATGTGTCATGTATAGAATTTCAATATTCGGTGACCTTGACCTATTTCTCAAGGTCATGGAGGGAATACCTATTAGGAAATTATTTTATGATGCCCATGACATAATAAATTGAGATGGAACTGCAGAGCTTAAGCCAAATATGCATTAGGCCAATGTTCAAATTTTGTAATATGTTTTGTGACCTTGACCTATTTGTCAAGGTCATTAAGCACTCATGAACAGGACTCTAAATTCAATATGTTCATAAAGACCAAGAGGAAGATACCGAATATGCCACAAATGTTTGATCATGTGGCAGTTTGATGTTGCTTCATATGGATGACCTTGACTATTTCTCAGGGTCCGGGATGGAATGCATTTCAGGAAATGAATTTTTGGTGAGGGTGATGGTGGGGTGGGGGCAGATCTTAAAAAGCCTTTTTTCCCCATAAATTCTTAGCTAATTGATATGAAATTGTATAGGGAAACTTCTAGTGACCCCTAGACCTTAATTTTTTTAATGCATTGATTTTTTTGGCAAACTTTCAGAATTAGATATTGATCTGTAAGTGCCTGTTAGCATGATTGCCTTAAAATTTGCTTATGTTTTTAGCTGTCCTGACTTGTTAGTCAGCAGAGCTTATAGAATCCGTTTGTGTCCGTTGTCCCTCCGTCCGTCCAAGTGTAATTCTGAAAGTGTTTAAAGAGGTAAGAAGGAAAGTATCCAGGGCAAAGTATACTTAACCCACCACGAGAATTTTCTCTAGTCTGGCAGAAGTCAGAAAACCAAGATCAAACTCACTTTTTGCAGGATTTCTTTCTTTTCAATCTTCATGGTGTATAGTGGAAGAGGTGGCATCCAGCTGATACCTTAGTACACTTTACCTCATAACACCTCTAGTCAACTTTATGGTGCTAGAAATTGTATTACTATGTACCTGTTTATACCAGTGTGGGTATGGTGGAATATTGTATGAAGCTTTTAAGTTTCAAAGGTGACGTCCGACATTAGACTTTTTACAGTTTCTTCTTGTCAAAAACCGCTGCATGGAATGTTTTGATTTTGCACATGGATGTTCCCCAGATGGACCTGTACTAAGTTTGCAAAGAAGATGATGTTGCAATAATTTTTATATTTTTTATGAATTTTGTAATTTATTTTTTGAAAAAAAAAAAAAAATTTACTCATCCCAAGAACTACTTGGCCAATTGCTTTGATATTACACATAGGGTCAACTAGTCCTTATTTTGGCCACCAGGTGGCACTGGGATTTATCCTATTTTTTTATGAATTTTTGTGTGTTAAGGCTATTTTTGACTTCTTGTCCAGAACAGCTAAACAGAATTGTTGAAAATTTTATAAGATATATAGTTGGACTTTAGACACTGAAATGCGGACATAATGTGGATAAGTTAAATTTGACAAAGTTATCAAACTTTGGAACTGTAAGTGAGTGCTGCCACTGTATATGTATATGTGGCAATACAGTGTATATGTTGCACTATTGTATTTACATTTTTGACTTCTTCTCAAAAACAGCTTCATGGAATGTTTTGATTTTGCACATAGATCTTGTCCAGGTGGACCTTTACAAAGTCTGTGAAGCAGATGATCATGCAATTATTTTTCTCTTTTTTAGGAAATTTTAAATTTATTTTTTGAAAAAAAATCCTCATCTCAAGAACTACTGGCCAATTGCTTTGATATTGCACATAGAGTCACCTAGGATCAACTAGTTCTTATTTTGGTCATTAGGTGGCACTGCGATTGTTCCCTATTGTTTTATGCATTTTTCTGTGTTTAGGCTATTTTCAACCTCTTGTCCAGAATGGTTGAACAGAATTGCTTAAAATTTTATCAGATTATAGTTAGACTTTAGACAATGAAACTGTGTTAAAATAATAAGGATATGTTTATTTTTGACAAAGTTATGGTATGTCAAACTTTGCAACTGTGAGTGCTGCCACTGTATGTGTATATGTGGCAATGCATTGCATATGTTGTACTATTCAACTTCTTTGTAATACTGTAAAAGCAGATTCCAGTCAGCAGAGCACAGGATCATCATGATCCTCTTGCTTAATGTAATTTGTTTTTTTTTTTTGGGGGGGGGGGAGGGGGGCTGCTTTTGTGATCTGTGATTTTTCCCCAAAAACATGCTGTGTTTTCTTTAGCTTGGTAGGAATATAGCTTTATGTTCATATATTTTTTCCTGAATTGTACAGCATGGATATTCACTTCAAGCTTAGCAATGCACTGTAGCAAGATCTTTGTAAAACCAAGCAGGGTATCCCCCTTGATGAAACTAGCTCACTAAGTTAAGTATCTGGGTCATTCATAGGCATACACTTAGCAGCATAAAGTCACACCAGGCTCAGCTGTGCTCATCTTAGCTCAATTCAAGTTGCAGCTGAAGCTCAACTTGGCTAATCTGTGGTTGGGACTTATTTTGGGTTCAGTATCAGCTGAGGACAGGCTGTTCACACAGCCCTCTTGTGTATACGAACACTCTTGCTGTACATTGCAAATTAATTGAGTTTCCAATACTGTGTATGTTCACCATTTGGTGGCCTAGAAGACACAAAATACCCTTTGGATACGAGTTAATTTAATTTGGCCAGTTTAGATTCCAATCAGAATCCCTTTTGTTCCATATTTGGCCAAGCTGGTAGAGAACAGACTGGGAATATTTATCCATAGAGTGTTCCTGTCATAGTCAGTAGTGGCTAATAGGATTTAGCTGTCCAGCAATCCATTAAAAGGAACAAATCTAATTTTGTTTCAAATGGGTAATGATATTTCAGTTGTCACTTTTTGAAACCGGTTTCTGGTAAAGCTGGTTTTAGAACAGTCTTCTGATTTGAATGTCAAGGTACAGATGGGATAGTTTTCCTTGCACTTTTTTTTCTGTTGCCATATAAAAAACTGAGACGTTTTGAATGGTACAGCTGATTTTTCAGTCAGCTGAGCTTGTATATTTGTGTTGGCCATCACCCAGCCATTGTACATTCTGTTCATTATTATAGGTTTCACTTCTGTGAGGAACTATTGGCTGGAACCATTTTAAACCTGGCAAAAATACAGGGCCAGAATTTTGGAGAGAATCCGAGAATCCATTCTCGTAAGGATTCTCCTGAACTTGTCTTTCTTTTTAAAAAAAAACTGATAGACTAAAATCCAAATAGATTCTCGCAAAATTTTGCGAAATTCTGGCCCTGAAAATATACCTGTGTTGGTCAAGTGGTCAAGCTGCTATAATTTGGGAGTGTTTTGGTCCCCCACCAGAATGCCAAACGTTGGAGGGGACCGTGGGTTTGCACTCCATCCATTGCCATGTTTCCTATATGGCACTTGTAATACCATTAGTTGCCCACTGGCTGACTGGATAATATCAGTTCCCTGGGTGGGAGATGCTCGCTGTATTACCCAGTCAGCCAGTGGGTACCGAATTTTCCCCTATTTTGTAAAATTTCACTACAAATAAAATCACCACAAAACGGAGACCAAAGTTGCGCTTTTGTTGAAAAGCTTTACCCCATTCTCTTCTGTTTTATTATGTCTGGGTTGGCACCCAGACATTTTGTTTTTCCAAGAATTCTTTCTTTTTCTTTCGTTCCTTCCGTCTTTTCTTTCTTTTTCTTTCTTTCTTTCTTTCTTTCTTTCTTTCTTTCTTTCTTTCTTTCTTTCTTTCTTTCTTCCTTCCTTTCTCTCTTTCCTTCTTTCTCTAAAATTATGCAAATAAGGGGCAATTAAAGTATTAAAAGCTCTATATCTTCAAAAATATTATGGAAAGACACAAAGTTCTCACTTACACATCTAGGTTTGAAACCTCTGGCAAATCCAGTAGCATACAAACAGAACTTGGGGAATTTTAATGTATGCCAAGTTCACCTAATTTCTCCACATTCAGGCCTTCAACTGCTTATTGTATGACCTATTGCTTGACCTCCATGGTGCTAGGCAACCATTTTACATTCATAATTAATTAGCTTGAAACTGTCTCAAAGACAGCCTTCTATCCATGCATGCTAGGTGTATGGTTTGGAAGGTTTGGGTCTTGTAGCAAATGGGAGGGGGGGGGGGGGGCTTCCAACAACTGTGTTATGAGGCTCTCAATAAAATACAGAGAATCTCTTTCTGTTCATGCAAGATCAGATCTGCTCCATGCTGCTATATGTACCCAGCAGGCTATAGTTCCCAGTAGTGCTGGACAGAGCTGTCAGTGCACCATGACTTAGACTGGTGTCCTAGCTGGTCTGTTTTTGGCTGAGGCTATGTCAGTCTGCTGAGCTTATCAGTCCCAAGGGAACACAGGCTCTGGGCTTCTAGGCAGAACAAGCCTGAGTGTACCCTCTGGTAACATTCGACTACATATTACAGTACTGAGTTGGCCAGACCCATCAAACTTCAAAGTATGGTCTTCCAGTCCTCAATGATTGTTGTCACAACTTTGTGAATTTTGAAACAGTGTGTGGATTTGTGTCATCCCAGTAGGCACTTTAATGTCTTTGTTTTCTTGTAACGAGGGAGATGAAGCCTCTTTTTCATAGCAAATACTGAGACAGTATAGTCCTTGGCTCCATTCATAGGTACATGTACATGTAGTTTCATGACAGCTTCTGTTAAAATTTGTTTATCTAATAAAGGAAGAAAGGCAGTTTTGTATTGCATGTATCCACATCCCCTTGAATTATAATCACTGATACTGTGTACACACTGTACATATATATGTGCATGAATGCATAATGTACATGCACAGATACATGTACTCATCCACACTGCCCAGAAGGGCTGGCCCTCTCAGGAGTGGCCACTTTTCTCTGGTCCCAAGGGTGCCTACTGTAGAGAGGTTTCACTATATAAGTAAACACTTGAATTGTGTGTCTGGGTGCCACCCCAGGCATTTCTTTCTTTCTTTCTTTCTTTCTTTCTTTCTTTCTTTCTTTCTTTCTTTCTTTCTTTCTTTCTTTCTTTCTTTCTTTCTTTCTTTCTTTTCTTTCTTATTTACAACCAAGTTGGTACGGAGATTTTCTCAGGCAATATTTTTCCGAAAACCACCAAACTTGCTACGGTGACTGACCCCTAACCAGTGAAATTGTGCATCTCATTTGGAATAGTCATGATGTTTAAAATTATGCAAATTAGGGACAGGTAAAATTTTAAAAGCTCTTCCAAACTATTGCGAATACTCAAAATATCAATGTGCATATATAGATTTGTGACACCTGCCAATATGATAGACAGTATGAGTTGTAGAATTTCAAATTATGCTAATAAGGGGCATTGAAAGATTTCAAACCTGAATATCTCTAAAAGTATTATACATAGACATGCAGTTCCAGCTTCATTTTTTGTGTGTGTGGCAGAGCTGCATCCAATGAACCATGAACCAAAGTTGTAGGATTTTAATTTATGCAAATTATAAATTAGGTGAACATGCAAAATATAAATCTTGAATAGCTTCAAAACTATTATAGATAGAGATATGAGCTTAGACAAGGCAAAAGGCCGTTGAGTCTAGAGGCTGATGTCCGACCGGTTTCGTTGATTTATTCAACTCGTCAGGGACGGTTAGGAAGACTGCCTGCGCCCTTTTATACCTATTTGGAGTTACGCTTGTTGTTACGTGCGCACGTGTATTGTGTTTACGTTTTAAGCGTGATTGGCCATAATTGACTGATTATGTCATCATGATCATCTTCAAATCAGTCTTATGTCTGATTTAAAAATCAGTATCTCCCAAATAAGGAAATCCGATCTGGGACTTAACTAAGGTTAGTTAGTGCAGTTTTTAATGGGCTGGGTCAAATCAGGACAACTGAATAATTGTGCTGATGCCCTGAATAGGGACTAAGAAGTGCATGGGTAACAATTTCTTGATTAAGAAGGTGTATTTGCAGTGTTCTATTTTTTAACTTCACTATTATAGATAGAGGTGCCATTCCTACTTCAATTTATGGGTTTGTGGAAAAGCCCCATCCAATGAACCATGTACCAAAGTTGTAGGCTTTTAATTGATGCAAATTAGGCAAATACACGAAATTAAATGTGGAATAGTTTCAAAACTATTATAGATAGTAGTTTCATTCAAATTACGTATTATAAGTTTGTGACATGGCCACATCCAATGAACTAAGAATCAAAGTTGTAGCATTTTACTTTATAAAAATTAAGCTAATACACCAAATTTAGATTGTGTTGAACAATGGCAAAGTGTAGCATTTCAAACTGTTCTCATTTTGAAGGCACCTGGACACACTTCCTATGAAGCAAATTTTCTTTTCTTGTTCTCCTTCTGCCATTTTTGTACCAGTTGTTGTCTGCTATATACTGCCTACTTTGTAACAGCATTCTCTGCCACTGGGTGGCGAGGTGCCATATTTCCACACTAATATCAAATCCACAAGAATAATACGAATTGTGGACAGCTTGTTAAGTGAATACGGCCAGCATTTTATAGATATGAGCCAATCAGAAGGCTTGAAATTTTGCAAAAATGGGATAATTACATATATCAAACTTAGTGTGTGGATACCTCTTAGGATAGAAGTGTGTCACATTGAAACATTAGATTACTTGACCTTTGACCCCACACAGAAAAGGCTTGTGTGGGCCATTGTTCTCATACTGTAAGATGTACAGGTAACAAATTGGATGTGTGGATACTTGGGATAGGAGTGTGTCACACACCAAAAGTATGTCACTGTGACTTTGACCTTTGACTTCATCCTTGAAAATGCTTATCTGGGTCATATATTTCCTATCCTGTAAGACCTACAGATACCTGTGAGTTCTGATGGGGGCTCACCATGTCCTTGATGTATTGCTGTGTTGTACAGTTAGACTGCTCTATGTCTCAGATTTTCTTGTCCAGTTTTCTGAAATCATTTAAAACCTTCTCAAGAACCAATTGTTTTAAATCTTCACAAGGTCACTCCTGGGTAGTTGTAGACCTCAATTTGTACAATAGCTGGCACTGTACTTTTTTTAATTTGATTTTTCAAGATAACTTTTGTGTACTTGGTTAAGTTTTGACTTTCTGCTGAACTGCGTACTGAAGCGGTTTGAGTTGCTGTTTTTCCCGCATATTGCTCGTGTCAATTTTGGCACATAGATGCTTTTGCTGGCAATTTTGATGATAAAGTTGGATTAGTTGCATTTCAGCTGGTCATGATTTGGATTCAGGGATGGTCATATCTGTGAGAAGAACTTAAAAGAAGATGGTATTACATGTACTCCTAACTGAACATCCATAAAACAGCATGCCCCTGATTGTGAGATGGTCACCTTTGCCAGGTAGTCATATATATGCAGGGTTATATTGTTTCACTGTATATATACATGTTCATATATAATTATATATAATTATATATTAACTGTGGATACATGTATATATAAATATATATATATATTTATTGCCACACACTTTCAACCATACTGGTGGCACAGCTACATTACATGGTACAATTGTTAATTGTCTTTTGCATGCGGATGATCTGGTTTTCATGTCGGAAACTGCATCAGGGCTACAGTGTACATTAGATAAGCTCTATGATTATTGTGAGTGCTGGAAACTGACTGCTAGCCTCTCGAAGACTAAGATTGTTGCTTTTCTCATTTATTTTATGTTGGATTAAGATACATCTATCTATCTATCTATCTATCTATCTATCTATCTATCTATCTATCTATCTATATATATATATATATATATAAGTATATATATATGTATATATATATATATATAGATAGATAGATAGATAGATAGATAGATAGATAGATAGATAGATAGATAGATAGATAGATAGATAGATAGATAGATAGATAGATAGATAGATAGATAGACATGTAAATGTACATGTGTACATGTAGATGTGTATGTATGCGTATGTATAGCCCCTCCCTTATCTTTGTTGCTCATCCACACAACCCAAAATGGCTGACCTCTGTAAAGTGGGCACCTCCCTAAAGTGGGCATTTTGCTCCGGTCCCAAGGGTGCCCACTTTGCGGAGGTTTTACTGTATATATATGTATATATTCCTACCTGTCCACACTGTTGCTTGGCGTGCAGCTGACTGATGGTTAACAAGCTGAGTATGTGTCGCTGAGCCCCATGTGGTGACAGTGTGAAGCTGCAGTGAACACACACAGTCAACATCTGCACGTTCCCACTCAATATTTGACAAACATGGTGGAGTAACTTTACCTCATCCTGAGCACTGGGACAAGAAAATGTTGCTTCATTGACTGTGTCTATAGGTTGGGTGGATGAACTCAAATAATGAGAAAAATAATTGAGTTCCCTTTTTTTGACTGGATCAGAGATGAAACAGGCAATTTTTGTCATCAGCGTCAGTGTGCAGTTAACAGTCTGTAGGCATATGTAACTGACACCTATAGAACTTGTAATTTCCGAGAGGTCTCCTTTTGGAATACAGTTTCTAAAGTGAGTGAATATTCTATCATAGCATATGACAAAGTGTTACGGGTTTGAATCCTTTGAAGCATCATGGGAAACATGGTTCTCATCTGTATTTGACTCCCATGCTAATTACTCAAGTAAAGAACTAGTTCGTTAGTTTTGTTTGTCCAGAGACTACAATTATTAAATTTTAGAGTAGAAAATGTAATTTTCATCAAGTGTAGGCCGGGTGTCTGGAATCATTAGGCACAGTAATGAGCAGCATTTTCCAAAGCAGCAACCTGTTGCATGTTGGCATGCTGTCCAATTGAGCAATTCACCATGTCCTTGTCAACATTATCTGCTGATTACAGATAGAAGACGCCATGAAGCATGGAGGCTGTTCTGGGGAAGGACTCTTTATCAATGTTTATCTCATGTGGAGACACAAAGTGAAGGGAAAGAAAACAAAAAGAACTTGCACGTCTAATTTTTAAAGCTCTTAAGTCTGGTCGAGACAGAACTATTAACCGCCTTGCAGAGTCTGTTGAGTCAGTAGGGAATGCATTATTTGTCTAATTGAACTGCTTTAAGAAAATAGGAGAAAATTACGATTGAAATTAAGATCAAGGTAACTGCCATGCACAGTCTATACAGTCAGTAGTCAATGCATTTTTTTCTATCTGAAGAGCTAATTAACAAAATAAGGTAGATTAGGGATTAGAATTGAAATTAAAGTTAAATCAAGTTTACCAGAATAGAAATGTTAAACCTTAATTTTAAGCCAACATAAATTGCATGCATAATTCATTGGCAAAAAATTAAATAGTAGTGGTATGTTGCTTAAATATTACAGTATAGCAAATAATGCCTGGCTTGAAATGTTTAGTGTTTAAATGTTTCCTGCATACACCCTCAGTTCCTATTTAATAATTACTCGATTGTGGCAGTCTACAAAATTCACATTATGAATCTCATTTTAGACCTACATGTAAATATATTAAATTTTGGGTCTGAAAGCCACTTGGATGACAAAAATGCGAAAATTGCTTTTCAGATTTTTGTAAAAAAAAACTGGGGGATGCAGGAACAGTATTACAATGTGCTAAGGAACAGTATTACTAAGGAACAGTATTACGAAGTAACAGTATTACTAAAGAACAGCATTACTAAGGAACAGTATTACTAAATACTTTTGCAGAGGGGATTCTGGTCCCACAGTTACTATCAAATAGTAATTACCCGAAAGTACCTACGTGCTTTCATCTGGTGTTGTTGATCTTGACCTTCAGTGACCTTGGAAGGTGAAACTGGAGGTCAAACTGAAATATTGGCCATTGCACTTCATGTCAGGGCTCTAAGTCTAACTGTATTGTCCTTTGACTTAAAATCATGAAACTTTACACAAATGTGTACCTGGGCACAAGTATGCATTATGCCTAACAGTAGGTTACTAGGTCAAGTATCTGGGTCACAGTGATATATCCTTGTAAAGTAGAGTCTGCACTGTAAGATCTGTCATGTAAAAGTATCTGGGTCACAGTGATACAATCTTGTAAAACTGAAATACCCTCCACAGTGTGGGCTCTAGCTCTATTGTCTTCTGACTATTGTCTTTTGACTAATTAGAATCACGAAACTTTACACACATGTGTATCTGGTCACAGGGAGGTGTCATGCACAAAAAGTAGATGTTCCTTCATTTTTTTTGTTGTTGTTTTTGTTTGTTTTTTTTTTTTCTTTTTGTTTTTGTTTTTGTTTTTGTTTTTTTTGCTATCAGCAAATTTGACATATTGGTTTGTATCTTCTTAATGGTGGATCCAAGGCCCATAGTTACTATTAACCATTAATAGGAAGGCACCTATGGGATTTCAATTGGCTGGTGTGGGTAATTCTGATCTAGAGTGACTGGCCATTTGTGGGAGTGTGTAGAATGCTGCAAGTTTGCTTTGCCATGGTGGCAGACATTTGAAGGGGAGGAATACATAATCCTTTTCACCTGTGGTTAAAAACTGTGTCTATAGTTAAGAAATTATAGGTGTGTGCTTTAAAAATGATAGGCTAACAGATTTGGAATTCTATCCTTTACCTTCAGGATGAAATATGTACTGTATTGCCCCTTTTTGTCTTTAACTGTAAACAGATCCAACAAGATTAACAACCATGATTAAAACAGCTTTGAAGAAACCTGCTAGTAAGTTTAGACAAACACATGAATCTGATAAACTGGATTAGCTTGTACATGTCTTAGGATGTACATTTTTAAAATGATCCTATCCCAGGGAGGTCACTGCTATTTTGCAGGGAAAAAAAAGCAGAAAGATCCTAGCTCAATTTTGGAAGGAAGTATTAAGTTTCAAGATGATTTAATCCCTGAATTTACTCTGTGCTGTAGGCAGGTTGCAAAGATTAGCACGACTTGTGCAATTGCCAGCAACTAATATTTCAAAATACGAGTGGAGCATTTATAACATTCTGAGAAAATGATCCTAAGCTTCCTAAAAAAAAAAAAGCATAATTGGGATGCCTCTAATATTTCATTGCTCATGAAACATTGACTATTTGACCAAAAACTGAAAAGGTCATCACTTACATACCATTTCAGCAATATTTTGCATTCCTGTAAACTAATGCTTATGTAGGAAGAAATGTACACACAATAGAGTTTAAAAGTCTGGTGAGTATAACACCCCATACTTTGAATTTCCTGAGTGAAAATGTAAAGAAATTAACAGCCCTTTGTCATATTTAAAAATCAATTTACATTACCTTGGAGCTCAATTTTAATAAGGTATTGATTGCTTTGGCATGTATAGGTATTAAAATTCTTTATCAAAATTAGCTGTTGGCATTTATCTGGTAATAATATTACATGAAGGTATTTCTGAATAATGTTGATAAAAGATCAAATTGGAAAGAGATGAAAGCTATGCAAGTAATTTTAGTCTCAGATTATTAAATTCACATACTGCCAATGGCATTCTCTTTTTAGCCATAGACCAGGATGAATTTTTAATACTACTTTGCATGAAACTTCAATGTTGTTTTATCAGGCAATACAAGAACCCAAGATCAGTTTTAAGGACAGTCAGAGTCATGATCTGTCCTTTTATGTACATGTACATGATATTCAGGCTGGGATTAGCCATTTTGTTTCTTTTATGTTATTGCTCATCTTATTAATAAATTTAGTGAAAGTTATTTGAGCTTTGAGATACGGAAGGTGTTAAAATGTTGCAAAATAACACAAAAACCCTCTTTTAAAAATATGGAAAGTTATATTGTGGCAGATTTGACAGGACTTTTAAAAAGTAAGTCATGGCTCTAAGAGTTAAGACCTTGAGTGACTTTGATACAGATGACCTTGACTTTTGTCACAAAGGCACTGGGGCTACTTTATGGACAAGGTTGTCCCAACCACTCTAGTTTTGCTGCTGACAATTGGGGGGATGGGGGGCAGCAAGGGAGCTGTGTAGATGGAACACTGTGGTTTTTATTGTACATTGTATTATATGTAAGTGGACTGACATAAATTATCTAAGTTTGTGCTAACAATCAAATTTGACTTCTGCTATTGGGAGGTGGTAAAATTGTCTCTCAGGAAAATTTAGATTGCCATGATCTGGTGCAAAATAGGGTTAAAACTTGAATACTCGTCTATTGGGGCATGATTTTTTCCCTAGGTGCTTTCCAACCCATTTTTAGTTGGTTAAATGGGCATAATGGTCCATACAGTGCAAATATATTTGTTTTTTTATAGCAGGTTAAATACAGAGGTGATGATACCTATGAGCTTTGGCATCTTGGTGTGTGCTGTGTTCATAAGGATACTGGCAGACATCGCAAGTCAATTACCCCAAACATTGACTGTTGCCAATCTTCAGCATCCTACTCTAGTGCAACACTCAAATCTAATGTGATCAAGGAAACATGAAACACCTTGGACCTGTACATTGTCCCATGGTCAACAATATGATCAAATGGATTAAACTGCCGTCACAACTCTCTGAGTCAATGTGGAATCATTGCTTGAGTGGGCACTGTCAGCATGAATCTCTCCACAGGAATCAGTTCACCTTATCTCTGCTTACTAGTACAAATGCAACTCACCAAAAAACATGTACCTTGCAGAAGTGACAATGTACGTGTGACACACAATAATAACACACACCAGTTAATATGGGATATCGATTACTTCCAAACAGTAAAACTTATTCATAAATTGACTTTGTAGAGTATATGGTCTTCTGAGTCTCGTGACAGGTTTCACTTTCCTTTCACCATGTACCCAAATTGGAGCCACATATTTTTAATACAATCTGGCTGCAATATAATCGTCCAATATTTTGTCATTAAACAGCAGCCATATTAGGGTGGATTCACTTTAAACAAGATCATTCATTTGTTCAGATGTGAGTGCATTTATTCTATGCATGTGTATCATAAAAACATTAAATTTTTAGTAATTTTGGTATTATTAAGTGTTTTCTAGACCACCATTGCCAAGACCTCTATGCTTAGCCATATCACGTGACACAATTGAGTTGGTTACTCACTCAATTGTTCCAAAAACCGGATGGTCTGGTTGGTGACATCTCTTGGTTATTATGGATCAGGTGGTGACTCCTGGTGTGCATGCTCCCCTGTTCTGACTTATCGATGATTGGTCAGTTGACATCACTGAATGAATGAAGTGGGGTGGTCTGATGGGCTCCTCTGGTGGTTGAGAAGAATACTTACTAACACCAAAATTACTAAAAAAATTCATGTATTACTTACATAACTCTACCTCTAGACCACCATTGCTGATATACAAACACATTGGAGGAGGGTGTAATGCTACAAGCATACTGACCAAGGACCACTGGGACTACCGGGCGGGGGACCATCAGTGTGAGTGAGGAGGTAACATATGAAGAGAAAACCTCAAAGGTATGTGGACTCGAGGTCGCCAACTACAGAATCCTGGCCGAAGCCTGGAAACCCCCCTTGCCAACCAGCATGGGATGGCACTGGGCCCCCCAAGAAATTTTCCTCCAACCTGACAGCCTTCCACCATGTAGGTAGATGCTGCCTAATTCCATTCTTCTGGTCCTGGAGGTCTAACAAAATTGGTGTGTCATGGAAAATATGGCGGGCGCCGGGGGGCTGGTTGTATGGCTCTGTGAGGCGTCTGAAAAATGGGTCCACTTTGGGGCTGGGAACACCGGGGACATCCACCGGATATGAGCCTGAAAGAAGGTCTTGTCCTATTCTAGATCTTGGTATGCCAACCTAAAGACTGCCTCCAGGTCAGAACCCCAAGGGAGACATAAGCTGGAACACTGTGACACCCTGAAGGGACAAGGGAAGTCTAAGGACAAGCATCAGGAACCTATGCAAATGAGCCTGCTATGCTGGCAAAGGTGTACGTGCTCTCCTCAAGTACCATTAAGCCGTGGAAGTAAAGCTTGGTGAAAGTCATACACGATCACCAACAGCAGGCCGGGATGATATCCACAACAGCAAAATTCCTTGGGACATGCCAGGAGTCATTAAAGGCTCCCACCTTGTGAGCCAAGACCTGCTTTAAGGCTGAAAGCCTATCCAAAGTGCTCTGGTAAGCCTTCAGGATAGTCTGCTTGATCCACGATGAGATCATATTTTGGCAGACCTGGTTCTTTCGAGGGTTACCCAGAGGCAAAAAGAGGGCAGACCTCTGACCCCTGGCATCATTCATGCATGAAAGATAACAGCACAGCACTCTCACTCGGCACAGGGCTGTTTCTCCACAGGAAGAGCCGTATCCATAGCACAAAGGGTAAAACCCTTAAAGGCTGCAGATGGATATTGAGCCACTTGGTTCTTAATTTGCAAGGAAGCCCAAGTTTGGCCTCAGGGTCACCTGGGAGTGGTCAGGTGACCATTGAATTAAGTCGTGTGCTAGAGCCTGGATCTCGCTTCTTCTAGTCCCCAAGGGTCTTAACAGAAATCAAGTTTCCCACCTCCAGTACTTTCCACCTGGCAGGGGTCCTCTAGGCACTCAAAGGGCCACTTCTTCAACATAACTAAGACCAGCAGGAGGTCCCACCATGGTAGGACCAGTGCCGGTCAGCCAGGCTGTTTTGGCGATGCCGGTAAATGTAGCGGTGGCTAGATGCTTTATACCAGAAGGTCTAGGCATCAGTCTGTCCGTGGTCTTCGGGGGGTGACCCAAATCAGGTTGCAGTCATGGAACTGAACCTTCTGCAGGGACCTCAGGAGGATCTGCTGATGCAGAAAGGCATATTTATAAGGTTGCTCCAGTCCATGGCTAGAGCATCCACCATTAGGGCCTGGGGATCTGGGACAGGCAACATGCAAATCTGAAGTTTTGCATTCACTCTTGTTGCAAACAGATCCACATGTGGGTAACCCACCTGGCCCACATGGCCTGAATGACCCGGGGGTGGAGTGACCACTCCATCCTTACTGGCTGAATTCTTCTCAAGAGTTGATCAGCCAGGACATTCTGTAGTCCTGGGACATGCCTTGCTGGGACTGTAAATATGCATGGGGACATCATGTTCGGAGCACCATCCTATAATATGTCAGGCCAACTCCTTGAGCCTTTGGGACCACAACCCTTGGCGTCCTTTTCGGGCCTCTCGAAGGCATCAGTGGAAGAGAAGATGGTCTTCAGCTGCCAAGCATCATACTCCTCCCAATCCAGATCCACTGGAACAGACTGAGAAGGATAAATTCGCCAAGGGGCAGAGTAGCACTTCTCCTGGACGTCTGGCTGGGGGAGGAGTTGCCCTTGCCTGAGAAGCTGGATATTGCCGGCTCCAGTGGAACCCGGGTGCCGAGAATCCTAGCCATCAACAGGGGTCTTATGACCCACATCCTCCAGGGACAAATGCTGGCAGGACATGGCAACAGCTCCTGACCTCTCTTCTAATGGAGCAACCACAGCTTGGTTGGCCACCAGGCTCTGAACAAGGGCTTTGATGTGGTCAAAGGCCCGGGTTGGAGCTGGGGTGGTATCCATGGGGTCGAAAGCCAATTCTGTCCGCACCTGGGAAGCCATGGAGCTGGGCCGCTCAGAGTGACATCAGTGTGAGGGTCGGCTGGAAGCCAGCAGGCTGGACCTGCTGTCAGAGAAATCCGAGAGCAGGAGCTCCTCCTCTTCCTCCGTGTCGATGTGCAAAGACTTGGCACGCGCAAGAGGGACACGGACACCCAAGGCTTCACAGAACAGCTGTTTGGCCAAAGGTGATGGGGCCTCAGCTGCTTGTGACAGAAGCATGTGTGACACCACACCACACGATGATGTAGCAACAACTTCTGTGGAAGTCATCGCCGCCTCCATTGCAGCCTGCATCTGCTCCTTTTATGTAGGGTGAACGAGTGGTACTTTTGGGAGATTTGGCTTAGGAACTACAACTGCTGCTGACTCTGAAGTCTACTGGCCTGAGGGCACCTGCTGGAGTTGCAAGAGCTCCTGAATTTCCAGGAGGCTCAGTGGAAAGGCCACAGCAGCACCCCACCCCCACCCTGACACAGAGGTCTGTTGGCTGGGGGGAACTGGATGCAGTTGCAAGAACTCCTGAGCCTGCATGTCGTGTAAGAGCTGACTCCAAACGGAAGCAGCAAGCTGCTCATCCAAGATGGTCTGCTCTGATGTGGTGGGAGTGCTGGGTGAAGATAAGGTCTATGTCTGCAGTCGCTGTTCTTCTCGAAGCTCAAGTTCTGCTTGCCTCTCCAGGGCAGGAGGCAGGGTACCTGGCTCGAAGGCAGGAGTCAACTTGATCGCCAGCTGGTCTGTCTGGGGAGGAAGAGCAGGAGATGGAGCTGTCACAAATGTCTAAGGCGTAATTACGAGATAAAATGTCCTAATTATGAGATAAAATGTCGTAATTATGAGTTTTTATTTCGTAATTATGAGATTTTATCTCGTAATTGCAAGTTTTGATCTCGTAATTACCAAATACATGTCTCGTAATTACGAGTTTTTATCTCATAATTATGAAATACATATCTCGTAATTATGAGATTTTATATTGGTAATTATGCGTTTAAAATCTTGTAATTATGAGACTTTATCTCGTAATTACAACATTAAAAAAAATTTTGGTTGGCACCATTAAGCCACCATACCATGGGCCTCTTGGTTACACTTTTTAAATTGCTGTTAAAACTTTTCTTCCAAGAAACACTAGCAAAGCGCCACACAGCATAAATATGCAGTTTGTATGCTTTCAAAATTGCATATTTTATTTCAACTTTATTAAAGTTAAAAGTGCTAGGGCCTACATATACAGAAAAGTATCAGTCAGTACTATAAGATCTCTGATGACTTAAGCCTTAAAGTGCTGATTTAAGATTGAGTCAACACCTTTCCTCAGGACACTTTGTATGCATTGTGTGCAAAGTGTCCCGAGGCAAGCTGTTGACTAAAACTACTTTTTGCTTTAGACTAGGCTTTCTGGTATTTGAATAAAAGGTATCTTCATGAGGAATTTGAAACTCTTAACCGCTATATGTTAAACAATAATGAGAAAATGACTATATCGGTGATTAGTACTTTAAGGTTGAATATACATGTATATCCTTGATTGCAGGAAAGTACGTATATTCAGAAAACTATGTAATATGGAATATGTTACTGGATCAAAGCCATAGAATGCTGCATGCTCAGCTCACTGCTGAGTACTTCAAGTGAGAACCTTTCAATGTCTGTAAACTTGTTTTTATCAATCATAAATATTCCTGTGTTCCAATTCAAATGGCTTATATTCTCCAAAGTGATCAAGCTCTTTGCAAAATGTATAGGTAGATGTGTCTAATGTAGAGGCATTTACAATGTTTTTGCAGGGATAACATCAATACAAAATTAGACATATAAAGAACAGTGAGAATAAGATGCAGAGAAAGTTGGGGAAGAAAGTGGTTTATTATGCCTTGCAGACAAATACAAGGACATATTATCTGTAAATGCTGGAAATATGTTCCTGCTCTTGCACTGAAAATTACTTAAATGAGGGACACATTTAGGGCCATGGGGTTATATGGACTATATGTAACCCAGTGGCAGTCTTATTGACTTGTATAAACACATATTACAAATAGGAAGTTTCATACCATTGAAGTAATTATGCCTTTTTACTCTCTTATCATCAAAAACGACATTTTTACATTATTATTATTATTATTATTTTGCATTTTTTTACTCAAAATAGACTGAAAGTAAGTTTCAGGAATCTGTGAATCTTAGTTTTTTTGTCGCTCTTTTTAACTCAAAATTGACTGAAAGCAATATTGTAGGATGAAAAACTATCAGCCTGGCTAGCAAAAAGTCAATCAATGGCATGATTGGTGGCAAGGGTGTACCTTGCGGTCAGCTCCAGTTGATTGATCATGTCAGCTCTTCATATTAGCCTTTTTCTTGACTGGACAGAGCAGCAATCCAGCCTGCAGCTACAAATCTTCCCTCACTGATAGGAAGAGTTACCAACTTGAAAAATCAAATGACAATTGCTAACTCTCCTTGTACTGTACATGTACTGCCTTGGATCAAAAATATTGTAAATTTCGTGATTTTATCCATGCAGTCTCTTGTAAGGCAAAAATTAGCAGATGAAAATTGAGGAAATATACATGCCTCTTATTTAGATAGACGATGGATAGGTGCAAAAGGTTTATTCAACAGAGCAGCTTTTCATAAGCAGATCAGCACAGAGGTAGGTAAGATGGAAGATTTAGAGATGAGAAAGGTGAACCTTAGGGGGTGTAGGGTTAAAGGGGTATTGAATTTGGCTGCAGATGTATGACGTTCATTTCATGGGTTAGGTCATTTTTGTGGGTAAAGCTTCAATATGCCATTTGCCGGCTCCACTTTTTCCGTGGAGGTTTGACCCCCATCACCGTTTTCATTGTGGTGAACAAACAAAGTCTTATGCAGGTGATTTAACATGGGGCGTACACTTCTATAACAATCCTACACATTTAACCTTGTCTTCATCAGATTAACCCTTTCCTTCTCTATCCGGCCCAAACCCGCTTGTGGCTAATCTTGTCTGCCTCAGTGTTTTTGGCTAATTTCATCAGTAATGAAAAACAATTTGGATACGAATTGTAGATGTGACCTAACTGGTCAACAGCTTTCCTTGGTATGGCTGGGTTCTCAAGTTTAAGTGCAAAGACTCAATGGTAATTTCATGGGGAAAGGGGTAAAATCCTTTTGCCATCAGAGTAATAGACTGACTCAGTATGTTTGGTGTCCTGTACAGTTCTTTCTCAAACTTTTTTTTCTTTTTAATCAGGAAGAATTTAAAAGAAAATCTTTGAATCCATTGACCTGTTAACATTTGACACAATCTGTAGTGTCGGTCATTTCATTGAAGATCAGCTCAGCAGGGCACGACTATGGCGTGTGCAGAAGGGGATCACAATATGCAGAGTATCTCACATAGCTTCCCCGATTGCTTTCAGTGGCCACTGACCCAGGTTACATAAGAATGGTTGGGGAATATATTCTGAGTGTATTAACATTGACTCAGTCAGTAAGTGGTCAACCAGAAATGTTACAAATTTGCAACAACAGGTAAAGGGCTTCTGAGGATGCAAGAAATGCTTAAAATACACCTGCCATGTGTTTTTCCTGTAGATTGCGTAAAGTCTGACACACAAAAACAAGAGTCATGAGGGAATGACTCTGCAAGGAGCTGACATCTATGTACAGGAAGACTCTGTATTGAAACTGAAGCCAGGCAGTCTGCAGATTGGAAAGTCGTTGATGAGATTTGCACCCATTTAGTGTGTAGAAGCAAACTATTTGGGGCTCCTTGAGAGGAAACCATATATCTCTACAGCTTAAGCCTTTTAGAGAAAGTCACGGCATTATCTGTGGTGAAATGTTCCTTGGGGACCACATTTATCATCTTATGTTGTGCAAATGCTGAGGACTGAGGAATTACCTTATCACAACCTTGGAATTTCTACAGTTTGATAAGTTTCACCAAATGTGGTTCTGTAAATGTTGTCATCACAGGATCCCTATACTGTGAACTCTTTCAAGGCCACTTGCCACAAGTCAATGTACAAATTGACATAACCACAATGCTGGATCCATATTCTATGTGAACCCTCCTTTCATTCGAGTACCAGCATGGCTACAGTTTTATAGACCATGAGAATTGCCCAGGTCAACAACTTTCCTCAATGTGCTTATGGTATTATGCAACAAAAATGTGCCGAGGAAAGCTGTTGACTGTCATTGAAGCTTGGCATTGAAAGAGTTAATTAAATTGCATGACAGTCACTCTTGCTTGAACTTTTGGATGACCATATGCACTGGAAATTGCAATTAAGGAACTGTTGCATGGGACATGTGTGTTTTGTTTTGTTGCTTTTATGTTGTAATTGATCTGATAGGGCCATTATGACGACTAACAGCAGGCTGGCCGTCTGAGTCTTCTGTGCTAATCTCTAATAGAAAGCAGCACTGAAAACAGACCTCAGGTACTGTGTGCTTTGCACTAAACACATTCTGGGTCATAATTAGATTAAAGGCAACTCCTCCTTGCATACTGATCTTGTTGCGGGGCTCCACCGCCCACAGGTAACATGGACATACACCACCTACGGTATATCAAGAGAATCTCTTTTAGGGAGTGCACATCTTGTCTCTGTACTGTGTCTGCTGTTCTTATTCTAGGCATGCTGATCAAGGTATATCCACACATGGACATGTCACTAGTTTTACAAACAAAGTTACAAAGTTACAAAGTTACAGGATATTAAATGTTAGACATAGTTTTCCTCATACAGGTTTACTGTTTTTGTTGTACTTTGTTTGATGGCTCCATTGCCCTTTGCAGTAGCTGTAGCATGACCTGCCAGGCAATCTAGAAGTTTGAGAGGGTTGATGACTTGAAGCTCTTTTTATCAGGACATTGGATCTACATTTCTCCTGTGCAAAAAATGAACAGGAACAATCTTGAACTGAAACATGTGAAAAGAGTTGCTCGTAAAACTTTGAAGAATTCTCAACATGGTACACTAAGCTATAGAAGGATGGATAGATAATCTTTATTTATTGTCAGTTTTTGCAGTAAACAACATGAGCTACAGTAGCTCTTGTCACCGACATATTATGAATATAAAAATAAACACTGATAAAATGACATACATGCATACATACATACAGGATAAAACTATTAATACAAATGATGACTGATACATTTTAAATTCTACTAGTGTAAAAGATGAGTCAGGTATTTTGATGACTATATTTACAATATGAACAGTTCCATGTAGGTGCATTCCGTTTGTTGATTGCCTGTCTAAATGAGTTAAGGTCCACAATCTGTTTCAGGCTGGGGGGGGGGGGGCACTGTTCCACAATTTAGCTCCCTGATATTAAATGGAGTGCAGACCATATTTGGTGGTATTGCAGGATTGAACTACAAATCGGCTGCCATCACGAAGATTGTATGTGTTCTGTTTGAGTGTAAATAGATCCTGGATATATTGGGGGATATTCCATTTACTGCTTTAAACAATTCAATAGTAGGGCTCTTTGATGTCCTGTTTCAAGGGTGGGGAGAGTTGCTGTCCTGAGGAGGGTAGAGTAAGCTGACTTGTAGTCATTGAAAACATACCAGAGGACACGTTCCTGAAGTTTTTTAAGTTTGTGTCAATCTGTTTTACTGGCAATTAACCAGACAAAGGCATGAAACTTCTCGGAAACCAGTCAGTTGTGACAGATGCATCAAATTTGAGTGCTGCAAGGTTCATGTCCAAAGTTCTTCTTGTTGCACACAAGCTATTGTCATCAGCGAAGTTTGTGATGCTTGTCTTTTGAACAAAGTAAAAGCGAGTCATTTATGAAGATGTTAAAAATGATGAGACCTAGAACAGATCCTTATAGTACTCCTTTTTTTCAATTGAAGCCATTTACCACTCAGGTTTTCAATTTTCACTCTCCAACATCGACCTGTGAGGAAGGTTGCCATTAACTCTTTCACCACAGGAAGCAACCGTAGTCGAATGGTCTGCAGGCTGCGACTGTAGTTGAATTCCAAGATGACTGCCAAATTTTGTTACATTTAACCTTTAAAATTACCCTCTGACTTCTGACCCTGAAAATTACCTTACTTAAATAGTACATGATGTATGTAAGCAGTTTTTATAAGATTTGAAATGAATTTTTCTTTAAACAGTTTTAGATACGAACTGTTGGTTTGTATAAAAGGAAAGGGTTTGTAACCTGCAGCTTGCCTGTATAAACTGACAAGGTTGGCATAAAGTCCCATGTAACACAAGTGAAAAACAATGTTTATATAATATTGTTAATTTTTATTTATTGTGTTTACTCTAAATATATATGATTGATGCAAAGGAACAGAAATGGATCAATTTTATATGGAATAAATGGCAGCATCAGATACATATCTTGTTTTGTGTGTTTTAAGTCTTTAATTCCGAGATAGCTGCCAAATATTATGACCTTTGACATTGAAAGTGACCTAGAGACCTTGAAACTGACCTTGCAAAATAAAAACCATGATGTATATTGCTAGTGCTGACAGGTAGAAATATATACCATGAGAAGTTTTTTGGATAAAAAATGTGGTATCAAATTATTCAAAATAGATGAAAAATATGCTTAGAAATTTAGCAGTCAGGGGTTAACGTGGGTAGAAATGCAGCGGTGAAAGAGTTAAAGCTAGACTTTGAGTTGACATTCCATAAGTGTGTAGTTGGGCCCTAGTTAACTCATGAGGTAAGCAATGGAAAGCCTTGAACAAATTAATCAGTTACAATGATGCTATTTGTTTATTGTCCAAGACCTTCTTGCACTGCTCAACTAAACTTTGAAGTGCTGACTGACAGTTGTAGCTGGGTCTATACACTGATGTATCTGTGGAGAGAATATTGTTGCAAAAAGTGGCCATTATTTATTGACAATGGTTGACAGTATCTTTGATAAGGTTGTGAGGATAGTGACTGGACAGTAATTTTTCTTGTTTAAGAGGTCATTCTTCTTGAAAATCAGATTTGCTTCGGCAACTTTTGCTGTGGAAGGAAATTTGGAGTGGGTACTTATTTTGTGTGTGAATTTTGTAAGAGGGACAAATATTGCCTTGGAGCTGAGTTTGAAAATTTGTGGAGGTACATTGTCATAGCCAGTGGCTTAAAGATGCATCTAAACTCTTTATAACATCGTGAATGACGTGGGGAGATACTGTTTAGAAATGGAAACCATTGTCACTTTTACACTCTTTGTGGATCTTGGTAATCCTTGGATGTTTGGCATGGTTAGGTATTGACAAGTGCACAAATTCATCATCAGTAAGGTGCCAAGTATATTCCATTGAGGGGCCAACAGTGTCTGTAATATTGACATGATTGGTGCATAATGTTTGCTACCTTTGTTTTATCTGTAACTCAGAACTCAGAACATGTCACAGAAATCAGGCAAGTACAAAAAAGAATTAGATATGGAAACAAGACATGCTTCTTCACAGAGGTGAATATTTGAGGTGTTATGACCCTTATTGGTCACGAAAAAACTTGATGGTAGGCCAAAATTTCTTGGCTTCAGAGGTTAACAATTTCTTACATTGCTCATGAATTTTATGATCAATGGAGTTTCTTTTGATTTTCTTGAGTAAATGTCTTTGTCTAACATACTTTGTCCAATTTACATCAGATCATCTACATTTGTTCTTAGTCCACAGACTGGCTTTTTACCCTCAGCACATAAAGTGCTCTATCTGTCTAGTCAATGTTAAGATGATATCTCAAAAAGTATTCACCATAGCTGTACCAAATTTTTGTCAGAGATGCATTTTATGGTGGACCAGGTTCCTGTATAAAACCAGCTTCCTCCTTTTATTTATAAACTTGTTATGAAACTTTAAATCATTTATTTCAAGGCTGTGTGAGTGGTGCACAAGGGGATGACATTACCATATTATCTCAACATTAAAGGATCCATCTTCAGCTTCAAATGTTTATCAGAGATGCACATTATAATGACTACATTCCTATTGAAAACCAGCTTCCTCTTAGTGTATTTAAACTTGTTATGAAACTTTTGAAGTATTTATTTGAAGGCTGTCTGAGTGGCACACATGTGGATAATGGGATACCATAATATCTCAGTTGCAAGACGGATTCATCATAGCTTCATCAAATTTTTGGGGCAGTTACACCATATTATGGCAGCTGTCCTAAATAGAGGTTACCTACAAATACGTCTATGTATTACCCCAAGAACACATATAAAATTGCACGTTTATTTCATGGACAACAGTATGGAAATTGAATGTAAAGTGTTCTACTGCAAAGTCTCTTAAAAAGATGAAAAATGCAGAATTGAGGAAGAAAAGTTTGTGGGCACCAAGGGTAATCCATTCTCTGAATGCTATTTCTTCATTGAGGCTTTCCTCAGTTGGCTATTCATAAAAGGTGGCTGCTTCAGCCATATATGCTTACTTTCAGGTAGCGCATGTTCATTTAAAGTTTGACTATTAAAGGTATTGAATCACCAATAGAAGTCATCCATATCATCAAATGTTTCAAAGCTGATGTCAGAAACTTCTTTTGGCATTGCAAAATGATGAGGATCAAACATCATGAAAAGTGAATGATGGCTTTTTGAGGAACAAAAAGGCTATGCAGCTATAGAATTGAAGATAATGGGACAACTATGCACTAACTGACAAGTGTAAACCTATTATAAAAAGTCATCAATTTAATTTATATTTTTAACTAATGTGGTGCATTCATCTTTTAAATTTGAGTACTTTTAATTGCACTCACTCACCTTGAAGGTGGAAGGAAACATTGGCAGGTGCTGGTGTATGATTCATTTCAGTCATAGTCCTTTCAACATTTTGATGGAATATCTTTTTTCTTGGCAAAGAAATGAAGATGTGCATATCATACAAAAGCAGATTTCTTCATGAGCAGTCATTTCTGTGACCAAGAAAAAGTTGTGTCAATTTGTCATTACAGGTACACGAGTAATGCCTAATGAAATTTCCGAAGGAGGCTCCCACTGGAAGGTGTAACTGTGTGCAAGGTGTTTTTTTAATTATCATGCTCATGGCAGGCAGATTTCTCTGAGGGATGTATGGGGCCAGCTCAATTTTGTTGCCGATAATAAGTGAGGGGGGAAAAATTGCATCTATTAAATGATCATTGAAGTTAAAAGGCTTTATTGCAATCTTCTGGTGTCTTCATCTGACTACACCAATAATCTTCCCAGTTAAAGTAATCATTGGAGAATTTCCTATCTATTCACAAATGGAGATTGAGAGAATTAAAGCCCTCGGCTAGGTGTAAATACAATACTTCTTAAAAGGGTTTTGGTTATACTTGCAAAATGGAGGAATGAGCTTTAAGAATGATGTTAAACAGGCCTTGAAAGAAATTGTCATTTTTAGCTCAGCTGACTTGTCCGTCTATCCACAATTCACATTTTCAACTTCCCTCAAACTGCCAGCCAGATAGACTTCAAACTTGGTAGCAGTGAACCTTGGGTCGGTCTTAACCAAGTTTGCTAAAAGGGTCATACTCCAGTGATTTTTTATTCTTTATATTTTTGGGGTTTTTTTAAGCCACGGTCGACATGCCAGTCAGCTGAAGTGTTATGGTGGTAAGTATACATCCACTGTTAGTCTGTCTATATGGGGTTCTCCACAATTCACATTTTCAAATTCTTCTCCAAACCCAGCTATCAGATTTACTTCAAACTTGGTAGGATTTAAGTACTTTGTCTGGGTCTCTACTAAATTTGTTCAAATGGTTGTGCTCCAATAATTTTTGGATTTTAAATAATTTTTTGTGTTCATTTTTTGGCAAAATCTTATAAAATGTTCTCTGAAACCACAAAATTAATTGTTTTAAAATTGCATGTAAGCACTCCTGGGGATCCCCAGACCTTAATTTGTTCACCAGGAGGCACACTGCAATTATTTTCTATGCTTTTTCTTTGATTTTTGTATGGTAAGACTATTTTTGACTTCTTTGCAAAACTGTGTCTTATGTTTTTTTGAAACTTGGTGGAAATGTAGCTTGTGGAAGGGTCAAACAAACTTGTTCATTAGGTGATGATATTTCACATCTCTGATTTTTAACTAATTTTTAAATTTGAGTATTTATTGGTTAATGCATACATTCCCATTTATTTGACAATGTATTTCAATCAGGATGTCAATGGCATGGCACATTTTTTACTGCATTTCAAGGGGGATTGCAATGGCAATGGCAATGGCATGGCCCATTTTTGACTTCTCCAAAATCGTCTAACAGGTTCTCGTTAATACAACTTGGTGGGGATGTACCTTGGGTGGGTTTTTACCAGTTTTGTTCAACTGGTCATGCTCCAGTGAATTTTTGGTTCATTTTTTTAGCAAAATCTGTGAAAATCTTTATGTCTTCAATGCCAAGCCTATTGCTTTGAAATTGCATAGGGACACTTCTGGAGACCTCTGGGCCATAATTTGTTGAAGAGATGGTGCTGTGATTCTTTATTTCTTTTTTAAAGATTTTTTGTGTGTTTTCACTTTGCGTGACCTTTTCTCCCATTATTAAATGATAAGTGGGATCTTCAGACTTATTGGGAATGTAAGAGGACTTGATCTCCAACAATTTGTTCACTGCATGGTGGTGTTGTCATTTTCTGATTTTAAATAAACAAATTATGAAAATTTTGAAAATTGGTAAGGGGTTGTGTTCATGTTAGGAACAGCGATGATGGTCTTAAATAATGGTGACCTTGATATCATTCTGAAGTTCACAGGACCACTTCAGTCTGTTCAAGTAAGGTCAGCTGAGCACAGGACTGTCACAGTCCTCTTGTTTTTCTTTTACAATTTGGTGACATACATGTAAGTGTACATATAAAATGGCAGGAAGCATGCCTGTGTGGGATTGTAGCCAATTAAGTAAAAGACTCAGGTGGACCTTCAGATAGATAGACATTCATTTCACCTGAGCTTATATAAAGTCCTTTAGAAAAGTCACTGACAGGATTTGTGTGGCATATTTTTACCTGAATATACCCAAATAGGCAAAGCCATTGTTATCATTTACGGCAAGCACAAACATTACTGAAAGGAATCATAGGAATGTCTTTGAGTACACTAATATTCTAAACAATAGTGATGAAGATTCACTTGGTCAGTGTTTTGTTGTTGTTTTTTCTTTTTAGCTCAGCTGAGCTCATAGGATGGTCCTTCGTTTGATGTCTGTCCGTCCACGATTCACATTTTCAATTCCCTCCCCAAAATCGTCAGCCAGATTTACTTCAAACTTGGTTAGGATGTACTTTAGGTGGGTCTCTACTAACTTTGGTCAAGTGGTCATGCTCCAGTGAATTTTGGATTTCTTATTTTTTTGGTTCTTTTTTTGGGCAAATCTTGAAAAATCTTCGTCTCCAAAACCGCTCATCCAATTGCTTTGATATGACACAGGAACACTCCTAGGGACTCCTAGTTCTTAATTTGTTCACCAGGTGGTGCTGCAATTTAAAAAAATATGATTTTTTGTTTGTTTTTTCTATTTTCGACTTTTTCTCCAGAACCATCACTGAGATTAAGCTGAAACTTATTGGATATGTTCCTTGTGGCTGGGTCAAACAAATTTGTTCACTTTCATTTGTATTTTTGCTATTTTCGACTTCTTCTCCAGAACAGTCACCCAGATTAAGCTTTAAGTTGGTGGATATATTCCTTGTGGAAGGTTCAAACAAAGTTGTTCACTAGGTGGCACTGCTGTGGATTCCTGATTTCTAAGATTTTTTTTCAATTTAGTTACTTATGGGTAAATACACCTTTCCTATCGATTCGTATGTAAGTCAATGAGCATTCTAATGGTAATTCATATTTTGGACTTCTCTGAAGAAACTGTTTGTCAGACTTACACATGTACATGAAACTTGGTGGCAATGTACCTTGGGTGGGTGTCTACCAAGATTGTTCAAATGGTCGTGCTCCAGTGGTTTTTGGATTTTTTATGATTTTTTTCCAAAATCTTTCAAAAAGTTTTAATAGGAAAGTTTAACATGGGAATTTCTTGGAATGGTTATAACTTAACTAATTTTGGCCAAATTTGTGCCAAATTTGGTAGTGATTGATGTACATTTTATAAGTGTCTACCTTTTTGTGCAAACGGTCATGCTCCAGTGATGTTTGGACCTTGGCCTCACTCCCAAGGTCAGAGGACAACTGACACAAAATTTACTGTTCACTTGCTTGATAACTTGAGATCTGTTTTGAGTTAGGACCTTGATGTTGCACATGTTAATGTTTCTCTATGAAGTTCACACTTAGTCCCTACATGAGTGACCTTGACCTCATTTCTGGGATCACAGTGCAAGATACATGAATTTTACTCTTCACTATAACTTGAGAACTACTTGAACTGGGGCCTTGATGTTGCACATGTTAGTGTTCTTCCATGAAGGTCAGACTTACTCAGTACCTGGATAACCTTGATCCTGTCCCAAGTTCACTGTGCCACAAGTGTGATGAATCTGTAGGTCAGCTAAGCATGGACTGTTCACATTGTGTGACTTTGTTTTTCACTGCGACGCAATTGCAAAAACCACTGACTTTAAACATAAGCATGTTTGTACTTAAATTGAAGCCTTTTTAATGAAGAATAAGAATATGTACAATGTCCATGTATATTGTACATAAATGTAATTGTATCAGACAGTTGGACTGGCATGGAATATGAGTTTATTTACAGAAGGCATACATGTATATATAATGCAAGGCTTCATTACAGGAATGGGGTGATGTGTCTTTAGCTGTGCTGACCAGAGGTCGCAGAGCTTGTGTGACCACTCATGTCTGTCTCTCCATCCATATGTCCATCTGTAAACTTTTCACTTGTGAGCAAGATACAGTCCACAGTTTCTAAGATAGCCCCATATCAATTTTAGGACTTATCAAGTGTATTGAAATCTAGGTTGAGTTCAATATTGGTGGTGCCACCTATAGCATTATGTAATATGTGGGTCAAAATATAAAAATCTCGTGACCACTTTAGCAACCTTAATTTGTGATATATCTTCATGAAATATACTGGGATTGTGGAGGGGGTCAAAATCTAACATGCATATGATATAGTGGCGCCACCAGCAATTTGCCAGAAATTATGAGCCAAAATGTGTTAAAAGATATAAAATTCAATATGTCAAAAATAATTGAGTTAGACATGCCAAATTTATGGGAAACATATACATCATGTCCAATGCTAGAATGTTATGTTGTATCACTGACCTTGACCTATTTTTGTGAGGTCACCAGGCCTGTAATATTTGAAAGAGGTGATTTTTGTAATAGCACGGTGTATCTTGGACATTGATGTCAAAGAAAACTAAACCTACAGATCAAAATTGCATTTGATATCATTGTACATAAAACTCCACTTGGTGACCTACTTTGGGGTCACAAATGATTGATGACCTTTACCTATTTTTCAAGGTCATTAAGCACTTAAGAAAAGGACATTTAATTCTGTATCTTGATAAAGATTTAAAGGCGATTGATGCCAAATGTACCACGAATGTGTACCATGTGTTCATATTGCATAATATGACTTAGCTTGATTAACGGTTCAAGGTCGTGGATTGAATACAAATTAGAAAATGATTTTTTAGTGATGGTGGTCAGCAGAGCTTTAGACCCATTGGCCTTATGTTGCCTGTATTGAAGCCTTTTATGACTTAACAAGCTGTTCCACGTAACCTTGGATAAAATGTGAAATACACGAAACTGTTATGTGGCCCAAATAATTGTACATACAAATATGTGACCAAGTTTTGAAAGAGAAAATGACAAAAAAGTAGTACAATATTGTAATAAAAGTATCGTAATTAAAGGGAACCACAGGTAGGTAAAAAATACAGTTTTAATGTGCATGTATATAACTTCATTTTGGGAAG
The DNA here is from genome assembly GCA_964020975.1 of Hermodice carunculata. Classification (NCBI taxonomy): domain Eukaryota; kingdom Metazoa; phylum Annelida; class Polychaeta; order Eunicida; family Amphinomidae; genus Hermodice; species Hermodice carunculata. The sequence goes on along the minus strand of OZ026630.1, from coordinate 62,772,917 downwards.
AGAAGAAAAAGGCGCATGCACAGAGGAAATCAGTTGCTTACAGTAGTACATTGTTTGCGGCTGTGGTCACTGCGGCTGTTGTCATAGCAACTGCTGCCATTGTCATCACTGTGTGACTGCGTGGGTGGAGGGGAAGGTTATCATATACATGTGTTTACCTGCATGGGGCAATTTCTTCTGTGTCGGAACCCCAAGACCTTTTTAAAATTTATGACGGATGTTTATTGATTTGTTTATAAGTTGGGATGAATCTTTGTGAGGAATCCCATAATAATCAAGTGTGGTATCTTGAGAGACTATTTTTAAGCATAGATGACGGCTAGATCAGTCATGCATTGACTAGAGGACTTCCTCTATGACACCAGTTAGTTCCTGTCTACTTGGCTGCTGGTATGCTCCACTATTCGAATGATTTTGATTACACATACAAATTAAATGCTGTTTCACAGCTCGATCATTCATGCTTTCATTGCCAAGACCGCTGAATTCTTTTGCACTCCTGCATGGTGTAGTTCTGTCCAGAGATAGAGGTCTCCAAATTCACACAGATTTACATGCATATGAAATAAGAAAAATGATTGATTGATGACAAGACTTGTTGTAGATCACATGACACCTATGATACAGAGCCCCAAATGGATTGGCATCTTTGTAAGAGAGTCTAAATCAGCTGCAAAATGAAAAAGAAATCCTGTTTGTACTAATATCCCAAAAATACACTTACATGTACATACTGAATAGTAAAACTGCATGGTACATAATTATGTACTTTCAAGAGCTGTGTTATTAAAATATATTTGACATGTATAAATGGCTTCATCTCTCAGACAGATTTCAGAGCATAAGTCCTTGATTTTTTGAGATAGGGACAGTTTTGCTTGGTTTACTTTCATAAAAAGTCAGCTAAAGACAGACTGGTTGCTATAAGCCCAGTAAGCCTGTTGTTACAGACAGACTGGTTGTTGTAAGCCCAGTAAGCCTATTGTTACAGACAGACTGGCTGTTGTAAGCCCAGTAAGCCTGTTGTTACAGACAGACTGGTTTTTGTAAGCCCAGTAAGCCTGTTGTTACAGACAGACTGGTTGTTCTAAGCCTAGTAAACCTATTGTTACAGACAGACTGGTTTTGTGAGCCCAGTAGGCCTCCTGTTACAGACAGACTAGCTCTTGTAAGCCTAGTAAACCTCTTGTAACAGACACACTGGCTTTTGTAAGCCCAGTAAACCTGTTGTAACAGACAGACTGGCTTTTGTAAGCCCAGTAAGCCTGTTTTTACAGACAGACTGGCTGTTGTAAGCCCAGTAAGCCTGTTGTTAAAGACAGACTGGCTGTTGTAAGCCCAGTAAGCCTGTTGTTACAGACAGACTTGCTGTTGTAAGCCCAGTAAGCCTGTTGTTACAGACAGACTGGCTGTTGTAAGCCCTGTAAGCCTGTTGTTACAGACAGACTGGCTGTTGTAAGTCCAGTAAGCCTGTTGTTACAGACAGACTGGCTGTTGTAAGCCCAGTAAGCCTGTTGTTACAGACAGACTGGCTGTTGTAAGCCCAGTAAGCCTGTTGTTACAGACAGACTGGCTGTTGTAAGCCCAGTAAGCCTGTTGTTACAGACAGACTGGCTGTTGTAAGCCCAGTAAGCCTGTTGTTAAAGACAGACTGGCTGTTGTAAGCCCGTTGTTACAGACAGACTGGCTGTTGTAAGCCCAGTAAGCCTCTTGTTACAGACAGACTGGTTGTTGTAAGCCCAGTAAGCCTGTTGTTACAGACAGACTGGCTGTTGTAAGCCCAGTAAGCCTGTTAACAGACAGACTGGCTGTTGTAAGTCCAGTTAGCCTGTTGTTACAGACAGACTGGCTGTTTTAAGCCCAATAAGCCTGTTGTTACAGACAGACTGGCTGTTGTAAGCCCAGTAAGCCTGTTAACAGACAGACTGGCTGTTGTAAGCCCAGTAAGCCTGTTGTTACAGACAGACTGGCTGTTGTAAGCCCAGTAAGCCTCTTGTTACAGACAGACTGGCTGTTGTTAGCCCAGTAAGCCTGTTGTTCTTGTGTACAGTCAGCTTTTAAGATATAAAATGGTCATAAATGACATAGTCCTGAGCTCCCTATAAACTGGTTTTAAGGTCTTATTTTTCACACCAGGTCCAACTTTCACAAAATTTGATCGAATGTAAATTTGAAAAAAAAAAGGTGTTCAAGATAATAAAAATGTTGGGGAGAGTTGCATTTTGAAAACAATCCAGCAGAAGCTGCAGAATTTGAAGCAGTGCATAATGTAGGCCTTGTACAGATGCAGCTCATAAAATACTGGCAGTCTCACAAAAAAATTATCTAACTTCTTCCTGTACCATCTTTTTTTTTTTTTTTTTTTTTGAATGGCGGTGCCAAGATGTTAGCTTACAGTGATGCTGATGATGTATGACAGATGTCTCAACATTTTAGCTTACCAGCTGCTTCCTGTTGATTTATTATCAGCTTATCTACTTTCCTCAAATGACTTGAAAGTTTGGCCCCAGGTACTGAAGTTGTGCAGATCTGGGGCTGTGCTTGACAGCAGCTGGCCATGGTCAGTGAGTGATACTGAAACTCAATTAAATGCTCAAAGAGGATCACAATTTTGATTTATTGACGATTAACTCTGTTATTTACACTCAGACTGGGCATTCTAAAGCAGCTTGCAACCCATCTGCTGTTTACAGTTCTGCATTTGCAAACAGGTATGACCAAAAAGACTTGTATCGGTCATGTCTGTAACACAGATCAATTGTGATTTGCATGTTTTACATACATGAGACAGCCTGCCACCAATTGAATTTTTTTTTGCTCAGCTGACATATCAGTCAGGTGAGCTTACAGGATGGTCAGTTGTTCATTGTCTGTCCGTCGGCCCGTTCATCCATCCATTCATCGTCCTCGTCATCCTCGTTGTCATCATCATCATCCTTTCACATTTCACATACTCAACCTCTGCTCCAAAATCAACCTCTTCAAACTTGGTGGCAATCTACCTTGTATGGGTCTCTACCAATTTTGTTCAATTGGTCATGCTCCAATGATTGGGATTTTATATGATTATTTTGGGTTCCTTTTTTGGCAAAACCTTAAAAAGCTTCTCCAAAACCACTTGGCCAATTGCTTTGAAATTGCTAAAGATATTTCTGGGACTTTTTCAAACTTTAATTTGTCATCAAGTGGTGCTGTGATTGTTTAAATATTTTTTGATAAATTTTTGTGTGTGTTTGCTATTTTCTACTTTTCCAAAAGTGTCATCCAGATGATCTGAAAGTTGGCAGGAATATAGCTTGTGGGAGGGTTAAACAAAGCTGTGCACTAAGTGGTGACATGCTCAATCCTTGATTTTTAACAAATTTTACTATTTTAGCACTTATCTGTTTATACATACATTGCTGTTGATTACCTTGTAAGTCAATGGGGATTGCAATGGAAGTTTACATTTTTTCTTCTTTTCCAAAACCTGGTCAAGCAGATTCACTTCAAACTTGGTGGGGATGTGACTCTGATGGGTCTCTACAAAGTTCATTCAAATGCATATGGTGATGCTTTGGAGCCTTTTTTTCCTTTTTTATGATTTTTCTTTGTACATTTTTTAGCAAAATCTTAAAAAAAAAAAAAAAAAAATCTTCTCCAAAAACCATTCAGCCAATTGCTTTGAAATATTATTGTAAAGGGATACTTCTTGGGATCCCCAGACCTAAATTTGTTAAACTGGTGGTGCTTTTTTTTTTTTTTTTTTTTTTTTTTTTTTGCTATTTTCAACTTCTCCAAAACTGTCCCTCAGATTGCTCTGAAATACTGTATGGAAATGGTAGCTTGCGGGAAGGGTTTAACAACATTTTTCACTATGTGGTGATACTCAAAATACCTTAGTTTTCACCGATTTTTCAATTTGGGTACCTGTCAGTTATGCATGCATTCCCCCGGAAATTCACATTATGACTTCCTCTCTAAAATTGTCAACCAAATTTACTACAAACTAATTGTGTCTTGGATGGGTCTATACCTATTTAGTTCCAGTGGTCTTGCTCCAATGACTTTAAGATTTTGTAACTTATTTTCGTGTTCATTTTTCAGTAAAATCGTAAAATAATGTTCTCCAAAAGCACGTCACCAATTGCTTTGCAATTGCATAGGGACTCTTGTGGGGACCCCTTAACCTTAATTTGCTGTTAATTTTTTTTTTGGGGGGGGTTGAAGAATTTTGGTGCAGTTTTGCTTTTCTTGACTCTTACGCGCAAATGACTATTTTGATGATCCTTTTCAAACTTATTGACACTATACGTGGTCTTGATCTCTACCAAAAAATTTGTTCATTACACAGTGGTGCTGTCATTATCTGATTTTTGACAAATTACAAAATTAGGAAAAATTGGTAAGTGGATATGTACATGTTATCTACAGTGATGATAGATGATATCATTCTGAAGTTTGCAGGACCACTTCAGCCTTTGTATGTAAGGTCAGCTGATCACAGGACTGTCACAGTCCTCTAGTTATACCAAGTTAAATTGCTTTAGATAAAATGTGAAAGTTTCATTACTCTTTCAATTTTTAAAAAAGGACAGTTTTGTAGCTTATAATTAGATGACTTGTCTGTCTGCATGTCTGTCCATCTGTTGTCTGTGGGCCATCCATTGTCCATTCAAAATTTATTTTGACTTTTTGACTTTTCCCCTCAACAGTCATTGGTCAGATCCACTTCAAACTTGGTAGGGATGTGCCTTGGATAGGTCCCTACTAAGTGTAAACAATTGGTCATGGTGCAGTGATTGCATGAATGGGGGGGGGGGGGGGGTAGCAAAATCTCTTGCACAGGCACACTTCTGGGGATCCATGGACCTTAATTTGTGCAACAGGTGGTATTGTTTTTTTTTGTTTTTTGTTTTCGTTTTTTTCTTTTTTTTAAGGATTTTTTTTATGTATTTTTGCTAATTTTGACTTCTTTTCCAAAACCATCAGTCAGATTCTTCTGAAACTCTGGTGAAAATGTAGCTTGTTGGAAGATTTAACAAATTTTGTCACCAGGTGGTGATAACCTGGATCCCAGAAACTTAATGAATCTTTCATGTACCTGTTGGTTAATGCACACATTTCTAACAATTTTCTTAGTTACTCAATGGGGCTTGCAATGGAAATTCACACTCTATGCTTGTAAGGGCAGCTGAGTACAAGACTGTCAAAGTCCTCTTGTTTTTGTGTGTGTGTGTGTGTGTGTGTGTGTGTGTGTGTGTGTGTGTGTGTGTGTGTGTGTGTGTGTGTGTGTGTTTGTTTGTTTGTTTGTTTTTGTTTTTTTCATATTACAGTCAATACTCATTACAACGACACTCAGATATCCGACATATTCACTTAACGACACACCTTTTCAGGAACAAAAAGTACATTGTCAATGTAATGTGATTCATTTATCTGACATATTCAGTTATCTAACACAATTTCAGGGAACAGATGGTGTCATTATAATGAGGTTTCACTGTATTATTTAACATCTGAACTTTGATAGTGGCTTTTACTGCATATTCATTATACTTACGGGGTTTGATAATAAAACTTGGTATCTTCGGTATAATGTCCTGTCAGCAAAATACACCACAGTCTTACCTAGTGGCAGAGCCTCACATCTGCCATATGATTTGTGCATGTTATCATAGGGAGTGATATAAATTTCACAATATAACATGCAGCATATTTAGTCCAGCTACTAGGTGGTGCTCAATTGCTTTGCACTAAGTGCTTAAAAAAAAACACAACAGCAAACAATTTTGATGCAGAATCAACTTAGATATCAGAAGCTCAAGCAGATGGTGGACTGTGCTTAGAAAACATACAGGTGGAGTACTTGGATTCAATAGAAAATGCAATAAAATATATCATAAAATGGCCTGTCATGTAGATCATTTTTATCACTGAAGGAGATCCAATATCACTGACTATTGTTTGTCTGTGATAATTATCAATGACCTCTCCTGATATAAATGATGTACATGACAGGCCATTTAATAATCTCTATATATATCAATGTTTTGCAAACCCCTGTGATGGTGCTATTAAATTACATACCCTAAAAATCAATATATACAGATGGAGCATTGTATTGGGGAAAAAATAATAAGGCGGCATTGCTGAAGTTATAGTTACATGTATAGTATTACAGCATTTTAATACCATAAAGTTATCATCCTCAAACCTTGCAGATATACCTGAGAATGCTGAAAGTATATTTTCTGTATTGTGAAAACTTTTTAATTGAAAGAAAACTACAGCTCCCCCTAAAGATCCTTGACACGATAGGCTGGACAGTCTCACACAATCAGTTCATATCATGGTCAACCAGAAGTTTATGTTGCATTACGGTTTCAGGAAAATTTTCTCTGTGCTTCAGCAAAGGGAAAAGGCATTTGTTGATCTCTTACAGCACAGAAATGCTTTGTTCACCTTTATGTCATCTCCCTGTTTTCTCTGCTGAACATGTCAATTATATCATACATATTTACAAGTTTCAGCTTTCAATATGTACACTGTATGAGGTTTTCTCATGGGCTTCTCTGTTTGACTACAGTTGCTTGCTGTTTTTATTTGTGTATGGTTACTCACATTTTGTGTAAATATTTTCATTGTTCTGTTTTCATTCAATAACAGTAATGATCAGAAACTGGAACAATTTCCTGACCAAAAGTCAGTTCTTCATCAGTTGATCCTGCTGTTTTAGAGAAAAAGTTGAAACTTGAAGTCAGTTCTAACAACATTTGTAAGAATGTGATTTGCTTGACTGTTTTAGATCACTTCATGGTTACTCTAAATGTGATTTACCTGACTATTTTAGATTGCTGCATGGTTACTCTAAATGTGATTTACCTGACTGTTTTAGATTACTGCATGATTACTCTAAATAGTTATTCTTTCCTTTTGAGAAGTTATATCAAGTGCCAATCACTGCCTCTTAAATTTTTATATTTTCATATAACCACATTGGTAAATATTAGAACTCAGTCCCTTTGAAGTCTTGTATAACCAAATTGGTAAACAGGGACTAAGTTCTTTTAAATTCTTGTGCATCCACCATGGTAAATAAGCACTTAGTTCTTTTAATATTCTGGTATAACCACTCTGGAAAAAAGGCATTGATAAAGTTCTTGAATGACCACAGTGGTAAATAAACAACAGTTCCTTTAAATTGTTGTATAACAATGTTGGTAAATATGCATTATTATAGTTCTTTGAAATTCTTGTATGACAGCAGTGGTAAATAAGTGCTCAGTTCTGGTTAAATTCTAATGTAATAGTAAATAAACACTCAGTTCTTCATAATTTCTCATACAACCACATTGGCAAACAAACAATTCTGCTGTAACCACATTGGTTTTTTAAGGAAGAAATACTGTGAGTGGTTGTTAGTTGTTCCCTTACTTACATGTCACCATGACACTGGATTCTCTTGCAAGTTTGAGCAGCTTCAGTTGAAAAAAAATAGATCAGAAAAGTGGCTTCATTAGGAAGCTGCTTTGTTCAGTTGGTCAACTTGTTTCAAGGCAGATAAAGCCAGCCACAATTCCATTCTGGCTGCAGGCCATGCAGTGTTAGCTTCATTTATTTCCAGCACTGATTCAGCTTGAAAGTGGTTTGGGTCGTGCTGTGGACTTGGCAAAACCGGACCGGTCATTGTATAGCACATCTATGGGCAATAAAATACTAACTCATTGCTGTAACATAGCCAGCAGGAGATGGTGTTAATAAGTTTAAATCTTTGGGGCACCTGGTGTCTTGGTGGACCAAGTAATTTTAATTGCTCTTTTCTTATAAAGTTGAGTTGACACTTTCCTCATCAAACTGACCAGAATGGGGCAAATATTAAAAGTGGAGTTCAAGGTTTTTATTCTATTCTAATTCTTAGTGAAGAAAATTTTGGATGGGGAAAAAGAGATTAGATCTCTCAGGACAGTATGTCGTTAGTCAACAGTTTGCTGCAGTACTGCTTGGGTACTTAGTTCCTGTTCCAAGTCAAGGAAACCTATTCATCAATTGTACCCTTCCCGCTCAAATTATGACTGGATTTAAGACTGAGTCAATAGCTTTCCTCAATATAGCTTGCTATGTGCTCAACACATGCCAAGGAAAGCTGTTGACCTGGGCATGCTGTCTTCATAGGTCTCATGTACAATCCTCATTCTAATTGCTTTTTATTACTGTTGACATTTGTGAAAACATTGATACAGACAATTGACCACCAGGTAATTTTGCCTTGTTCAAGGGGGAAAGGGGTATAGAAATAAGAAAATGGTATGCATGCAAAAAAAAAAAAAAGAAAGGAACAGCATTGAACCAAATGTGATATTTTATATGCAAAGTCAAGTTTTGATTATTATTGTTATCATCATCATTGACATCGTCATCATCAATCATTAGTATTATTACTACTACTACTATTACTGTTATTGTGTTTGATTACAAGAGGAAAATTATTCATGCATGGTTAGTTTTGCGAGGAAACTATGCAGCCCAAGAGATCAGAAAGTTGGAGGTTGCTATTAGCCAGCATGGGGTGTTCCTGGATCATCAGGCCTCTCATTGGAGATGGCAGACACCTGCCCATTGTATGCCCACACCTTGTCATTGAAGTGGTGACCACAGAGCCACTGCCTGCCACAGCCTGGTATCTTATTATCCTGCTCTGTACCCAGGCTATTGAATCAGTTCCAGGGAGGCAGACCTGCATGGCATTAGGTAGAGCACATTTACTGCTGGTCTCTCATTGGCGTTAGAGAGAGCCCAGGGCATTATGGTGTGTACCCTCCCATCCATCTCTTTCAAAAATGTTTAACCCTTACATGCAGATTGCTCAAAAGGTTGATGCAAGATAACTTTCGTCACATTTTCTAAACAGCTTGGTAAAAATCTCATGAGAACGTCTATTGAGCTGGGGTGGTATACTGAATACCTAGTGTTATTTGATCATCAAACTTAATTTCTGCCAGCTTAAATACAGCTCAACATAGATTCACCAGCACAAAGAGTTAGTCAAGGTAAAACTGGAATATTGCAGCTAAACCTAGAGTGACCCACTGGGTCACACTTGCCATGGCTGGGGGGTGCCTCGGCACCTTCCAGCTACCTCATGGATTCCCAATTTTGGATTTCTGTTCATTAAAGTGCCATACTTATCACAGGTCAGTCCAAGATAATTGTGGTTACATTCATGTGACTGGTGACAGAGTCATTTATAATGTGAACAGTGTGAGGTGTGTCACTGGCCTTGCCTGCTCCTGCTGAGAAACTTGTCTGTATTTAGCTTGGATTAATATGGGGATTACGTACAAGCAGTATGAGAATTACATATATTAGTATGAGAATTACGTATTTGCATTCATTATACATCCCCCTTAGTAAGGGATGCATACAGTGTTTAGTCTTGTCATCAGCCATTGCTGCTGTGTATCTATATTTCCCCTATAAGCCTGTCCCCTCTTGACCTATTGCCTCCTAATTTGGTACAGATAATCTGTCAGTCTGGGAAATTTTTCCGTATTTAATAATATATAACCTTGAGGTCAAAGGTCAAGGTCAAATCCTTGTTGCATTTTTCTGCCGACTCAGCAGTTTTTACACATTGGCTTATACCTTCTTAATGGTGCATCGTAGGCCCAAGGTGACCATTAAACGTTAGTAGGAAAGCACCTATGGGTTTTCAATTTGTATGGTTTATTTTAAGCCTAAGTCACCTTAAAAGGTCAAACTGCATACATTCCTGTTGATTACTATGTAAGTCAATGGGGATTGCAATGCTAATTCACATTTTCAACCTTTTCTCCAAAACAATTGGCCACATTCACTTCAAACTTGGTAGGGATGTACATTGGGTAGGTGTCAACCAACTATGGTCAAGTTGTTGTGTTCCAGTGAATTTTAGATTTTAATCTTTTTTTCTTTTTTGGTTATTTTTTGCATTCCCATTGATAACCATGTAAGTCAATGGGGTCTGCAATGGTAGTTCTTCAAAACCATAAGCCAGATTCACTTGGAACTTTTGGTACAGATACTCCATAAATTTTGGCATTTTTCTCATATGAATGTGGATAACCTTCAGGTCATAGCTCAAGGTCACAATGCCTTGCAAAATAAAATGGTTCCCCTGCCACATCTTCAAATGGGTACGATATAAGTCCATCAAACTTAGTCATTATTTACCCAGGGGAGATTTAAATTTGCTAAGAGGTGACCTTGAGGTCAAAGATCAAAGGTCAAGGTCAAACTTTCTGCAGAAGGATGGCGGCCCTCTTAGAGAGGTGGCCTCAGGTGACAGGCATCTGCTCAGGGGATGCATAATGTTTTTCACATGAAAAACTCACTTCTAGTTGTTAAGAGAGGTTTCATTCAAGTACAAAATTGAATATGCTAAGGGTAAAGTCGGTGGGTTTTGCATTGCCTGTCAAGTCATGCACCAGCTGCTGCACCATTAGCCAAAGCATGACTTGTCGGGCAGTGCAAATATTACAGACTAAAGCATTTATCATCTTATTGTGGAATTTTGACTTAACCTATTTTGCCTTGAATTAAGATTTAGTCAACGGCTTTCTTTGGCATGGGTTGGGTGAAAAACACCTAACCTATGTCAAGGAAAGCTGTTGACGTGGGGAATATTATGTTGATAGGTCTCATCCACAGTTCTCATTGATGTTTTTTTCATTACTTTTGAAATTAGTCAAAACAATTGAAGCAGACAACATTTGACCACCAGCCAGTTTTGGCTGCTTCAAGGGTTTAAAAAGCATCATTGAGCTATAAGGAATTAAGGCAGCCAGAGCATGACCTGTCAGGCAACACAAGAGTCAATGAGCAAGGTCTTTGAGAACTTTGTGTTATGGAATGGGTTAACTACGTGAAGCAAAAAAAAAAAAAAAATCCAATCTTTATGGCCAGCACTGCAGCGAGATTGTGTGGTGGTCAGAAGTTTTTGAAGCCATCTGGCTTGATGTTGAGGGCCTTTTAGCATTATTGACACCCTGCATGCTAGCTGGACAAAGTGTTGGTGGTGAATTATTAACTCTTTCCTGAAAAGAATAAGACTGAGCAGATGGCTTCCCTTGTAATTGATGTGAGTCGGGCACCAATATACCCACAAGATGGGAAGCTGGTACTATCTGGGGCCAATGCAGTCATGTTAGGTCTCACCTACATTTACAGTTTTCATCAAAAATGGTTTTTATAAATGAGAAATTGAAGCAGGGACATGAAACATGTGATTTTGTGGGCTTCCAAGCTGGAAAGGGTTAACTCAGAATTGTACAAATTACAAAAGCATTAGTATTGAAAAAAAAATAATGTGTTGGCACTGCATGTTCTTGGACATGTACTTTTCAGGTGCAAGTGTTAGACGTTTGTTGAGGGACAAATAACATGCAACTCTAGGGAGTGTGCAGATCAAAGCTGAAGAGCACAGAATAAGAAAACCACTGAGCAGTCAGCTGCTGGCAATTGTTTATGGACAATCTTTGATCCCAAGGGTGTGTGTTAGGTACTAAGTGAATGCATAGTGTCCATATTACAGTGGTTTTCCTCCTAAGAGGCCCGTCATGCAACTCAGGGGAGGCTCTCTCTGCTTCCTCATGCAGAAAATACAACAGTGCAATTAGAGGGGCACTTTTACGAGAAGCCACCTCCCTCTTGACAAAAATTGTAGCCTAGCAAGAGGAGATCATAGTGTTTGCCTTTTAGTACATGCAGGCAGGCTCAAACTTCATCGGGGCCATTTTACCTCAACTGACTTGTCAGCTAGCTGAGGTTTTAGGATGATCTTTCGTCCATTATTGGCATTGTCAGTGTTGGCGTCATCATCATCAAGGTCCATCCATCAACAATTCACAATTCTTATTTTTTCCTAAAAACCGTGACCTGGATTCACTTGAAACTTGATGAGGGTATACCTTGGGTGGGTGTCTACTTAGTCTCTTGAAATAGTCGTGTTCTGATGATTTTCAAATTTTTTAACAGTTTTTTGGCAAAATCTTCAAAAATCTTCTCTGAAACCATCCAGCCAATTGCTTTGAAATTACATACACACTTCTAAGCACCCACAGACCTTAATTTGTTCACCAGGATGATAACACAAGCTTTTTCTATTTTTTTTAAACAATTTCTGTGTGTTAAGACTATTTTGACTTCTCCAAAACCCATCAGCCAGATTGTTCTGAAACTTGGTGGAAATGTAGGTTGTGGGAGGGGTGAACAAATTTGTATACCAAGTAGTGATACTGTGTGTCTGATTTTTCACCATTTTTTTAATTTGGGCACCTGTCGGTAAATGTATACATTCCTATTGCATGATCACCATGTAAGTCAATTGGGATTGCAATGGAAATTCACTTTTTTTAATTTTATTCTTCAAAATGATCAACCAGATTCACTTAAATCTTGGTAGGGATATACCATGGTTGGGTCCCTACCAAGTTTGTCCAAATGGTCACACTGCATTGATTTTTAGATTTTTTATGAATTTTGCTGTCCATTTTTTTTTCCCCAAATCTTAAAATAAATCCTCTTTTCTGAAATGGCCCAGCCAATTGCATTGAAACTGTGTAGGGACACTTCTGGAGATCCTCAGCATTTTTTTTCTATTTTTTAACAATTTTTTTGTTTTGTTTTGTTTTTTTCAATTTTAGACTTCTCCCAAACTGCAAATCAGATTGTTCTGAAACTGGTGGAAATGTAGCATTATGGCAGGGTTAAACAAAAGTGCTGTATTTTTCCCCTTTTGATAAATTTTATTGTGTTTTCCCCATTTTTGACTTCTACAAAACTGTCACTCAGATTGTTCTGAATCTTGGTGGAAATGTAGTTTGTAGGAGGGTTAAACAAAATGTTCACTAGGTGGTGATGATTTGAATTCTTGCTTTTTGACAAATGTTTTAAAATTGGGCACCTGTCAGTCAATGCATGCGTTCCTGTTAATTACCATGTGCATGTTTGTCAATGGGGATTGCAATGAAAAGTCACACTTTTTAGTTCCACTCCCAAAAAGATTTCTTGATCATCCCTTAGACCAGAGGGGGGCTAATTATGATTATTATGGGTTAAGTGCTAAGGTCAGCTGAGGATGGAATGTTCACACAGCCCTCTTGTTTGTATCATTTTGCCATTTTTGACATTGTCTTTTTTCCCCTTAAAAAGTAATAACTTTTATTTAGTTCCTCCATTTAGTACTTCAGACTAAGGACAAGATATAATTTGTTGCAAATATACATTGTAACATGGGCAGCTTTTTCTTGCTGGCATAGTAAGTTTCAACAAATGGGTATTATAGTGGGGATAAGGTATCAATAACGATGGAATTCAGTTTTGATGCATATGTTCATTTTTGCTATAACCACTGATTTAATTGGTATCCGTGCAGTGGTTAGCTAGTTAGATATACTTTGAGCCCTATATATGTTTATATGACTTCATCTCAGCTGGGACCCAATGTTGTGTTTGCACATGTGTACATGTATCTGATATGCTCTATGTTAGCTTAGATTCCCCCTAGAGTATATGGAGAGAACATTGAAGTGAGGTTATGTGCCATGTAGGTCCATATGTCGCATTCAACTGTGTGACAAATGTATTAAGTTTGTTATGAACCATTACATCAATTTGAGGAAAGTGCTCTGAAGGAGAAGATTTGGAGCCTGCACTCTGATCGTTTTACTCGTGGTCTCTCTCCCAAGGTCAATCAATGAGGCTGGCAGCTTGTGTGAAACAGAATCAATCAGTATAGAAAACAGTGATGGAAATGCTGTGGAATTTGAAGCATGGAGTTGACATAACATGACTTCATGTATAAAATGTTCTGTGGTTGGCCATGCTACCATGGCAGTTTGGACATACATGTGTGTGTGTATGTGCAATAATGCTGACAAGACTGCCTGTGAAACAGGGTAGCTGAAAATAAGCAACTTTTAGTGGAAATGTGCATTAAAAGTGACACATATGTAAAAATACACGGACACATTTATATTTACAGTGTTGACATGTACCATATGTGCATACAACATCCATAGGAAAACCTGATGATAAGTATCATCATGTGTGAAAGGCTTGCATTAGTGATTGATGTACAGCATAGAACTTGAGCAATAATAGCTTGAAAACTACTGCATTGAAATTGAGGCCAGCATTGTGACGAGGAGGACTTACATGCACTAGTGCCAGCCTTGCAGTATTCATGTGTATGGTAGCAGGCCAGCTGCCAGTAGTTTTCTGTGTAATATTTTAGAGGCAGCCCTCTATGCAGTCAGCATGTGTCATGCACTCTTTGAAACAAAAATTAGAAGTGCTTTTGTCACTGTTGGGCTCAGTGTTAAAGTAAAGATCATGGTCTGGAGGTAGATATGCATACACAACACATTTTATCATGTTTGTTCCATACCAGCATCAGGCCAGATAATTTTTTTCCCAGCTGGGAGGCAATTATTTCATCTTTATCGTGAGAGAAATTCTTTAGGAGTCCTCAAGGTACAGTTATCTACTTTATGTGACCACCAGAGGTCCCACTGAATCATTATTATTCAGTTGAGTTGATCATTTTTTGCAGGCATATCCCAAGGAGACTCTACAGGTCAAGTCTAATGGTGCCATACTGGTCGCATGCGGGCCCGGCAACAATGGCGGTGATGGACTTGTATGTGCCAGGCATCTTAAACTATTTGTAAGTATTGGTAATGCTTTTCTCTCTTGACGCAACGTTTTCTTATGTTTTGTTTCCCTGGTGAATATCTTTTAGCAGAAACATTAGAAACTGGTCAAGGATCCCCATGTCTTCAGTCATGAAGAAGTAACTGATAATTCCACAGTGCATTATGACTGACCTTTTGACCTTGACCTTGATCATGTTGATATCACTTTCTCATATCGGGTTGTCAATTCCAAGCTGGTGGTCTGCATAGATAGTCAGATGAGATCTGTGAATTCGCAGTGGCGATGTTCATACAGAAAACCTTAATTCCAGGTCAGTAAATTTTCTCTTGGCATCATGGGAGTTCCTAACAAAACACCGGAAAAGTTACAAAGGCCAGTTTATTCTTGCATAGAACCCAGACCTACAGCAGGTTGGTTAATGGAGGATTAAAAGAAGAGCTGTCGAGGTTTGCGAAGTTAGGGATGGTACAATATTTTAATATATACCTAGAGTGCTAAATTTTGCAACTTCCATCCCTTTCCCAAATTAGTATTTGAAAAATGATACTTTTTGTAAAAATCATGCCCAATACCTCTAAATTAATGGTATAAAGTGGCCATGGTTTACCATCGTTAAAAAGTTTAGGGCTGGTTAAACATTGTCATCATCATCAATAAGTAGCTAGAGTGAGTTTTTTAACCTCCATCCATTTCTCAAATTAGTACTTAGATAATGATTTAAAAATCACTGTGCAATACCTCTAAACTGATGGGGTAAAGTGGAGATCATTTTCTGTTGTTAAGAATGTGCAGGCCTAGCTACCACCCTCTTCTGTTTCACATGCTAAAGGTGCCGATTTAAACTTGATCAGAATATTATTCCATCTTTACATCTTTAAGTATGGTGAATGAACTTTTGTTACCAGGAAAAAAAATCCATAAAATTTTCAGGAAGCTTAATTATTCATTTTTTTCTGAATTATGTTCAGTTTTGGATGTCCCTACACTCCTAGATACCAAAAAGCAGAATTGTTAAGCAAAAAAAAAAACTAGACTATTTATGCCATTATGCATTTACTTTCTGCATATTTTGGGGGGATGGGGGTGGGGGTGCAGGGGTGTTTCTTTTTGTTTTGAAAAAATAGTGAATGATGAGCTATAAATGGTGCACAAAATATTACTCCTCAAGGCCTTGTTTTTATTGTTCCATAAAATAACATCAGTTCTGACTGCTGTATCAGGATTATTTGTCCCCAGGGATGGCCCTTGTGGTTCTGTGCCTCAGGTAAAATTGTTGTTCCCAGGGCAGCCAATGGGATTGAAGAGAAATGCATGCTGTGGTGTTTTTATCAATTTGTTAAACAACATGTTATATCTCAGTCTATAAATCTTATACTTTATAGAGGGTCACTGTATCTGGAAACATCTTGCAATGACATGCATATGCTTGATGTCTTTGTCATCAGTGTACAAATGTACAGTAAATTTATCTTATTTGGCACATTCATCAAATACATCATAACTGGTAACAGAGTTGATACTCTTAAGTCATTACACCAGCTGCTTGCCTACAGAATTGAAAATGAAATACAAAACAGGCTGAAGTAGTTTTTATCGCAGAATGGGTGTAACTCACTCAAAAAAATTATGGTTGTCACCTAAAACTAGATATTGAATGTGAAAATATTGAATAACTGTTGACACCATATCCCTGGGAAAATGAAAAGTGTTTTACTCTGGCTCACTATTGATGACTGAAATGGAATATTGCAAAACTGTGCGCACTGTATTTGCAGGGATACAGACCCACCATCTTCTATCCAAAGCGCTCAGAGAAGCCACTCTTAAAGAACCTGCTATCACAGTGCGAGAAGATGGATATTCCATTCCTCTCTTACCTTCCATCAGGTGAATATGATCTCCATTAGGAAAATATGAAGACTGTGGTTTTTATGGTGTGCCTGAGGCACTGGGGATACCCAAAACCCAGGTTTGAGTACAAAGTTGGTCAGAAACTAAATACATCTTGGTACGTGTCATTGACAGCTGTAAAAAAAATAAAAGGAAATGAATGATGTGTGAAAATTAAGCTGATAATAGTCAAAGGACGTGGTTATTTTTGTATTTTTTATCATGTAGATGAATGCAAATCGATATGCCAGGTGATTTTCTGTTTTTCCGGTTTTCAGTCCTGAAGGTGAAAGAGGAACAAAATAATAAGTGTTAAAAATGCAGTGTGCTGGTTATGCCTGCTGATTAAAAGCTGCCTCTCTTGGATTTCACCACTTAGAGTTGCCGCTGATCAGCTTTTAGTTGTCTGGTGAGAAGAAGGATTTGGAATGCACACAGCTGTAGCACTGTTGATGATCAGCAAGTGTGCAACTTGTAGTAATCCTGCTGCGGCCTGGGTAAGAAAAGACACCAGTCAGCAGTCTTAGCTGTTTGTCATCACCTTTACTTGGCCTGCAAATACTGGTAAGGAAGTGTCTGACCTTTCCATATGAGTAATTAACCAATACAAAAACAAGGAACATGACACTTTTTAAGCTAGTTAGTTCCCCCCCCCCACTAGACCCCCTGAGGGGACTATAGGTTTACACCCTGTGCAGCTGTTGCGTTTTTCGTTTCTTCCATACTTCTTTCCTTCCATCCAAAAATGTGTGTCCAGGCTGTATTTTCTGTACCACATTACTAGCAGGTACTAAACTTAGTTTATTGGTATTTCTCAATATAGGGATGTTTTAACTGTGTACCAACATTAGGTCTCTGTGACCTTGACCTTCATCTGACCCTATCATAGAAAATGCTTGTGCAGGCCAAATTTCCTATACATTAAGAACTATAGAGCTGAAATGTACCAAATTTTAAACTTGGTGTGGGGATACTTCTTGGAATTGGAGTGTATCATGTACCAAAGTTCGGTCCTTGTTACCTTGGCTTTTGACCTGTAACTGCACAACTGAAAACACTTGTGCATGCTGCATTTCCTATACCATAATACTTACATGGAAAGATACAGTACCACTCAGAAGTCATTTGGGGCATGTAACTGTGACCTAACAATAGAATTGTATTAACTGGATACTTGACCCTTCATGTTTGTTTACCTATGCAAATTTCATGAGAAATGAGAACCGTGACCTGGATAATTCATGAATAAAAAATACTGGCCAAATGCAGCGTACAACACAGAATCTTGTATATCTCACACTTAAGCTTTGTAGTGCAATGTTTCAATGAAAGCAAAAGCACACCGCTTTCAATATCCTATGTTGCTGATGTTGATGAATCTACTGCACAATACCATGGGATGGATCACTGCCTCTGGTCACCACACGTTTTTCTACTCCTCATTTTGGCACATCCGTGCATGAGTTGTATGCTCCGATGTTCCCCTCTGGTTTTTCAATTACCATGCCCTGCTATACATGTAGTAATGATCAGTCTCTCATTTATCTGTATTTGTCCTGAATAACGTGAAAGGTGGCTCCAGTCAATTGCAAATGTTTTCTCTTGGCTGGGCTCCTTGATCCATCTTAACCCTATTAACCCTGTCCACTCTTAGAACAAACACGCACATACACCACCACTGATTTTGTCGGGAAGGCTGCTGAAGATTTGTCCAACAACTCTAACCTATATTTAACTGCAATTCACTGCTTCAAACACTTAAGCTAATAGAAGAATACTTCTGTAACCGGAATAATGAGCCCCACACAGGCTTTGTTCTAATGCTCAGAACCAAAAGTGATGCTCTGAATGGGGGATATTACGTAACCTCTGCTCTTGATTGGCTGAGCAGCTACCTGCTCCACCAATCACCACTATCCTAAGTTTGTGTGAATGCACAAAGCATATCGCACACTGAGCACGTGATAACATTTTCCTATACCATAATACTTAAAGATACAGTACCGCTCAGAAGTGTCTTGACCATTCGCATGCAGCACGCCTATGGGCTGCTGGTGCTTTCTGGTTGCACCTGTTCCACCCAGCTGAACTTCCATGTCCACAGGCTGCAGTCCACAGAGACCTCCGGGTCTGCTCATGCACATTCACTATTGGGGCCTTTACTGTTATGGCTGGCAGTATCTACATCTATTTAGGCACATTTGTATTAAGGACCCATTACAACACCAGAGGTCACTTAATTAAGCTGGTCTCCACGCACTTTAGGTGCTTTGCCTGAACTCCCATAATTTTTCCATGGGTCCAGTGCCAATCCATGCTGCTGGAGAGACTGCCATCTAAGCCCTGTGGTGTGACACAGCACCTGGCAGTAATAATGCATACTAGCGAGCATGCACAAACCAGTTTCCTACTCTGGCATCCATCTTTGGTGGACGCCTTTTGTTGGAAGCTCCTGCTATTCTTTAACCTTTTTGGATTTTTTTTTTGGCTTCATCCTTCATCAGGAGGTAGTTGACAGGTTCTCAGGAACTGGTCCTATCTCCAACTCAGTTTATTTAGGGATTTGAAAGTGGGTTATATTCATTTACTTGGATGTGGAGTTGGATGTCCGTTGGGACGCCAACCACCAAAGGATGGCACATTGGGATGACCATCCTGCATGCATCGGAGTGACGATGGACTCCCTCTCAGTGGCAGAAGGTCCTTCGGGCAGACGTGAGGTCTGCCAGATGAAGGCTCCAATGGTGGAGGCATCTTGTGCGTGACAGGACAGTGTTCCTGTAGAGGGTTCTTTGGAGGCATGCGTCGTGCACGTGCTGCAGATATGGCCATCCAGGCACCTGTCGGTTTCCCCAGGCATCAGCATCAGGTGCAAACTGGTCCTCTATTCAAGGCTTGTCCTCGAATCCGATGCCCCGATTGGTGGGGCAGCCAACTTGACCAAGCCGGTTCATGCTGGTCCTCAATTCAAGGCTAGGCCTCCAAATCGAGGCCCCTATGGGGAAAGAGGTGCTGTCCAGGGACAGTAAGTGGACTGTGGTTGAGTGGCCCCCTCCGCAGGTTCCCTCCACAGTCACTTCTGCTGAAGTGACCAGGTCTGTGGGAAAGGCCCCTCCCATTCTGTCTGCCTTACTGCTGGCCATGCATCGGTAGTTTGCTTACAGGATGGGACCTTAGTGATCACTAAGGCAGTGAGCACTAAGGGCGGGGGGGGGGGGGGGGGGGGAGGGTGGAAGTCTGTTGTGACTGCAGGTGGAGCATGGGTGACATTGCCATCACTCCCTGTAGCACCTCCTCCTCCAGGCTTCCCTTCCCGTGCCACGCCGGGTCAAGCTTCGCCTGTGCAGCCAGAGGCAACTGGCCAAGTGATTATGGGAAAATCGAGGCACTTTTTGCCACAGTCATCAAACAGCTGGATAGGTTAGAGTGTAAGGTTTTCTCAGGGGAACCTGTGGTCACTCCTCCTTCCCTGTCTGCTCGGAATTGCCTGGCCCCTCTTGTGAGAGCCGGGCAGAGTCTTCATCCAAGTCAGCTGTACCAAAGCCTAAGGTGGTTTGTATGCTTCGGGGGGTGGCTCGCACTGAGTCCTCTGTGGACACAATGGGATTGCATAACAGGATTGCATAATGGATGATGTTTTTGTTAGGAATGTCGTCTGTCATTCCTTGATCATTGTCATCATTATTTTTGCCAGCAAACAGTAAAGCAAGTGTGTCTTGGATGCATGGGGAAAGACAAGGCCTATCTGACTTTTTAGTTTAGTTTAAGCATATTTATTTAAACTGGATTGCCCTATAGTACCTCAAGATGACTAATTGAAGGGTTATCTAAAACATGGAGTGACACACACACACACTATATACATATATATATATATATATATATATATATATATATATATATATATATATATATATATATATATATATATATATATATATATATATATATACACACATATCATTTAATTTAAACATACTTTTTTAAACAGGAAGGCAGCCGACTGATACATATAAATATAATTACACACAAAACAGTACACAGGACAAACAAAAGTTACTATCGGAATAGGAAAACGCGAGTCCATCAATTTCATTATATTCATGGCTATTTGGTAACCACCATAAACCAATTAAGCAGTGGTCCTGATCTTGTCAAGCAGTTTACACAAGAATTGCCAGCAGCATACCTAAATGGTTACAGTTGGTTGCTTGCGTTACTATGGTACTGGGTTGTGGAAAACAGCCGACTGCTATGAAACCTTTGGTGGATTATTTTATAGCATACATTTGTCAACAGGCATGCACGCGTTGTAGCCAGCTAAAACATATTCATGTTTTTTTACCTTTGAATCACATAAATTTTGCTTTTTCGGGATTCATGATTTGTGACAGGAAAGGTAAAGCGCCAAACTTGATGAAAATGGGAAAAAGTCATTTTGTGTCAGGTCGTGATTTTGCGCGTTATAGCTCAATGGCCTCCTCAGGACACCAAGGACCCAGAACAAACCCAAGGATTTTCAAACAACCAGTATCCCCATGTGACACAAACAAATGTAATGATGAAGCAGACCCAGTATTGTGTAGGCCTATTATAAAAACAAATGGGGAGGGAGACATCAAACTTGAGAGCATTGTTATGGACCTGCATGGCTTGGTCCCTTTCCGCACACAGTACTTCGACTGCTGTAGTCTATGTGAAAACCTGATACAATAACATGAATACCATGGAAACATGACGTTAAAAGAAAGAAAAGATACTAAACTGTTACTGGAATGATGGCATGTAACTGGACAAAATGGACAACAGAGCCTGGTATAATTGTCCCCTGCCACCAAAGGTGGCATAGGGGGACATAGAATTAGTTGGCATAGGGGCCGCTTCCGTCCATGTGGGCGGGAGAGTATCCCTAGAACCATTAGAGACAGAATAGTGAAATTAAATCCAGAGATGCATCATACCACGGGCATGTGTGCTGTGTATTGTTGACCTTGAAAACGGGGCACAAGAACATATCCATTTTCGTGTGTCTGGCAGCATATCTCTGGAACCCTTAGAGATAGAATGATGAAATGTATACCAGAGATGCATCATACCAAAGGCATGTGTGCCATGTATTGCTTTTGACCTTGACCTATTTTCAAGGTTACAGGGCCCAAGAACATATCAGTTTTTTTGCATCCAGATACGCTGTATACATTGTATAGCTTTCGTCTGTATATTGGGGGGGGGGGGGGGGGCATGGATCCTTTGGATCACTGTGCACTTGTTATTGTTGTTACATGTTTGGGAAGCCATTGGTCAACATAATGTGTAAAGCTCAATCTTTTATTTACATCTGGAGTGAACTTGGTGTGTAGATATTTTTTGGGATATTGATGTGTTGTGTAAATGAAAAGTGATTCTGGTACATGTACATGTCACTTTTTGTATTGCCACAGCCAGTGTTATGATTCCTGTAGTACCTTGCTGGAGTGCTTACTTGTCAAAAGATAGATGGAGATTAAAAGGTAAAAACACTCAATTATTGCAGGCTGTGATAACAAACAACATTCACTGCCTTCTGCTGTATTCACTCTGAGTCACTGCTGTTTTCTGAGTGTGGGCTACACCTGGGGTGCCAGACTAGTAGATGGTACTTGCATTAACCAGATAATAGGTTCTGATAATAGTTTTTCATTTTTCATGACAGGGCCAGAACTAGGTTTCAAAAATCTGTCGGCAAAATTGGAAATATAGACACAATTGGCACAGATTCTGCTCTGGCTCTGTAATAATTCATTTGAAAACATTTTAGCCATTTACATATCTATTTAGCCAAATTCAAGAAACGTAAACATTAATTTAGCTAATTGGCTAATATTGAGAGCAGCCCCTGTTAGTATGACTAGGCAAAATTATTCTGGGCATTTTAATTCAAATACTCATGAAAAAAGCTTTAATTCAAGTACCACCAGTTTCAAAGTGAGTGGTTCTTTCTAGGGCAACTGGAGGATCATTTACCAGTCAGTGTAGAGACCATGCTACATTCAAGGCCTGTGCCAAGTTGGCATGGAATGAGTGAAGGGACAGGAAGTGTTTGCCTATTGAATAGCCCAGCAGAGGCTCAGTGAGTAATGTGTGTACTGAAAGTAAGAGTCCACTGGCAGATTTTACACCATAATAGTTGGTGTCAGGTAACCCCCCTGCATGTCATAAATTTTACAAGCGAAATACTTGGGTGCACAGCAGTTCCCAAAGCTGCTGAAGATTAGCAGCATGTGAACCAGACACAATACATCTGCCAGCTGCCAGCACCTTCTAATCAGGTTTTGGCTATATTTGCCCCCCCCCCCCCAATTTGTTAACACTTTCCAGTCTTGACTACATGTAGTGCCTCAACTCAATCACTTTGTCTGATGATTTTAGGCGATTTTTGTGAAAGATATATTATTATATAATTGTTGGACGTCCACTTCTATTTCTTTTCTTTTTCAAGATTGCAAGCTAGTGTTTTATATCAAAGTAACTTGATTTCTTTTTGTGGTAACATTAGGTGATAAATTATAATATGATAAGTTGCTATGGAAACCACCGTTTCACAACAAATTCCAAAATCGGTAATATAATTGTGTTATATTGATGCAAAAATAAAAAAATATCATATAATGACAAACAATCCAGTAAAATTATTTGAAAATCCTTTCATTAATAATTTAAGCAGAATTTGAAGACAAATACACTTTCCACCTTACTATTTATGGAAAAATATG
This sequence comes from Hermodice carunculata, assembly GCA_964020975.1. Lineage (NCBI taxonomy): Eukaryota > Metazoa > Annelida > Polychaeta > Eunicida > Amphinomidae > Hermodice > Hermodice carunculata. The sequence continues at coordinate 62,749,599 of OZ026630.1, read as the reverse complement.
TTTTGCATATGGTTGCCATGGTAACCATGTGGGTCTGCACATACATGGACCCTGAATTTCAAAAGTCCACCTGACAGCTTGCTTTACTGTACAAACAGCATTTTGTATTGAGAACTAGTTCTGCCTTTTTGAACAAAGCCTGAGTGTGCAATTCAAGATGATTGTTGAATTTAAAAATTCACTTCAGAATTCTGATAAACAAGTGGAAAAAGTTTTTGCAAGATGAAATCATATAGATAAATATAGGATTAGTAAATTTAAATTTTTAGATTATTCTGGTATCATGCAAAAATTAAAAAGACTGACAAAAATTACAAAAGGCCCCCAAAATTCAATGCCCCATCAAAAGTATATACCATTGGCCTGGCATGAGTATACCATGACCTGGCATGGTATAGCATGACCAGCCCAACATGCCCTCCCTCCACAGGCCATATGTTAGGTTGATGCAGCCAGGCCCCAAGCCTTGGCTGTTATTGTTTTATTTTCCTGATGACAGCTTGATTCATTTCCATTAACCCATGAAGGAAAATTGTCCATGTATTGCTGGTATATTAAAAAAAATACCCATGTCATAACTATGCAGTGACTGTGTGTGCTTGACAGTGTTGTACTGAATGCCTTAAAGTCTTTCCTCAAGTGTTTCCTGTACATGTTATCCCCTTTTACTGCCCAGCATGTGGACACCTCGTGGTTCGTCATACATCTCTGTCACTGTTCCATTAAATTTTCTTCCTGCCATCAACTAGATGCCATTTATCCTGTCCCCTTGTCAGCCACATGTGCATTTAATCTTGTTTTCTTATCTTTAATGAAATCTCATTAGCAAGTGTTTATAAAGAGCTCCTCCAAATAACAACTATATTTGCCTGCCTTGCCATCTGTTATTTGATTTTAATTTTTATGTTTTTTTTACATGAACACCTTAAGTTTTACCACACTATAAGTGACCTTATTGTAGACAAATCATGGTGTCCTGTATACTCAGTTATCTTTGTCTCTGGTGTTTCTTCTTGCAGTTTCTTTGGAGTCTGTTGGCTGGATGTGTGTTTTAAGTCAATATTTGTCACACATTCGTGTTAAGGCTGTCAGCTGGGTCTGGTGTCGGCTTCCTTTATTATGTCATCTGTAGTTTATGTGCCCGTGACTTTTATCTGTCTGTGTTTACTCTAGTTTGTTTACCTATATCTGTGCCATACTGCCGTGTGTGTGCTCAGAACAGTTTCCCATATATCTCTGACTGTGCCATGCCACCTTGAATTGTGTCACTGCTTATAAGCTTCCTGTGTGTCGCTTTGATTGTGCTTTGCAGCACTGTGTCATGTCTTATAAGATTCCTGTATATCTCTGATACTGTACCTTGCTCCACTGTGTCAGTTTCCTATATATTTGTGTGACTGTGCCCTGTTGCAGTTCTTACAAGTTTCCTATATATTTCTTTGACTGTGCCTTGTTGCCTTGTGTCAGTTCTTATGTATAAGTTTCCTGCATATGTCTCTGTGCCTTAATTCTAGCCTTGTTTCAGTTCTTATTCATAGGTTTCCTGTATATTTTTTAAAGTACCATTTGTCACTTTTTAAGTTTCCTGCACATAACTCTCAGACTATGGCAAATTACTGCTTTCTTCCAGTTCTTACAGGTTTGCAATGTATCTCTGACTGTGCCTCTTTCACCTTGTGTCAGTTCTTTAAAGTTTTTTTTGTATATCTTTGTGTCTTGCTGCATTTTTGTTTATTCTTATCAGTTGTTTATCTCTTTGAGTGTGTCTTGTTGCCTTGTGTCAGTTTTTACACATTTCTTGCATATCTCTGTGACTGTGGTTTGTTGCCTTGTGTCAGTTATTGTAATTAAGCTTTCTGTATATCTCTGTGTGCCTTGTTGCCTTGCATCAGTTCTTATAAAGTTTCCTGTATATCTCTAAGTGTGCCTTGTTGCTGTATGTCAGTTCATACAAGTTTCTTGTATATCTCTGAGTGTGCCTTGTTGCTGTGTGCCAGTACATACAAGTTTCCTGTATGTCTCTGAGTGTGCCTCATTGCTGTATGTCAGTTCATATAAGTTTCTTGTATATCTCTGAGTGTGCCTTGTTGCTGTGTGCCAGTACATATAAGTTTCCTGTATGTCTCTGAGTGTGCCTCATTGCTGTGTGTCAGTTCATATAAGTTTCTTGTATATCTCTGAGTGTGCCTTGTTGCTGTGTGCCAGTACATATAAGTTTCCTGTATGTCTCTGAGTGTGCCTCATTGCTGTATGTCAGTTCCTATAAGTTTCTTGTATATCTCTGAGTGTGCCTTATTGCTGTTTGTCAGTACATGTAAGTTTCCTGTATATCTCTGAGTGTGCCTCATTGCTGTATGTCAGTTCCTATAAGTTTCTTGTATATCTTTGAGTGTGCCTTATTGCTGTTTGTCAGTACATGTAAGTTTCCTGTATATCTCTGAGTGTGCCTCATTGCTGTATGTCAGTTCCTATAAGTTTCTTGTACAGTGGTACCTGCTCTAAAGACCACCTCCAATTTAAGACCGCATGTCTTTTTAAGACCACTCTTTCAAGACCCTCTGTTGTATTTACATGTTAAATATACCTTCAATTTAAGACCACCTGCAGTATGAGACTACATTTTGTTGGCTGTAGGGGTGGTCTTAAATAGCAGGTACCACTGTATATCTCTGAGTGTGCCTTGTTGCTGTGTGCCAGTACATATAAGTTTCCTGTATATCTCTGATTGTATGTAAAACATGGCAAGACCAATGACAGGGAACCAAAACTTGGAGAGGGAGCTAGACCAGTTTCATATCATATCACTCGAGTGATACTCATCAGTGGCAGTTAAGATCACCATGTCCCACTGCTTATATAGGCAGGGGTAGCGTTGCTAGTTGACGTTATGTCAACATCATAGTGGTCGTACGTTACGACTCAGACTGAGACTACCAGTCAACTGTTGGATTTAACGAGTTGGGGTGACGTCTTGGAAAACCACGACATCATGAGAGCAAGAACTGAATGATGGTTGCTACATGTATGCACAGAGTAAGCTGTGTATACAAGGCCTGTTTTTAGCCAAAAAAGGAAATAGCTTTCCGTATTTAGTGGGTACAAAGGACGTATCAGACTGATAGCACTTAGCGCTTTACGGTGTTCCTAAGGTCAACTTTGAGAAAAGGTTAACAATGAAGTTATGTGGTGGTAGATAGACTCAGAACTAAATATTTAGCATGACACTTGGCAAGTAAGTCTATCTACCCATAACATTGAGGCTTAACGGTTCTGTAGTGTTCAACTGGTGTATCCAATGTCATTCTCTTTCAAGTGTGAGAAACAGTGTATGTGACAGCTCAGGGGGGATGCGGATATGTTTCAGAATCTGGATAACTAACGGGAGATCTGTTGCTGAGTGGTTTGGGAAGGGAAAAGTGTCTGCCCAGTGGTTGGTTTACATCTTTGTGCATGATGTAAAGGAAAGGTTTGCTCATTCTCCTCATCAATGTGCGTTTGTTTTGTCCCACATATTGAAGTCTGCAGCATTGACAGGTGAGAAGGTAAACAAGGTTGTTGTGCTTGTAGTACCCCCTGTAGGTGTTGTGTAAGAACCACCTGTGGTCTTACTAGTTACTCTGCCTGAGGTATCTAGTCTCAGACAGTAGTGACAGGCCCTGGTATCACAGGGGTTTTGCTCTGTTGTCTCCAAGACTGCAGCCCTGCTGGCAGTCAAGGGAAATTTCAGTCTGGAATGCATGAGTATGTCTTTCAGATTTTTGTTCTCTTGAAGCTTAGTACAACTTCTTTTTGTCCCAGGTCTGTGTCATATCTTGAGGCTTGAATGATGCCCCAATTGCACTGGATGATGGCTTTGATAGGAGGAAGAGCTGGGGTGTACTCTGTGACGAGGAAAATTTGTTCTTGATCGGCACTCGTGGTGCTGTTTGTAATGGGGTTAAGGAGCGTCTGTCTGCTCAATGCGTTTGTCTCAAAATCCCTATCAAGATGACAGATTCGTTTGACCCTGAGCAACTGGCTATAAGGGCCACCTTGCTCAGAGTGGTTGGGATGTGCAGAAGTGTAGTGAAGATAGGTGTGGGTGACTGTAAAGTTGGTTTGGTGTATAAAGTGGTATACACTAAACCGTTGTCACCAATTTTCACACTGGTGTCCAGAAAGTTCACTTCATTGGCCAAAAAGTGGGTCAAGAACTTGATCGTAGGGTGACAGCAATTAAGATGGGTAATGAAGTCCTGTAAATGTGACTCCCCGTAGGTCCAAATGGCAAAAATGTCATCAATGAACCTATGCCATACCATGGGCTGAAGGGGGAAAGATAAAAGATTGTTGGTTTCAAGGCTATCCATGAAGATGTTTGCAAAAGATGGTGCTACTTCAGTACCCATTGCTATGCCGCTGGTTTGTAGGAAATAGTCACCATTGAATTCAAAGTTGTTGCAGGTTAATACAAGACGTAGTAGTTGTATAAGTTTGCTGGTCATAGGCTTACAGTTTGGCTCTTAGTTGTGAAGAAGTGCTCTTGCTGCACTTCTGAGGCCTTCCTCAACAGAAATATTTGTACATAAAGAGACTACATCAAGGGTGACCATGCAGTAGGCTGCCAGGTGGTAGGGCTGTGAAAAAAATATCTAATTGTGCCTAAATGTTGCTGTATGTCAATTCATATAAGTTTCTTATATATCTCCAAGTGTGCCTCGTTGTTGTGTGTCAGTTCATATAAGTTTCCTGTATATCTCGTGAGTGTGCCTCGTTGCTGTGTGTCAGTTCATATAAGTTTCTTGTATATCTCGTGAGTGTGCCTCGTTGCTGTGTGTCAGTTCATATAAGTTTCTTGTTTATCTCATGAGTGTGCCTCGTTGCTGTGTGTCAGTTCATATAAGTTTCTTGTATATCTCGTGAGTGTGCCTCGTTGCTGTGTGTCAGTTCATATAAGTTTCTTGTATATCTCATGAGTGTGCCTCGTTGCTGTGTGTCAGTTCATACAAGTCTCTTGTATATCTCGTGAGTGTGCCTCGTTGCTGTGTGTAAGTTCATATAAGTTTTTGTTGTATATCTCGTGAGTGTGCCTCATTGTTGTGTGTCAGTTGATATAAGTTTCCTGTATATCTCGTGAGTGTGCCTTGTTGCTGTGTGTCGGTACTCATAGGTTTTCTGTTGATCTCTCACTGTGCTTTGTGCCAGTTCTTATAGGTTTCCTACATGTATATCTCTTTGACTGTACATTGCTGCCTTGTTTCACTTGTCAAAAGTTTCCTACATATCTCTTAAACTGTGCTTTGCTGGCCTGTGTCTGTTCTTGTGCTCATTGTACCAAGTCAGTTTTTCTGCCTCTGATATGTTTGTGTGGCAATTTGTCCTTTTTTCCGTTAAACATATCTTCTGTCCATTGTCATCAGATTTCCCTTTTCATTGGCTCTGTCATTGTAAAATTTGTTCTTGATCTTGTTTTGTTATGTTTTTGATACGTAGTGTCAGTTATCATCGGAGTTCAACTTTCCTCACTGTCTTTATTTCCTATATGGCTGTCAGTTCTTATTTCTCTGTATATTTTATTGATGTCTTATTGCCCCTCTCACTTCAGGTTTTGCTTTCCTTCTCATATTCTCTTCATTTTGTCACCAGTCAGTCGTCATAGCTATGTTTTGTCTTTCAATGTTTTGGTAATTTCTTGTCTTCAATCAAATCAAGTTCAAGTAATGTAATTGTCATTTGTGTCTTTATAATTCATTGTCATCTATGCGTCTGCTTCAACTGATATAATTGTCATTTTGGTCTTTGTAATTCATTGGTCTGCTTCCAATGATATGATTGTCATATCTGTCTTTGTAATTCATTGCCTTCTGTCAGGCCTGCCTTAAGTGGAAAATTGTTATTTCTGTCCTTATGTGACAGTTTTTAGTGACAGTTTATATATTTTCAGTCTCTTCATATTTTTCACCGTCATTGCATGTCCTGAGGTCATGCTCAAACTTCATTTAATATTACTGGAGATCTGTCTTGTGTGTTATTACCTGAATATTTGTCATCATGGCCAGGGATAAATTCCACAATATTCCAAAGTCTCTGCTTTTGAACTTCCTTAATGTGGATTCATATAAGACTCACATTTTTGTTCTGTTTTTTTTTTCCTCAGAAGCCCACAAAAGATTCGTACTTGAGCTTGTTGGTTTGAAAAACAAAACAAAACAAAAAACAACAACAACAACAACAAAAACTTTGGTAAGTCCTGGTTGAAGTCTTCTTGTATGAGATAAGCACAACATGCAGTCTTATTACATAACCTGCAAATGGAGCAACTGATCTGTGCAAGGGCTATATACATTATATACTCTTGATGGAAAATGGTCTGGTATGTATATTGACTGAGGTCTATAAGATAACCGGAGGTCTTAAATTGGGCTCCTTTAGCAAAGAGAAACATAGATGTCAACTTGGAGAATTTTACTTTTTAGGGTGGCTTATATGCTGCAGTGACTCATTGGGTCTTAGCGTAGGTCTGCTGGCCTGTTCATGTAATAGCTGTATATAATGTACACTATCGTTATTGTTATGGCTAGACCAAATCAAGTTTCTTCTGACTCTTCTACCTGACTGCCACCTGCCACTTTCACCAAGACTGCTCAAACTGATTGTATGGTTGATAAAGATTTTTTTTTTTTTTTTTTTTTGAAGGTGGGGAAGGAGATTTTCATTTTTTCTGACAAGTCAGCTCAGCTTTAATATGGTCATCCCTCAGTTATTGTCCATTGGTCTGTCCATTAATTGTCCATGGTCAACAAATTCCCAGTTTTGTTCTGAAAAACCACCAGACACACTCTCTTTAGAATTGATAAGTATGTACCTTTGGTGGGTCTCTACCGAGTTTGTTCAAGTGGTCTTGCCCCATTGATTATTTTTTAAATCTCAGCTGGCTTGTCAGTCAGCTGAGCTTATAAAATGGTCAGTCATCCAGCATCTGTTGTCCATCGTCCATTGTTGTCTGTCTGTTGTCGTTTCATCCACAATTCGCATTTTTGACTTCTCCAAAACTGTCAACCATTGACCCACTTCAGAGTTGGTAACAATTAAGGTACCTTGGCAAGGTCTCTGCCAAGTTTTTTTTTTTTCAAATGATCATGTGCCAATGATTTTTGGATCTTTTTATTAATTTTTATTCAATTTTATGGTAAAATATTAAAGAATACTTTTCTCCAAAACCTTCTTGCCAATTAGTTTGAGACTGTGTAGGGACATGTCTGGGGATTCCTGGACCTAAATTTGTTCATCAGATGGTGCTGAGATGTTTTTTTTTTCTATTTGTTTACAGATTTTTGTATGTTACAGCTGTTTTCAACTTCTCAAAAACTGTCACTCAGATTCTTCTAAAATGGAAATGTAACTTGTGAGAGGGTTAAACTAAGTGGTTCACCAGGTAATGATACTCTTGATCCCTTATTTCTAATGAGTTTTTGAATTTGGGAACTTGACTGTTAGTGCATGCATTCCTATCAATTACCATGTAAGTCTCTGGGGGTTGTAATGGTAATTCACTTCAAACCTGATGGGGATGTATCTTTGGTGGGTCTCTACCAAGTTATTCACATGGTCATGCTGTGGTCATTTTTTGAAATTTTTGTTCATTTTTGGCTAAATCTTAATAAAACATCTTGTCTTCTCTCAAACATGCACTTTTGCTCCTATCACTGTACTAGCTTTTGTATGATAGGTCAGCTGAGAACAGGACTGTCACAGTCCTCTTGGGTTTGGGTTTTTTATTTTGTTTCATCGATTTTTTTGCACAGATTGATCAATTTAAACAGTGGCATGAAATACAAGGGACAATATTCTTGCAGATACACATACGTCTTTTTTCTTCCAATGTGAACTATATTCAGATAAGGCATTTTACATGGAGGTCATGTGAGTCGGTGAACTGAAAGAGAAAGCACCACTCACTTGATTGAACAAATTCATTGCTTCAGGTCTGTCCACTGGTTTACAAAGCTAATACACTCACAGGTAAAAAAAGCAGATTCAGGGAGATGGATGAGAAATACATGCATAGAGGGCCAATGATTAGGATCACCCTTGTCTCTGCAAATTACGGAAAATGTCACAGGCATGCTTAGTGGTGATGTTCCAAATTTGTCCAGGCAGTGTGAGGCTGTTTCAGCATGTCAGAGTGACAGATGAAACATGTATAGTAATCAGGCAGAGTTTAGATGTGATGAAGACTACAGATTGGTGTGGAAAAGTTTAAATACTGCCATGTCTTCTGTTTGGGTAAAAAAAGTGATGGATCTGTTACTCTGCACACATGCAGGGGTATTATAACCCCTGGGTTGTTTACATTTTAGTCTGAGTGATTAGACAGACAGATGGATTTTTAGATTTTATATAAAATATTGCCGGGGAATTCTGATGAGAACCTCCAGATTCTGATTTGTAAATGTTGATGATAGTCAAACAAATCTTGTCCCACTGAAAACTGAACATAAAAACATGTTGACACATGTAGCATGTGTTCATAGTGACCATGATTTGCTGTCAGCTGAACCTTAAGACCCATATGTGTATCTTATTGTAATCATGTCGTAAAAAGGGCCGTGGATTGAAGCTGTTAACTTTTTGCTGGTTAGACGACTGCTGCCCTTAAGCATGCTGTCAGGACTGGCCTAGTCTGCACTTCTCACAAAGAATGTTTTCTGTTGACCAGATGTTAAAGTGAGAACATTAACTCTTTCAGTGCCAATCATGTCTAAAGTTGATCTACTTAAGTCAGACAAGTCTGAATTATCATTAGGATCCCAGATTTGTTTTCCTCGTCACAAAAAAAAAAAAAAAAAAAAACTTTCATTCAAGTACCAGTATGCCTATATAGTTCCACCGAGAATATCTCAGTTCAACAGCTTTTCTCGGCACACATTGGGCGCAATGTAGTATTAGATTCTTTATTATATTGAGTATCACCAACAAGTAACCAAACCTAATTTTAGACTTTTTTGTAACTTGAATGTGAAATACATAACACATTGAAAAAAATTGAGTCACTAATGCTTTTAGTCTGTGCACTGCAGATACATGTATATCCATTGAAACTTTTGTGCTATTTTAAGCTCAGCTGAGTTGTCAGTAACTGAGCTTATCTTATGCTTTTATGAAGGTCACACTTCAATGGTACATGAGTCAACTTGGCCCTATCTCAAGGTCACAGGGCCGCTAGTCCTGACTGGTGTTATGAATATCTAGGTCAGCTGAGCATGGGCTGTTCACATACATGTAACCCCCATGTTTTAATAATTTCTCTCTCTGCACTGCCTGGCAAGTCATGCTGCAGTTACCCTTGTAGCATCTGTAGCATGACTTTCCAGGCATTGCAAAAAAAGCATTGACTTTAAAGTAGGCAATGCTGTTGGTACAAGAATGAGAGCTCGTTTAGTTCACCCTGAGTTCCATGGTTTTTTATATATATATAGTTTCCAAAAAAAATAAATTTCCATGCAGAAAGTGAAAGGAAATTATGTGGAATTTAATGTCTGATGTGGAAATATTTGAAATCTGAAGAATGGGTGGGTGATGAATTTGAAATTAATTACCATTTCACATAGAATTCCAGGTATTTGAATGTATTGGAAATCTGTTACTAACATTGAATGTGCTAAAGCTCTTGTATGAAGCTCAGCTGGAGGTAGGCACTTACTTCCTCTTTCCATATTCTACTTATGACAAAGCATCAAAAGCAAATAAGAATCCTACATGATTTACTTCATATAACATTGCTCCTGGGAATATGGGTCGAGTTTCAAAGTGCAGAACTCTTTCCAGGACATGTCACATACATCAGTATGGATATGTTATCTTCGTCGAAGGAGAATGATGTGTTTTTCACTAAAAATAACTAAGAAACTTAAGAGGGTGGAAATCATTGCCCTTTTTTCAGCATGATCCAAAAACATGCATTTCCGACTTCTTCATCATGAGATTTTGTTTCAGCTGACACATTTTCCTACAATCTCATTTAAAAAAGTATCTAGATAAATGTACATTTTATACATCATAGGTCCGTATAGAAAGTTTCAAAACATAATTTTGTTATTTTTGTTGTTTACTTGACATTAGTAACATTACCTCTAGACCACCATTGCCAAGACCTCTGTGTCTGAAATCGAGTTGAGTTGATTATTTACTTGATCCTGAAACTTGACGGTCATATAGTGCTACCTCTCAGTCCATGTGGAACTGATGGTGATATCCAGTGCACATGCACCCCGTAACATCCTTCCTCTTTTGGAGGCCATTACTGGCTTGCCTTGCGAGTTTTAGCTCTGTGAACTTTTGTTCACACTCACTGTTTTTGTGCTTTATGCACGGCCTATTCTGTGGAAAATCTTTTCTAAGCAGTGTAGGAATCTTCGGATACCTAGCTAGCTGATTTCTGTCATCGGACACCACTGAAATAGTAAATGCAAAGTTGGTCATTTGACTTGTACTTAGAATTTTCAAGATGGTGTCCTGGCAAACAGAACACAGAGCAGGAAAGCAGTGCACACCAGGCTATTGCTTCCTTTTGGAGGCAGTCCACGGGTTTTGATCCTGATGCTGCTTTGTCTGCATCCTCGTCCTTGTTGGATTGCAGACAAAAGTTGGATTCCAGGAACCACTACATGGTGGCTTGGGACAACCATCCAGACTGCTATGGTTGTCACCTGCAGGTGGGTCAAGTTTGCTCTCGTGAGCAAACTTGCAGATACTGTCAGGATTGGGGAAAGGACAAATGGCTGCACTGTGAGCAGGCACAGAGGAAGTTGGATCATGCAAGGCATAGGCAGCAGGTCACAAGAGCCGTCAAATGCCAAGCTGAGATGTCTGACTCTGTTGAGTCTTCGCCACAGACTTCCCATGAGAAAAAGCGTAGACTTGCTTCGGCTCTTCCACATTCTCATGTGTCTTGTGTCTGATGGGAAACAGTGTAGACTTGCTTCGGCTCCTCCGCAGTTCCAGAGGACAGATGTTTCTTCTCTGGATGCCCCTTGGGAGAAGGTTAAACGTCAGAGTCCTAAGTCGAGTAGTAAGAGATCACAACATGGGAATCTTGTGCCAAAGACTTTGCCCCAACAGACCACCAAATATGCTCTTGGCACCAATCCAAAGGTTGTCCATGCTTTGGAGGCAATGTCACAGAGCATGATACAGCAGGCTGAGATGCTGCGTGCATTGTTTGCCCTCTCTCAGCAAACTGTTTCATCTTTGGACTCTGCTCCGAAGAAGTCTGCCAAGTGACAGTTGCAGCTGTCGAGATCTCGGTCTCTGGGTCCAAGCACTCGGACAAGCAGCAACCTCACAAACCAGTGCATCCAGAGTGGAAACCTACAGGTGCCCACCCTGATGTTTTGGAACATCAGCCAGTGCAAGAGCTTGGGTTCGAGCACTCAGATCATAAGTCTGGGAAGTACAGAAAGCCAGTACCCTGGCCAGTCCCAGCACTTGCTTGTGTGAAGAGGCTCAGTCTTTTTCCATATTGGCTACCACTGCTGTTGCCGAGTATGAGCAGACTCTGTCTGTGGAGCAGCTCACTGCTTCTGCCTGAGCCCGCTGAGCTCTCGCTTGGACCTCAGGTCAGGGAGGGGAGTTCTCTGAACTCCCTCTGGACACCTCCTGCCTGCAGGCTTCTCAGTCAGCGGCAGCTGAGGTTCAGGATAGTGGCCTGGTGGAGACTCACCCAGATCCCTCCAGCCTGCAGACTTCTCAGCCTGCGGCCACTGAGATTTCAGCGCCCGCTTGGCAGACCACTTACCCTCCGAAGCACTGACCAACTCTGCCCGGTCGTTTTCATCCTTGGCTGCCTTGGCCCTGTAGAGCGATACTTCTCAGACTGCATCTACCCATCCCTGGACTCGTGCTCCCTCGGGAGCGTGACAAAGCTGGGAAGGGTGGACAGCGATCTGGGAAGGGCAAGCCTGCCAGTAGAGAAAAGAAGTCAGGAAAGCCTCAACATTCCTGACTCTTTTATCTCAGAAAGGGTCTCAGGGTTATAGTGAATCTCACCTGTCACACCAAGTCCCAGTGTGAAATAATGTTAATGTCTTCTGCCGGGGTAACGAAGACGGGATCGCACCTGTAATAACGTCTGACCACTTCAAAGGTTCCCGGCAAAAGCAAACTCTTTTGGGGTCGATCTCCTGGAAGCACTTCCGGTGACGTCAGCCCACTTCAGAATACAGGGATCAGCCCGTATTTACTACATTCCTCCCCGTTTTGAAAGAATAGAATTAATTTTGAATTTTGTGGGAGGAAAATATATGCCGAAAACACATCAACCAAATTTATAGTGACAGAGTGATGACATCAGAATGGCTACATATGGAGAAGTAAAGTTCACAAAAATAAAGGACAGGTGCAGTGCTCATTCATGCTGATGCTGCTTTCCCCCTTCTTTTAAGTTAGCAACCTGAATGCAAAAGAGGAAAAGGTTAAAAGTTAGTTTCTTCCACCATACAGTCAAAAATAACTCTACCCCACCACATGGCAAGTATGAAACCATATCCAGCACATCTAGAAAAAACTGCCATTTACCATCACCATCATATATGTACATTACTGTTTCTTTTACCACTTAAATTCTAAGGTTATATTTTTCCCTAGAAATTGTCACACATAGCAAACAGAAACTACATTCCAATATCTCAACAATGAGAAAAGCCAGCTTGACCGACCATTCTCATGCTGAGACTCAAAACCCCCCCAAATTCCTACTGATCAATTTGGTATTCATGTGCAATTCATTCTTGATCAGTAAAAGTACACAGTAGCCAGTCTGTGCCGACCACCAAATAAACATTTCAAATAACAAGAAAGCCAGACTTAGCCGACCATCAATATTCACTAACTGTATTCATATTTAAGTATATATTTAAAACCTCCCCAACAAAACCAGTCATTTCCAGATTCCCCCTACACACATCCATAGATGTATGTAAGCCTATAAATACAAAACTCTATGTACAAGTACTTCTGGCTCATCCAAACTCTATATACACTCTTCCAAATCATAGAAGCATTTGGTGACTCCACGAGTTACTGCACAAACTACATTCACAGGCAGATTTTTCACTTTTGCTACAAACTTGGCCACCTCTAAAATCATTCCTGGATTGGACACACCTACAAACCGCTCATATTTAGGTGGTACCAAATATGGTGCATCCGTCTCAAGCACAATCTTCTGTAATGGAATGTGTCGTATTGTTTCCAACATTTTCCCTTTCTTGTTCTCCTTAAGACACAAACCTGCAAAACCAAAAACTGATTTTGGAAATTTTTCCAACCACCAATCCACATCCTCGTTGTCGCCATCAAAACAATGAACATGAACCTTATGTTCCCCGTTTAATGTCCTCTCCATAATATCCAAACAGTGATGAAATGCTTCCTTGTTGTCTCCATTTCTACAATGGATTACCACCGGCAAATCATATCTGACTGCCAAAGCTAAAATTGCCTCCAAACTTTTCCGCTGTTCCACCTTCTCTCTGTCTGACAAATTTCCTGCACTATAATCCAATCCAACTTCTCCTATTCCTACCACATCATCTTCCTGCAGCAATTTTTCTACCTTAGCAATTAGCTCTGCTCTATCTCTTTCCTGCACAAACCGAGGATGTGCGCCAACTGTAAACTTTACTCTGCCACCTTGACCTTCTTTTAACCTATCCATGCCCTTTCCATCAAACCATTCATTTCTGAAACATTGATTTGAAATAACACATTCCAATCTGAATACACCAGATGTCGGCTGTTCCTGCAGAACTTTGAACAGATCATGACACCCAGTTTTCTTCAATAATTCTCCCAAATGACAATGTGCATCTATCACCCATGGAACTTCGGACAAACACCTAAACCCTATGGTGCTACAGCGGTCACCCATTAGCACTACCATTTTTTCCAACACCTTTATTTCTGCCTGCTCTGCATCAGACAGCTTTGCCACTAAAAAAGCGATGATCTTCCAGTGTAGCAAATCTGCCACTGCACAAGGAACTCCGGATACTACTTCTGACGGCTTCCTACTTCCCTGTCCAGTATACTTTTCATAGGCACATACCAAATGAACTTCTGCTTCTGTCCATACGGACCCTACATCATACAAATGATGCTGCCTAACAAATTGAAGCAAATCTTTCAGACCTACGCATCCTAACATCTCTGCTAAGGTGTACAATAACCCCGACATCAGCATCACCCACCAAGACAAATAATCGTCTGCAAAATGATATAACCCATCCTCTTTATGTCGCTGTATATGCTGATGTATACTTCCCAGCTGACTGCTTTGATAGCCACACTTCCAACAAGTCGTATGTGGAGAAATATACCAGGGCAAATGAAATTTCAGCACATGTCTCTTTGCATGACTGTCACGGACTGTACAAATGGGACAAGGATGAGTGCGATGCTTCTTTCTGTTCTTCTTTCCCAACGCTATTAACAATTGCTGATCTTCTATATCTGCTCTCCTATTTTCTTTCTGTCCAGCCGACAACACCATAACATTACATCTGTCCTCCACTGTACCATCTGGATCTGGTTGGAACCCACCATCAATCGTAACCTTCACAGATGCATTTTCTTTGTCATTGTTACTGTGTGAATCAGCCACTACCTCAGATGAACATGTCTTCTCTTTTATTAATTCTTCATCAGAACTCCATCCATCCCATCTGAGCCACTGTTGGAATTCCTTGTCATCCATTCGATCCATTATAATATCTACAACCTCATATTGAGGGAAAACAGAAGTAAAGTAATATCACAATATATACATATAAGCCATACCAATGTACAAAGGTAAGCCAGCACTTAGACTGACCAACCAATCAATTAAATACACATAAAATTCACATGAACTCATTTTCACCCTGGTGTCATTCATGTAAGCCAGTACCAAGCCGACCAACTCATGACACCCAAGTTAATTATTTTTACAACCCTGTTTATATACATCCATACTCTTCAAGTATCCCATACTAATCTACATTGTAGTCCCTTAAGTGTGAAGGCTGACGGACAGTGCGGCCCCTTCTAGTTTGCACTGCAGGTCTGTCTGTTAATTCTCTAATTGGTTCAACCTCTGTACTATTGCCATCCACCACCTGCTCCTGGTCATTCAGCCGCTCATTTTCTGCATCTGATCCAGTTTCTCCATAACCGGTATCATGCTCCGACTCCCTCGCTGGCACTGGAGTGCTCGTGATCAGGTCTTCTTCATCCTGTGTAAAAAGATGCTGCAGATGCGGCTCCTCCAACTCATCAAACTCTTCCTGGTCATATGCGATTGTGGTGTCTAAATCCAACATGTTATGGCGCATTCTTCTCAACCATATTGGTACTTGTCTATCCCTGCACATCTTGAGACGGTCATGATGCACGACCAATTCTCTCTTTCTCCCTTTAATTCTGAACAGCACGGGAGACAACACTTTAACAACCAAATATGGCCCGCTCCATATTCTATTCAGTTTCCAACTTTGACCCACTTTTACAGCAGACTCCAATTTGTATACAATGTCACCAAACTCATATGACTTTTCAGACAACCGGAGATCATAGTCTCTCTTCAACCGTTTCTGTGCCGTCCTAAGATGTTGCCTGGCGACTTCATGCACCTTTACCATCCTATCCCGCAAATTCTTTACATAATTGGGAACTGTGCTTGACTCATCTAACTCCCCAGTACCATACAATAAATCTGCAGGTCTGAGCACCTCCCTGCCCAACATAAGCATATTTGCAGTGAAACCAGTACTCCTGTTTACCATCGATCTTACTGCTGCTGACAAATGTGGTAAATACTTATCCCAGTTTTTGTTGTCTTTTTCCAAACAACATCGGATCATACCTAACAACAACCGGTTGTATCGTTCCACTTGACCGTTACTTCTAGGCCTATAAGGAGTTGTACGAGTCTTGGAGATCTGTAATAGCTCACAGATGGCACTAATTAACTTACCGTCAACATTTTTGCCCTGATCGGTATGCACCTGCAATGGGCAGCCAAATCTAGTGATAAACTCGTCAACTAACTTACCAGCAACTGACTCAGCCGTTTGATCAGGTAAAGCAAAGGCTTCGAACCACTTACTGAACTGATCCACAATACAGAGCACATAAATGTTACCTTTAGCACTGGGAGTAAACGGTCCGAGAATGTCAAAATGGACTCGTTCCATAGGAGCACTGACATGATACTTGGTCATACCAGCTTTCGGCCACTGTTTTGGTTTTTTAAACTGACTACATTTGGCACATGTCTTCACATACAAACTACAATCCTGCCGCATGCCATGCCAGAAAAAACTTCTCTTTAACAGGTCCAATGTTTTACTTTCACCAAGATGTCCAGCAAGCCGAACATCATGGCACAGATAAAGCACATCCTGTTTCAAATTTTCTGGCACAACTAGACACTTGCGAGAAACCATTCCTTCCCACCGATAATACAACACCCCACCATGCAATTCTAATTGTGACTTGCACGACCACAGATGTTTAATGGTTGGACTACTTAACCACAATTCATCCTTAGCCGGATCGCTAAAGGATTCCAACCAAGTAATCACAGAACAGATGTTCTTATCCTGCAGCTGTTTCTGTCTTAACTCCTCAGGAGAATACTTTGCAGACAAATCCTCATTTTCAACCTGTTGTTCTTCGGATGAATTTTCAACCTCACTATCACTTTCCCCTTCATGCATATTCTGCGATATAGACCGAACAGCTAAGGGAACAATATCATCCACTTCCTGTTCAAACCTATCCCATTGATGATGTATTTTCAAGCAGAACTTACAACCACCACACGGAAGACTTTCCAGGTTTACACCTGCAGAATAACAGTCACAGATTTTCTCAGGAAAAGGAATCCGAGACAATTTATCGGCATTCACATGTTTTTTTCCTGGCCTATGCAAAATATCCATATGGTATTGACTCAGTTCTTCCAGCCAACGTGCCAATTGCCCTTCAATGTTCTTAAATCGCATCAGCCATGACAAACTACTATGGTCAGTTCTTACATAAAACTTACGACCTAATAAGTAATGTCGAAACTGACGTGTAAAACGTACTACAGCTAAGAGTTCCTTGCGAGTTGTGCAGTAACGTCTCTGCGCTGGACTAAGAATAAAACTACCATAGGAAATGACTTTTTCCACCCCATCTTGAACTTGTGATAGCTCTGCTCCAAGGGACTCATCTGAAGCATCACAATCCAGAATGAAGGTACCCTCCTCTTGAGGAAAGGCCAAGACTGGTGCTGAGGTAAGAAGAACTTTTAATCTCTCGAATGCTTCCTGGTGTTCAGAATCCCAAGAAAAAACTGCCTTCGACCCTGTCAACTTATACAAACACCCAGCTATTTCTGCAAAATCTTGGATGTGATCCCTGTGATAATTAGCAAATCCTAAAAAGGACTCCACTTCCCTGACTGATGTAGGGACTGGCCAATCTACCACAGCTTTCACCTTGTCTGGATCCATGGCCACGCCCTGTTTTGAAATAAGCTTCCCAAGAAATTTAATTTCCTTCTGACAGAGACGACACTTCCGTGGCTTTAATTTCAGGTTGTTATCACGGAACCTTTGAAACACTTTTCTGAGGTTTTCTAGGTGTTCTTGGAATGTTTTTCCTATGATTACCACGTCATCGAGAAAAGCTAGACATTCCTTGTATATTAGGCCTCTTAGGACTAAATTCATAGCCCTCATGAATGTAGCCGGAGCCCCGCATAACCCAAAAGGCATACGAACATATTCAAATAGTCCATACTTTGTCAGAAATGCAGTTTTTGGCTGGTCCTCCTTAGCTACATCAATTTGGTGATACCCGCTAACCAGATCAACCGAAGAATAAAATAGACTGCCCCCTAAAGTGTCAATACATTCATTTATAATTGGTAATGGATAGGCATCTTTCATGGAAACCGAATTCAGTTTACGGTAATCCACACACCACCTAACACTGCCATCTTTTTTTCTTACCAAAACTGGGGGAGACGCCCATTCCGAAGATGATGGTCGGATGATTCCCTTATCTAGCAGTTGTTTCAAATGCTGTTTTTCCTCATTAACAAATCCTACTGGCACCCTCCTCATCCTTTGCTTGATTGGATCCGCATCTTTGGTTTTAATTGAGTGCTGAATCTCGGAGAAACAACCTAAGTCCCAGTCATCTTTTGCAAAGATGTCTGAAAATTCTGCCAGCAATTTGGCTAGTCTTTCTTTCTCACCTTCATCTAAATGTGTGCTAGACCCTTCAAACAAGGTTTTTATGTGATCAGGTATGACAACCTGTTCTTCCAACTCTTCTGGATTGACAGAAGTAGCTCTTACCTTCTGTTGGTCATCATCTTCGTTTTCAGATTCCTGATTTCCAAGAATCACTTCTTGTAGTTCTAACCCAAGACCAATTAAATACCCTGGCTTAACAGTTATGAACTGATCCGTAATGTTTACCAGTTGAACTGGAATTTCTTCCTTTCCTGGTACTACCATTCCTGGTACCAACAAGTTCTTTGAACCTGTTACTGGTGTGATAACATACTCACCAACTCCCTGAGGAAACATTTTTGCCTTTGCCATGACTCTACTATTTGGTGGAACAACCACTCTCTTGTCCATGATTACCTTTGAAACCATATGGAATTCTGACCCCTGTCGACATAACTTTGCAGTTAACACTTGGTTGTCTACTACTACCACCATGTTTTTGAGGTCCACCACGCAATGATTCTGCACCAAAAAATCAATACCAATGATTACCTTATCAGTAACAGGAGCAACAAATACTTCCCATTGGAACCTCTTTTTGCCTAGTTGCAACTTGACTTTCTGGATTCTTACCGCTCCAATGTTGCTGCCTTTTGCAACTCCTTTCAACTTCACTTCTTCTCCTGATTTCAGGTCAAGGCCTATTGTTTCTGCAAACTCTGTACTTACCACCGTTACTTGGGCAGCGGTATCTACAATTGCTTCCACTTCTCTTCCTCCTACTATGGCATCAATCACTAAGTTACATCCCTTAGCATTACCACCATAAACTATTTCTCTCACTTGTCTACTATGTACAAAATTTCCCTTTACATATTTACAACTACTCCACTGGCTGTCATTTGTACCTTGGGTTGAACTATAGCCAGCTTCATCAACCCCTACTCTTTTAACGCGTCTGACTTTGGGGAACTCGGCTTTTCACCCTTACCTGGCGAGGATTTTGGTGACTTAGTGGGACAATCTTTAGCAAAATGTCCAAAACCTGTGCATCTAAAACAAGTTATCTGACTAGGTCGGGGTGGAGTACTAATCTTGTTAGCCACAATAGCCTCTTTGGAGTTACTGGAATTTTGCAGTTGTTCACGTAATTCTTTTACGGCCTGTTGGGTTTCTTTTACTGCTTTTTCCATGGATGCGGTGGCATTCTGCACACCTTCCTTCACTCCTTTTGACACTGCACTCACTACCCTTTCTTCAAATGGTTTTTTCTCCATCTTCTTGGACATTGCAGTTGACCTCACACCATAACTCTCCAAATCAGAATCTGAATCATCCTCACAAAATGTAACGGATTTAACAGCTTTCTTGGCATGTCTGAAAACCATTTCATGATTTTGGACATGGATCTTCATGAAGTGCACAGCATCTGCCAAAGTCTTAGGCTCCTTGTTCAGTACCTGGTATGCTGCTTTCTGGTGTATACACCCTCTCAAAAATGCATCCAAAGCCATAGATTCAATTATTGTCCTTGCGTCGACTGTTGAATCTGGATAACTGTCTTTTGCTAACCTCTGTGACCTCTCCGCAAATTCGTCCAAAGTTTCGTCTTCCTTTTGTTTGAGATCTGCCAGTTGTCTCCTGACACTAGTAGGTGGGTCTTTCCTACCAAACCTCTGATCGAGTCTTAATGTTAACCTGCTATAATCATCTCGATCAAAATCATCCAAACTTCCATAAAAATCTAATGCCTTCTCCCTCAATGCATCCACAAGCCTATCTAATTTCTCTCCATCACTCCAGTCATAGCGTTTCGCCATTCTATCAAAACGAAGAAAATATGGCCTCCAATCTCTTGATCCATTAAAACAAGCTAATTTGGACATTGGCATGTCCCTGTTGTTAGACTTAACCTGTTTATGTCCACCCTTTGTACCACTGGATGAGGTTGCTATACCCATTCCCGTGGATGATACACAATGTGGCAGTGAATATGCAGTCGATACCGTGGATGCACCCCTATGGCTAACAGTATTCGCCCCAGCAGATTCCCGATAAGGACCTACCACTTGTCCCCTTGACGTACATCCAGTATAGCCCATAGGAATTTGTGTTGGCATTTGATATCCCAGTGTTGTATAAACTGGAATAGTTTGTGGCATTTGTGGATATGATTGCCTCAAATAATCAGGAACTAAACTAGGATCCATATGTTGAGTAAAACCAGAAGGCACACCCATTATATATTGTCCAGCCATCGTATGCAAATGCGACACTGACGTTTGTCCTGGCATACTTCCAGACACCGTCTGAACTGAAGGTGCCATAGTACTAATACCATATCTTGTCACTGGAAATTGCACACTATCATTATGCTGGGAAGTACTAGGACCCCAATCTGGAATGTAAGATTTAGACCTTGTGAAAACAGAGGTACTGTGAATGGGATTTTCAGCAACACCCACCTCTGACTTCACTGAGACTGCATGTCCAGTAGTACTGTATTGCATGTATGTGGAATCACTTACCCCATATTGTGATGCTAAGCCACTAACGATTGTATTTTGAGAAACTGAAACTTGAGGATTCAGTTGACCCTGTGCTGGTAATTGCATCCTAAAAGGTACAGGAGGCAAAGACAATTCGTCAGAATTATCTGCCGGTCCACGGTAAACACCATTGGGTGCTTTTTCCCTAACCTTATTAACCAATGGTTCTATGTCATCAACCCTGGCATTTACAATCAAAGGTACTTCTGTTATCCCTGTTGCCGGTACTGCATAAGGTTCCTCAGCCCCAAATTCACTATGACTAGGACTACTTTTCCTACTTCTAACTGATGGACTTTTCCAAGTCTCTACTGTATTCTTTAATTGTACTTGCTCATCTGACAATTTTTTTAAATTACCAGACAAAGTATTGAACTTTTGTTCATTTTCTGTTTTTATGCTTAATAGCATCTGCATCAAATCTTTCAGTGTTGGTGAAGCTCTAGCTTCCTCTCTTTGTAGAACAGTTGGTATTTCCAAGGATATAATCCCACTTTTCTCCATTTCTCCCCAATCTATTCCTCCAATTTCTTGCAAATCAGCTAAAGTCAAGGGAGTGCCCTTATCTTGTCTCAAAGACACAATTCTTTCTGCCCTTTTCTCACCTATGTTGGCCACTGACATTAACTCTTCTTTGAGAGCCACGTTGATGTATACCGTTGCCATGCTGACTCACTCTAGTAATACACCCCAGTAATGAGTGATATAAATGCTACTCAATGTTCACACCCAAACAAAAAGGAATAACGGTGTCTGTACAATGTGATTACACTGTGAAATCACACATGTTACACTCATTTAATTATAACATATTTCTATGTACGATCACTGTATAAATAGTGAACATAGTTACCGTTCTGCTCTATGTGACAACACACATAAAATTCAAACTTCTATGATCAAATACCTTAACTATGTGTCGTGAGACTAGGAAAAGATATAATCTCACGTGTGTGTGACATATAATGGGACAGGGAATAAATGAACACGGGATAAACACAACTAATTGCCTAATCTAATCCCATCCTTTTTTCCATCTCCTTTTTTTTTTTTTAACAAAATGCAGCTAAATAAAAGTTAACCAAAAAAAAAAATTATATTGACAATATGTTATGAAATTATGTCACAGTCAAGCCAAAATGCACACAAGACATTCCAAAATATTGTGTATTCTTAATGAAAATCTCTTGTTTCCTATTATTTTGGAAATTGACAACAAAATCCAATATAATTGTGGAATATTATTGTGGAATTAGAAGAAGAAAAAAAAAAAATCTTCCAATATTACAAGTAATATAGAATGTTCAACTAAATTCCCCTATCACTAAACGTACACACAACTGCAAGTTCAATGCTCAACCAATATGACATGTAAATCTGAAAGAAACAAAAAAAAAAAAATACTGACAATACCCTATATCGGCTCAGCCCTGGGTCAATGACTTCAACAATTTACAATAGCACTATGATCCACTTTCCAATTTCAAAATGACATTTGAATCCCTACTTCTCTTGATTCTATCAAGAAAAAAAAAAAATATTCGTTGATTAGCCAGATAGACCGACCAAAAATCAACTTTTTTTTTTTTTTTTTTTTTTTTTTTTTTTTTTTTTTTTTTTACCCTGTCATAATGTGGATCTTTCAGCTGAGCACAACAATCTTTATACTAATTAGCCAGTAGAACCGACCATAATCAGTACAAAAATCGCTTCTGGAAAATAAATTCACCCTTCAAAATTCTTTGCCAAACAATGAAAGGTCTGAAATAATTTATGATCAGTGACTGTTTGACAACAATGCGTGCACACTGTTAAACCACTCTGTGCAATGCAGATCAATTTATAAATTCAAGCCAGAATCTCAAAATCCGACCTGAACCAGTGAACTCCACAAAACTACATCTTTACAGAGTGTTCAGATAATCACCCACCTACAATCACTTAAATTTTTGTATTTGATCTACCAAAATTTTCGACCAAGAAAAATTTCTTCTTGGCGCCAAATCAGTCACGTGATTCCCAAAAATTTTCCTCTCTGTTTTTTTTTTTTTTTTTCGCACCCTAATTCACGCAACTACACAGAAGTCTGTATGCAACTTTGTCCTGCATGAATTCAATAAATGATCACTTCTGGTACCATTTTATAGTGAATCTCACCTGTCACACCAAGTCCCAGTGTGAAATAATGTTAATGTCTTCTGCCGGGGTAACGAAGACGGGATCGCACCTGTAATAACGTCTGACCACTTCAAAGGTTCCCGGCAAAAGCAAACTCTTTTGGGGTCGATCTCCTGGAAGCACTTCCGGTGACGTCAGCCCACTTCAGAATACAGGGATCAGCCCGTATTTACTACAGGGTTGGCAACCGCCACCTTGTTAGACTCTGTGCAGCGGCCAGTCGCTGGCTGCCTCACCGCATATGCGCAATGGGAGTCGATCATGGACAATTCATTGGTCCTCAACATCCTGAGACATGGCTACATGCTGCCTTTCGGGGAAAACAGCCCTCCATTAAGCCGAGACTCAGGGTGGTTTTACCCTCGGAACCCAAAACAACGGCATTCATGGAGGTGGTTCAGACACTCTGGAGCAAGCACGCCATAGAGCCCGTAGAGGACCAAGGTTCTCCCGGCTTCTACAACTTACTCTTCCTGGTCCCCAAGAGGGACAGAGGATGGTGCCCATGCAGTCATAGACCTGTCAACGCTGAACACCTACCTGGAAGTCCCGTCCTTTCAGATGGAGACACCCTAGTCGGTGGCAGCAGCCTTGCTGCCCCTAGAGTGGACGACGTCCCTGGATCTGAAGGACACGTTCTTCCAGTGCCAATTGCGGAGACTGCACAAAAGTATCTGCGGTGGTGTTTACCAGGTTTCTGCAAACAGTTGCTGCTTACCTTCATCACTTAGCCATTTGCATTCATTTGTACCTGGACGATTGCTACCCATGCAAGTCCAGTCTTCAGCCAGAGCAGATCTTCGTCTTCCTCAGCATCTAGTTTGATCTGGTAGCCTACATCTGTTGTCCTTTGGAGGACAGATGGGACAGACTGCAGTCTCTGCTCAGGTCCTCATTTGCGGCTCACCAC
Source organism: Hermodice carunculata (assembly GCA_964020975.1). Lineage (NCBI taxonomy): Eukaryota > Metazoa > Annelida > Polychaeta > Eunicida > Amphinomidae > Hermodice > Hermodice carunculata. Next base: position 62,725,714 of record OZ026630.1, on the reverse strand, counting down.
ATAAACTGGTTGGAACTGGAGGCTATACGCTTGTTGCTCCTCCACTTCCAAGACCTGGTGGAGCACAAGCATGTCCTCATAATGTGTGACAACAGGACCACCATAGCTTTCCTCAACAGGCAGGGCGGGACACAGGTTCCGGAAGTTGACTAGACGCATTATCACATGGTGTTACAACCACAACATCCGCGTGCACACAAAGCATGTCCTGGGACATGCAAATGTCCTGGCTGACCAACTCTTGAGAATAGGTCAGCCAGTAGAGACGGAGTGGTTGCTCCACCCAAGGGTCATTTAGGCCATGTCGGCATGATGGGGGGACTCCACACATGGATCTGTTTGCGACTCGGGAGAACGCAAAACTGCCGGTTTACGTCTCGCCTGTCCCAGACCCCCAAGCTCTAGCCATGGATGCTCTATCCATGGACTGGAGCAACCTGTGAGCTTAAGCTTTTCTGCCTTGCCAGATCCTTGCGAGGGTACTGTGCATGGTTCAGTCCCACGATTGCAATCTGATCCTAGTAGCCCCGTGGCGGCCCCTTAGTGATTACTCAGTAGACCTGCTGGAACTAAGGGTGGAGTCTCCGCTACGATTACCAGCATGGCCGAAGCTTCTGGTGCAGCCGCAGACAAGCGTATTCCATCGGAAACCTCAAGTACTCAACCTCCATGCTTGGTGGTTATCTTACATCACATCTGGGATAGAAGCTTCTCAGAGTCGGTCTCAGATAGAATTGCCAGAGGAGGGCTTCGCTCTTCTTCTCTAAATGTATACTCGGCTCGATGGAAGACCTGTGTTTTCTGACTGGTGTGCCAGTAGGCGAATTCACCCTTGGGCTCTGCGTATTGCAGACATCGCCGACTTCCTGTTATATCAGTGGGATTTTTTAGGTAAGAGCTCAAGAATAGTTAAGGGTTTCAATGAGTCATCTCTTCAACCAGCTTGCCAATGTCTTAGACGTGCGCATCAGGAGTGATCCTTATCTGTCTGCGCTACTTGCGTTCTTCTACACCGACAGGCCAGCGACGTGACAGATCCTGCCCAGATGGGACCTACCGCTGGTTTTAGTCTTGTTGAAGAAGTGGCCCTTTGAGTGCCTTGAGGACCCCAGGCAGGTTTCCCTCAAGTTCTGGATGTGGAAAACTCGTTTTCTATTAACACTCGCCTGGCTGGTTAGGAGAAGCGAGATCCACACTCTGGCTCATGACCGACTCCAATGGTCACCTGACCACTCCCAGGTGAGAACTGTTACTAAGCTTAGTTATCCCCCACAGCACCTTGCTGGTATATAGCCTACCATACTGCACATATGTGTTTCATATTTGATAGTGATCATAATTGTGATATACTTATTGGTAAAAGTTATAGGTCAGCCTTCTTTGTCCAATTTCTTCAATGCATTGTGTTTGCATGTCATTACTGTTACGTGATACTGTCCAAGTTTGAATAAAGAGATAACAACCATATTTCACAACATGTACAATAGTTAATATCATATTCTGCTACGTACCTGTAGTCACTTATTCACAATTATACTTTAATTAATTTGATGAGTACATGTATATTTATTTTGTTACAGATAAGACATAACAATCAACATTGATGTGATGATATATTATTGTAAAGTTCAGAATATACTTCAGACAAAAGAAAATCTGGGCCTGGCATAAAAAAACAAAAAACAAAAAAAACAAAAAAAAAACAACAAAACAAAAACATTAAAACAGATGTTCACAAGTTCCAATACTGTATGATATACTGTTACAGGCAGTTAGTGTGTCAGCCCATCAGCATGCCACAGCTCATATGCTTACTGACAGTCTCTCGAGAAAGATGCCATTTAAGATTACACAGCTGTTCATTTTAAAACACTGACAAAGGCCTTAATCATGGTTTTTCAATTGCCTAGAAAATCACCCTGCACATGCTCTTGTGGTGGATAGAACATCATACATGACTTTGTCAGGCAATGCAAAAACAAAAACAAAAAATAAAAATACAACCAGAAAAAATGCTGATTTTACAGCACACATGGTTTCACTAATACATGTACCCATTGGTGACTTAACTGTATTGCACTAAATAGGACCCTGACCTTTTGTGTAACATTTGCACATATTTTCTTGTTATAAATTGTATAACTTATCTTTGTTTTCTGGAAATGATGGGTTGCAGTGGATATGCCACATTTTTATCAAATGAAAGTTGAAATTTTGAATTAACTTACACTGCAATACTTCACAAATGTAAACAATGCATTTTAAGCCTGAGAGTCACCACAGAACTACATCATTCACTAAAAATAATGAAGAGGCCTGACGGCTTTGGTATCTTAATTTTCAATGAACGACATATTTTATCTGTAATTAACCTATACTTAAAGCTCTTTGAATGCTTATAGGGCAGTGTATATGTGCAATATGAATTTTGATTCCATTTAAACATGCATTTTAAAAAATGTAAGAGTGAAATGAGTTAATATTACTCATCCCTTGAAGCAGAACTTGTGTGGACAAATACAGAAGTGTGGAAGATTAAATACATCAGAGCATCAGTTTATTCTAGTGTCCTCGCAGTTACCATGACAGCAATGCTAACTGTGTCTTCACATTCTAAAATTAGATTGACAGGCATCTCAACAATTAAGAATTTTGGAGGCTCATGGTAAAATTTCCCACTAGGGAAAATTCAATTCATTTATGTCAATCCTGGGGGAAATTTAATGTTGTGGTAATATGTTTCTAGATGACATGAGGTGTGCATGCACAGTGCTAGTCAAAGTCTCTTGTGATTGGTTCAGAGGAACAATGGTTAAAACTTTTTAAATGTTGCACAAAAATGAGATTCTGCCTATTTTATTGGATACATAGCTTTTAATTGGACCCTGGCCTTTTGTGTACCATTTATACATATTTTAGTATTTTAAATTGTTTAATTGATATTTTCTGTCCAAAGTGCTGGTGCCTGTAGCTGTAGCACTACATCCTATGCTTGATTACAATATGTTTGGGTCTGTCCCATTATTTTAGTTGTCTGACATTTTTGTGTGGTTGCCATTAACGTTTCCATGCAAGACCTTGCCTTGGGCTTTGTTTCATTTATAGTTGGGCACCCAAATATATTTGGACAGCTTGCCAAATGGGACACTGATTTTGGCATCGAATGAGAGACGATGGCCACTGCGTGGGTTCCTGGAATGGATAAACACAGTAAGGATGGAGGTAGGCGGAGTCTGGTTTTCCAGTCAACTGACTCCTTCATCAAAACACATGCTTTGCGTGTTTGGCAACACTTGCACTCGAACCATGTAGTCACAGGATGGGGACAGATGCACAGGCAACAAAGACAACATGGGACCACAGTGGCCCCTGCTGTACACAGCCACTGCCAAGACAGGTCACCTGCTCCGCTTTGAGGCCACATTTTTCCTGGCCACAAGTGTTTATTTTTATGTTAATTTACCTGCAGTGACAGGTCACCTGCAGTATGTGGCCACTTTTTTGTGGCATAAAGGTTGGCCACACACAGGAGGTACCACTGTATTTGGAGCCCAGGGGTTGTTGGGGTGGGGTTTGGGGATGGATGGACACATGTGTGTTCTCAGCCTTGATGAAAAGTGGGCCAAAGAGATCTGGCAGACAGATAAACACTATAGGCCTACCCATCAACAGGTCTGATGTACAAATACTCATAAACAAAATACCTTGTTGATTTATCATACATTGTTTCATTAATTGTAAGGTCACTGCCTTTTCATAAAAGTTTAAAATTAGTGACCAATTTTTCCTGGAAAATGTGAAGGGAGATGCACATGAACAGCTTTTATGTGGTGATGAGTGGGAAGCATCACTGAGATCAATTGAGATTCTGAGGAGTAAAGGACTGGTCATTAGGATCATTCAAAACCATGGGTCATACCTAGCAACTTCCTCCCACCCACTCACCCCACCCCCCACCCCACCCCACCCCACCCATACCCTCCTCCCAACACCAGATTTGCTGGTTGTATTGAAATGGTGATCATCCATTTTCATTTTTCTGAAACTTGATAGCCTTGAGGGGCATCCCACAGGGTTACCAGAAAAATGTTCATCATCCATTTGACCTAATATGGAAATCTATGGTTGCTTTTATGCAAAAGGAGGTATACTTACAATTGACTCACCTTATAAATGAGAGAGACGACTGTTCTCCCATTGTAAGTCAGTTTTACAAATTGTCTCATAAGTTCAGGAGACCATTAAGGGACCTGTCTGTGTTGATTATCTGGGTACCAAGTGCTGATACCCCAAAGTGCTGGGAATTAATGATGAGGAATAGTTTACACAGTGGCCAGTGGATGACATTAGAATATCAACAAAGTTTATGACCCAAGACAGTGGATGTCCCACTTTGAGGAGATATAATTTCATTGCATGGTCCTTTCCCAGCCAAGGAGGCCCATGTTTTCACCACATTGGTCTGACATTTTACTGTGTAGTTGCATGCCAAACAGACTAATCCCTGTAGGTTGTTTTTCCCCCACTCCATTTTGTCTGCCCTTGGGCTACATGGTCACTGTTTTAACACTGAAAAAGTGACTCAATTTCTAATTGGTCCCTTTTGGTTACCATGGTAACAGAGTACAGTGCAAAAGGACACTCATACTGTCAATGGCCAAGGTGATGATAATTAACTTTCTGATTGGTTCATCAGTCCATGAGAAGGGTGACCATATACACTTTTATTGCCTTGAGGATAAGTAAAGTCGTGTAGTCCTGGGGCGGACTGAGTGCAGCAGAGATAATGCAGAGTTTGGTCTGTTTTGGAGGTATTTCTTTCCAACAGGAAAACAGCTAATCTCTTAAGTCAGTGCACCTGGCATTGAGAAACTAACAGTCACTTTCTTAGAGTGCACCCAATTGCTGAAAGAAGTTAAGAGCATATTGACCAATGCACATGAAATATGCAGGACAGAGCTCCAGGGACAATAGGAAACATGTAAGTGTATTTGTAAAGTCATGTTGAATGGTACTGTAGTAAACTGGTATACATGGAGGTGACCCCAGTTTTCACTTGAGAAACTATTCCTAGGACATTGTCTTGACCCGATAATAATGCATTCTGATGCAATGGTTACAGGAGATTCCCTTATATCAGTATATATAATACATATCAACTGGTAGATTGCCAGTAATTGCACAACCTGAAACCATAACCACTATGTGTACAAATTTAATTCTGGCCTGTTACATCAGCACATAAAATGTTTGCCTGCAAGATGGGCCATTCTGACCATTCCTCAGTTGCTCATGTGATTGGATGATAATGTTATTAATGCATGCAAGTAGAAAATAAATGACTTGTTTATCTCAGAATTGATACAGTAATGTAAAAACTTATAAGATTTACATGTAGTGTTCTTAGTCAATTACTAGCCTGACACTCAGAAGGAAAGCATAGCTACTGTGTAATTTTAGGCATTAGTGGTAAGCTTGATGTCTGTCTCTACAAATAAAGGGCAAATTAACACTTCACAAAGAAGCAAATGAGGGAAGAAAGGAACAAGGGATCAGCGGACAGTGAGTTCACAAAGTGATGGAAGATCTCAACTTGGACTCGAAAGTACTGAAATAGTTCCACTCTTTCTTGTTTGTACTTTGTTGACAACTTGTTTAATGATGCTCTGCTGGTTTTTGTGTTTGTTTTTTTTTATTATTATTATTTATTTATTTATTTATTTATTTATTTATTTATTTATTTATTTATTTATTTATTTATTTATTTATTTATTTATTTATTTATTTATTTATTTATTTATTTATTTATTTGTTTATTTATTTATCTATTTATTTTATTTTTTATTTATTTATTTATTTTTATTTATTTTTTTTGTTGAAGGGATGGGGGAGTCAAATGAAAGTTATATGTACTATGCGTGGGCAAGTCTAAAACAGCATACTTTAATAACACGGGAAACTTTGAACTGTTTTTAGTCAGCCTTCAAAGAGCCTTCAAAGAGCATACAGTTTCTCATCAATGGCACTGTTAAAATGTTTGGAATATTTAGCATCCTTCAGGCAACAGGAACACCTTTATTTGGTAACTTTGATAATGTAAACAGTTACGTCTTTTATTACAAGGATGAAATATATGTATTTGGAAACTTGTTAAGCATAGCAATCAGGACACACTAAACTTATACAAGTAAATTAGATGGATCAAAGACACATTGCAGAAATATATGAAAATAGCCAAATATGAAAGACCACTACAGAAGGACATCTTGCTCATTTGTTACTGTCAAATTTGGCACAAAGACAGGGATCTTTGGCATGATTTAAAGGTCATTTTATTTGCCCTTGACAGTCTGGAACACAATTTTTGCAGAAACATTATGGAAATAAATCAAATGTCAGTCACTTAACCCCAGAAAGGCTTCATCAGAACACTTATCATTGCTAGCGGACTTTTCCAGGGGGTATTGAAATAGAGACATGGTGCTCCCATCCACATCAAGTCATCATCTCACATTCTGTGAGAATTTACTGAAATTCCCAATTTAATGCTCCAACATCCCCCTGTGCTCAAGTCCACACTGCCTTAAATTTGTGAGTAATTTATGTTGTCTACAGGTTGCTGAGTGCTTGGAAGGACAGGTGTAGCTTGTATTTCCTGTTGGCTTAACATCTGTTTTCACTTACACATTTTCTATCCATTTCAACCACTTTACAGGTGTGAATGCAGTGAAAGCTACTGGTAATGAAATTAGCACTGTGCATTTAAGGTGTGTCCCTGTGTGAGTACATACTAAGTGGCTTATATTGTATACACATTGCTGAGACCCATGGCGTCTTCCTGTATGCTCAACAGTTATTGGTTTGGGGAAAAAAATCTGTCTGCATGCAGCCAAGAAAGAAAGAGCCCAGCTTTGTGTTTGTTGTGATTAAATGTTACAGCCTTACAGGTTCATCCCAATGGGGTCATGACTCAACATTCCCAGCATATGCAGGGGGGGGGAGTGTTTTTTTTTTTTGTTATTGCCAGACTGTATGCAGTCTGGCATTGTTTTAGTTTGAGGGATTGCGACCTCCGCACTCAATGATACTACTTACAGTTTCATATTTCTTTGTCAAAGATACTGTGCCAAAAATTCCACTTCTGCCCATTCATAAATTGGTAGTCCATTGCATATATTTTCCATATATTCTCAAGAAAAATACATCATTTTTTACACATATCTTTCTTAGATTGATGGTAATTTCAGCCAATTACTACATGAAAAGCTATGTATGGCATCCATGTTTGTTTGACCATGTGCAGAACATACACATGTAATCCTGCGCACGTCTGATTACTTCATCATCACATTTACCTGAAGACTTTAATCGTGTTGCTCCTTGAAACTTATCTCAAATATCATTGTTAATTAAGGCTTTTCAAACAACTGTTTGGTGGTTGTCCTTCAGTATGCCTTATCTAAGATTTCAGATGTACAGTACAAATAGTATACAAACTTGTCCCAACTGATTTCTCCTCTTTTATACCAGTCAAGTCTGGTTCCTTTTTAAAAGTAAAATTCTTTTGTTTTGTTTTTGTTTTTGTTTTTTTATTGTTTTTATTTTGTTTTATTGTTTTACATGTATGTAGCCTCCCTTGACAGCCAAAAGAAGCTGGCTGGCACTTCCAGATTTATAGGTCAAAGCTGTGTGTGGTAATGATTTTGAATCATGACTGTTGGGAGTTTCTTGCACTGATGTACGTGAACCATAGAGAGTGCAATATGGCATATACATTCAGGGGTCAGAATGCTTTCAAAGGTGTTTGTTGCAGAGTGGTGACTGTGGGCAGACAGGGAGGGCATTGTGCTGTGTGTAAGGTGAGATAAGCCACGTCTGCTTCATGAAGCTTTTATGCTTGGGCAAAGTCATAGTTTGTGCCACAATTGAAGAGTTTATATCCTTTCCACTCCTGTTGCATACTAAAATGTGCTCTAGAATGTGTCTTCATATTACTTGGGGTCAAACGGTATTGCAATACTGGACCATATATTAACATTTAATGAACAGACACAGACTTAGCTGTAACACATGGTACTTCTCTTTTTCCTTTTCTCATATGTTAACATGTTGAAAAAAAAAGGATTTCATATTGGAAGGCTAAATCGATATTGAAATACTGGTACATGTTAAGACATGTGGAAAAATGTGGCTTCGTATTCCTCGGGACCAGAAAAAAGTGCCACTTTTTGTGTCAGTGTTGGTGTCTGCTTGGTGTGCTCTGTTAGCACTAAACTGAAAAGAAAAATCATTCACAATTGCCGTGTGCACACATTTATGCACTTGCAAGCTTCATACTGATATCCTGACAGCTGCACATACTCTGAACCTGCAAATCAGCATTATTCCTATCTTCCATGCCCCACTTTATGTATTGTTCATGTCTACGTCTTCTCCACGTTTTCCCATGTCTAGTGCATCCTGTGTACCCTGTCCCTACTCCTGCAAAAGCGATACAAATAGTGCAATGACTCCTCTTTCCAAATGATTAGCTACTCATCTGTAATCATATTTTCGTGTATAATGTCTTAGTAAAATATGTTTAAACCAATGTATAATCTACATCACATTCACAATCACTGTCTGCAACAATGCTCATATCTGTGTTCACATTTTGTTTTTGTTTCTTGTAACAAAGGACGTTTGTTTTCAAAGCAGGATCATGTGCTTCCCAATTTGTCTGCCGTCTCTGGACCCTTTTCTGCAGCTAATTTATGGAGAGGTATATTGTCAACCAGTGCAGTATCATCTTCTATGATAAACAGTTCAGGTCAACTTTTTGTTGTAGTGTCTGTGAAACAGGATTATATTTGCTTCCCCACTTGTCTGGCTTTTCTGGATCATTTTCTGCAGCCATCTTCTTGAAAGAGTTATATAATCAACTAGTGCAGTGTCGTCTTCAGTGTTGCTCCCACAGTTTGCATGGATGGATTTTTCATTTCACTGTCTGTAAAACAGTATAAACTATGATTCCCAATTTGTTTGCTCTCTCTGGACCATTTTCTCTTGCTAATTTCTTCAGTGGTATGTGGTCCACTAGTGTGCTACCGCCTTCTGTGTTACTTTTATCATTGGTTTCTTGAGGGCCAGTTCTTTTAGGAGGATATCATCCAGGAGGGGGGAGAGTCTCCTCTTCCGTGGCCTCTGTTGTGTCACAAGGACTCTGTCTGACATTTAATAACTTTGTTTTTGTTCATAATTGGTGAACAGCTTTACCAAAGTAATATGTTCATTTTTTTTTCTCTCTTGTATATTTTCACAATCTCTGGATCTGGGGTTGTCAGGTTTCGATGTCAAATTTTCCTGTGGGAGAGACTTTTCTCATGTACCTAATTATAGATACAGGCATTTACCAGTGTAGGACAAAACTTGCAATCAACTAGTTGAGGACAATGTTTGTAGGCAATCTGACAAGATAAGCGAATATCATGAACATGAATTCAAGGATTTGGAACATAAAAGATGAAGCAATTCAATTTCAATTAGACAGAAAAATGCTCTTACCTCCCAGATGTTTCTGGACTCACTATTTTGCAGGATAATATGGCAGAAACAGCTTTATTCCCAAACTTTCCTTTCACATTTGGGGCATTTTTGCAATATACTTCATGTAAATGTATCAATGTCAAGGTCATCCTGTACCATGCTTTCCTGTGTGTAAAATTTGTAAGTTAAAATTAAAATGAACATCCATTATGTCAGTGATGGGCAGTACTTCAGTTTCAAGTTACAGCAAGGTCAAGCAGTTTGATTTATTGGTGGTGTGTGTGTGAAATGCTGGGATACATATAGTTATACAGGCTCACAGTGTGTTTATCAAGAAAGCCTGCTGCCTGTAATGGGCACAAATGTAAGTAAGTGAAGCTAAACTTTGAAAGCCAAAGGTATTGTATCATGTTCAGAGGAAAAGTGAAGCCAGTATGAAGACTTAAGTTATGTCAAAGCCAGTGTTCTGTGAAAATGTCAAGGCCATTTTTAAGCCTCAAAATAAAAGTCCTTGCTTGATTTGCAGTTTAAGGCAACAGAGGGTTGCAAAAGTACAGTTGTTTAATGAAGGCACCGATCATCCCTCCAAAGAGAAAGAAAGACAACACAAATTTTTAGCTCAGCTGACTAAAGCTAGTCAGGCTGTGTGAGCTTTTAGGATGATCAGCCGTCTGTTGTCCGTCCGTTATCCAGCCACAATTCACATTTTTAACTTCTTGTCCCAAACCGTCAGTCAGATTTACTTCAAACTTGGTGGGGATGTACCTTGGGTGGGTCTCTATCAAGGTTTTTCAAGTGGTCACACTCTAGCAAATTTTGGACTTTTTATGAATGGGGGGGGGGGGGGTTGACAAATCTTAAAAAATCTTCTCCAAAACCGCTCACCCATTTGCTTTGATATCACATAGAACACTGGGGACTCCTAGTTTTTAATTTGTTCACCAGGTGATGCTGCAATTTTTCTTCTATTTTTTTAATGATTTTTTGGTGTGCTTTCACTATTTTTGACTTCTTCTCCAGCACTGTCACTCCGATTTAGCTGAAACGCAATGGATATGTTCCTATTGGAAGGGTCAAACAAAGTAGTTCACTAAGTGCCAGTGCTATAGATTCCTGATTTTTAATGATTTTTTCAATTTGGGTACTTATTGGTAAATGCACCTTTCCTATTGATTACTATGTAAGTGAATGGACATTCTAATGCAAATTCACATTTTCGACTTCTCCGAAGAAACTGTCTGTCAGATTGACTTCAAACTTAGTGGCAATGTACCTAATGGTAGGTCTCTAACAAGTTTGCTCAAATAGTCATGTTTCAGTGATTTTGGATTTTTTATTTTTTTTGGGGGGGGGGGTTAAAATCTTTAAAAAAGTTTAAATAGGAAAGTTTAATATGGAAATTTGTTGTAATGGCTGTAACTTCAATAATTTTGGCCAGATTTCTGTCAAACTTGGTAGGGATGTACCTTTGATAAGTGTCTATACCTATTTTGTCCTATCCCAAGTTCACAGAACCACAAGTGTGATGAATCTCTAGGTCAGCTGAGCATGGGCTGTTCACACAGCCCTCCTGTTTTTATTGTCAAGTTGAGCATGGTGGTAAGTGGGAAAACCTGGCCTTGGAGCCATGACAGAGTTACATGTATTTGTCTAGGTGGTTCAGCGAATGCCAGGGTGAAGAAGGAGGGCTGTCAGTGTGTCAGGAAAGACACTATTGTAGTGTGCAGGCAAAGCCAGGAGAGGTCACTTGATGCATGCCTCCTCATCATGCTGCCTGACCTTGGTGCAGGGCAGATTTTCACAGTTTTGGCTTGAAGTGCTGATGAGGCTGGCTGTGGAGCCCTTCCTGCCCCAGGATAAAATCAATGTGAGCGTAACAACAGCTTGACCATCCACAGGTTTTATTTGATGTAGCCGTATGTAAACATATTGCCATCAAAATACTACAAAAAACCCAAAGTTCTTGTTTTTCCCCGTTTTGACATGAATGTAATACCAGTGCTTTCATTTTCCAAATCGGCCACTCTCATTACATCGCATTACTGACCTTGTCCGGGAATAAGAAGTTAGACATTATTACCGGAACAGTGTCCCAGCGGGCCTACTTGGATCTGAAGCTCCACTTCTGAAGCTTTTTGAATCTCCATATTCATTGATTTTATACCTGAAAACCCCAAACCCAATTTCTTGAAAGTAATCAGTCATGGGAACAATTTCCTGCTTGTAAGGACTTCACAGCCAATTAATAATACATAGGGTTAATTCTTTAATGAAATGCTTTCCAACCAGATTTTGTTTGGAAGTATATTAGAGCCTGATCCCCTATTAACATTGAAGACATGTAGCATCCATTATATCCTAGTTTAGCTGGGTTCATGTGATGACAAATTAATCACTTGTTTAACCCATGAACTACTGGGCTTAGTCACTTGCTTAACCTGCCATCTACTGGGCCAAGTCACCTGTTTCACTTATGAACTGCTGGGCCAAGTTATTTGCCTATAATTAACCTTAAAGAGCAGGGCCCAGCTATAAACCTACTGAATACAAAGAAGTTAAACAAAACTGTCACAAAAGAAATAATTCTAAGTGAACGCTGCCCAACATTCATTATCTAATAATCCTTGTGTACTCCATACACTGTAAAAATATAGGTTATATTTTATTTTGAACAATTCACACTTAAAGAATTTTGAAGAAGAAAAAAAAAAGCAAATCAGCCTCCATAAATATAATGTTGGAATGGACAGGGGGAATTTATAACACTTGTATTGGTGGCAACTCTCATACTAACACTACTAAAATCACTTCAAGGGATTCCTTGGCCATGCAATATGGTACATTATTATGTCATGAATTCATGCTAAAGTTGAACAGATTTTAGTGACTGAAATGACAGATACTGTCAGAGTTTGGTGAGAGAAGATTTACGTCAAATTGAAGTTAAGTAAATTAATCTTTCTCCTAATTCCAGGAACTGATAAAATTGTTTAAACTGATGAAATATATTAATGCTGATTGACCCTTACCCCATTAAACTGGCCTAAACCTGCTGGTGGTCAAATGTCATCTGTTTCAGTGTTTGTAACTAACCTCAAGAGTAATGAGAAACAATTTGACTGAGAATTGTAGTCTAAGATGAGACCTATCAAAGTAACATACCCCAGGTCAAGCTTTCCTTGGCATAGGTTGGGCACTTAGTGCCCTACCATACTAAGGAAAGCTGTTGACTCAGTGTCAAATTAAGGGGGGAAGGATTAATTGTGAGGCCTCTTGCCATAAGGACAAATATCTTGAGTATTATATCTATGAAAATGCAAATTTAATTTGGTCAAAATTGTGGGCATTTCACTATCCAGACCCATTTTTATTCACTAAAAAATTGCAGAAGTACTGAATGTGATAAAATGCAAGTGCATTTCAGTTTCAAGGCTTATTTCTATTGCAAAAGGAGTTGAAGTGGTCTATTCCTCTTTTCAGGTCACTGTTTGACATGAAATATGTTTGAACATGGAGAAAGTATTTTTCCTCCATGGTTTGAACCAATTCTATTAATTATATTATCAGCAGACCTATATTCATAAAATTTTGTAATTAAAATTTAATATCTTCTGTGGTTGTAGACCTATTTAAGTTATAAGCTATCTGTGGCACTAGGCAACCTCTGTTATCATTCCTGAAATGAAAATGGGTCTCTTTCCAGTGGTTGCCAATGGTTCCCAATACCAATAATGTAAGCAAAGATTATGGGTTAATTTGAAGTTAAAGGAATACTGCTTTAAAATAATTCCACATAACCAGTGGCTATGTATTCTCAACTGTTCATATATGTAAATGCTAGCTCATTCCACCCTAATGATGCTTTTTCCAGCTAATATCTAAATGTCGTCTGCTAATTGTATTTTACTAAATTAGGGATTATTTTTAGCTCAGCTGACGTGTCAGTCAGCTGAGCTTATCTTATGGTCCTCCATCCGTCGTCCGTCCGTCCGTCCGTCGTCCGTCAACAATTTACATTTTCGACTTCTTCTCAAAAACCGTCAGCCAGATCCACTTCAAACTTGGTGGGGATGTGCCTTGGGTAGGTGTCTTCCAAGTTTGTTCAATTGGTCACGGTCCATTGATTTTTGGATTTTTAATGAATTTTTTTGTTCTTTTTTGGGCAAATCTTAAAAAATCTGCTCCGAAACCGCTCACCCAATTACTTTGATATCACACAGAAACATTCCCTGGGACACGTAGTTCTTAATTTGTTCACCAGGTGGCGCTGCAATTTTTTTCTATTTTTTTATGAATTTTTGTGTGTTATAGCTATTTTCGACTTCTTCTCCAGAACGGTCACTCAGATTAAGCTGAAACATGGTGGATATGTTCCTTGTAGAAGGGTCAATCAAAGTGGTTCACTATATGGGAATGCTGCAGATTCCTGATGTTTAACGATTTTTTCAATTCGGGTACTTATCGGTCAATGCAGCTTTCCTATTGATTACTATGGAAGTCAATGAGCATTCTAATGCTAATTCACATTTTGGACTTCTTCTCCAAAACCGTCATCCAGATTAACTTCAAACTTGGTGGGCATGTACCTTGGGTCGGTGTCTACCAGGTTTGTTCCAATGGTCATGTTCCAATGATTTTTGGATGTTTAATGAATTTTTTTGTTCTTTTTTTGGACAAATCTTAAAAAATCTTTTTCTCCAAAAGCACTTACTCAATCGCTCTGATATCACACGGGAAGACACCTAGGGACTCCGTGTTCTTAATTTGTTCACCAGGTGGCGCTGCAATTTTTTCTAATTTTTTATGAATTTTTCTGTGTTCTAGCTATTTTCGACCTTTTCTCCAGAACCGTTACTCAGATTAAGCTGAAACGTGGTGGATATGTTCCTTGTAGAAGGGTCAAACAAAGTTGTTCACTATGTGGGAATGCTGCAGATTCCTGATTTTTAAGGATTTTTTCAATTCGGGTACTTATCGGTCAATGCGGCTTTTTTTTTTTTTTTTTTCAATATTTTTATTGAGTTCCTCTATTTACAGTATACATATGGTACAATACATTATTATACAACTTGTATCTGCCATACAGTATAGTACACGAGAGTACATTATGTGCAAGATGTAAAATGTTGCAGCAACTTGTCACATATATGCAAGTGTAGTGTTGCAATATATATAAAAAAAAAAAATACCATGTATAATATATATATTCTTTTTGACTTATTCATTATACAATTATGATTATGAAGCACAAAATACATTTGATTCAAAATGGTTGTTCATAGCCATTGTACATGATACCCATGATGGTCCACGCATTACAGTGATAACTGTCGGAGATGTGACAATTTAAGTAAAATTGCTTTTTGTGAGGTTTCCCATTTTGCTTTAAATTGTGTAGTTCTAGCTTTTACTGCACTAATATATTCAAATACAGAAATTTTCCTTTTTAACAGAAATAAAAAAGAAGTAAAGTTGATATTTTCAGAACCAAATCTTTGTGAATAAATATAATATTTTCCATTCAAGATACAGTAGTTCAGGTTGATTTTGTTGGGAGTGTCAAACAGGCCAAATATTATATTTCCCTGTGTAAATGTAACGCTTTCATTCATATATGTTTCCCAAAAATTAGATAACTGATTCCAAAAGGAATTTGAGGAAGGACAGTCCCAAAATTTGTGAACTATTGTTTCTCTATGTTCTCCACATATTTCACATATTTCATTTTCTGTAATACCGATTTTATATAACCAGTGCTTGTTCACAATTATCCTATGTATGATCTTGAACTGAAATGCTTGTAACTTTGTTTCTATTGTAGTTTTGAATGACAATGAGAAAACTTTTTCCCAAAACAAAGCAGTGTTGGAGTTCAGTTCTGGAAAGATATGAAGCCACTTTCTAGTGCATGAGGGTTCACTCACTTCATTATGTTCTATCATTACCCAGTATATATCTTTGCATTTTAATTGATCAAGTGAAAGAAATTTGCCATTTATGAAAAATTTTAATGCAGTATTGCGGAGAGTTATATTTTGTTGACTTTTAACAGTCTGCTTCCATTGATATGGAATAGCAGACCGAATTTGCAGATACTCAAGAAAGTTTGGCACAAACCCAAATTTTTCATTTATTTGTTCTGGTGTAAGAAATTCACCATTCTCATTTACAATATCATTGATATATTTAATTCCTCTATCATACCACTTTCTATAAAAAATTGGGTTTTTTTGCACTACTATATTATCATTAAACCAAAGCATTTCTTTACGTACAGAAATAGGTGTACTTGGTTGAAATAGAAATAAGAACCCATTCCAAGCTTGTAATATACGAATATAAAATAATGGTATTTGTGTCCAGACAGAACCAATAGAGCATCGACTTTGAAACAAGTCATGAATATTGACACCAGGAAAGAATTCTTGAATGACATGCTTCCATTTAGCATTTTCTTCACTGAGGAGCCGTTTGACCCATGTTATTAATAATGATTTGACCTTTACCTCAAAATTTGGTGTCTTGAGACCACCGCAACAAGGCCTTTGGTGCATAACCTTTGCTTTAACTTTAGGAATGTCACTGCCCCAGATGAATGCATCAATCTCTTTTTGAACTCTTTTAACCATGACTGGAGTAAGTGGTATTGTTGAGGCACTATAAACTAATTTAGAGATGCCTAAGGATTTGATAACTAGTATTTTCCCAATTAAGGATAAATCACGCACTTTCCATATGTTTAAAACTTCATGCATTTGTTGGAATTTGTCCTCAAAATTTTGAATATATGTATCTTGTTCATCATTGAGAAATTTTATGCCTAAAGTGGAGAAGTTGCCTTCATTCCATTTAACAGGTAAATCTCCTGGCTCCCTTCCATAATTACTGCCAATCCATACACATTCAGTTTTATCTAAATTAACTTTTAAGCCACAGCAGTTTTCAACATTATGCAAGAAGTCTAACACTGCTTTCCCAGATTCTACATTTGAAATGAAACATGTAGTATCATCAGCAAGCTGACTTAATTTGATCTCTTCGGACCCAATGGCAATGCCTTTTATATTTTGATTCGTCCTAATATGAATGGCTAGAAGTTCAACGGCTAGTATAAACAAAAAAGATGACAGGGGGCACCCCTGACGAACACCTCTATGCAGGGAGAAAAAGGATGAAGTGTAACCATTATTAATTACGCAGCTGCTAATGTCAGTATACATAATTTTAACCCACTTTCTGAAATCCTCCCCAAAATTGAAAGTTTGTAAGACTTTGTCCAAATAATCCCATTCCAAAGTATCAAAGGCTTTTTCAAAGTCAATAAGAAGAATTAATCCTGGTATATTGCGTAAACTAGTTAATTTTATGATATCTGAAATTTGCCTTATATTTTCTCCTATGTACCTGCCTTTAACATAGCCAGTTTGATCTGAATTAATGAGTTTTGGAAGAAATTTCCGTAATCTTAGTGCCATGATCTTTGCAACTATTTTATAATCTATGTTTAATAATGATAATGGTCTCCAGTTCTTCAACTGGAGTAAGTTTTTATTTTTCTTGGGTATTAGAGAGATTATTCCTCGTCTTTGATCAACTGAGAGTATTCCTTTTTCAAATGCATAATTGAAGCTGTCAAGTACTAACTGTTCTATGTCTGTCCAAAAGAATTTATAGAATTCGACTGGAAACCCATCGCTTCCAGGACTTTTATTGTTTTTTAATTCTTTTAAAGCATTTTTGCATTCCCAGCCAGTGATGAGCCCTTCACAGTTAGCTTTCTCTTCATCCAATAATTTAGGGATGTATTGATTATCAAAAATGTAATTGTATCTGTCATCTCTTGCTTGATGGAGATGTTTATTAGAGGAATATAGTTTTTCATAAAATGTTTGTTCTTCTTTTATAATTTCTTCTGAATTATCTATTTCTCTATTGTTAGCAATATGTAGTTTTGTAATGCATTTGGACTTATAATTTCGTTTTTCTAGGGATAAAAAGTATTTGGTGCTCTTTTCACCCAGTTCACACCATCTTGCGTGGGATCTAATCATGATACCTTCCACTTGTTGATTATAAATATCATCTAGTTGTAATTGAACCTGTTCAATTTTATTTTTCGTTTCTTCACTGGGTGATAGTGCTAAATCATTATTTAACTGTTCTAACTTATGTTTTAAGTCTTTTTCTTTCTGCTTTTTGAGAGACGCTTTTCTTTTAGAATAAGAGACAGTGAACCCTCTGATTTCACATTTAATTACATCCCATTTTAGGCTTTTATTATCTAAATCAAAATATTTATCTTCTTGTTCGTTAATTAATTCTCTAATTTTGCCAATGTATATTTCATCTTTCAATAAGCTAGTATTGAATTTCCAGAATCCTGGACCTCTTCTTTTGAAGGCTGTACCTGTGAGCTGGAGACTTATTAAACTATGATCTGTTTTAATTGATGGTTTTATTTTACAAGAGGTCACATGAGGGCCAAGAAAACTTGAAATAAACCAGTAATCTAGTCAATGCGGCTTTCCTATTGATTACTATGGAAGTCAATGAGCATTCTAATGCTAATTCACATTTTGGACTTCTTCTCCAAAACCGTCATCCAGATTAACTTCAAACTTGGTGGGGTGTACCTTGGGTGGATGTCTACCAAGTTTGTTCCAATGGTCATGTTCCAATGAATTTTTGGGGTTTTTTATGATTTTTTTTCCAAAAATCTTTACAAAAGTTTTAATAGGAAAGTTTTAACATGGGAATTTCTTGTAATGGTTATAGCTTAAATAATTTTGGCCAGATTTACTTCAAACTTAATGGGGATGTGCCGTGGGTCAATCTCTATCAAGTTGGTTCAAATGGTCATGCTCTATTGATTTTTGGAATTTTTGTGATTTTTTGGGGGGTTTTTTGGGGCAAACCTTAAAAACTCTTCACCTCTGAAACTGCTCACCCAATTGTTTTGATATCGTTGTTAGACACTTCCAGAGACACATAGTTCCCAATTTGTTCACCAGGTGGCACTGCAATTTTTTCTAATTTTTTTTTTTTTTTAATGAATTTTTTATATGGTTTTGTTATTTTTCACTTGTTCTCAGAACCGTCACTCAGATTAAAGTGAAATGTGATGGATATGTTCTTGTGGAAGGGTCAACCAAAGTTGTTTACTAGGTGGCACTGCTTTAGATTCCTGATTTTTAAGGATTTTTAATTCGGGTCCTTATCGTTCAATGCAGCTTTCCTATTGATTACTATGTAAGTCAATGGGCATTCTAGTGCTAATTCACAGGACAACTGACACAAAATTTACTGTTTACTTGATAACTTGAGATTTGTTTTGAGTTAGTACTGTGATGCTGCACATATTAATGTTTTTGTATGAAGGTCATGCTCAGACAGTACATGAATGACTTTTACCTCGTCTCTGGGGTCACAGTGCAACATATATGAATTTTACTCTTCATTATAACTTGAGAACTACTTGAACCTTGATGTTGCACATGTTAGTGTTCTTTTATAATGGTCAGACTTACTCAGAACATGGGTGACCTTGATCCTCTCCCAAGTTCATAGATCTGCAAGTGTGGTGAATGTCAAGATCAGCTAGGCATGGGCTGTTCACACAGCCCTCTTGTTTTCAAAATTTTTTATGAAACTTGCCTGGAAGATAATTCCAAATTATGTGCCCATTATTAACCCTTAAAGTGCTAATCACTGCTATAGTTGCTTTCTCATTACCATTGAACATATAATGGTTAAAAGAGTCAAATTCCTCATGAAGATACCTTTCATTCAAATACCAGCAAGCCTTGTCTGAAGCAAAAAGTAGTCTTAGTCAACAGCTTTCCTTGGGACACTTTGCGCACAATGCACGCAAAGTGTCCCGAGGAAAGCTGTTGACTCAATCTTAAATCAGGACTTTAAGGGTTAACAGCCTTCCTTGGCGCGCTCTGGGCGCAAAGCACCAAGGAAAGCTGTTGACTCAGTCTTCTATCAGGGTGGAATAAGTTAAATCAACATTCTACAACATTTGAAGGATGTCATTTTTAGATTTTAAAATGTCAATAGGTGTCACAAAAACTGGATATTTTTTGGGAACATGATTCCACACTGGTTTTACTTTGCAAACAAACAGTATCCCGTTCATCTTGACCTTTTTTTCTTTTTGGCTGAAGAAGTGAATGGCTTTTGAAGTGTGTTATTATGCCCCTCTCCTACTGGAGGATTGCCTGCTAAACATCCGTTCTTGGCGGTCTACTACCCCCCAGTCACGGTCACGTGGGGGCCAACATAGTGTATCGCCCCAAGAAAGTCTGCTTAGGAGGCAAACTGGAGGAAGGGCATATAGAAATTGTTTTTTTTCTGTCTGCAGCGTTCATGCATCTGTGTGCCCCTCTGTCTGAATGGTGATGCTTTGGTGACTCTAGAATCTCTTTGCTGTCATTGTTGGGTTTGAAATTTATGAATATGGGTCATGTTTTCCTACATAAGTGTAACATACTAGAGATGTCCATCCACTTTTCGTGTCTGTGCTATAATCCACTTGTCCTTGAACTTAGTTTCATGAAACTTCACATAGTATATCTTGACTAAAGGTGACACTTCATGTCCAGGCTGTAATTCTTTTGTCCTTCAACTTAAGATTAATGAAACTTTACACACAGGTGTATCCACATGTAAGGGTGTGTCATGTACCAAAAGTAAGTCACTAGGTCAAGTGTCTGGGTCAGGGTGATACATTCATGTAATACTACATTACACTTCATGTCCAGGCTCTAATTCTGTTGTCCTTTGACTTAGAATCATGAAACTTTACACACCTGTATATCTGGACACAAGAGTGTGTCATGCTTAAAAGTAGGTCACTAGGTCAAGTATCTGGGTCACAGTGATAGCCTATTCTTATTGACTACAGTCATTCCAAAATGAGACCTGTGATTAGCAGGGTTATAAATGATGCTGGGGGGGGGGGGCATGGATCCAGCAGTCTTTGATTGCGTTTTAATTAACTATGTTGAACTTTATACTGACAAATTTGTATCCTTTTTCTAATTGAATGGTGCAGATATAATCATGTCATAGTTTACTGTCTGTCCATGCCTGGTAGCAACACAGCTAGTGTCTTAAGGAGTATCACTCTCACGCCTGATGACAGACTAGCTGTCACGTAGTTGCATGAAAGCTTTAGAGTCTGACTTTAATGTTCCAGTACCATACTTCCTGATTCAAGATCAAGATATGCTGCTGTCTGGTAATGAAATTAAAAGTGAACTGATTGGTCAGAGAAATTAGGGGGAAAAGTTATGTCGTTGGTTTATATAAAAGTTTCAGATTTATCATCAGGTGACAAAGTATGTTTCAAAGTGCAAGAAGAGCTCTGTCAGATTCACTAATAGTAATACATGTAAGTGCAGAGCCATTCAGTTGCAATGGTCCTCAAGAAGTCATCAACTCTGTGGTAGGCATAATGTCAGAAGATGATACCACAGATTTGTGTATCGTACAAAAAAGGTGGTGCCTCTATAAAGGCACATTGTATAAATTTGTTTGTTTTCTGTATGGTTTGCCTTCTCTTGCACAGGTGGCTATGCCAAACAAGATGGCAGACAACTTCATGCAAGTAAAGTCTGCCCACAGCACATCAAATGTGGC
Source organism: Hermodice carunculata (assembly GCA_964020975.1). Taxonomy (NCBI): domain Eukaryota; kingdom Metazoa; phylum Annelida; class Polychaeta; order Eunicida; family Amphinomidae; genus Hermodice; species Hermodice carunculata. The sequence goes on along the minus strand of OZ026630.1, from coordinate 62,704,543 downwards.
AGATTTTAATATCAACATGATGTATTTTTTGTCTGTATAACAGGGTTACATTGTGTTTATCCCTCTTTGTCACTGGGTCCCAGTGTGAGTGCCATGCCCTAGAGTGGACACAGCTGGACAAACAAAACACACAAACATTTAGACAATATTTGAGAAAAAAAGGTTGCTTACAATGATTTATTTTGCTTAATTTCAGAGCCCAGTCTGGTACATGACTCTTACTGTATGATAATTGATGCCTTGTTTGGGTTCAGCTTCAAACCACCTGTCCGGGCAGACTTCAGTGATTACATAGACAGACTGATCAAGGCCAATATTCCCATAGCCAGCATTGATGTGCCATCAGGTTTGTGGACCTTTTTATTTGGCTTCATGTATAGACATGCTTGTTCATCTCGCTATAAATTTGTGTTCATCAGCAACCCTGATACAAACCATTAAATGCTTCCTGCATGATGCACCATAATACAGGCTAATAAATGCTCCCTACATCAAGGATCATAATATAACCAATAGATGCTCCCTCTATGAAGTATCATGATATAGATTAGTAGATTCTGATGCTCCCTGCATGATGTAATATAATACAGACCAATAGATATTTTCAGCATGAGGCACCATGTTACAGGACCAATAAATCTTCCCTGCATTAAGCACCATCATCCAGACCAACAGATGCTCCCTGCATGAAGCACCATACAGACCAATAGATGTTCCTTGCACAAAGCACCATGATACAGACAAATAGATGCTCCCTGCATGAAGTACCATGATACAGACCAACAGATGCTCCCTGCATGAAGCACCATATAAACCAACAGATACTCACTGCATTAAGCACCGTGATGCAGATCAACAGATGCTCCCTGCATGAAGCTCCATACAAACCAACAAGTGTTCACTGCATTGAGCACCCTTGTAAAGACCAACAGCTGAACAGATGCTCCCTGCATGAAGCTCCATGCAAACCAGTTACAGATACTCACTGCATCGAGCACCATTATCCAGACCAACCGACGCTCCCTGCATGAATTTGATTTAAACATATGTATTTAAACTGAATTGCCTAGGTAGTACATAGACTAATCTGCAGGCTCGTCAGACATGAAGCACCATAGAGACCAGTAGATGCTCCCTGCATGAAGCACCATGATACAGACCAATAGATGCTCCCTGCATGAAGCACCATGATAAAGACCAACAGATGCTCCCTGCATGAGGTACCATACAGACCAATAGATACTCCATGCTTTCAACACCATGATACAGACCAAGAGATGCTGTCTGTGAGCAACACCATGATCCAGGCCAAGAGATGCTGTCTGCATGAAGCAGCATGATCCAGGCCAAGAGATGCTGTCTGCATGAAGCAGCATTATCCCCAAAACACATGCTCCATGTGCAAAGTACCATGATGTAAACCAGCAGTTGCAGTCTGTATTAAGTAACATGATACAGATTAATAGATGCATCCTGTGTGAAGCACCATGAGACAGATCAATTACCCCTTACAACATTTAGTAAAAATAAGCAGTGGGAGAGTACACTAGATCCATCACAATTGTCAAGGAAAACTTGAAAAATGCTCTCGATGTTTTTCTGTAAATTTAGAAGAAAAAAAAGTTATAAGTTTTGTTGAGAAAATTGAAGGAGTTTCTTGCTTTAACATTTATAAGCAAAATAAATCCAACTCAGAACATTCTGATACTTGTTACAAATGGGATAATTATGTAAAGATTATGCCGATAAGATCAATAGAACTTAAGCTATGGTAGTCGTAAATGTCAAATATATTGTTAAAAGGTCTGGCTTGGTCTTGCAACATGTGTACATCATTATATCTCTATTCTCAGTGGGCTCCATAACAAATTGAGTTTCTTCTCAGGTTTACTTTGGCTTTAAGAAAAGCTTTAGAGTGATCCTTTGAGATTTGTGTTTTTGAAGCTAATCCTTGTGGGCGTACATGGAATCTAAACCAAACAACTGCCAAATTGCTCCAGTTAAAGCATGTTTTGGTAGACAAAACAGTCACAGTGGCAGATAAACACATCAAAGTGTGATAACTGAAGCCTGATACATAAAATATTTAGAGATTGTAAGATGGGACTAACAGCTTCTAATGATCCTTTACACTTAGTGCTGACTTCAGTGTGTTCCCTGTGCTTTTAAGCTACTTAGGTAAAGTTGATTTAGGGCTTCAATTTGTAACAGCTTCAACATGGAAAGGAGAGAATCTGAGTAGAGTCCGTCCCACAATAGCTGAGCTTGGATAAACTCCTGGCCATTGTTTCCTCACTAGCCAGGCCAGCTACATGGACCTTTTTCCAGCATAGTCATTATAAACCAGAATTGATAAGCTTCGGTAAACTAAAAACTGGTCAGACTGTTTATATTCATGAAGTGCATATTTGCTCAATTTTGTTCAAACCATCAATGACTTTCCTTGCTGTTAGTGTTGAGTAAAGTCTAACTTTGGTCATTATGCAAGTGTGGATTTGTCCTAGATACATGTAAATGTACATTCATGGATCTCAGCCTATTAGTGAAGCAATAGGGCCCAATACCTCAAGCTTACTCAGCACTCTTATTAATATAAGCTGCTCAAAATTTTGTCAGAAATGCAGTTGGTAAGTGCAGATTTTCAAAGACAGTAGTGATTATCTTGTACTGGGTACATACAGTCACTTAAATGAAAGCTCTCTTTTGCTTTCACTATTGGGAAATGCCACTTCCAATTAATTACAGAAAGACTTACACGTTATGACACAAGTATGGATTAATAAAGTATTTTATGCAGATCCATACACAAAAAGGTAGCAATTTCTTCATGTTCCAAAAATCACAAAACTTTATTTAATCCAAATTAGAGGCAGCACATGGCAGTTGAAGATATCAAGTGTCAATGCAAGAAAACTCCACAGCACTGATGCCATCTGATACCAAGCTTGCTTTAGTTCATTTGAATGAATAAATCAGATTTTCCACTATTATAAAGGCAGTCCTGGGTGTTCTTGAGGATCATTTGTTTGTCAGATTGAGCCAGAAATTCTGGTAATTGCATTATGTCGATGAGCCTTAATTGCCTCTGTTGGCAATCGATTATGAAAAATATCGGATGCAAAATTAAATCAAGATAGACAATTCTTTAATGTCAAGATGTTGCTGGTTGCCAAGGTCTGCCAGCATGAGTCAGCCACGGTAGCATGAGATACATACTCTATACTTGTGATCCAGGTCAACTGACTGAAAGAGGATCTGTTGAAGAGATAGATGCATGCATGTGAGAGTCCTGAGTATTGGATGATGAAACTGTGATGCCTTCCGGTAGTTGTTATGCTGATTTTGTCTTCTGAGTTCTCTGAAAGAATCAAAAGAAAAACAAACAAAAAAGAAGAAAAAACATTTAAAAACCAAAACTAAAAAAAGCAAACACCTATGAAAAATATGCAATTAATCTTGTCAGAAGGTCCACTGCACTGACCTTAGCATATTTTATGCTATGGCTGCAGCAGGTGACATGGCATCAGGGAAACTAATTTGCCAACTTACTGTCTCCTACAGGAGATGTTAAGTTTGTAGGAGTTAAACTGAAATTCTGTTTTGTTTGTAACCTCAATTTGCCAGCCTTTTGAGAGACGTGTCCTGAGACGTGTCCTGTCTGTGTAAGTGTCAGCACAGTTGGATGACTATCTATTGCCTGTCAGTTTCAACCGCATGTAAACGAGTCATTGGTGGAAGGCCATGATAACTTCTGATACGTGCTTCAAAAATAGCAAATGAAACAAATTATCAAATTATCATGAAGGGTCTGATCTGGCGACCCTCCAATATCCTGGATAATACACTTTTATGTAAAAATAATTGTGGGTGATATGTATTCTGTATACAGTGAATACTACTTTTATGTACCAGTAAATTGCAAAGCCAGTGACTCAGGCTGTCAGTCACGGTTAGGAAATTGTTAAATTATGACAGCTTTCTCTGCTAGCATCCACGACAGACATCAAATAACTTTTTTCATCTCACAGATCATTTGGGGTTTTTTTGTACCAAAAGTGGAGAACATATACTGTAGTTCTAGAAACTTTAGCACACACTTTATTTAACACATATGCAGTTTTTGCCTAAAAAAAAGGTATTTTAGTGCATTTGAATTTAGTACATATTGTTGCTGCCCTAAAGTAAATTCCACTATGTAAAGTGACTCCACTGAGAAATGCCTGTAATCCTGCAGTGTGGCACACTTCACAATTGAAAAAAAAAACAAAAACAAAAAAAAAAACGGATTTGAACTCTGATCACCTTGAATGGAAATTCCTGTCCCATTCCTGCCATGGGTAGCATGATGCCAAGGAGATTTTACCCCCTGTCAGTCTGCTCTCAACTAGCGTATGCTCAAGATGCAAAAATGTATCATTACTGTATGACAGCCTTGCAAAGTGCGGACTTAGAAGCCCTCAAAGTTCTTCATACAACTCTTAAACTTGGCTCTGACGAAATCTTCTGGTTCTACTGTGTGTGCATTATTTTTGCATAGATATTCCAGCACAGTTTCATTTAGTGCATTGAATTAGTGCGCTAACATCGTTAAGTCGAGGGCTAAAATTTCAAGAACTACAGTATTTGGATTTGTGTGTGTGTGTGACAGAGAAGCAAATTGTCCAGTTCTGATAGCTTTTTCTACAAATATTTGTTGAGGCATGCTTTGTCTTAATCAGATATGTAACTGTGTAACTGTTTCATTCTGATACTTAAAAAGGCCAAAAAGGCAGCAGGACAGACCTTGTGCCTTACATATGGTTAGACCCAGCAGGACAGACCTTGTGCTTTACATATGGTTAGACCCAGCAGGACAGACCTTGTGCCTTACATATGGTTAGACCCAGCAGGACAGACCTTGTGCCTTACATATGGTTAGACCCAGCAGGACAGACCTTGTGCCTTACATATGGTTAGACCCAGCAGGACAGACCTTGTGCCTTACATATGGTTAGACCCATCTGTGGAATAACAATTTTGTCAATGTATCAATCAGGTATCAGATGTTTTGCAGGAACTCAGAATGTTTCTTTGACTGTGTTAACAGGTTGGGATGTCAATGAAGGTGATGTGTCAGGTTGTGGGTTCAAACCCGAGTTTCTCATCTCCCTGACTGCTCCTAAACGCTGTGCCCTCCACTTTGATGGTAAGTTCCACTACCTCGGCGGTCGCTTCATCCCACCAGACCTGGCCAAGAAGTACGAACTCAATCTGCCGCCATATCCTGGCAGTGACTGCTGTGTGGAACTCAAGACACAAACTCATCATCAACAGCAACATCAACAAGATGAGGAGAAAAGCAAACATGACAAAGATAAGGAGAAAGATAAGAACGACAAAGACAAGGCAGAGAAGTGACTGGAGACGCAAACCAGGATTTAGCAAAACTCCAGTCTGATACAATATAACCATGTACAGTGGGGACTCTTAAACCAAACTGATCATTTGCATGTATTTCTGAGCAGCCAGTACCTTAGGTCTTCTTTGATTTTATTATGTTTTATTTTATGTTAAATGGTAGAAAGCTGTATGTTTTTTAAGCACATTCATGTCTTATCACAGTATTCCTCTGTATTCAATCACAAGGTAGCCATGTAGGGATTCAATTTCAACAATGGAAAAGAGTCTCTTACATTGGAATTTGATTTTTGTTTGGTCTCTGTTCAGGAGGCTGAGGATGAGAACCTACATGTAAAAGCGCAATCGAGGCATTAAGCATAATTTTGGTCTGAAATATATGTGCCAAACCTGTATTAAGCTTTTGGGGGTGATTGGTACCTCAGATTACAGCAAAAAATGTTGAATGTATACAAACTTTGTGTGGTGAAAATTTGGGCTTATCCATACAGATGGAGGTGAATTATATTGTTCTTACTGGCATGTGTCATATGAAACTAGAAGTGCCCAATATTTAGGGTGAGAGTCATTGCATGTCTATTGTACACACTATAAAAGTATTAGGGTATATCTGATAGCTAACTAGATTAGAATTTATAGCTGGAAAAGAAAAAAAATCAGATGGTTGCCATTTCCCATCTGAAATTCATTAAATTTGGACCTCCTTTGATTTGACTGAATGCTACATGCATTTCATTTCAATAATATGCACACTTTATCCTGATATATCTTCATTCACTTGTTTCTGGTCTTGAATTTTAAACTCAATATCATTTCAAGGTTTAAAGTTGCAGGCGCCATTCAGTGCATCCTTCCATCTAATTCACTGTACTTACAGTCTGTCAGTCTCCAGTGCTGACCCATACCATGCTATGATGCTGAAGGCCCTGGCTGCTGCTTTCCACATTGCCCACCAAATTGTGCTGAAACTGCCACAAGAGGGAGCTGTAGCCTGGCTTGCCAGGCAATGCAAAACCACTTGGCTTCAGACAAGGCAAGTTGGTACTTTATACCCTTTCCCCCTTGAATTAAGACTGAGTCAACAGCTTTCCTCGGCATGGGTTGGGCAACCGATGCCGAGGAAAGCTGTTGACCTGGGTCATGTTGTCTTGACAGGTCTCATCTTCAATTCTCAGTCAAATTGTGTTTCATTGCTGTTGAAATCAGCTGAAAACACTGAAGCAGACGACATTTGACCACCAGTAGGTTTAGGCCGGTTTAAGGGGGAAAGGGTTAAATGAAAAGCCTTCTTACAAGGAATTGGAACATACCAATCCAATGATAATTCCAGCTAAATGACTGACCAAATTGTAGTATGGAGTTGGTGAACACAGCTTGATCACTGGGTCCATTTTCAGCCAGTTTCAAAATGGAGTTTTCTCCAGACACAGTGCTATATCGTTCCTTGGCTTCCTGTATGTTGCCAGTTCTCTAAATATCAATGACTTGCTGCTTTAAGTACATGATCATAATGCACTGCATTTAACTGTAGTGATTCTGGTACCAGACTAACAATACAAATAAATTGCAGGAGAATGAGTAGGAGTAGACATGTGGTTCCAGACATGACCTGAAAGAGGTCAGGGGTCAGAGTTCACACATATCATATAGCAAAATATTCAGATATAGCTTACCTTGTGCGAGTACGTGTAGATATAGCTGGTCACATTTTCAGTCAATGAACTTTAAATTTGAAAGAGTGTGTTGACTCTATTACTATTATTGTTCTTAGAAATTAGGACTTACTCATCAGTGTTCTTAGAAACTAGACCTACTAAGTCATCTTGTCCCATGCCACATACATAATGTGGTAGTAAAGGCTGTGGTCATTGGTTTTTGCATTGCCTGCCTGGGAAGTCATGCCACAGATCCTCACTTCCAGGCAAGGCAATAAGCATTGCCTTTAAACCAGGGTTATTGGTACTCAACTGAAAGCCCTTTTCATGAGGAATTTCAATAAAGTTTCCATAGATCATTTCTATTATACATACTGGAAAAAAACATAGTGCAAGATTAGTTCAGAACCTGCATTATAGAATTGGTGGTGTGTTGTGCAAGATGAGGAAGTAAACAGCACAGAGTGTGTAATTTATGTGGTTTCCTTAGTATATGACTTCCAGAGAATGCACTTGTGGAATGAAAATATACTGGAGTGGAACATGTTGGCACAAAAAGGGCATTTCCCTTCATCTTAACGAGTCAGGCCGGGAAGTACATGTACATGGAGTACATTTATTTCCTGGTTGGATGAATGAAAAGCAGTTTGTTATAAATTATTATCACTTCCAATTTATATCTGGTGTAACAGTAACATTAGAAAGCAAAGCATTGACAAAGAATACTGGAAAAAATGATAAGAGCAGTTAGTCCTGGGTCAAAATTTTCTGTGGCTCATATGCTGAACTTTGAAGCTACCCTGGTCACTCAAGAGCCGTACAACATGAACTAAACTGATGCTACTTTGGATTAAAATGATGGTTGGTAAGCGTTGTCTTATGATGGTAATTTGGCAAATGACTCTATGTGAAGGATTATCAGAGAAATGCAAAATTGACTGAGACAGCTTATTATTTTGTGGGTCGTTTGTGTGTATGCATGTACCTACACTAGTTGTAGTTTTGAAAAGAAGGTGGCAGCACCATCTTACACAGCCTTATCAAGGCTTAACCAAACCATGCACTTCAGCACCGCCAGGTACATGTGAGGGTTGCACACCTGTATTAATTTTCCTTCTATGTTACATATAAGCATACTGCCACCTAACACATGTGTAATAAGGCAATTCCAATTAAACTGAAAACTCTGTGAATGACAACATCCATTTCCACTCACAAATTATTATCGAGGTTGCCCAAGAGTTTGGAGGCTTTGCAAAGTGATGGGACAAACGGTCTCAACGACAGGAGCATGTTGTTATGTGGCAAATTTAAAGATGTAGTGCTGCCCTCTCTATGCCAAATTAACCCTTTCAGTGCAAACTGCAACTAAAGTCAACCTACCTAAAAAAAACTGCTCTAAATTATAAGGGTGTGAGATTCATGTTCCCTGGAAAAAAGACCATTCATTCAAGTACGAGCATGCTAGTTAAATAGAATATAATGGTCCAGGGCAACAGCTTTCATCAGTGCCCTTTTGGCACAATGTGCCCAAAGTGCACTGAGGAAAGCTGGTGACTCAGTCCAAAAAGTGGCACTTAAAGAGTGAAGAGGAAACATATTTTTATTAGAATAACAGAAGTCCTAACATAATGTGAAAATGAATGAAACAGCATATGTTGCTATTTTTCACCATATAATGGGAGGATCTGACAGCCAGTCATTTGATGTCCCATGCATGCTAAGTTTTTACCAATAAAGAGTACAGGTGTGCAACCTGTTGTGGAAAGGTATCAAATGCCCAACGTGAGCCAAGGAGAGAAGTTAATCCGGTTTTGTGATCAAGTCAACATTCATAAAAACATTTAGAACTGTATAGACTGATGAGAACACATCATAAAAATGTAAGTTGCATCGAACTGAGTATTAAAATATACATCTTACCAGTAAGCTTTATGTAATATATTTTACCAGATGCTTAAAACTCTAAAGGACCAAACAGTGAATGATACTTCCACTCTATCTTTCTTCATTTCCCCATGATTTGTAGATGTGATGTTGCTTCCAAAATGTGTATCTAGTGGCATTCTTTTCACTAACCAAATAAACCTGATGTATATAAATCGACATTTTGCTGGATTTCTATGCGGGGGACAAAAGGTGACGTGGACAATTTTGTCAGACTGTTGTTTGCTGTGCAAGCAAACTCCCCAACAGAATCTGAGCACTTCCACGAAGTCTAGTTTTTCTGCATACTTTGTCAGTTTTTCTAATATTCAGTGTGCCTTTGTGTCTTGTGTGTCATACATGTAGTGGTTACAGTAACAAAGATGCATTGCTTAAATACTGACCTGTATTTGGCATAAAACGTGTATATATAAATATATTAACCATGTACTGTGGAATTTTGTCGTCATCACTTTCAATTTGTAAAGCAGCTGACGCTTAAAGTTCAGGATTTCAGCAGATTAGAAATTGAATGTAATCTAAATACAAAACTGATGGGTGTTTCTTGATGGATAACATCACACTAAGGTGGTCAAGATATTTATCAGTTGGTATCACAGCTGATCACAAACTATTATAAAGTAACTGTATAATTTGCATGTCAAACCATACGTAATTTAGGAAAATCAGAAAAGTACACATTTTTCCATATTTAAGAGAAACCTTGAATTATTAAACTGTTTTGATGTTGTCATGGCATACAAGTTTTAAAAGTAACAGAGATTTTGATCCAATGAATGCAGTTTCCTCTAAAACAAGTCTGTAGTGTTGCCACAAGGTGTGGATCTTGTGGACATTCCAGATGTAAAACCATTTTAATGATGGCCAATGATTTGGCAAGGAATCACATTTGCCAAATTATAGTCATTCATATTTTTTCCTTTTAAGATGGTCATGGTACAAATGGTTAAAAAATAAATTTTGAACTTCAATATATAGTCATGGATGCTGTAAAATTTCAAGGGTCACTACAAGGCATGAGCTGTAAAATGAAGAACAGATGAATTAATTTTATTGCTTGCCAATGTATTATGAACCTCTTTCAGCATGGCAATTTCCATGAAGGGCATTTCAATGGCTGGAAGTTATGGCTTTCTGCCATTATTTCAGCTTTAATTTTTAATGGTTATTCAACTTTAATAATATTCACTGTAGTGAAGGAAATATTTCACATGCAGTAGGTGAGCCTGCCGTTTAAAGTAGCCCCTCTGTTAGATATGTATGGTTTTGCTTCAAATGAGTTATTAGCTTTGCAAAAGTGCTTACACACCATGAGCCTAGAATAAATCTCAATTGCATGTAACAATTTAGTTTGATATTTAGTTGTGCTGCATCCATAGGATTTAGTACAATACCAGGACCCCTCTCAAAGCATCTTAAACAGTCGATTTTAAGGTGGATATCGCGTGTTGGCGCTTCAATAAATTTTTTGCATTCACTGTATTTCACAGACAGCTTAAAAATAAGATTGAGAAAGGTACAAGAATTTAGTTCATTAATTGTGTACTTGAAGAAATCATTAAATCCTCAATGTATATTTAGCATGGATATGCAAGTAAAGCCATTTGAAATTTGACAATTCAAGGTTGGCCCTTGTAAAAGTCGATACAAAGCCATAGTGGCAATAGGAAAGGTCAGAATTAGCTCTGAAGTGTGTATTTGCCCCAATATACAACTGAATACACAAAAATTTGGAGGGCTAGAGCTGTGTATTCCCATTGGTTTGCATGTTAAAGTAACAAAGTAACCTTAAATAAACTGGTCACTTAAGTAGCTGTGGTTATATGAGGTATTTAGTTATGCATCTAGATTTACTGTGCAAAATTTGGTGTCTCTATGTGCAGTTGTTTTCAAGTTATTAAGTTGCAAATTACAATGTAAAGTAAAGGGAATACACAACTCCAGCCCTGCAGTGCCCTCTTTTAGACAGGGCTAGAACCTTCTGTTCTTGACCTTGCCCCTTGCATATTCGACACACAACACACTGGATACAACTCGGGCAAAGCGTGCGACTGTTGTGGAGCCAGGATGGACGACAATTTTGCATTTGTGCCTCCCATTTTTGTTTGTCTTTTATCTCCAGTTATTCAGTGAAATTTGAAGAGCTAATCATATTTATAGAAAGGGAAGAGAAATGTCACATGGTGTGTGAATAGTTGGAGACTGCCCCCAACTGAAATAAAACAAACATAAAGATCCTCCTGGAAGTTTCCTGCGAGTGGTTATTACAATTCCAGCCATTTTATTTGTTAGTGCCAAATTAAAGATGGCAGATGAAAATTTTGTTGATAACATGTATTGTGCTGTGTTAAAGAACTAGATTGTGTAGCATATTGGCTTTATAAGGTTTAGAAAATGCTGGGGCACTAAGTAATGTCAATACGATAATGGAAATACAGCAGTCTTGTTGCACTTAAGATTGTACTGCAAACTGTAAGCTTCCTTTCCACAAATACTTTACGCTTTCTCTGTATTTATTAAATGTTAGCACATCCCTATGAATTTGTACAAGGACAGTTTTGTACATTTTAGATAGTTGGATGTATATATAATTCATCTAGAATTCCCATTATACTTTTTTTCATTTTTTTTTCCATTTCTAATTCACTGTATTGGGAATATACAGTAAAATTTAATGGTGTGGGGCTATCCAGTTGCTCAACTGAAGTATATACATATATATATATTACCTGTGACTGATATAAATTTGTAAAATTTGTTAAGAAGCACACTGGAATGTGGTGTGAGTTATCAGTTGTGTTATGTACACACTTACCTGCCCTGCTGGGATGTAACCTTGTGCTTGAAGTAAGGAACAAATAAAGAAAAGCTTGAGTTTCTTTGCATACTGGTGGTTCCAATTTTTATTTATGAAATACATCCATCTCTTTGTATTCCATGTCTGGCAGCCCTAAATGTGCATTAATTTACAAATAAAAATATACATGATCTACAAGAAATTTTATAGAATATTTTCCTTGAGAAAATCCAAAAGGTATCATTTTTCCAGTCATGATCAGCTTTTTATCCTTATAGGTTTAATGGTTCCATGTAACCATGATTACAAGCTGTTCTTTAATTATGATGTCACAGTCTTTTATTTTATACCCTGCATTTAACTTACTGGTGATGTACATGTACCACAATCCACCATTTCACCCACACATGTACCTGCAACTGCTGCATGTAACAAACTTTTTATATCAGTTTGTAATTCAACTCGTACATATGCACATCACTTCTCTTTTTAATATGAATCAAAGAACTTTACATACTAGACACTTCAACTCGCCCACTCTGGCAGGGAGATTGATCTCCCAGAAAGACTCGCAAATAAAAACCACTCCTTTTCTAAATCCTTGAGGGAAATTTTTCCGGCTCCCATTCCAATTAAAAATATCCCTAAAAACACTGCATTTTTAAACACTTCACTTTCAAGTTTTACCTCCAAAAACTACATCAGAATGGAGCATTTTAACTTTGGACTAAAACAAATGTCCTCATGCTGAAGGATCCACAGCTGTTCAGAAAATCCCCCCCCCCCCTTCCCTTCAAGGTAGACCACCAGGCTACACTGTGGCCTCATACCTCCATCTTGCAAACAGACTGGCAGGGGCAATCTCCCTATCTGGTTACATGCAAGGTTGGAGTGTCTGGATTGCTAAACACAGAATTCATATTTCCGCAATTGGTACATATACATCTTTCTCATCAGCATCACAATTTGTGTGAGAAAAACACTATGTTTGTAATTTGAACTCCTTTCTCTTCAAGCTATAGTAGACTGAAGCAAGTATATACAAATAAATAAAAGCAACTGTATATCACAAACAATATCACCTCTATGCATGACAGACTGAAGGAGAGAACCCAAGACGCAAGCACCTGATTGGAGGATACATTATTTCTACTGCTACTCATTTTGCTACTTGCTGTATATGTTAACATCACAGAACTCCAGCACCTGCCAATTCTGAACAAAATGATCCAACTGTGTCCAGCCAGTTTTTCCTTCAAAATCCATCTTCATGTTTTCTGTGTGTCATATTTTTGCAGGAAGACTTCTCAAAATAAATAAAATATCAGATTGCACTAGTTACTGCCAGATATGAAACAACAATTATGTCGTCACCACTGCAAACTCTGGTTTGGCCGATGAACTTCTAGTTTACAATGTATTGTTCAATGTTTCAACAAGGATTTGGATAGACAGGTACAAGTAGACCGAGATTGAATCAACTCTCAAGAACATTTGCCCAACCTAACTGTCCCCCTCCATATCTGAGGAGGAACACCTGCCCCTCCTAAAAAATAAAGGGCATGCCAATTGATCCAATTAGACTAGATCTGGATGGTCCTTACTAGGACATAAACAGGCTTTCAAAGAAGAAACCCTCTTGGGATACATATATGTTTGTTCTGAACAATTTTCAGATATCAAGTAAGTTTGTCCATTCCAAAGAAAGATTAATTTTACAAAGTGTTTTATGAATTTGCTGATTTTAAAGCACTCCATGGTAGGGGGCTGTACAAACGGGTCATGCTTGCAATAGTGCCTTCAAGGCAACACTGTCATGGGTGCCCAGTTCTTCCAATCTTAAGAAATTTTGATCTGCATACATGGGTTAATATACAAACAGACTTGGCGATAAAAAGGTCTATATTTGCCTTCCTTTGTTTTGAAGCTGAAGGAATAGAAATATTTTTTGCTGAAAATCCCTGGGCTTACACTGCAGAGAGCTCTTGGCTGCTACTTAATCAACATTAAGTATGATGCTGGAGGAGAGGAAATAAAAGCTCTTGGGCTTAAACCTCATGGGGATTTCGGCTGAATACTGCTTCAAACAGTTCTACACACTGTATGCATGTAATGAATATAACCACACAGTTTTCACAGAAACCACAATATACAATTTAATTAATTTGGGCTCCCGGTGTACTTTGTGCAAACCAACTAAACCAGCCCTTCAATAAATATTGGTTTGCTATAAGATGTTACTTCCCATCCTCCAAATCCATTTGACTCTTCCTGAGAAAAAGCCATCTTGCATACGCCTGCTTGGGAAGTCACCAAAAAAAAATTGTTTCCCATACAGCTAGGAATTAAAAAAAATAAATAAACGGCTGACTCTAAATTATTATCTATTTCACCACAACATGTATGGTACAGTTACAGTGTTACCATTGTCACAGCCTGGCACACTGTCACAAGGTGTACTGGAAAGGCAAATACATGGTATCCACGAGATGCACTGACTATCATTATGGACAACTACCTGCCTCCTGGGATTCCAGTTACAAAGCTCGTTCGACCAATAACATCACCATGCATGCTAAGATGCCAACGTACCAAACGCCCCAGGTGTCAATGTGGTATACTGGGACATTTGCATTTCTCTCCAGAACACGACTCTTCAGACACTGTCATTTTAAGATTATGGGGATATAAAGAAACTATGGTTAACGCCACGCAGGATTAATACAATAGTGAAGAGCCATGCTGGGGGTATGGTTCTAATGATTTTGGTCTGCTGGGCATGATGAACAGTAGTTGGTATCTCCACATAGCATAGGCCTGAAGCTTTATACATACTCTATAGAGGCACCATTCTATCAGTATCATGCAGAAAATTTGCAAAACTAACAGGAGTTGCTAACATTTACCTGAATTACAGTACTTTATGTGGGAGTATCATAGTTCAACAATACTGGTCATAAATAATCTGGATATATACTTTACTTGTATGATACACAACTGAATTTAATATCATTACAATGACCTGTATGTCCTACGGGTATGTCAAGATGTTTAAATGCAAACTTTTCATACAATATCATAAAGAAATTCTACATTGTAATATGCAGTTATCATAATGTAAAATAACTGCAGTCTCACAGCTGTCAGTATCAAATGAGCTCAGCAAGATAAGTCTGCACTGTCAACTTACAAACTCATGTCCCTAATTTACAATCTGTGACACACACTTACGATTACCATCAACCACTGGTGCCTCAACCGAGATTCCTGTACCTCTGTAATGCCTCGCTATTTTAGGGTCATTTTATCACATCGCTGATCCTCAATAGAGTCGCACATCTGGTCTTCTTCTAAGTCTGGGTCCTCCAACTGTGACTGAAACTGACTAAGCTGTGATTGGCTGAGAGTCTGCACACAAGCTTCATGGACCAATCCTGTGTTATCCATGTGTCTACAAAGCAGCCAATCGGAGCTGACTTGATCCAGTACTTCCATGATGTTGCCTTTTTCAAAGCTGAGCTGGTCTTCTTCTGTTGCAAGCTGGTGACAGAGAGCCTGGATATACCTACAATTACATATTGTAAAGAAAGATGCACTTTTGTTGCAAAAATACTTTAAAGGAACTCACATATGCATGCAATGTGCACACTTAGTATTGTAATTAATGTAACTACTCATGATAAGATGGCATATTTTGACATGGCCTAACCTTCCATAGGAACTTCGGCCCATAAAACATGTATAACACCACCTTACAAATACATGTGTACACACAGTTTCTGGCAGGCCAGGAAACAGGGCACGCCAACACCCAAAGACCAAGGTATCTGATCTACATGTACTTTTCTATCTATCTTTTTATCAGATTACGTTACAGGTTGAAGCCTTTCAACCCATTCCTGGTCACAGTATGACGGAGTCCATAGCTTTCCAACTCACAACGCACCCAACCTGCGCCAAGGAAAGTTATTGACTTAGGGGCTATAATGATGAATTGTCTAATATTCAACTGTCTGCAAAAATGTTTTCTAGTGACAAGAAATTTAAGTAAAAACACTAAGGCAGATGACAGTTTATACCCAGGTGCTTTGAAGGGGAAAGGGTTAATATATCAACTGTGTGTGGCCAAAGAGTCAAGGTCGCGGCCCACTGCATTGGGTTTCTTTCATGTCCACAAGGATATTCTGCCCACACTACTGGTTAAGGGTGAATCCAAACTAAATGGTGCATCACAGAAAATTTGGCTGTCCCAGCACAGGATGTGTACATGTATATGTATGTATGCTGTATTCTTGTAGGATGATTTCAATAACTATAAAATCTTTCTGACCTCCAACATAAGAATCATCAGTATGTACTATGATGGTGTACCAGATGGACATAAGGCGGTCTAACAAGTAACCCATTAATATAGTCTGCAAAAATGAGTAATGTGGCACCCTCTGGGGACAACTGTTAAGATTCAAGATTCAAGTCATTTATTTGACCAGAGTAGTGCAATACATGTACATGCACAAGGTAATATCATACATAATACAGTACAATGTCTTTTGGTATAGTTGACTATTTTTAATATTTTAAAAAATTGCTATCATATATGAGCCACCTATTTCTACCTAACATCTTATAGTTTGTACCATGGTGACACTCCTTTAAAAAAAAATGAAATATTTTAACATAGGTATTTCACAGTATATGATATATACAAATAAAAATAAAAATTTGAGGAGTTGGGAATAAAATTTCACATTATTTTAGGAGTTACATGCATAACAGTTTGGGATATTGCAGACTGTTTCATATTTTTGCACAAAATATAGTTTATTTCTTAAATCCTAAATAACTATGTGTATATTAACTGGAGGCCCTTTTCTGTTTAAAGACAACTTGTTGGATTTAACTTAAATTTTGCCTGTTTTGGACAATATCCCTGTAAACATTATTTGTCATTTATTCTTTGTTTCATATATTATAGAATCTCTCCTCTCCCAAAAATTACTTTTTGGGGGGTGAGGGTGGGAGATGTCACAGGCATGTAACAATAAGAACTTTGGTAACTTAAAAGATGGCATAAAAATCCAATAAACGGGGTCTCAGATGGTGGGTAACATGTACTGTAATGGTTTCACAACCAAGGTTTCACTGTAGAGTATACAACACATGCAAATTTGTAAGGGTTGACACCAGTTTTCAAAATACAAGTTTAGGCCTACATTAATATTAGTTCCCAACTCATTCTTGAAGCAACACTGACCAAATGGAAGTCGACATGTGTGTTATAAATCACCACAATCCTATGAATTGCATTAATTATGAAGGAACTAGAGAACAAATATTTGAGAGAATGTGTGAAGTCAATAGAGAAGGTAAGCATTTGAGTCTGCGTGCTCTGTATAGATGACAAATGTTCTTGACATAACATAGGCATCATTATACATCAGGATATTAAATTAAAGTGAAAATATAGCTAGAGTTCATGTTAAACTTTCCATTAATTTGCACTGTTAAGTCACACAGAATTCACAGCAAAGGAAAATTAAAATGTTGAATGACTCTAAGAGGAAAATCACACGTCAAAAGAAAGAGAAATTTGGCTCCTGCAAAAGGCCATGGTGGCCATTAGGGACATCTGGTGACAAAATGAAGCACTATATAAATTAATTTTTGTCATAGCCATTTGATGGCAGCACTGCATGCACCTTGCTCTCACATGGGCATGAGCTGTACAATTAAACAATACTATGTTTCTGCTTTTAGGACTGCACAGTAAAACATTTTTAAAAATTGAACACTTGGGGGTAAGGGCATTACATAGCTTCATTATTCCTGTATAAAATATTCATAAAATATACTTCAGATCATAAATTTGCAAAAAGTGGAGAATGAAGAGAAATACTCAGCTTTTCATGTTTGATTCAGGTCAAAGGAAAGATCATACACAGAAGTTTAAATTCTATAGAAAGAGCTGAGAAAATTTGTAGAACATAGAACTGAAAAAAATATTTGCTTGGCAAAATCAATAAACACTCACATACCTTGTATTTGGCTTGATAGGTGGTATGTTGCCAGTCGGGGTTATAGGAATAGACTGTTTTTCAACTTTCATTTCAGGGTCTTTTTGTTCTTTTCCTTCCACTGCATCTGTATCAGTTAAACAGCTCGGTAGAGCTAAGTCTAAAGTGCCTTCTTCAGATTTACCCTGCAAACTTGACTCTTTTTGTTGGCCTGTCCGCAGTGAAGCTGTGCCCATTTTCAACAGGTTTGGATTTCTTTGATTTCTGCCACGAACAGTATTAAGGGTCCAATCACTCGGTCTGGCCGATACTTCACCTGGCCCCTGGGGTGGTGTAATGGGACTAGTTTTACTTTGAACAAGCCTGTCTCTAGTAGTACCTTTTTGCTCATCTAATAAAAGCTTATCAAAAACCTGAATCAGACCAGCTCCAAAGGAACTTCCAATGGCACTCCAACTTTTCTTCAAGCTACCAGTGCTATGGTCTGGGGATGACCACTGTCCATTGCTTCCCACACCACTACCCTGTTGTTTACGAGCAGGTATATGAAATTCAATGTTATCTGGGACCTCGGTGGTTCGTCCATCACTTAACAGCACAATATTTTTACTCACAGGTTGTCCATCAAGAGACACTGACCTCTTATCCAAGGTCAAGGTCAAACCATTTGGCACTCTCTGCACCTTTGGTTCTGATGCAGACTCGAAATTTTTCCTGGCCCCTCTTTCCTTAGCCTCCTCACACGAAACACCATTAACCTCTCCCTCGAAACTATATTCCGTAATTCCCTTCTTGTACACCTTTTCTGGAGAAGCTAACTCTTTAAACTGCTTGCTCAGCTTTGACAAGAAACCTTCTTTCTTGCCTGCAGAGTTGTCTTCAAGTTCTGAGGAGAGAATTTCATTGTTTTTCATTATTGGCACCGCATAGGATTTGTCAGGTGTGGGGTGTATCTGTACCACAGGCTGAGGTCCCAAGGTGACAGACACACTCTCTTCACTATCCCTGTCTACACTGGTCACCGACTGGATAGTGTCCTCAGATCCACAACTGATGGTGTCACTCTCACTTAAACTCTGCACTGAGTCCAGTTTACTATCGTTAACGCCATGAAGACATGGCACTGAATGGGCCTGCCGAAGCTTGGCAGGCCTATTTAGGAGGCTGTTTAGGGGCAGCATACTCCCAAGGGAGTCCAACGAAAGATTGTTTTTCTGCTTGCTAAGTTTACCCAGTAGATGAGCACTAGCCATCTGCAGCAGTTCTTTTGCATCACGCTCTTGTGATGCATGCGAAACGGGAACCATTCCAGCGAGTCTCTGCATGTTTTCTCGCTGGTACAGCATACGTTGTCCCTCTAAGTGTGCCTGTGGGCCACGGGCAACGTGTTTATTCAGCATGTAGTCTGCCAGTTGCTGCTGATGGCGCTCATACAATATGCGGTACTCCAAATTGTACTCCAGACGAAATGGCAACTGAGCCAGTGGCTGTAGCGCCATGGTCATGTCCATGAACATAGACTTGATGGTGGAGTTGCTAAGCACCATGAGACTGGTCTCGGTGAAGTGTTTGGCCAGGATCTTCTCGTGGCAGTGAATGTAGGTCAGCCAGAAATCCAAGGCCTTGTGACTGCAAGCAATAACATAAATCTTGTTATTGTGTGTGTGCACTCTGATTTATGTATTTCTTTGCAAAATATACTTAACACTTTAATGGTGGGAAGGGGACATTCAACATATGAAGGTGAAAATAATACAGTTGTATTCTTTATTGCTGATTTTAAATTCCAGATTCCCAAACATGCAAAGAGGAAAGTACCAGCATACATTTCCACTCGTTAAAAAAGTGTTCAAATTCAACTCACAAATTCCTGTGGATTTATACCAGGGAAGATATTATGGACATAGTGCTGTAACTGTCTTGCTCATGAACTAAATTATTTGACGAGACTGGCCGTGTATTCCATTCCAGAATTTAGTTGCCAAAGCTCATACCTTAATTATTGGATAAATCTCAGGCCAACTGGCAACTGAATAGCTTTTCCCACAAGCAGCCAAAACATATACATGTGTCACTAAGTCACACAGACATTTTTGGAGTTGCTGCAGTCAGCCTTTAACTTACTTCATTAGTCCAAAGACAAATGCATTGAACTTGAGCCAAGTTGTGCTTAGAAAGTCCAGGCTCTTGAGGTCTTTAACCAGTTCATGGATGACCCGAGTGGATGGACCTGCAACATAAAACATTAATGTTAATATTTTGGCCATTAACTCATTATTTGTACACACATTTTAATCGTGTAACAATGTGTACCATTCCCATTTTCAAGAAGAGGGCTCTCAATCAACCACTCACATGCCATGTCCAAAGTTGAAGCACTTTACTCCATCTGGATACTCAAAATAAATGCAGTCATTTGTAACAACTACATGAATTTCATAAATACATGAGATTATTTTTTTTCAGTCTCTAGTGATGTACAATACTAGACATAACAAACATAACAATAAGCCTCTTCATATGCAACCAAATATAAAGATGAATCAATGCAGATAAATTGGCAGAATCTGCCCATTAAGTATTCATACATTTGTATCACTACACCTAACTATAGTACCCAAAATTTCACAAATTCTGATGTTTCTCTTTTCTTCTGCACAAACTTCGCCCCATGCTTCATTTTATGCTTCACTTATGGGGTACACTGGGCAATATATGAAACTCATTCTCTTCAGCTGGCTAAATGTTTCTGCCACATTTGATATCAATTTATGGATAGCCTCTATAATGTTTGGAAGTTCTAGTCCTTCCAAGATAAAAGAAGAGAAAACCTGCAGCAGTTTTTCTCCAGAAAATTTTCTCAAGGTACACAAGAATTTTAGCGTGATGTATATTGTGCTGAAGACAGCCTCACAATGTGGACTTTCAGTACATTTTAGGGTATGATAGGTGGCAATACCATATTAGATTTGTGAGAATAAGTGAAAGTATCCAGAAGATTGTCATTATTTCTTGAATATTTGTGCCTCAACAAGAAGACAAACATGACTGTGACCTGTAACCTCTCCTGTTCCTCCAGGCTCTTGCTATACTCCTTTAACTGTGTCCAAACCTACCTGGTTCTGCCGAGTCCTCCACAACCCTCCACACATTGTTTTTCATCTTGCCAAAGAGGCTGCGTACATGAGGCTTGAGTCCGTCCAGAAGCAGAGCATACAGGGCCTTACACATGTGGTCCAGCACAAGCTGACCTATGACCCCGTTCTGAGCAGTACTACCTCGTTTTACCTGGAAACAATATTTTTAACAAAATTTTAAGCAAGAAACAACAGCCTTTGCTTCTGAAACACTGAGAAGCATGCAACATTAATGATTGTATTCTGCCACAAAGTAAACATTCTAAATGAGTGTCAACATGTACTACTTTTTTGGATTTAGAGACTCATGCCTTGCTTGGATTTTTAAGGGATCAGTGACCAAGAATTATACAAAGGTGCCCCCCCCCCCCCCCCCCTGATGATCCTTTGCCAAATTGGACCAAAAATCCATCATCAATATTTTAGAGACAGTATGGTTACAATTATAGTAATTTCATGGACAGAGAAAATGTTTAACAAAAGTGTGCCTCTCCATTTGAGGGAACACATGGAACATGAAAAAGTTGTTAAGATCACACACAAAATGGCATCAAGAATCACATGACATAGCAAACAAAAGGGAATTACATGGCGTGGCAAAAACTGAAATATTGAAAAGCAGCTTTAAGCACAGAAACACAAAGAGCTTGTGACGTCATGCTCACCTTTTCCATTGGGTCTCTTGTGTGACTGAAGTGTTCTAGAATAATCTCTGCTCCCCTCATAACCTCCAGAATCATTTCTGCAACAACCACAAAAATGAACACATCAACTCAACAACATTACTCAGCAGTAAGATAACATGTTTACCATTCAGATGGTGAAAGGAAACATACTCTCACCCTTCTGAAGATCTCACTGTGGCAAATTTTCTCATGTACTTGTTCAAGTTCCTATGGGAATTGCATACAAATTTCTCATGGACAGAACTTTCATTTAAATGCAAACATTCTTACTCCAAAGTCAGTTGTTGCACTGCTTGGTAAGTGGTACACTTGCCAGGCACAGCAAAAACCACTGACCAACAACTTTGCTACCAGTACATGTACCACAGTATGGAATGAAGTACTAGATGTATTATATCAAAGATACCAATCCTCAATACTTGTGTGAAAGGCAGTTACAACCAGCTCTTAAACTCCCCACATACATAAGACTACTTTTGAATTAATTATTTGTGTTTTGGCACCCACACAGATCACCATAATTACAATTAGGTGCAGTCCATAGGATATTTCTTTCTCCTCTCACCCTTGCAGTACTTTTTGAAGGAACATGTATGATTTTTTGTTTCAACTGTTCTCTTCATATCAAGGATTCCTAATCATTGCTGTCTGACCAGCCTCAAGTTTCCAACAGACTAGCAGTATCAACACTAGCACAATTAACATGTATGATCTCCTTATCCAGACCTCCCCAGTAAACAGACCACTCCCCAATTACAATCAACATATCATAGTCCAAGTTGTGTTTATTTTTCACTTTCATATTTTTAAAATTTTTATTTCATTTATTATTTTCAAATTATTTTGTATTGTGTATACAGTGGTACCTGTTATTTACGACCGCCCCTAATGCCAGACAAAAGTGGTCACATATTGCAGGTGGTCTTTAATTGCAGGTAGATTAACAAAGAAACAAGTGTCTAGTGCCTGGTATGGGTGGTCTTAAAAACTAATGTGGTCTCTCATGAGAGGTGGTCTTTCAAGCAGGTACCACTGTACATGAAATAAGAACAATCCCATACATAATTACACCTATTTTTCCTTGTGAAACAAGCGTTCTCAGATAGTGAGATGCTTCTCTACATGTAGATGATGAACATGTCCAACCACTCAGAACCAACAAATGAAAGTTTTGAGGCCAACCTGGCACAGATCATGTCTGCATTGTTAAACTTAAAATATAACCTGACAAGAAATAAATGGGACATCTACCATCAATAAAATATAAAATACTCTAAACATCTAAGGCTACATTCACATTATGTGAATGTACCAGTGTGAAGTTTTTAGGGCTGCAGGGATATTCTGAGCATCCCAATATCTAGAGGCCTGTATTAGCAGTAAACAGCAATTGGTAATCTGCCATATGGCTGTGACACAATTTGTTAACCTCTGGAAGGTCTGTTTGTTTAGACACCTTTAAGCTATTTCGGGTTAATAAGCAAGACTTACACAACATACCTCTAGCTTAGCAGTAACTGCTGTTAAAGCTGACAAAAAATTGTAATTATTTTGCAACAAACATGAATATTTCACTTGGAAATTTTAAAAAGTCATACAAAATTACAAATTATTTATCTGCACAAGTCATGTAAGTATCACCTGAGCAAAATTTAGGCTCCAACGTAACATTTATTTTCTCTTCCTTAAGATAAAGTTAAAACATTACATACCCACACTCACCATGGGTGTATGCGAGGGATGAGGCGGAAACTGTTGGAGCTTTGAGGAATTAGCTCACTCCCTTGTTGGAATCACCATATTATGACTAAGAGGGTCCCAGATTTGGGACATGAAGAACTCTGAAGTCCACCATATAAACTTAATGACTCTCCAGTCTTTTATTCTTCCAGGGAGGTTGCAATATGGTCCGAATAAAATGTTTGTAGCAGTCTCTGGTAGTCTCTGCTTTATTTCAAGCTACATTGATATTTACTGGGAAACTATTTTCTAAGATTACCAGAATCTTGCACGCTTTCATTCAATCAAAACACATGAAAATCAAACTTCAAAATGTCAATATCCCTGACCAAATATGTCACTTGCCATGCCCTGCTTTACATGTCAAAAAGACTTCGACCTTGACCACAACTTGTCAGAAGTGATGATATGTATGTTTGGACTTTGCCTATTGTTTTTGACACCTCTGTACTGGTCTGATCCAGTTGATGCTGGATGGCTTATAATCTTCACTCAACTGGCAACTGAGGCAATTAAATAACACACAGTATCAAGTTATTCTAAATGTCCATGTATCCGATTTCAAGAAATCTTATCAAACAAGAATTTATGAAGACAAATCAAAAGTTTCTGTGATCTCATGTTTTAACTTTCCCTTCAACTAAATTCCTGAAATAATACATTTTACATTGGAGCCTAAATTTTGTCCAGGTGATCTAAGAACCATGGCCACCCCTAAGTCATTCTGTACAGGAAATATTTTCCCCATGGTATATTAACTGTAATTTAACTTATAAAATCCTCAAATAAGAGCTTTATAAAAAGACCTTAAGTTCAAGCACCATCAGGCCTTTGCTAAAGTTGTGTGCTTTTGGCACTTGCCTGACAAGCCATGTTCCATGTCTGAAGAGCCTCCAGATTAGTCCATATACAGCCTGGGCAATTCAGTTTAAATAAATATGTTTAAATAAAAAAAAAATCCAGCAGCTGGGACATGACTCATCAGGCAATACAAAAACCACTTACCCGACCCGTCGCTACTGTAAATTTCTTTATTTTCGCATACATAAATTTTCATGGTTTTTGTATTGTTGACATTTCACAGACTGTAGTTTTAATTTCAATGTTTTGGACATAATTCCTATTCAAACAATGTTAAAATACTATTTCACTGTGTTTAAGTTTTCGCAGTTTTGTGCCATCAGCGAAATAAGCGAAAATAAGAGCACAGTGAAATTAAGGCAATTTACAGTACCATAGAATGGAAGGACCTTCATTTTTACCTTTCTTTCTCGTTATATCCTCCATGTCAGAGCCGAGGTAGCCTGGTGGGTGTGTTCTGGTTGGAGACACCATAAAGTCACAAGGTGGTGCTTCATGGCTGCTGTCTAAATCAAGTGGTTCTAAAGAACGGGACTTCACAGGGGAGGCACCTGTAACAACACAACAAAATGACTTGAGACCAGATTTAATACTCTTCAAAGTATATAAATTATTATTGTAGACCTTTTCAAGTTCTAAGGAGTTAGTTGACACCTATGTGACATCATATCGGATCTTCCTGGGACTAGACCATGCTGACCTGTTGCTACAATCAGCGTTTTTTGGTACATACTTATTATGAAATATCTGTGTGTACAGTTAGCAATTGCCTCTTCTTTTTTCTAAATTATATACAGAAAATTAGATAAACGAAAAGAGGCTCTCACAGCAGAAATTGAAGCATAATGCTGGAAGGCTGTGTCACAGACTCTGTATTTAGCCAGCTGTTACAAACAAACAGGATTCTTGCTCAAATTAACCTTTTGCTCTTAAATTAAGACTGAGTCAACAGGTTTCCTTGGCATGGGTTGGCCATTAAGAGGACAAAACCCATGTAATGGGAAGCTAAATTGACCTGGGCATGTTATCTTGACAGGTCTCATTAATTCTTACTCACTCTTTCTTCACAGTTGACATTAGTTAAAAACATTTAAATGGGCAACATTTGACCACCAGCCAGTTTTTGGCTGATTTAAGGAGGAAAGTGTTAACTTGTAAAATTGAGCGGATTCTATGAGCCAAAATAGCAAACCCTGCCAAAGCTGTACTCTTGGGAATCTTGTGAAACGAGAAGAAATCACTCTCCACTTAATAATCTGCCCACGAAATAATATCTATAAGGTCTGCATGCCAGATAAGTCTCCCCAGATGTGACAGTGAATTCCCCCCCCCCCCTCTCTTTCAGATAATGTTTAGATCAGACTTCTCACAATTAATCAAAATTCTCAGTGCATTATCTTAAACCATTTATGGAAAAGTAAAATGTTCATTTTAAGTTGGCCGACCTCCTTGGTTTGCCACTGAACCTCACAGTAAATAATGTATGACCCTTGCCAACCTCCAGTGAATACACTGTATTCGAACAAGAAAAAAAAAAAACAATGAAAAATACTAAAATACTGCAGCTGATGCTAAGAAATGGATAATACATTTCTGTAGCTTCAACATCCTAAACAGCCAAAGCAACATGCCATCATCAGCAGTGAGGGGGGTTAGCAGACCATGTGTCCTTACAACTATCTCTATAGAAGCTTAGAAGAAGGTGTACCCAGCACTCTTGTACACATATATGAAGAAGAGGTTTAGGATCCACTGGGGATGCAGATCTGGGTGTCTTCAAAAACTGCTAATGTAGATTCACGTAAAAAATTAGATAAAAGAAAACACCAGCTAAAACTCAATCTGTCAAGCATAAATAAGAGAGGCCTCCCCGACGCACTTCACCTCTTGGGCGAGTCTTCTTTAGGTGATTAGGCTCCTCAGTATTTCATTGAAAAATGCTCAGGTATATTAATAAAGAGGCTCGTTATTTTTGCTCATATTATGACATCATGCTTGGGAATGAGCATCCCTGCAACTGCAGTATATACACCCATCTCCAGACATACCCCTAAGGACAGTACAGTCTGGTCATATGACAGCTCCTTCAATGTGACATCAGCCAGTCTTATCTGAGCAAGATGTCACTAACTGTGCCAATATTACATGGAAATTATTCTTACAAAAGGCCTGGACACAGTAATCATGTTAGGCCATCATGTCAGCTGACAAAGACTGGCTGTCTTGAATCATCCCACCATGGATATAATTTTTTCGCTTTTGCATCAGCACAGTTTCCCACATTATACTGAAACTGGAGGAAAAGTGTGGGTTGATGTGATTCTATCATGTGTATTCTACCCTTTGATTGGTCGGTACTGGGTCACTATCGCAGAAATAGTAATAGTTGGTCGCATCTGTCATGCAGAGTCCATCTGACTGGAGAAGTGACTTTCTGTGTCCATATGGGTGGTGTCTTAAGGCAGGGTTGACTGTAGCCTGGCTGCTTGTGCTGAGCCATCAAAAGTGATCAATGTTAGTCACTGCTTTCAAAATTTCCCAAAATCAATACCAGCCCAACACCCACACGCACTGGCTTGGTTTTTTCATTTATGTATCTTCATGTGAATATACATGATATATAGTACATATTCCTTGACTGTATCTCACATTATATTCACATTTAAACCAAATGCTGCAGTCTGTGGTTTAAATAAATATGACCATCCATTAATTATAATAGCAGTATTCTGGTATGTCTTGAATCAAGCAGCCCATACATTTCTACATATATGTATCACCAGACATCTACATCTAAGTGGGCAGCCATGAATAGAAAATGTCTCCATCTTCCTACTCAAGTAGCTGATTTTTATACTGGCTTGAACTTGCTGATCAATATTGATGTCTGTGGCATTTTGTCAAGGTATACCCACTGAACACATGGTCCCATCAATAACATTCATATTTTTTCATATTGTTTTATTGACTGAAGGTTAATCAATGTATTTAAATGGTTTCATTTCTTTTTTTCAGTCTTTTTTTTTTTTCTTGTCAAATTAAAACAATCTGGAGAATTTACATTTTCCATATGGGTATCATACACTAGCACCGTACACTTGAGCATGATTTGAAACAATAATGATCTGCACAGCTATTGTATTCATAAGACTGGCACATGTTCAGGTGCCTGTGCGTGCAACCGGTTTCTTTCCTTTTGTAGAGTACATAATTTAAGTAGTGGCTGAATCCTAAATACTCTTACATACACAACATACAGTGGTGGTCTGCAGTGTGTATGCAAAAAATAACTGGCTCCGTGGTTATAGCTGGCAATGGATTTTCCTCTGTGTACACAGGAAATGCATATTCCACTTCCCTAAAAAAATCTTTTACATGTATTCGCACATAAACACATACAGACATGAGCCACTGGGTTTGCATACCAAGTCATGCTCTACCTGTCACAAGGACAGTTGACAAATGACTTACCAAACAAAACCACTGACCATCGGCCTTTGCCTTTTTGAAAGGGGTGGGTTACACAATTTTTTTTTGTTTGTTTGTTTGTTTGTCTTTTGTGGTATGTTGACAGCTAAACTATGATAAGTTACTTTGAACAGTAATACCAACTGTACACAGCAGCATGTGGTAACAGTTCTGAGCCCTGTACAGTTTATATCAGTTTCTTTAACCCTTTCCCACTCAGATTGTCAGAAGGGCCCGGATGTAAATTGTCGTCTGCTTTACTTTTCTAAATGAATTTTCAAGTCATTGTGCATTGCACCCAACCCCCGCCAAGGAAAGCTATGCCTCATTCTGACTAGAAAAGGGTTAATTTATAGCAGTCTACAAGACAGACTTCAATATTCCAAGAAGTCCCCAAAGTACACTAAGTAATACATGGATCTTTAAATTCTGGATTAGAAACTGAAAGTACAGTTGTCATCTTGATTCGTCATGGCAAACATGTGACGTAAACACCCTGTTTCACTAATAATAATATCCCCTAGTTAGAGTTTCAAGCTTCTGCCCCTGAGCTACTCACAAGACAGAGCCAGTAAGACTTACCTTAGTCGTTCTAAGAAGGCCGTCTTGACTGCATGCAGCCCATTTAAACTGGTGCAGTGCTACTTTATTTCACCATATTCAATGTGGCTAGACACAGACACTGTTCAAAGCCAGTCATAAGCTGCTGGAGCAGACCTTTCATAAACATGCGCACATTGGACTTCCCTGTTGCCGCTCATTTATTTGATGTAAGCCTGACCTATTTTATGTAGCATGTCAGCAGCCAGCAGCATATAATACCTGTTCCAAATCTAATCAGCCTTGACCTTTGGTACAATGTCAACAGCTGAAACCTTACGGCCTACCTGATTAAGTATGATATAAATCTTCTTTCATAATAAAATGAATATCAGAATATCATTATTTATGTAAGAGTTGCTCTCACATGAGAGTCACAGTAAAAAATCAATAGTCAGAAAAGTGGTAACCATGGGTTACCACCGTTGACTTGACTGCTCAGTGCTGCCACCTCAGTGGCTACAATCAACTAGGCCTAACAGGCTCCCATATGTGCAGCTTTTCTCAGCAGCACTTGCATGGTGTACAGGTATGGAAATTACAGTCGTGCTAAAGATATTTAAGCTTGTCTTGTTGATTGTACTGGCACTGCTCTCATGTGGCACTCTGCAAGATGTGGGTTATCATCATCATCATCATCATCATCATCATCATCATCATCATCATCATCATCATCATCATCATCATCATCATCATCATCCATAAAAGAGTTCCACATGCCATATAGCAGCAATTTCTCTGATCATTTATGGTGGTCCGGTCCTTTGACATTTTTGTCTTGACAAATTAAATCATAAGTTTATTTAGCCAAAGTAATGAAACATTTCACATTTGGTTGATGATACCAACAGTCCTCAAAACCTCTTTGACATGTACCGGTATGTTGTTTTTTTTCCCCCTCAATTTCCTCAATTACATTAATATTTCACAGTTTCAGGCAATAAACACAAGCACAATATCATCATTATTATTATTGTTATTGTTATCATTATTATTATTATTATTATTATTATTATTATTATTATTATTATTATTATTATTATTATTATTATTATTATTATTATTATTATTATTATTATTATTGCAAAGTTGTACATTCACTGTTGCTCATTTTCAGCAGACATGTTAGCCCACAGATGCTCGTTATCTTCAGTCAGTCAAACATTGGTGCTAATAACAGGCTAAAACATAGATCTGTATGTTCAAGGTTTCACAATTTGTGGAAATGAACACAGGATAAAAACTGAGTGGATCAAAGAATATGGTCAGATTGACAACTTAGAACAATTCTCATGAATATAGCTAATGCTACCGAATGAACTTGATTCAGGATGGGATACCTGTGTGAATTTGGCACTAGAGTGTCAGACATTTTTCTCGAAATGGTTTTTGTAGGACACTCGCGACAATAATAATTATAGGTGTGTTGCCATGGATATATATATATATATATATATATATATATATATATATATATATATATATATATATATATATATATATGTGTGTGTGTTTCAATGATGATCCATGTGATATACTTGTAAAAACAGTTTGGGAACAAACTGGTAAGTTGCAGTTTGTTGGTATGTAAACGGAGAAATCATGTCAAATGTGAAGGGTTTTTGATATACATGTACTTGTAAAAACAGTTTAGGAACAAACTGGTGAGTTGCAGTTTGTTGGTATGTGAAGAAACAGGGAAATCATGTCAAATGTGAAGGGGTTTTTTTTCCATTTCTTCATTTTGGCCTCTTTTTGCATTATTTATGTCTTACTTTGCCCTTTTTATGACAAATATTGGTAAACATAAAATACTGAACCACCCAGCCTCATCAATATTTTTCAATGTGTACCTTAGTAACTTACAACATAATTTGCATGGCCCCATCATGACACATGTAGCCATAGCAGCTAAGTTTGTAGAATCCCAACCATTAGCCTACTGTATGAACAAGGAGGCTGAGTATATAGTCATCATCATAGTACCCTCCAGATACCAATGATTCACCCTCTACCCCCCCCCCCCCCCAAACACCACACACTGGCTGCCAAGGCAGCCATGGTTGGCACAGATGGGTTTATATTGATCTGCATGTGTAGTGGGCTTTGAATCATGGCTCATCCAGGAGGGAATTAACAACAATAGTCATCCTTTCAATAGGTGGAAATATAGCCTCGCTAAAGTATGTAAATAGAAAATCTTCAACGAAACTTGTCCTGAAAGACCACTAAGAGGACACAATAAGCCATACAGTGTCTTACCTTGTCTTCTAGCCTGGAGATCAGTGCCTGCTGGTAGCCTGGCTGACAACTCTGCTATGCCAGGTTTGCTCTGTTTCTTGGGTGAGGTGTGAGGACTAGTGTGTGGAGAGTGGTAGGACACCTCTTCCGAGAAGCTGACACTTTTCTTGGCCTTACCTAGCCCATCAATGCCCTCTCCTTCTCCTTCCTCCACACTGCTGGTGGTCGCTGGTTGTGTTTGGCAGGGGCATGGCAATGATGGGATTAAATCCGGTGAGTTTGGAGGTGTTGCAAGTTTATTGGCATTAATCTCCTGGTCTGGCTTGTTTTTCACTTCTGTCTCTGTACTTTGTTTCTTTGTTAGAGACAGTTTTTTATTCACTTTCTCCACAAAAGCTTTGCTGGCATTTTCTGGTGGTAAAGAGGTATAACCAGCCTCACCCATGGACAGGCTGTGAATACATTCCCCAGCACTAGGTGGTGTTATAAGCTCGTATCTTGTCTGTCCTTCTTGGCTGTACTTCATGACAGCCAAGTCATAGGGATCTGACACAGACCTATATTTCATGCCAGAAAAGTCTCGTCGTTTGACCAAGCATGACTTTAATGGTTTTCTCTGGTCTCCTTCATCCAGGTCTTGCACAGGGGCAGAGTGGGATCTTTCATGAACATACTTATGATGCCGCATCATTCTTGGTTCTCGTTTTGCATTCTTTCTGCTTGGTGACTCTACACTGTGTGACCTGTGATGTTTTGGGGATGCGTGGTTGGAAGAACAGCCACAAGAACATGTAAGATAAGACTGACACCGGTGATGTGAGAACTTTTTACTGGGGTGATGTGTTGGTGACACTTGTAAATATTCAATATCCCGCAGACGACCCTTTGCCGTGAAACATGGCTCTGAGTAGCCTGGGTGTGACAGGGTCATGCTTCTCGGGGTATTACAGTTCATATTATGCTTGCAAATGCTACACACATTGTCCACCACTTTCGGAACAAAATTCATGTTAAAACCAGGCTGTCCACAAGTCTGGCAATAATGTCCACAATGATTTTGTGAATTCATAAATTCTTCTCTGTAGCCACCATGTGAGTGTTGTTGGCAGCAGCTTCCACCACAATTATGATTTCCCCGAAGCACAGGCCCTTTGTTTTGATGTCCAGACATCTTGTTCCGTACACGATTCTGTGCGATGTTCTGCATGGCATTCTTACGTCCAAAGTCAGTACTGGACTCTGACATGGTAGAGTTACAAGAGTTCCCAGGACTACCAAACATGTCCATAGTTGTAAAGTATGGAGACATACGATTACCTTGAGAATCGTAGGACCCAGGATCTATACCTGAAGAACTTGAGCTACACAGACTAGCATTGCTATTAGTGGAAACTGAATCACTCCTTGTTCTAGTAATTTGACGCATATTTCTTGCTGGAGATGAATCTCTGGAATCAGCTTCATACTGATTGCGTACACTGTCAACACTCCCAGGTATCTGTGCCTGCATTGTGTATGGAGCAACGCGGGCATAATTCCTGTTATTTATGTCCATTGTTGTCATCTTTGGCGTCACAAATACAGGCTGTGGTTTTTTGTAAAGTTCTGCAAGAATGTCACTTCCGGCACTCTGTGTCATACCTTTGTTCAGGAAACTTAGATCTGGAAGTGAGCGATTCGTATAGAAAACACTTCGGGAAAGTTTCTGAGTCAGTTCATTTTCACCCTTTTGCAGTGACTGTTCGTGAGTCTGTGTTTCTATATTATTACAAGAAGAAGGCTTAGCGTCACTAGTGTTGGCATATGTACCACAGTCCTTGCCTACATGTAAGTGCACAGATGTTTGCAAAGATTTGTTCATCATGTCCAAAGACACAGCTTTTGTGATTCGGGGTTGGTATTCATCCTCAAATGAAGTTTGCACAGAACTATCACTATATAAGGGAGGAAACTGACTCCCACAATGCCGACGGTGAGTGGGGTCACTTGTGATGCTCTGCATCATAAAGTTTGGCCCACTGAGGGGATCTATCTCCAGAACATCATCATTATCCAGTTTTAAATTGTCCCTGGAACACACAAGTGTCATACTATTATCTAGGCCACTTTCAAAATCTGCAAACTGTTGGCTACTTATAGAACTATTCCTGCTGGAGCAAATATGGTGGGGAGAGTTGTTCTGCAAGGAATCCTCATCATCATCTATCAAGTGTAACTTATCCAAATTTTTCATGGTGCTCCAACTAGTCATGCCTACCGCACCTTCTGATTGTTCTGTGGGTGTCACTTGGGACTTAATACTGCTTCCTGGTGACATACTCCAAGCTTCTGTTAAGTATGTTAGATTGCTCGGAGACACCATGGCCTCATTTATATCTAAATCATCATCATTTGACTTCATGCGTTGGAAAAGTTCAAACAAGGATGCAGAATAACGCTTGTGCTTTTCATCATCAACGTCAGCAAGTTCTACATCACCATTGCAAGCAGCAGCTTCTGAAGTGGTGGGATTATCATTTTTCTTGTCTTGTGCATTAAGTTCTTTTTGTTGTTCCATGGCCTGAAGCTGACGAGTTTTCAGATCGGGCAAACTTTTACTTCGAGGTTCTGTGATCTCCATGCGTGTTTTGTGATGGGCCTCTTTGAGACTTTTCCACGTTGTCATTCCTTCTGAAATATCTGGGCTTGTTTTCTCTCTCAGCTGTTTCCACGTGGTCAGTGATCCCTCGCCACTGGTGCCACTCCCAGGAGTTCCACGTGAACTGTTACTCATAGAACTCTTGCGGCTCCCAGTATCTGTGCTGCTGTCAATTTTCATAGCATTTTTAGACCCCCACATTGTCTGACCATGCAAGTCATCATTACTTGCTTTTGATGCCCAGTCAGTCAAACAGCGATCTCGCTTTGTTGGTGCATGAGTTTCATGGTAGGAATCTTCATCAGATCCAGAACCTCTCTGGCTGGGACTGCGATCAAATGACAGCATATACTGATTTTTATTTGCACTATAATCATACTGATACTTTTCATCCCCACTCATAAAGCTACCTGATAGTGTATCTGCTCGACTGAGACTGTCCAAAGATGCATGGTGTCCAGAGCCATCCTGAGGTGGTGTAAAGAGTGGCTCACTTCGTGCCAAGTCAGACATTTCACTTGAACTGACACAGTCCTTGTCGCTCATGCTGAAGGACTGTGAGCCATCATGCTGGCTGTCACATAGATCTGGTCCAAACCTATAAAGGCAGGTGTCAGACTTAGAGTTCACCATTCTCAAGCCATATGCACCATTGTCATCACTAATACGAGACAGGGACAGCAGCGTCTTGATGTCCACCGAGTCCAACATGGCCATATCCACCTCATCGGCCAAGTTTGCATCAAATGGCACAGCAAACTCGTCATCATAATAGAAGTCATTATTGAGGGTGTCTTCTGGTGACCCTATAGCCCCTTCTAGTATGTTTCCTATGGAGTTTTGGTCTGATGTACTGGAGCAGCGGCTCCCTGACCGTACAGGAGATGCTGTGGCAGACTTGTTGTGAGGGACCTCACAGCTCTTAGTGGGACTGACCTAAAAACACAGCAAAGAAAAAGTTCTTTAACCACCAAGCACACATATTATGTGATTGAGACTTAACTCTGGCACCATTTAGTGCCTGGACAAATATCATATGGCAATTTATGAAGACTCAACTGGCAGCGACAAAGACCTTGGTGACCCCTTAACTGACATGTGTTAATGGCAGGCATTGTGCATGCAAAGACAATTAGGAATTCTGTGGCCTGTGGGCATCTGTGCTGTCCTGCATTATGGTTCAACATGAGAAAAAATATTTTCTTCACCTTTACCTTGTATGAAGACACAACATGAGCCACAGGAACAGATACAGCTACACAACTTTCTGTTCACACCTTCCTATCATTCCTACCAGCATGTTGCTGACCAAAACTACATTTGTTTATTTTCTCAATGTAAAGTACATAAATGTCATTGT
This sequence comes from Hermodice carunculata, assembly GCA_964020975.1. NCBI lineage: Eukaryota > Metazoa > Annelida > Polychaeta > Eunicida > Amphinomidae > Hermodice > Hermodice carunculata. Next base: position 62,670,002 of record OZ026630.1, on the reverse strand, counting down.
GGCCTCCTCTATAGAACTTCCAGCCGCTCATGCAGTAACCTGTGAAATATGACTTCCTGTCATTTGTGACCATTCTTGGCAGGTAACAGTGCTTTCATGCATGGTGAAGCAAGACCTTTTAATGACTACTTGTACAAAACCTGGTGCCTGCATGGTAATTTACATATTCAGAACAGAGACAGGGTTGAGCAAGTGTATGTACTCTCCTTATGTAACTCGATATAGTCATAGCTTTCACTTACTTCTTTGTGTCCCTCAGTGTTGATAATACTACAACTGTGACAGTTTTGACTACTGTTTGGGTGTCCTCAGCGTGGTCAAAATATACAAATTCTGCAGTTCATGTATTTTACTTTATTGTGTTTTTCTGGCAAGCATTACTGCACCCAGAAGTTATTACTCGCATCATGACTCCAGAAATGCATGATCAACATTCTTAATTAAGAGCACAAGCATAAACTTACTTTAAAAAAGCAACAAAAAAAACATCCTTGTGTTTACTTTTCCCTTGAATTACAATTACAAAAACTACTAAGTTTTCCCCCAGATGTCAACCTCATAACTTTTTATCCATTCACCTACAAATTCAAGTGACTGTTAACCCTTAAAGCACTGATTTAAGATTGATTCAACAGCTTTCTTTGGGACACTTTGCGTACATTGCGCTCAAAGTGCCCAAAGAAAAGCTGTTGACTAAGACTACTTTTTGTTTTAGACTAGGCTTGCTGGTATTTGAATGAAAGGTATCTTCATGAGGAATTTGAATCTTTTAACCATTATATGTTTAACAGTAATGAGAAAACAACTATTGCAGTGATTATCACTTTAAGGGTTAACAAGTTCCTGAAAACATGTATTTTGCCTGTTCCTGAGGCTAAGTACATTAGATACATGGAGTTGGTAATTTCCAGATGCAAGAGCCCTACTAATGTGTACAGGTCTTACAACTGACCCTGAACAGCCAGCTCATAATCCAGACAAAGTTCACTAATTATACATGTACGTCCACATGGATGTCATTAACAAAGAGCTCCTCCTCACAGTATGTAGCCACTTTACTTACCATCAACTGAAGTCCCTGATCAACAATTATCTAATCCTTCACATCCTCAATATCGTCTTCAACTCTCACTATAAAATGCTACTTTCTAAGGCAAGACGTGCTTTCAGCTTTTTAACTGTAAATGGAAACTGCAGGCTGAGTTCTACATGGCTGAATCATCATCCTGGAGTGACTGGACTGCAACCTGCATTGGAGTGGCAGCTGTGACGTTACACTGGCCCCATGTGGTGCAAGTTCTGATGTGTGGACTCTGGATCAGGCAGCAAGGGGTAATTTCATTAACTACAATTTGATTCTTGTCCTGTGAATCACATTTAATTTCTCTCTTGAGTGATGAAAGAATAACCTTGTGAAATATCAATTGTAATGTGTTCATATTATGAACAAAGACACATAAAATTTACAATAAACAAAGCAGGGTCTAAATATCATTGTATGATCTATGAAACCCTCCCCCCTCCCTTCTGAGATGGGATGCTGGCAACACAACAGGGTTCTCCCTGCAGCCTGGTTTTCACTGTAATAACCTCTGCAAGTGGAAGGACATACATGGGCTTTAGCTTATGTCAGCACCAAGAGCTCATCAGCTGTGTTACTTGTTCCCGGTTAAAAAATGTCTGGATGTGGCTTTAATATTATGATTACGGAACCCTAACACTAATTCTACCAATCAGGATTAGGTAGCCCAAGATTGACTCTTTGGCGTATGGAGACAAATCTGTTCACCAACTGGACCACAATCATAGGTGAAAATTATGATTACATGTATTTAATATCTAAGATCATGTCGCTACAAACTATTAGTAAAATTTTGACACTCAGTAAATGAGTTGATATATTAATTTTTCAGCATTAAAACTCATTGATATACTAATTTTGGAGCATTTAATTTGTGCCCTGTATGCACTCAGCTAAATATGCACAGAGGTAGTGAAAGTGTTCGTCTACAAATGTGCCAACTGAAAGACTTATAGTTGGCACATCTGTAGACCAACAGACAAGCCACCTATAATACATTATCTCCAGTCATTTATCGGTATGATCCCCTCCCCCCACCCATGACATATATCTAAGACTAGGCAAAGAGAAAACAGATTTGAGAATTTTAAGTATGTATACTATTCATATCTCAATAAAATGATATATAATGTAAATCGGTCACAAAACAAGTACTTAGTAGTTTCATTCCTTACTGTATGTAGTTACACAGTGAAACTGGCAGTGGCAGTAATTAATTATAAGAATCTATATATAACTTCTTGGGTTGCAATATATATATTTTATTTTAATCACTCATTTCATTTTCAGGTAATATGAATTCAAGATCGATCAAACTGTGCTGTTTATATATTCTCAGACTTTCCTCAATTTTCTGGTGATTTAAAGGACATGTGACTTATATTGGCCACAGTGATGTAGAATACATTTTGACAGTTATTTTCATGCATAACTATTTAAATCTAAATACATTATAAACACATCATACATGTATTGTATATTTTTTTCTTTTTTAAATCCCCAGAGTTTTCAATTTTATTAGTGAGAAGTTATACAATGACATCCATAATCATTTTTTCCAACTAAAGCAAATCTATGGTCATCTGAAAAATATACCTGGTTTGGTGGATTTTAAGATTGAAATTAATCTTTCATTTCATTAACTTATTTATTGTGCATCCCCTCCATCTCAAATTGATTCAAATCAATATGAAAGGTGACTGCCACATTGTTATATTAATATCATCATGATGCTCTTAACTTCATTCAGAAACCTACAGTTCAATCAATACCAATTTTTCATTTTTATTGACTACCACATGAATAGAGATGACAGCTGTATGTATGTCAACCATACCCTTTTCTTTTCACCTGATCATTGTGATTCTGTTTCTCTATAATAATGTTTGTGGTACAATTTCAATACTTCTGACATAAAATAGCCAAAGGATAAAAATTTTCCCCAAAAAACATCACACAAAAGGCTCCACGTTGACAACAAAGACCAACAAAGCCATTATTTTACTCAGTGTACATGTATTGACTTGATGACAAAACAGCAGGCTTTCAAGTGAAACACAATGTCAATGTGGTGGTAGAGATAGGGAAAGTTTGTGGCACCAGGCAAGTGCACACAAGAGACAACCTGAGCTATGCTAGGGGTATGGACATTAAAAAATGCTGGGACTAACTATAGTGATAGGGACAGCCGATGCGTCAAAAGCACTTTGGTGTAAACTATAGTTCAAGACTCATCTTAAAAGTATTAATACAAACAATTCAAAAAAGTATTTATTTTTTTTCAAAGAACAGGATCCAATGGCTTGAAAATCCCTATACATGTGGAACTTAACTCTATGTTAAAAAGGGAGCCCAAGTATTGGATTACTGCCATTAGACCAGTGCATTTCAAATGGAAATTATATATATCTCTCTTTATACTTATACCAACAATTCTAGGTGTTATGCCTGTAAATATGTATTATCCACGGGACAAATGACACAATTGGTATTACAGTAGTCCCTGTCTTCTGGGACCATCCTGTCTTGAAAGGGCACCCAGCACTGGAGTACATGTACTTTGTTTGGCCATCATTTATACCTCCCATATGACACCACCTCTTTTAAAAGGGCAATTAGTTTGTAACATATGGTGGTCTCTCAATAGAGGTTTGATTAAACCCCCAAATTATCCATAAATGATTCGGTTCAAACCACAGAGAGAATTAGGGAGAATCAACACATACATATCATTATTGTGATTACAGCAAAGGCTACAGAATAAACTGAATAAATGTTAAAGGTTTGCCTGTTATCATCATTCCTGGCAGCAGTCCTTGCCAAAGTCTATTTCCTGCCGACCTCCACTGGCAATCAACTCTCACAATGTTAACATTATATCATTATGGCATGTCATGGAGAGCTAGCTCCCTCATGCATTTATACATAGGAACAATAGTAAATCATGTTAGAAATTAATATTTACACAGGAGGGGCAGCAGGTCATAGACCTGTCAAAAAGAAATATGACAAGTTTTGTCTCCGTGACAGGATAAAATCAGGTTTTACAGAAAAAGGAATACATAAATCCTCCTTTTAATTGCTATATTAGTGTGTCTGTGGGTGCAATATTGAAATGACATGTATAATATTGAACCAGTACTGTAACTGTTCTTTACTTTAGTGTAGTTTTATTTTTACAAAACTTTGGAACAATGCCAAATTGAAATAAAAATGTAAAGCTCCTGTCATGCAAAACAAAAACACAAAACAAGCAAGAGGGTGTTGTGTAAACAGCAATTTGGCCAGCAGTTTCCCAGAGGCTTTTTAATCATTTAAACTACAAATACAAAAAAACAAAAAAACAAAAACAAAAAAACAAAACAAAAACAAACAAAAAAAACCCCACAAAAACCAAAAAAAAAAAAACAAAACAAAACAAAAAACCCCCCATCATTTGCTTATGGGAAATGAAAGCATACACTTCTAACAGCAAAACCTTATTCCAAATTTTGGATAAGAGTTTTATTTCAAAATTTACAGGATATTTAAATTAAAATTAAATTAAATTTTTCAAATTTAAACAGCATAAAATTAGAGACCATTATGTGTTCTTTTACCACTTTGAACATAAATGTATATGTATAGTGATCCACCTGTTGTAAGGCCCTTCTCACCACAGGGCACGTACCCCTCTTATAAGGCTACCATTCCTGTGCAGGAAGTGTGGTATTTCCATTTTATCACCCCCTCTAGAAAGGCCACCCCTTTTATAAGGCCACTTCTGACCTGCATTTGGGTGGGCATATCAATCACTCTACTTGGTACAGACCCAGCAAAGGCACATCCCCTCCAAGAAGAGGATCTAACCAATGGTTTCTGAGAAGATGGTGAAACGAAATGGTTCATGGACAATGGACACAATAAGGACCATAAAATAAGCTCAGCTGACTGACCAGTCAGCTTTAAGCTGAAGACAAAATCCTACCCTTTGCCTGAGTGCAAGAGTTTAACATATGGAATATACTGAAGCACATACAATATTTGAAGAGTGAAAGTAAAACTGGCCCAGTAGAAGTCTTTAATTCTATTGCTTGGTATTTGGAATTGCAGTGTTTCTGTTAACCCCCAAATGGGGGTACAGGTATATAACCCTCTCAAAACCTGAAATATATTGTTAACATATTTATTTCTTCTGAATTGCCTAATATTTACATAGTTAACTAATGTGGAGGCTCTCCAGAACATGTACAGACACACAAAGCTATATACAGTTAGACACAAGACAAAACAAAATTATAAAAGCACTTCAGTGATTTAACACCCTCTGGAAAAATTTTTAAGGGTCACAAGTCTTGTTCATTTACATGTAAAATTGGCAAATAAAAATCTAGTCTTCTCTTCTAATTTTCCATTCTTGTGACCCCCCCCCTCCCCCTGCCTTGAGCTTCAGACAAGAAAGTCACTACCTCAGCCAAGCAACTGACACCAGAGAGTTAACATTCTATATGGCATCACCAAACTTATCTGTCAGTGTCAGCTGCCCGTGCATGATACACTCATAGTGACTTTGTTAAGAGCCAAGTACAGAAGAGAATGGGTGGCTGCAGCCCAGAGCTGCCACAGGCCTATATCTATCTGTGCACTGGAGACCAGCAGTTGTACTCTGCACACAGTCAGTGCTGCTAATATCCTGGAAACTGCTATTCTGAGAGGCTTCCAAACTGTAAACAGTTTTTAGGATATTTTCTTACAAGTATATTCATCTTATGTGCACCTCCTAGGAAAGACTACCTATCTTGATAGACCACCTTTTCAGGATATTTGAATTCTGTAGCATTTTCTATCTTATCTAATCTCCTATTAAAGACCACAATTTGGTTCTCACCATGGATGGTCTTGAAAGACAAGTTTCACTGTATACCATGATATACCTCCACTTGTGTGTGGCCTATGTGTACCTCGCCAGAGACCAACCTAGAGTGTATCTAGGATCTGTACCAGTTACCTCTGCCCTAAATAATGCTTACTGCCTATCCAACCCATTAAGATACTATACATGTACATCCAACATTGGACACTTAATTAAGAAGAAAAATAACAAAAAAAACAAAACAAAACAAAAAAGAACAAAAAAAAAAACATGCTCGAAAGGGAAAAAAGATTTTCCTGACTTATTTTTTCCCCTCGAAGCATAAGCTGTACATAGAAATTTTTTTTTGTGTAATGCAAAAATAAAGCAGGTACACAGAATTTGATGCATTTCTTGTTTAGAGGATTTACTTCTTGCTTGATGACTCCCCAGATTTTGACTTTCTTTAGACCAGAAATCCGATGTTTCTAAAATACACATTTATAATAGAATAACAATGTATGCTAAAAACATTTGGAACTCAGAAGGTAACAAATTCTAAGAATATGTGACACATGAACTTTCTATTCATATAAACATTTGGAGATATTTAATTGTTATGTGAGATAAAGTTTAAATGTATCTACCAAGAAATGTTTTCTTTTCAGTATTGTGCTGTAGAAGTCATTTACACTGCATATTATAAAAGCATGTATTGCATGCGCATATATATATATATATATATATATATATATATATATATATATATATATATATATATATATAGATATAGATATATAAACTCTTTCATCCCAAAACATTTTGATGTTATGATGACCGAGTCCTGTTTAAAAAATAATGTCGAACTCTGTTCATACTGGCAACAACATGTACAGGTTTAGTGTATGCAAATAAAGTTCAATCAGATGTGGGATTTTAATCCATTAAGACCATGCACCGAACTTGAATGAATGGTAATAGCACTGATCACAATTTGATGATGATGATGACGACAACAACAACGACATCCATAGGGCCTGTATTTTTCCGTTTGAAAATGAGTGTTTTTCCCTTTTGGGAAACTACAGATTCCGTTTCATTTCCACTTCACTAATTCTAGGGCTCCATTTTAGCACTGGTCAATCAAAAAGGAAAAACAGTTGATCTTATCGCCTCTGGAAAATGTTAATCCATCGAAGAACGGCAAAGTGACTCCATATTTTTTACTATGTATGTTGATAGCCTCCACCTACAGACGGTGCTATTATCATTGTACCTCTGTTGCGAGTTATATCTATATGCCATGCAAATGAATAGTATATAGATATGGTAGTGATGGGGTCTTATAGCCGGTGGGTGTCCGGCCTGTCGTTAACTTTGCTCCACGTGGCATCGATAGCGCCGCCGACTCGTCAAATTTGGATCCAAGTTCGTGTGTTTTGCTTTATGCAATGACACATGTCGTGATTTTGAATTATTTGAGAGGCAAAATTCACAAATTCCGCTTAATTTCCGTGGCATTTGCCGATTTCCATTCCAAATCATAAAATCCGTTTGAGATCATAATTCCGTAAATTCCGTCCGTTTTCCGCGATCGCGGAAAAGTACTGGCCCTACATCCAACCATATCAAGGAAGTTGTCTCAACAGCCCATCCTCAGCTGACCTTGACATTCAACCCATGATAAGTCCCACTCTTGCCTTGGGGATGAGGATTTTTGGAGAGGAAGTTAGACTTTTCCATTCCATTGCTATCCTCATTAAGCTACATTGTAATCATTAGGAATGTACGCCTTAACTGACAAGTACCCAAACTGAAAAATTCATTAAAAATCTGGGATCAAGAGTGTCACCACCCAGTGAACAACTTTGTTTACCCCGCCCACAACAACCTGCCCTCCCACCAAATTTCAGAACAATCTGAGTGAGTTTTGGAAAAGAATACGAAAAACACACAACTCTTAAAAAAAAAAAAAAAAAAAAAAACAACTAAAAAATTGCAGCAGCACCTATCGAACATATAAAGGTCTGGTGTCCCCTGAAATGTTACCATGAAATTTGAAAGGAATTGGCTTATCAATTTTGGACAAAATTTTTCAAAATTTTGCCAAAAAATTGAACCCCAAAAATTAATTAAAAATCCAAAAATCACTGGAGCATGATCATTTAGACAAATTTGGTAAAGATCCACTCAAGGTATGTTCCCGCCAAGTTTAAAGTGAATCTGCTTAACGTTTATGGAGAAGTTGAAAATGTGAATTTCCATTGACTTGCATAGTATAATCCGTAGGAATGCATGCATTAAGCGACAAGTACCCAAACTGAAAAATTCATTTATAAGTCTTACAGGTTTTAAAAAAACCAAGGGGTCCTGGAGTTTAACAGGCAAACTTAAAAAAATGAATAATGAAGAAGTACCATAATAAGTTTGTAAACAGTAATGCTGAATGGTGATTGAGAAGTATATTTTGTGTATTAATATGTTCTGCTTATATATCATTTTCAAGTAAACAAGTGCACAGTGATACGAAGGATCTATGTCCCCAACCACAATACATGTATACAGAAGAAAGATATACAATGTATACAGCATGTCTGGATGCACAAAAATGATATGTTCTTGGGCCCTGTGACCTTGAAAATAGGTCAAGGTCAAAAGCGATACATGGCGCACATGCCCTTGGTATATTGCATCCCTGGTATAAATTTCATTATTCTATCTCTAAGGGTTCTAGAGATATGCTGCCAGACACACGAAAATAGATATGTTCTTGGGCCCTGTTTTAAAGGCCAAAAACAATACACAGTGCACATGCCCGTGGTATAATGCATCCCTGATATAAATTTCATTATTCTATCTCTTAGGGTTGTACAGATATGGTCCTGGACGGACGGACCGAAGCGGCCCCTATACCTACTAATTCTATGTCCCCCTATGCCACCGTCGGCCACAGACATCTCAGCTCTGCATGCCCAGCGAGGCTTGGCCTCTGTTAGGGCCAGAGGTTAAGTGCCACAGGAAGTGAACTTTTCCCATTCAACTTGTTAAGTTGCCTAGCGGTAACCAGAGTAAAACTTCTCTGTATTATCAATTTCTGCAGCCAGTTTCATATAAACAAAAAAAAACTAGAACAGACTGATTTTCCAACAGAAAATCAAATGTCTCCCGGTGGAACACTTACGTCTCTGAATAAGCTACAGGTGATAACAAATTACAAATGACCAAGTTTGCTTGAAAATTACAATCCTATTTTAGCTCTCACCTAGATACATTACTCTAGCAATTTTCATCAAGTTCTTCAAAACTTATTGCAGAGAAACCAATTTCACATAAATGACTGTGTGACCTTGAAAAATAGGTCAAGGTCATCCAAATACAATCACAACCTTGGTCTTACCTTGATACATAATCCTACCAAGTTTCATCAAATTCCATCAAGTTCATCATGACTTATCGAAGGAAACCAATTTCACATAAGTGACCCTGTGACCTTGAGAATTCGCTCAAGGTCATCCAAATACAATCCCAACTTAGGTCTTGCCATGATACTTAAACCTACCAAGTTTCATCAAATTCCATCCTGTTCTTCATGACTTATCGAACGGAAACCAATTTCACATAAGTGACCCTGTGACCTTGACAATTCACTCAAGGTCACCCATATACAATCCCAACCTAGTTTTTGCCTAGATACATAATGCTACCAAGTTTCATCAAATTCTGTCAAGTTCTTCAAGACTTATCCCACGGAAACCAATTTCACATAAGTGACCCTGTGACCTTGAGAATTCGCTCAAGGTCATCCAAATACAATCCCAATCTAGGTCTTGCCAAGATACATAATGCTACCAAGTTTCATCAAATTCCATCACGTTCTTCAAGACTTATCCCACGGAAACCAATTTCACATAAGTGACCCTGTGACCTTGAGAATTCGCTCAAGGTCATCCAAATACAATCCCAATCTAGGTCTTGCCAAGATACATAATGCTACCAAGTTTCATCAAATTCCATCACGTTCTTCAAGACTTATCGCACGGAAACCAATTTCACATAAGTGACCCTGTGACCTTGAAAATTCACTCAAGGTCATCCAAATACAATCCCAACTTAGGTCTTGCCAAGATACATAATCCTACCAAGTTTCATCAAATTCCATCAAGTTCTTCAAGACTTATCGAACGGAAACCAATTTCCTATAAGTGACCCTGTGACCTTGAAAATTTGCTCAAGGTCACCCAAATACAATTCCAACCTAGGTCTTGTCTAGATACATAATCCTACCAAGTTTCATCAAATTCCTTCAAGTTCTTCAAGACTTATCGCATGGAAACCAATTTCACATAAGTGACCCTGTGACCTTGAGAATTCACTCAACGTCATCCAAATACAATCCCAACTTAGGTCTTGCCAAGATACATAATCCTACCAAGTTTCATCAAATTCCATCAAGTTCTTCATGATTTATCGAATGGAAACCATTTTCAAATAAGTGACCCTGTGACCTTATAAATTAGGTCAAGGTCACCCAAATACAATCCCAACCTAGTTTTTGCCTAGATACATAATCCTACCAAGTTTCATCAAATTCCATTAAGTTCTTCAAGACTTATCGCACGGAAACCAATTTCACATAAGTGACCCTGTGACCTTGAAAATTCGCTCAAGGTCGTCCAAATACAATCCGAACTTAGGTCTTGCCTTGATACATAATCCTACCATGTTTCATCAAATTCCATTAAGTTCTTCATGACTTATCGAATGGAAACCAATTTCACATAAGTGACCCTGTGACCTTGACAATTACGTCAAGGTCACCCAAATACAATCCCAACTTAGGTCTTGTCTAGATACATAATCCTACCAAGTTTCATCAAATTCCATTAAGTTCTTCAAGACTTACCGCACGGAAACCAATTTCACATAAGTGACCCTGTGACCTTGACAATTCACTCAAGGTCACCCAAATACAATCCCAACCTAGGTCTTGCCTAGATACATAATCCTAGCAAGTTTCATCAAATTCCATCAAGTTCTTCATGACTTATCGCACGGAAACCAATTTCACATAAGTGACCCTGTGACCTTGAAAAATAGGTCAAGGTCACCCAAATACAATCCCAACCTAGGTCTTGTCTAGATACATAATCCTACCAAGTTTCATCAAATTCTGTCAAGTTCTTCAAGACTTATCGCACGGAAACCAAGTGTTGAAGAACATGAACAACAACAACAACAACAACAACAACAACAACAACAACAACAACAAGAAGAAGAAGCGGAAGAAACGGGCACTAAAACAATATGTCCCCCGGCTTCCACCGGGAGACATAAAAATACAATGCAGGAGGGGTGAGATCTGCAGTGTGTTGGTGAAGACTTTCGCAGTGCTAAGTTGTTTTGTGGCATGGTCCCTGATTGTGAGGTTGGCGGTGAGGCCTGTGGCAGGTGCTGTAGGAGCACTGTTGCAAATGAGTACGGCATTTGTTGTGATGGGGAGAATCATTCGCTGATGACTGCCGAGACACGCCATATGGCTTCATGCAGCTTGCAGGGAAAGTGACACTACTTAATATTCATAGTTACTTCATGTTTGGGGGTGACAAAAAGTAAAGTTGTGTGACCTCAATGAAATGAAATGAACTTTAATTTCAAGTGGATGTCATGATGGGATCATGTGATGTTTGGCATGATAGAACGAGACTTAAGCAGTGGCATGCGCAATGAAGTTTTCAGGAAACTTTGGCATCCCCCCGTTAAACCCAAGACATAAGGGGTCTGCTGAAGCCGACCCCAAAAATCTGGGACCCACAGTTTTATTTTTTAGTGAACAAGCTTCTTTAACCCTCCCACAAGCTACATATTCACTACGTTTTAGAACAATCTCAGAGAGAGTTTTGGAGAAGTCAAAAATTGCCTTAACACACAAATATTTGTTTTAAAAAAATTGCTGCAAGCTCTAGGTTTCACAGATGTAGCACAAAGGTAAATGCCGTTGCAAAATAGAGCAGCTCATGGATTTTAAGTTTATGCAACCATAAACAATTACCCTGCTCCATATTCATTCAAGTAATAATTACCTGCAGGTGTTTACTCTGATCATCAGTCTTACTCCCTGGCTGAACCCAAGTCATAATGACCTTGATATATAATTTTCTGCATGGTAAGCTAATTCTCTTCAAGGCAAACCCCCTTTCATTAATGGGTTCCTGGTTCTTGCTGGCTTAATCATTATGCCAGGTATGTGTCTGCACTAATACATGTCTTTACATGACTCCTTACCAGTCTTCAATTGCTATGTGCTAAATAGAAGATGTACATGTACCTTCACTGCAGCATTTAGAGATTTTAACCCTGTGGTAGGGTGTTTGAACATGCCATAAGGTACTACATCACCTACAGTGCTCCCTTTTTATAACAACCCTCATTACAAGGCGGTTTCTGATATAACACGGTGGGTATCATGGTTCCCACTGAAATGGTTTTCCCATTACTTCTATGTTAAAAGTCCCTCTGTTATAAGGCGGTTTTGCTACAACACGGTATACCCTGTGGACCTCAACACCAGCATTATAAAGAGGGAGCACTGTACTTCCTCTTCTGCCCCCCCCCCCCCCCCCCAGTCATACATAACAGCAGCCTGGTCTTCCCTGGTAGGTAACAAACACAAAATTTAGATTGTCTTGACAAAATGTGATTGCAAAAGCCAAGTGATCTCGAATGAGGTATACTGTATATACTTGTACTAATTTTCCCCAACATTAATTTTCCTGGATTAACATAAATTCAAAATTTCACAGTTTTTATTTTACCGAAACACCGGCCGGTAACACTAAGCTCCAGACAATGTCACGTGCATGTTGAGTGTTTTGGTTTTTTTCCCAGTTTTTATTTTCCCAACTGGCACAACTAGAAAAAAAATCGGGAAAATAAATACCTCTAGGACCAGAAAATTTGTACTTAAACAGTATTTTCTTTCCAGCAGAGATGAACATATAATCGAAACCTGTCTTCAAAAGACCACCCATACGGATGAACAAATTGTGGTCTCTCATCTGACGTAAAATATAGAAAGTACAAGGCATGTTGTCTCTCACTGGAGTGGTCTCTGAAGACAGGGACCACTGTATACTGTTTCCTAACTGAGGTCTGCAGCTATTATAATGTATATTCTGTTTTCACCAGTATGACATGTCTTGCAACCAGCACAACACAAAGACGAAGATAGCTTTGTCTTCTACATTGATGCATCCCTGCTGGTGCCATGGGATGGATTTGTCAGCCCTGTCAATCTCTACATTATCCCCAATGCTTTACACAAGATTAATGGTCAGCAGACCTTCATAGCATACTGATCAATGGCCCAGGCTGGTCCACTCAAGTCTAGTTTGGGAATAATTATTGACACCTTGGAATGTGAGCCTCCGATCACATGACCATCCTGGTCTGCCCTCACCAGGGGTCAGTTCCAAAAAGGATCCTTGGTTCCAATAACATGGATAATTTACCAAATATTATTTCGAGGAGTAATAGGCATATATGATGCTTGGGATAAACACCAGACAGGAAGCGAACATTTCAGATTAATGATGTTGGGGCCCTCATAAGCATCATAAAGGAGATCATGCAAGATAAATGAATGTGTGGGAGATCAGCTTTGTGCAGAATCAATATTCTCCACAGAGTTTCCTCACATATGTCTCTATTCAACTTGTGGTCCTACGTACACTGCTTACCCTGTCCTGAAATTAGTTCATGCACACCAAATGCTATACTCCCATAAAATGTGTGCCCTTTCCAGGCAAATTGATTTTCTTTCTATCATTATGCATATCAATGCAAGCAAAGGTAGTTTTTACAAAAGGCACAAGATTTCCCCTTCATTTTATTTGTAAACTTGAAGTTACTGCTGAGACAGAAAAAGAAAACGCAGGTGAACTTTCCGCCATCTTTGTATTTTGTCATTCTGAGAGGTAATAGGTTAAAATGAAATATATGGGTTTCCACTAGTAAGCTGACATAATAGAACAACACTAAAGTCTCCCCATTTAGACTTCTCAATGAAGATACCACTTTCTTAGTACAGCCACCTTTTTGATTTTATGATGTTTATTTCACAGTATAAAGCCCATTCCAGAGGTTTTTTTCCCCCCAGTCCCCTTAGTGGTCTGCATAGAGAGATTCTACTCAGTTGCTTTACTTAATCCTTGATGGCCATATTCACAAAGAATTTTTATTTGATAAGAGATTTGGGATCAAAATTAAAATCAACTTGTTTTGATCCCATATTCCTTAATCCCTCGGTCACATAAACAATTTTAGTGTGAACCAATCTACTGTACTAAGCATATGATAACTGTTTCAAGATTATGGCTTACTCTTAATTTGATCCAGATCCTGATCCAGCTTAAAAAATAAAAGTACAGGATTAAGCTAAGATTAATTAAAAAAAAAAAGAAAATATTAATGCTGAAAACAGAGTTAGCATTATAGCCCAGAACATATATTATTTATTCCTGGAAATTTTTATTCATATATTAAATTAGGCCAAGGATAAAGTAGTTCAGGGTCAAATTTAGTGAGCTTTGATTTGAGTACCAGCTTGCTTGGTCTTAACTCCATGATTTTGGAATTACCTTGAGCTGGTAGCATGACTTGATTGCCAGACACTAAAGCACCACTACCCCATCTTCATACAACCCCAGCCACCACACATCTTCGGCGCAGCTAGGTCAGAATCATGTACAAGAAAGCACTACCTAAGGCTTTTCCCAGCATTTCTGAGTACATGTGATACATCATAAGCTGCCCATAAATTTGGACGCATGTCTTCAAGTTTATTAAATTTTCTGTCCGAACACACATGTGCCTGGTCCATAAGGGTATAATATGGGCCAATGTATGCCAGGATATTGTCACAGGTAAGCTCAAAGGTTGAGTCAAAGTGGAATGATGGATGATCTGGAATATTAAGTTGACAGCTGTCATTTAAAAACTGCATTTGTGCTCAAAATTATGATCCATGTGCATATATTTAAATTAGGTAAAACAAAGCAAAGGTATGTTGGCACTGTTAGGGAGAAGTGCGACCAGTTTCGACCCTAGGTAGGTCTCATCAGGCACAAAAAAAAAAAAAAAAAGCATACATTTGAAGACCAAGAACTACTGTGCATCAAGAAATCAAGACTCTTGTTGGTGAAATATTTAGCTACTCATAGACACTTTTAAGAACAGCTGCTGAAAATTTTAAGAACCTACATACCATGGTCACACGAGCCATAGCTTATGATGTACTCTCTACGAAGTCTTATAATCTACTGTTTTTACAGAACCAACAGTTAAAAATCCTCGGAAACAGGCCTTTGTCATGAACACTGATACTAATGTTATACACGTACCTCTGTTAGTGTCAAGTATCCATCCACTAAAGCCTATGGGATAATTTATAAACCTAGCCCATGAGATGATTGCCTATAAACTGCTTGTCTCTCATCAACTGTACAAAAGTAAAATGGCAATCAATGCTCTAAATCCCACTTACGCATCTTAAAATGCAACACATATAGATCTGCTAAACTGGCCCGCTACTTAGATTAATATTATTAAATCTACTTAGGCTTGCATAATGGCCAGCCATGCAAGGTTTCAAGGTAAATGAAAGTTCTCTCATGTGAAAGTGCTGGCCAATTTGCCAAAGTCCACAGTAACAGCACCACATGTTACTGTTATATATTTACATATGAATGGTCAGTATACACTTCGATTATATGGCCACTTATACAAACAGCAGGATGATTTTCAGTTGCTACAGACATATTGCACTGGTACATGCACCTTAACTAACAAGTTACCTCAAAATTAGATCTCTTAAGACTACATTCCATCAGTTTTGCGCTACCTGTCTGAACAACTGGCTCATCTGTTTAATATTGATTAGATTCTCGTACAAATGGAATTAATTAAATTTTATGTTTAACTGCCCTACTAAAGAACAATTCCTCATATTTATTTTTATCAAGCTGGTGGAACATGGCTTGATGAAAATATGCCCATCTGGTTTTTTATTTGTAGTTAATTGAAACTGGCAATTTTTTGTTTTCAACTAAAACCAGACCAAATGATTGATATCAATGGAGCATTTGCCCAGCAATGACCACAGAGTTGGACAGTAAAATCTACCCAACTCACAAAGTGCCAGTTTTGTTTTCCATTCCAAAAAATGCCCATGTACATGTAGCTGAAAATAAGCATAAGTTTTAAAAAATACAGTACCTTTTTAAAATGTATGCATGTTAAACCTGGCAACATTGATTTGGTATAATCCATGATTACATTTCAGACCATGCAAGATATCTGGACACAAGCAGATCTGTGGATGGCCATAATGGCCACCAGAGGGCACTGAGCACTTTGAACCTTAGGAACTTGCCTTGTGAAAATACTATTGGCCTCTGACACTGAAGGGCCAGGTGTGACATACAACACCCTATACGCCCCAGTCGTGGCTGGCTGTTAATGGATGCAACATTCTGGGAAGACAATCACAAATACCATACTTAAGTATATACAGGTATGCCTGTACATGTCATATACCCAGACATGTCACCTTGATGTCATACTGAAATTTATTGGCTAGCCTCCATAATCAAAATCTGCAAAATTAAACCAATAATGACACCGTTCAACCAATAATGGTTTGACCACGTCATCAATTACAAGGGATAAATCTATGACAACATGTTCAGATTATTTTTAATTAGTGACAGTTACATATATTGATGGGCCAATCAACTTGTTTTTAAAGCCAAGTACGAATTTGTTCACTTGGAGAATGACCTAAGTCTTTATATTATTGCACATTCTGCAGTTAACTCAACAGCTGAATCAACTCGTTAATCATGTATGGCTGTTTTTGAGAAAGAGGTCTAGGATAACCAAACCCTTTTCTATCATATCTTATTGAGTATACCTTTTTTATCAACACTATAAAATTCCATAAGCCAAAAAGTCTACATGTACATGTATGTCAATTGTCATCTGCAGACCTGCCAACCTCCACGTGTCCGAAACTAAAACTTTTGGTGAAAAACAACAAGTTCTAAATGAAGTGCTTCGACAAATGATCTCAAAAAAGTTGCTCTTCCAAACTACAACGTTTTACTCTTTTGGACAGATTTCACACTATTTTTTGTGGATAAATTAGCTCAAACGAGAAATTAAATCTTGCTCCTAATCGAGCAAGACTTGACACATATGTATGTACACTATGACATATGCCAAAATTTATCTCCCTGACCATAAATTCATCATATTACATAATATTAGCAAATTGAATAAATGCATATGTATGTCACTTCAAATTTATGATCTTCTGATATAATCATTTTACCAACTCTGAATAAACCTAAATCACAGTTTGTGCGAAAACCCTGCCTCGGTAAGCACTTTAAGGTCAAAAGTCAGATGCTGATAATGTCTCTACCTGCATCCTACGCCTTCAAGGATATTGCCATGACACAGCGCAGTCTGGCAAATTTCCCTCCTGTTGCCGAGGGAAGATCCTTTGCCAGCCAATGACTGCTGTCCTGTGACAGATGTAGGTACTGCTCCTGCTGCGTTGCCATCCTCTCTTTCGGCACAAAACAAAAATTGGCTGCTGCTTGCCTCTCTGTCTCATTCTCTCTTGTCCCCACTGTTATTTTGCCTACAATTCTCATCTTTCTTCTGACTATCCATGTCTGGCCAGTCAGACAGGCGCCAACACCATCAGAAACTGAGCTATCCCTGGACTGCTCTATTTGTAATGGTTTTCCAGGAAATAAACAGTGCAAAATTGGTAATCTCTTGGTTGCTAGTGTGCATTCACAAAGAAACTCTTCTTTTCATGTGGCATATGTGTATTTGACAGGTGTTTAATGCAGTTAATTACAATGTACTTTATCCATTTCTCAACATTTTAATTATTCTGATAATACCTATCAGCACCAAAAAATCATAACTGTGACAGTCAGCTTAAAAGCTAGTGAAGTCTGGCAGTTATTTTGATGGGGTTTCAATTATTTACAATATCACGAATATATACTAAGCCCTTGCCCAATGTGAAAAGTAAATTAAACTAAAAAATGCTGCTGTTGGCAGAACTCCTCTGACATACAGATCATAGATGTACTTTGACCAGGATGTCATACATGTACCGTGGCTTTGTCTTGACTGTAGATGTGCTTTGAAAAAGATGGCACAAAGTGGCTTTGTCTTGATATATATATAAATATATATATTAATCTATGCATATGAAGGATGGCAGTGTCATCAAAATGGCACATGACATATTACAATATGAATGCAGATGTGAAATAAGGCACCAGAACAGCTTTCTGTATCTCCATCACCTTACTAAAATGAGCATAGTCATCCAAACAACAGCTTGGCCACAATTAACTCATTATATACTAGTACTGATTTTCCCATCTATTTAAGAAAGCTATAAAATAGTTCTGGCCCAGACCCCCTGCCAAAACTCAAGTTACTTTTACACTGAAACATCTATCTCACATAACACGTCCTAAATTTGATGCTACATGTACGCCATGGGAACTGTGATATGAATACGTGACTCTCGTTGCTGGCGTGAATATCATACTGATGTTGAATGATTGTCTTTTCCTTTCTGTACAATATATACAAATACAAAAACCAAAAAAAAAACCAAAAAAAAAAAACAAAAAAAAACAAAAACAAAAACAAAAACAAAACAAAACAAAAAAAAACCAGTTCAAACTGTGGGTCACTTCACATTCCCCCTAATTAAAATTGACTATTCGTCTTGATTACAATGTTATCCAATGCAATTTTGATCTGGAGGCTCAATTCTCTTTACCATTGATGTCCAAGCTACACCTTACCATTACAAAATCACCTCTTTCAACTTTTCAGGAATAGTGATATCTCAAAAATAGGTCAGGTTACTGATATTATATAACATTCTAGCTTTGGACATGGTCTATATATACTACAAATTTGGCAAGTCTAATCCAATTACTTTTCCAAATATGGAATTTTATATCTTAAAACACATTTTGGCTCATAATTTCCATCAAATTATAGGTGGCATCACTAGTATCACTAGAAAAATTTAGACTTTGACATCCTCCACAATCGCACCAAATTTGGTGAAGATATGCCAAAATTTAAAGATGCTAGAGTGCTCACAAGATTTTCATATTTTAACCCTTTTATTACATAATATTGTAGGTGGCACCACTGATATCGAGAGGGACCTATATTTTCATACATCCTACAAGTCCTGAAAGTTATATTGGGCTAACTTGAAAACTGTGGAGGGTATCGTGCTCACAACGCAAAAAGTTTACAGAGGGACATGAGTGCTCATATAAGCTCTGCGACCTTAGGTCAGCAGAGCTAAAAAGATAATTTTGTGATCTTATATATATGGCAGCTAGTAGTCCCAGTAGCAGACCTAAACTGCCATTATAATCAATCATGTAAATATAAACACCCAAGGTATTTCAATAAATTTACATGTGAGTAATGTAATACTTAACATTTGATAATAAATGTATGTGGGAACATCTGCTTGGCTACATTTGTTGTCAGTATGTAGCCATGAAACATCTGCCACTGTATTCTTTATAGAGATACTTTATAATGTATATATGCCAATCCATGTTGAAGCCTTTGCGTGTATTTCATGCATTTGCTGGCACTGACAATTTCAAGTAAAAAAAAACCCGAACAACTTTCCCCCTTTTTGAAAGGATTCAGTTGGTTGAGATATATATACAGTGCAACACATTTCTATCAAAAGCATCGCATTTTTGCTACAGGTAATTCCAAAAACGATTATCATGAGAAATTCTTCTGTCCCAACACATGGTCTATGTGCAATACATGTATGTACAAACACTTATTTCAGCTTCATACATGTTCATGCTTACGCTATCTGCAAGACTAGACACATCATGATCAATAGATTTTTTTGTTTTTGCATTTTTTTCTTTTCTTTTTGTGAATAATGGAATTTTTTTATCCCATGGATCACATACCATTTGGTACAGAAATGACAACTTAAACATTAGATGAATACACTGATGGCAGGTAAGGGGCTTACCTTGTGCTCAATCTGGGGCTGTAACACTGGGGTGTTGTCATTGCAGTCAAAGTCCCCGAAAACCGAGTCCTTCTGCACCACGTCCTCTACCTCCAACATGGTGCCTTCTGAAAAAATATGACAATTTATGTCAATTATCAATTTCTCTGTCCAAAATTAGTGCAATTCCATCATAAAATATTAAATATTCAAGTTAGACCTGCCTTTCTCCAATCAAGGAGGCTGTACATTCGTACAGCCTCCTTGATATTGCGCTGCGCACATCCAACTGATCGAAACACCTGTAAGGTTCGAATGTACATTTATTTATATACCAAAGCACACTGACACCTGTTTTCTTGACATTGCTGCTGATTACTCAAAGGTGGACATGCAGTGACACTTGAATTTTGAGACATGTTATCTATGGATAAATGAAATATAAAGTATGACCACAAGGTATGAACAACATAATATAAGAGTTAATCATATAGGTATAGTTTCATTCAAAGATGGCCTCTGAAGACAGGTCTCACTGTAAAAACACGCCACAATGAATCAGAGGGAGTGACAAAGGTCACCAAAGCTGCTGTAAACATGAAAATAATGATCAGGCAGTCATTATTTGTAAGTAACAACTGTTGCACACTTTATAAGAGTGACATTTCAAGCCAGCCTCTCAGCACACATGATCATTTCTGATTCCAGGAAATCCATTTGCAACAGAATTTCCTCCATACTGGCACACAGAGAGAGAAAGCAGTCTTTTTACATAGGTTATTGACTGTTACATTTGTTCATGAGGACAGAGCTCAAAATTAGAACCTGCCATCAGCCAAATGCCAGTCAAATTTGCAGTTGGCTAATGAATTTGTACCATTTTCTGGTGATTAAACATTGATTCTTAATTAAAATTTAAAAATCCTTGCTGAATGGGACTTTTTAGATATTTTGGCTAATGAGTTAAAATCTTAATTTCCAGCTATATGAGGGTATTCTTGTGATTGACAGCAAGTAATGTTTATATATATATACAGTAATACCTGTTTTGAGAGACCATCCCCAGGGCAGACGAAAAAGTGGTCACATAAGGCAGGTGGTCTTTCAAAACAGGTTTCACTGTATGTATATATATATATATATATATATATATATATATATATATATATATATATATATATATATATATATATATATATATATCACAAGGATACCGTCACATGAAAAAGAGAGAGACAGAGAGAGATGCTACCTCCATCAAGAGACATGTACATGCATGTAGTATGTTAATACCACAAACTAACAGCCCCATTTTTGTTCAGCTTTATTTAAACCTGACCCCCTGTACATTTTTCAGTCCTTCGTGTGGTCTTAGGGAGATTGTACTGTCTATCTGTCTGTCTGTCTATCTATCAATCTATTTATATATATATGTTTTTGCATGAAAACTCTTAACGATCCAAAAACCTGACAACTATATATGTAGGTGATCTGGTGATATAGCAGCTTAGAACTAATATATTGCTGACACAAACTGCTATATGTATAAGGTGGTCTGGTGATGTTTAACACTTTTGGTACACACTAACCAATACACAATTGACACAAACTGATGTACAAGCTACTTTCCATGTGCATACTTGGGTCGATACCAGCTATCATTCTGTAGTAATCATTGCTGTCCTTCAAAGTGAAGCCCACACATGACCCCATGGAGCCACTCTCAACAGAATTATCAATAGTCCCAGTGCTTTCCAGAGAATATTAATCAAACTGTAACCATCAAGACAGTCCAGCATCCATGTGTTCCCTCTTCTGCTAGGCACTTTCCCCTTTCGAATCTCCAACTAAGCCTAGCTTTGCAATGTACCAGTAGATATATACTTAAATCACTGTCTCTGCCTGATTGCATTTTTCCACTCATGTCTCGAAAGACCGAGTTACAAGTTTCGGATGCCCATTAGAAAACTGCGGCGCACCAGCATCTCCAAGTTTGTCTTTATGTTCACATCTATTCTCATGCTCTCTCTACTTGTTAGTTCATGCCATGCATACTAAAGTGTGCACCAGCCAGCCCACCCTTCAAACTGCATGATATTTCAGCATATTGAATGCCTCCCTTTTCATGCAAGTGTCCTTTAGGTACAAATCCAATTCAACTGAAATGACAAGGCTACACAGACAGTACATAGGCACAAAAAAACTTGTACTCACTCGTATATAACAATTTTTAAGTCTTCAACAGCACATAAAATTTATGTTCCTTTGGTGCCACAGT
The DNA here is from genome assembly GCA_964020975.1 of Hermodice carunculata. Taxonomy (NCBI): domain Eukaryota; kingdom Metazoa; phylum Annelida; class Polychaeta; order Eunicida; family Amphinomidae; genus Hermodice; species Hermodice carunculata. The sequence goes on along the minus strand of OZ026630.1, from coordinate 62,647,705 downwards.
TAAACCACATTAGAGGCTGAATTTCAGTTCTGAACCCTTGGCTGAGCCATCAATAAAACTTATTGTGGACAAGACTAATTACATGTATCTAAAGGTCTTGAACTAACCCACTTTTTAGATCCAATGCTTCATGGGAATGAAAAATTTCTTTCATGCATTGGCCTGAAAGAGATTGCCAATAGGGAGAAAGGATTAGTCCAATACATCACGGTTTCTGTGATTTTGACATCTTTCTCAACAGTTTTTAAAAGAGAAAGAAGTGGACACTTACAAAATCACATGCATGAAATTTTTCTTTTATGTACTTGTCCAATAACATTCATTTAGCCAGAGGCTTTCTACTGGCTGTGTGGCCCATGGTAACCATTACCTGCATGTTTATCCACATCACCTATGTGAATGTGCCTCCAGTTGACCTGCTGGTCAATCTAACCTGCTGCCTTTCTTTTTGCATCTTCAACCCTTTCCTGCTCAGCTCATCCAAACATGCACAGATGTAAAATGTTGTCTGCTGTAGCCCTAATGTTTACTTTAATATCTCACCAGTGCTTCCGTTATCCCTCAAAAGGGGGTAAATTACCCTTTCAAAACCTGATATACCCTGTGAGAAAATTCTAAAGGCTCACAACGCTTGTTAATTTGCATGTAAAATTGGTAAAAATCTGGTCTTTTACCCCTAATTTCCTGTCTTGTGATCCCCTGAAAAAGTTCCCCTCTCCCCCATTTGTTGGCAGGTTCTAATTTTATTACTGGTCCCCTGCACACTTGAGAATAGTCCTGCAGGATCATTATCCACCATTGCAATGCCTCTCTGTAACCATGGGAACTCAAGTTAACACAAGATTCTCAGATCATGAGATTAATGGTAGCACCTATGTTTTTCATATAGAGTGCACATGGTAGGAATATCAGTGATATTTTTCAAGACTGAACAAAAGAATTTGCAGAAATTGAACTTGACTTGTTACATGTACCTCATAAGTAAAGATATTTCAGTGTTTTCAAAAGAAGGTGGCGGGAGGCGCATTTGCCTGTCTACACAACTATGAGCACCTCCTACTTTTTATAAAATACTGATAAACTATTAACAGATATTTGATTTCCACCTCATAGTTTTTCTTTTCCTCCTGGTATCTTAACTTAAAACAAAACCCCTGATTTTACATTAGACAAAAGGTAACTTTTACCACATTCCACGAAATACTGCACCAAAATTTGATCAGCAGTTTTACAATCATAGACAATTACCAGCTTTAGGTGCGGGCCTGTATTTTTCCATTTTTAACGGAAACGGAATGGAATAATGAATTTTTGTCACCCCTGAAACGTAATTTGCCGTTTTGCCTTAATGTGTTTTACATGCAAAGAGAACTACTGAAACAGAATTTGGAAATTTCGGGCTGGTGAAACGGAATTTATAGTTTTTTGAAACGAAAAAATACAGGCCCTGTAGGTGTATGCTGGCAAAATAGATCAAAGAGCCCCAAAACTAAGGTAAAGAAACAGTCACGAATAAAAAAGAAACTGACATAAATCAACTGTGTACTTTATTCGTCTCTATATGTACATCTCCACACGTGGCTGGTGTGAGAGGGATTTGGCTGTAGGTTTTACCTTCCATTAGCCAAGTTGACAAAAAGAAATTTCAGATTTTTGCAGTACTGACTTAAAATTAAGCTTCTACACAAAACCTTGGCACATAAGATTGTAAAAACAGTTACACACACACACACACACATATATATATATATATATATATATATATATATATATATATATATATATATATATACACATATATTTAATATACACACACACAGATCTATCGATAGTTTCTCGCATGTGTTGGCTTACGACACCAGAGTTTGGCTAAAATGGTGTAATTCAAAGTGCAAACCCAGCCACACCCTTTCTTACTAAGAACAAGGCGGTGCAAACATTTTTCTAAAGAACATGTTATTGTACTTTGAAAATTTTCTTTACAGTATTAATCATATTTGTTACATCTATAGCTTTTACTGTATTCATGCAGATGTAAAATATAACACTCCTACAAAAGTATAACTTATGTGTCCAAGTAATTAAAAACTGGTGCAACATGTGTAATGGCACATGTGTGTTCCATTCATTGCACTTGGGTAGATTAATTGTAATTATTACACATTATATCCATTCCAAATTTGAACTTTGAGAGTTTTTTAGACTTACCCCTGAGCCATTTTGGCCCTGGATGGGCTTTTTGTTTACCAACACTGTCTAGCAAATCACTAACAAAACTTGGTGACGGCTAATGAAATGTCAGTTTCATCTCTATCTAGACTGACCAAACAAAAAGTTTATTTTGCCCCCCCCCCCAAAAAGAGAGAAAACTTGTAACATAACAGTTAGTGTTTCCTTCACATAAGACCATGTGGATGAAAGACAGTCCATCACTCACCTTTCATCTTCTTTAAAAGTATGCTAATTCAGTTATATGAGTGTAATGTCTGATACAAGTTTTCAAACAATACACCAGATGCCACTTTATGTTGATGCTGAGCGTTATGAATACTGTTTGATGTTGATTAAAATATGAACAAAAATTATGTTTGTTTCTTCCTAGGATGTGATGTGCCAGAAATTTGAACATATATAAGCAAAATGGTGGCATTTTCACACATTTGTGCTGGCCAACATCCTTCAGTTAATTAGTAATGATGCAAGATGTCAGGTGAGCATATAGCTAGTCCCCATGAATGTCTACCTGCCCAGAACGCTGGACAAATGCCATATACCCCCATTGTATTATACTTCAGAACAAACATCTACTTCATCTTCATGTCAGAATTTATGGATACATTATGGTACCTTATTTCACTGTAATTCTTTGCAGCTGCCAATGACAATATTTTGACCTATGAAAAATAAAATGTTTTATAGAAATATTCATGTATACATGCAGTATTCTAAAACTGCTTTATAAGCCAAGATTGACTTATCATACAGGCCTATCTGAAGCCTCTTATGGTGGGCTGGCCCCGCGTGCCGTTTCCTGGTGAACTCCTATTCCACTCAAACATGCAACAGATCTGGAAATATTTCCAGGGGATGAAATCAATAAATCACCACAATTATATTTGATCAAATATTTATCAAACGTGAAGATCTACTATGTTATGATGCCCATCAGAAAATACCTAATTTTTTTTTTCTGCCGTAAACACCATGTTATTTGCTTTACATGCCTGTCATAGTTTGTATGTCATGCAAGTACATACATTCATACATGTCCATTGTTTGTTTTTTTCCCCCAATCACAGACTCAAGTACATGCATATGATGGCTATATCAGAGCACATCAAAGTACAACACAACTGTTGATACACTTTGGCAGTCAGTCTGACATATATATATCCAGTACATGTAGATGGAATCATTTGTCCCATTGAAATATTTGTTTATCAACATTCCTTTTTAATCCATGCTATAACAGTGCACAGAGTTAAAGGGTATATTCAATGCCATGAACTAGGAACTAGCTGGGCTAGTACCAGCTTCTACACATGTTAACCCTTCAAGTGCTGGTCATTACAATGTTCATACTCATACCTCTATAAATTATTCTGACAATCTACTTTCAAATTCCTCATGCAGCTCAGCCTTTCACTCAAGTACCAGCATGCCCAGTCCAAAATTTGGCAGGTTTGGAGGTGAATGGTAAAAAGTTTTCGACCCTTGGTGCACTTTGGGAATATTCCTACCAGAGTTTACATGTCACAGAAAGTCTAGAAACTCACTTTCAGGATAACATATCACAGACTAGGCAAGGTATAATTTTACCTTGAAACTCCAGTAATTGTTCAGTCAATCTAAAAAAGATCTTGATTATTCTGAATGCATGAAACCACACTGTTCACAACCTATACAAATTTAGCCATGCTAATTTTGATACAAAAGCTTGTGATACACAGTGAAAAAAGAACAGGACTTGTATTCAAAATAGCAACTTTCAAAATGTCAAACCTGTCAGTGCTAGAGACTGCATGCAAGCCAAGGGTCTCCCATGTGACTTGGTGCAAAGCTGCTGTGATCCGGACATCAGCAGCTAAACAGAGAATATGCTGCTGCCACAAGAGGCCCTCTTTGTTTGTCGAAGCACCTCAACATCAACCTTTTTCATACAACTGTCATAGGTTCACCAAACCATGTTTCTTTCCAATCAATAAGTCCCACTGTTCTTCATGTTCAGATGGAGTAATGACCCAACACCTCAGTATGAAGACACTTTACTTTCACCTGCTCTACTATGTGCATATAAAATACAATAACGCCGAAAACCTGCAACAGCTATACATGCAGTCCTGGTGCAAAAGGTGCACTAAACCATGTAAACCATCCATCATCTGCATTGCCACTGGCCATTGGGTACAGTCACAATAACTGCCAGCCTGTGTTGCTGTTATGAGCCTATTTAACCCTGCAGATATCTGTTTAAAATAAGTTGACACATAACGTAATATAGAAATCTATATATATTTGTCTGTCTCTATAATATACTTGAATTATTAATTATATATTTTTTGACTGTGAATAATTAACCCTCCAGACACTTGAGTCAACAGCTTTCCTTGGTATACATTGTATCCATAATCTCAAGGAAAGATGTTGATTGATGATATTATTAAAAAGAAGTAGACTACATTTACGACATCACCCTCTTGCTGGTAATTTTCCATGCAGTATGTAAGAATCAGGATCCTCAGGGTTACAGAAGACTCAGCAGTATGACACCACACATTGCTATGCACCACGTAGTTCTACGAGCATCACTCTCAGACCACACCTTTTTATACATCTGGTACATGTTCAGTGGGACAGGTCACAATTAGCAGGTTAGCAGTTTTGTGTTTATTCAGCTCTATACACAACACAATACACAAAATTCTTTGAGGGGAGTGGGTGGGGTAAAGGGGGCTCGAGTTATGTTATATGCCATTGGATTGTATCTTAGAGCCATAACTTTCAATTCTTGCTGTTCTACGTTCCTACCCCGCAGGTTGGGGGTTGGTGGGGGGGTTGGTGGGGGGGGGGGGACAGAGAGAATGCTATCCTCATGAACAGGATATGTTGTGATTTACATGTGCAGGCGTACATGACTGTGCACATTGCAGTGGACACTCTAACAATACCAGTGTTTCCATCAGGATTTTCTTCAGGGGGTCAGTCATACCCTCTGATTGTTTTTCCAAGGGGTCACAGCTTCTATCAGGGGGTCAGGAATAATGCTCAAGAAAATAGGTTATACCTGGTAAAAGTATCCAATATTATACACTTTCAATCATACACAATTCAAACTGGAAAATCACACTGGCTGCCTTCCTCTGTTTTGTGACGGGATGTCCAGTGTCCTCCACTCATATATGTTTTACCCAAGTCCCCAAATTTAACCTGGTTGATGACCATAATTCAACCATAACTGGTTCCTGAATGAACTTTCATGTCAGACACTGTGGCCCATCATCCATACTGTGGTAGCTAATTCTGCTTTCATCATGTGGGGCTATATATTCAGGCTGTCAAAGGCTAATATACATGTGAATTTGCTAGCTGCATCCAAAAGTGTGTAGAAGTATGTTATTTAGCACTCTAATTGAGTATTCTGTGTCATCATTTTTTTAATTATATTGACCATACCTCTGTAAGAAGGTTTGTTAATAAAGTTATCTATATATTCAATTATATAAATATTTGAAAATAGTCTTTTTTCTTTTCTGTTTGTTTTATCTTTTTTTAATCTTTTTAACACCAAAATTTACTTGTGAACATGCACATGTATGTCAATATGTTTGGGCAAAATTTCAACCAGTATTATATTCCTCTTACTTTTTAGTAAGTTTCTGCATGCTGTTTAGACCCCCGACTAACTGAACTGATGATACCACATCCTACACCTTCCTTCTGCATGATGTCAATGGTTATATCTGCTCACATACAAGATTTGATACAAGTGTATAAACTGTTTTTTTTTTCAGGCACACAAAGATACCTCTGTTTGCACTGGCTCAAGTTACACATCCACCTAGAACTGAGCACTACATTTACATTGCCTTTCCCTACCTTGCTCACCACAGATTCTATCTTAAAGTCCTTGTGACAATTTTGACATATAAAGTAAACAAGAACTGTACATTTTTTTCATGTCTGACCAGTTATTTCTATTTATCAAAAACACACTTATTATGACAACCTTGATTGTCACGGCTTAGGATCTAAAGCAAGCAGTATGTTTTAAGAATCAATCAAAGAGATAATTCAAAATGCATAAGTATATATACGGAAACTGTTCTGTCTGACATGAGACATGATGCTACGCATAAAAAGCACTTGAATGATGTCTGGTCAAACCAAGTACCAACTAGCACCAGTCCCTTTAGATGAGCGAGCCAACATTAGGGGAAGTAAAAATATCTTCCCTTTTCATGTTTCTCTTTGCTTTTTTATTAATTTTTTTTTTGGGGGGGGCAGGGTAACCCATCACTAGGTCACAAAATGAAAACACAACCACTAAATACGTGACTTACATATCCATTTCCCACAATGCACTGATTAAGGCAATGGTGACAATCAGCGGCCACGATACAGGCATACTGCATGATCAATGGAAAACCAAAGATGTAACTAACATTTGTCGTGATAAAGAATACATACTCAAACAGTTTATTTTATCCAAAGTTGCTGGTTTGGCAAGAGCAGCATATTTCCAGTTTGTCAGGTTTGACACAGGTATCTGCCCATACAATACCTGAACTTCCTTGGCAGTGATACAGGCAAGGCATCACCATGTGCAGTGAATACCAATGACCCATGTTCACACAATATTTTGCAATCGTAAATTACGAGACATGAAAAAAGCTGATCATTCATGGCAGAAGTGCCAGTGACAACCCCCAGTGACAACTTGTGAAACATCTTTTAAGACCATCACACATCAAAGACCACAGAAAACAGGTTCAAGTTGTCTGATCAATCTAACCAACTTCTCATGTCAAAACAGGAAAGAAAGCCAGCAAGGAAAAGAGACGTGAAAAGGAAAAAAAAAGAAATTTTAAATTCTCAATTCATTATGCCTCTAAGGCTAAATGGTAGAGGTTTGAATTTGGACTCTTATCCAATATTACTAATTCCTTGCCTAACTTGTCAGAAAGAAAGAAAGAAAGAAAGAAAGAAAGAAAGAAAGAAAGAAAGAAAGAAAGAAAGAAAGAAAGAAAGAAAGAAAGAAAGAAAGAAAGAAAGAAAGAAAGAAAGAAAGAAAGAAAGAAAGAAAGAAAGAAAGAAAGAAAGAAAGAAAGAAAGAAAGAAAGAAAGAAAGAAAGAAAGAAAGTTTACAAAAAAATCGTGTGACATTTAGACTTCATATATTTTGCCCTCCAAGAAAGTCTGTTTTGGAGGCAAAATTTTCAGCAAGAATACTGGGTTTAGCTGTGTGCAATCTTTGAAAACTTCTGGATACTTGTAAATATCACAAGTTCATTGTAGCCTTTATTTGAAAGAATGTAACTGATATGAAACCAAAACACTTGCCAAAAGTACAATTTTTCTGGATTTGATGAAAAATGACACTTCCAGTTTTGTTGTTTTGTAGCTGCTTGACATACAGGGCTTTACAGAGAATTGAAGACAAGCGCCAACAGAATAGCATGCCCATGCACAGCTTTTCCAAGGACAGGTTGAGTGCTTTAATTGCATCCTACCCGCCCACAGGATAGCTGTTGACTCAGTATTAATCTTTCCTCCTTGAATTTAAAGCAATTCAAGAGTGAGTCAACCATTTTCCTTGACATGCTGTTGGGTACCAAGCACCCTACACATACCCAGGAAAGCTTTTCACTCGAGGCATGTCATCTTGAAAGGTCTCATCTACGATTCTCATTCGAATGGATTTTCGTGACTGTGGAAATTAGTCAAAAACATCAAACCAGATGACATTTCATCACTACCTAGTTTTGGGCCAGCAGGTGGGGAACAGCTAAAATCTTTCAATATGCCGCACGGTGCCATTATGATGTTCTTCCTAAAGTGCATCACTATTTATATGTCTTACATGTGCCTGACAAATTTGTAACACTGACACCACCATTTATGGTGTGTAACCAATTCACACCTCCTGTTGGCATCATGACATTTCAGTTTGTTGCAATAAAATCTACTTTAATAATGACCTATGTCCCTGGTCTTGATGGTGATCTGCACACATAGAGGAAGATAACCATATCTCACTGGGCAGTAATCGTCATGAATGAACTGAAGCAGATTTACTTTCTTGAATAATAAAACTACAGAACATCTGTCACTAATCCCAAACTGGAAAGTAGTGATCCATAAATTGATTCATACTTTAACCCCCCCCCACCCCCCCCCCAAAAAAGTATCAAAGTATCCCGATGTAAAATGTTGTCAACTTCAATGTTTTTAATTGAAGTTTCTCATTCAAACATAGAAAATACATGTATTTTGTACCAAGAATTGTGGATGACACCTATCAAAACAGCACACTCTAAGCCAACAGCTTTGCTTGGTGTGGGTGGGGTCGGGTGAGTGTCCAGCCATGACATGGACGATTGTTGATTCTACCATAATCTGGCCACAAAAGGTTAAGTAGCAGCACTTAGAACTGCAGCCCTGATGGAACATGGACAGGAAGTCTACAGTAGGTGGCAGTAAACAGAGGTCTGGTCTTGCTCTGCCAGGAGTCAAACATGTAACCAGGTACATCTGGTTACATGAAGCATCTCATAATGATAGGGTCTGGCAATGTCTGTGGCACCCTGGTGGCTTGGTCTCACTTCTTACTTGAATTCAGACTGAGTCAATAAATAGCTTTCTGTGGCCTGGGTCATAAATCTTGGTAGTTCCTATATACAATTCTCATTCAAATTGTTTTTCATTACTGTTGAAATTAGTCAAAAACATTGAAGCACACCATATTTGACCACCTAGTTTTCGGCCAGTTTAAGGGGGAAAGGGTTAAATCCTGATATGAAGTAGTGTAAACCTGAACAAACTGATTTGAAGCATTGAATAAGTAAATTAATTAAATATCATCACATTTGAAAAAACAACACCAAAATAGGCATCTTAAAATTGTATGTGCTGGTAAAATCTAGATCTTCTCTGATGGCAGGTGGTCCTTATAGCAGGTATCATTACTGTATGGGATATAAAATTAACCCTTGCCCCTTAAACCAGGCAAGGAGCAAAGGTCATCTGGTTTAAGGTTTGAACTAATTTCAACAGTACTGTAATTAAAGATGAATTGGATTAAAGTTGCATCTATGAAACCTCTAAAGATAACATGCCCCAGGTCAATGTATTTCTTTGATGCGGGTTGCGCATTAAGCACCAAATCCATGCAAAGGAACACTGTTGACTCAGTCTCAATACAAGAGGGAAAGGATTATTATCTCAAGAAAAAGAGAACATCATTCAATAAGCTAGGGCAACAACAAAAAGTTCATGAACTAGGGCACTGCAGTCCGTGGAGGGCAAGGGTTGTGTATTCCCATTAATTTACATCGTAATTTGCAACTTAATAACTTGGAAACTGCTGCACATAGAAACACAAAATTTCAGACAGTAAATCTAGATGCGTAACTAAATACCTCACAAAAATCATGTAACCACAACTAGATAAGTGACTAGTTAATTCCAGGTTGCTTTAACATACAAACTAATGGGATACACAGCTCTAGCCCTCCAAATGTTTGTGTATTCTGTTGTGTATTGGGGCAAATACAGACCTTAGAGCTAATTCTGACCTTTCCTATTAGTCCCACTTAAATCATGCTTCAGTCAAAACAATCTGAGTTTATTCCTCATATTTATAAACTAATAAGCATATGCTCACAGTCTCAGGTGTTACCTAAATTAATGCACAAGGTTGTTTATGCTATTGTCAATAATGTTGCTCAACAAGCATATTATGAAGCAAGATCAGTGGGATGATAAGTGATGGCCTGCAGTCTGTCTGGACCAGCCTGTCAGTAAACTGTACTGAACACTGGTACAGGCTCCTCCCCTTCCATGTCTCTGGTTCCCCTGTCAGTCCTGTGGGTCTGCACAACATTCCCCTGAACTCCATACAAATTTATTCTTGTCACATAATTCAAGATAAAATGACTGTGATTTAATTTGGACTCTGAAGTGGGTCATAACTGGAAGTAAAAATTGACAACACAAAAGTCACGGTGCCATGAATACATGTATATGCAACGCCTGCCATAGGATAATTAATCAACAGCTTGAAACCACAGTTCATTTCCCACCCTTTTTTATCAGTACTAAAATGCAAATATGACAGGTATGTGGATGGCAATATCCAATGATACAAAAAGGCTGGCTGACATCCCCTTGTGGAAAGGGAAATACTGGGGACCCACTGATAAAAGTAATTCAAATTTGGTACATTTTTAGGTCCAGACAATTTTTGAGATGCTCTCTTTAATTGTGCATGCATATTGAAACTTCAAAGATCGACACCCTTCCATCCAGAAAATTTCTTTGATGATTTAATTTCCTGGAAAAATATGGTCTGGCACTTTGCTGAAAACCACAAAGTAAGGGGGCAATGGAGTGGGATCAGATTGAGGAGGCATGTCTCATGCATGACAAAGGTAATGGTAGCTAGCACTGTCAAGTCATTGAGTAAACAAAGTAGCAAAACCATAACAGTTACTGATGTGTCAACACAGCTGTTTCTACTCAAATCCTCCCAAGTATCAAGTGACACATTACACAGTAAAGTTCATTTCATTTCAATGTATCTATATTTTGGCATATGAATTTGGTAATGGCACAAAACTGTGAAAATAAAACCACAAAATGAACCAGTAAAAACTAAGTCAAAAAGTCAATTAAAGCTTCAGTTACATGCTTGAAATGTGCCCCCCCCCCCCAAAAAAACATGTGAAAATTACTTAATTATGTGCAGTTTTCCTTTAATACATGTTTTATACTCCTGGCTTTCTGGTACTGGTCAGGTGGTGTAGGGTGAGGGGTGGGAGATGTTAGTAGTTCTTGGACGATTAAATTTACAACCATCTGCAGTATAAGACATCTTTTAATTGACAGAAAGGGTGGTCTTAAAAACGGGTACAACTGCACTGACTTGCCTGTTTGGCCAGACCTTCCTTAAACCTGTAATTTCCATGGAAAGTGAAAAGATGGCTGCACAAATTGAAGGGGCCAGTAAAATTCAATAGCCAAGTGATTACGATAAGCAGGCAAGATTCAGTGGTACCTGCTCTAAAGATGACCTCTTGTTACAGACCCACGGATGTAAGTCTTTCAAACAAACCTTTCATGACAGTAGTTTTTTTTCTCTAAATATGTACCAGTATTTGAAGACCACCTGCAATATGAGACCATTTTCTACTCGTGTTAGTAGAGGTCTTAAATAGCAGGCACACACACTTCTGCATTTACAATATTAACAGATCTTTCCCAAAGTGATCAAGCCCTACAGTTCTAGGGCTTACACTAAAAATAACTTAAAATTGGTCTTGCCATCATTATGAACAGGAGGCCAGTTTGGACAATCATTATGAACAGGAGGCCAAATTGGAGAATGCCTTTACCCTATTAGAATTTTCTAAGGATCCAAATCCCTAACTAGTGCATTTAGCCCCAAAAGAGTGTCAAAAGTCACTACAGAAAAGAACTAGTGTTCACTGAAGTTTAGTTTTACTGAACTGGTAAACTGTAACAGTGCAAGGGACTAATTGATTAACATCAATACAGGAGGAGAATGGCTCAGTATACTGTTGCTCCATAAAGTATCTACTACTAGTATCAATAATTAGTCCATTAGAGGTCTTGAATAAACCTTTAGAGTTGGGAGCTACTATACATGTACACTATTCTGGACAGAAAAGGGAGAGCCATTGGGTTTACTAAGTTTATATCAGAACCAAAAGATATTGAGCAAGATTTCAGGGCAACAGACTCAATCTCTATCATACAGGATTGGGAAAAAGTTTAACCAGTTTTGAAGCTTATTCTTCTCATCACAGACTGGTGTCAATGCGCCCCCCCCCCCCCATATACATGTGCTTATATGCCAGGGAGTCACTTTCACCATTGCTAATGTAAAAATGGATGTTTGTCACATCAGTGGGCTGTGACATGTAATGTAAGAGGACCATATTAGTCTTTGGTGATGTATTACATGATCCCTGGGGGAGGTACTTCGATTACTTAGCATTACGGGCAGGCTCTGCCAGAAAGACCCCCATTTTTGACCACTTGTCACTCTAAAAGACCCCCCTTTTTCAAACCCTCAATCGTAAAGGCCCCATGTTTTTAGTTGTCACTCCCAAAGACCCCACCCCCCATTTTCTTATTGATTCAGCTCGCATTGGGTCTCAGTTTCATACCCTCAGTGGAGCATTACCCACCCTGAAACATGGGTAGTGCCCCCCCCCCCCAATACATACCTAGTGAACACAAGATTACAAAAATAAGAGAAATGTATCAAAATGAAAGCTTGCCTCTCAATTCTGAAGAAATTGGGAGTTGTTGGCTCATGCAAATGAGTATTTCATGAGCTGTAAAAAGTCATAGGGCAATAGGGCAGATGAAATATGTTAGAACCAAACAGTCTCAACACCTGTGGTCAAGGCACTCCTGATTTTTCTCCCCTTTATTTGATATATATCAAGGTTTTGAGATTATTAGTTTGCAAATTTTAAATCGTCAAATTGGCCATCAAAATATACTTCCAGAAAACAAAAAATAAGAAGTCCAGTATATTATTTGTGTTACACTTTGTCAGAATGTACTCATGTGCTTTGTACACTTCTACTGAAAGGTAGAAGTTTTTAACCTTGACTTGACCTAACACCTGGCTGGCAATTTTTGTACCCAGGAGGCATACTCTGGCAGAGTTCATCTTTGACTCAGACAAATTCATCCAGTGTAAAATAACCTGGCCTCTCAAGTGACTCAGATTAAACAAGACAATATTTTCAGTGCCAAATACAATCTTGCTTTATTGCAAAAGTTTAGAAAATCAAAACGAAACTGATCCACAATGAAAAAAACTTCATTTGAATCCAACTACTGAAGGCAGACTAAACACAGTGCCAAAAGAGCCTGAAAACCACTCACCCTGCAACTCCAGTGAGTCCACAAAATAAAGCTGGTAAAATTTCTCCTGGCACTCCCTCATAATTGCAGCAAATATATTGTAATCACCCAAAATCCTGAAACTGTAGTATATCCATCATTTAAATATCACAACATGTGACTTAAGCTTGAAGATAATATGTGATCCACATTCCATCATATGTTTACATCCACTATCAGTGTTCTCACTGCAAGGAAAATGCTGACGTTACAGATACAGCTAGCATCCACTGTAGGTAGACCTACGCATGATCCCTGCATTTTTGCAGAAGCACAGATACACCATAAGTAGAAAGCGTAACTGAATATGCTACCCACAATCCTTACTTTCACGGCAATACAGATGAATCCCAGGAGGAGGTTGAGCTGCTCTCTTGTAGGAACCGCTCACTTTTAGTTGGAGGGGTATGAACACAAACTGCTAGGATTGTACCTTCACCTATACATGCCACAGACTGCATAATGCTATGAACACAGTCAAATTAACCTAGTGCACAGCTCACTACAAACACAGGATCCATTTTGGACCTGATATATCTGGCCCCTCTCCAATATATATAGTCTCCCTTTTTTGCCATAGTTGCAGTGTTTATCCATGGGAATTTGCAGAGTTCTCTGCGGCTATGAAGCCATCAAGTTTAAACGGGGATAACCAAGGTATGAATAATACATTTAGAAGCACTTTACATATTAGCCACTAAAATGACAATAGGATTACACACCTTCTTGGTTTTCACAAGGTTAAATGGTGAATTTTTAGCAGCACTTTTTTCCATTGTTAGCAGTATGTCACGTGCATGAAAAAATAATCTCGACAATAAAAAAGATCCATTTTTTATTAACAGCAAAATCAATCATATCCACTACGTCCAGATATGAAGCACCATAAATGAATGATGAAGGTACATTTTTTCCCCTTAAAATGAGCCTTTCTGAATATTTTCAGGAAACAACATTAGAAACGAAGCTAATGCACAGTCTCGCAAGATGTCTCTTCAGTGAAATGATGTACAAATGCATGCATGGAGCTTTTACTGTGCAATCCCTGTGCACAGGCGCCACTTGCACCTTACTTCAGTAAGCCGAGTCAATTCTGTTTCTGTCAGACTCAGTTACTGCTCAATCCTACATTCCATGTCTGTGCTTACCTCTGCACACTGCACATCATTTCAGTGTAAACATCAGAGAATCATCCTGATCACGTCATTAGGTGCTGTAATAATTTAACCCTAATCAGCATGGAATGATTGAAGCAAACAATGAGTTTCCCTTCACAGGTCATTGTATTTCCCTTGCCTGTATACATGTACCAATGTTATACCATCGATACATCACAACAAAAGTCAACCTACATGTAGCATGGGTATATTTTCATGATCGTTTGCAGCAATACACAAACAGAAAATGGGAAGAAAATGTACCACTGGCAAAACATGAGGGGAACCAAATGGCCACCTTGGATTTGCTACACATGTAAGAATACAAAATATGTAAATTCAGATCAAAAGATTGGAGAGACAATTATTAGGCCAATAGTTTTGCACTAGGATAACGTCCCATGATACCAGTCTGTTTATTAATCAAGTCTCCCGTTAGCCATGAAAGCTTCTGAGTTCAAGTGAGAACTTGTCCTGCAATGTCAAAAGTTCATTTTCTGGGTGCACTGAAAGTGGGAGTCAAGGCAACCACAGCCATGCCCAGGGGCTGGGGAGGGGGTAGGGGGTGGCGTTGGGCATGAATGTCTTACAAGCATAATTCAAGCCACTCCAAAGTTTTTCTACAATGCTCATTCAAGCATGGTACAAATCTGTAGGGACCATCAGTGTAAATCATTTAGGCCAAACAAAACAATACCCGTGTTACCCCTAACAGGCTGGGAAACTGGGTATGTAGTTTGGGAAATTTTATTTATTTTATCTATTTTTTTTCAAATGGCATTTATGATCACTGAAAATGATATACAGTGACAGAAGTCCTTGTAACATAGTCTTATATGTCTTAAAAACACAAGGAAATGGGTTCAATTCACTGAAATGAAATTTTAATTTCTCTGAGACAGATACATGCACTTTGAAATTGATGAAAATACACTGTAACTTGGTTTAATAGTTTTATTACAGTAGTACCTGCTGTTTAGGAGCACCCCTGCTGCCTGCCCAAAATGGTCGCCTGGTCATGTTCTCCACAGTGAATCTGAATTTAATTGTCCCATATTTTTGCAGCATAGACTCGATCTAAATGCCAATTTATCAATTTGTGAATGCAGACCTATCTATTTTCTTTGTTTCTAATATATTTATTCTTTTTCCGTTTTGTTTATTTGCTGTTCTTTCACTGTATTTTTCTGAGTACACATGTGTAATATGTGAAAGCAATTCACAATAACAGTCTGACAATTGACATGTCGCATGAGATTAGACTCACAAAAGATCTATCTTTTGGTTATATTCTATACAAATTTAACAGTTTTAATAATAAAATGTTTGATTTTGAAATCAATTAATCTTGTGAAGTGTATGATTTTGTGATCAATGCTTATCATAGGCCTGTTTTTATTCACACAATTATCAAAGATAATCTGGCACCTGTTTTTATTCACACAATAATCAAAGATAATCTGGCACCTGTTTTTCATTAAAATATGTCATTCATCTTTCTTCATACCCTTCTTCCCAAGCTACCAAATTCTTCAAAAAAGTATTTTTTTCTTTGTTATTGTACTTTATCAATTAATAAATTTATTTAACAAAGCATAAATGCATGTGGTGTCGGACGGATGGACATGTAGGTGACGGCAATACCCTTGGGAAGGACAAGGTTACTTAGCTGTTTGACCTAATGACAAAGCTTTGGTGCAAATGCAATGAGCAGAGATATCAAGGCCCTTTTTTCTTCAATGCAGTACTGTGACCTAAATATGTGACCCAGTGACCTAGTTTTCACTAGGTGTCTGAAGCATCCATAGGACCAACTGTCAGAGATAATTAGTGCAGCTACAATGAGAAAATTAAGATTTGAAGATATCATGGTACCGCCATTTTTCTTCAACGCAGCACTGTGACCTAACTATGTGAACCACTGACCTAGTTTTCTATAGGCTTCTGAAGCATTCTTAGGACCAACTGTCATAAATAATTGATGAAGCTACATTCAATATTTTTTTAGATATTGTGTTAACACCTTTCTTTTCTTTAATATAGTACTGTGACCTAAATATGTGACCTAGTGACCTATTTTTCAATATGCACCTGAAACACTTCAATGGCCTCTTGTGATAAAAATTTGGTCTCTGTAAAGTGAGTATTTTTGGAGATATGGCATTAACAAGGCATGGACGGGCATGTAGATGACAACAATACCCCTCCGGGCTAGAAGGCCGAGGGGTCAAAAAAAAAAAAAAAAAAAAAAAAACCCACCCCCTCCCTTCCTAAAGGGCTTATTTTGTCACAGGAGGTCAACAGGAAATATTGTTATACAAATTTTTCACTGTGGCCCAGTAATACCCTGTAAAATGGCCATGTGCATGTACGTACTTATATGCTTTTGAGATACTCTTGGAAGTCTGACCAATGGTCAATATAATCCCAAAGACTCCAAGTCTCCCAATAAAGTGAGGGATTTCCCACTTTGCTGGGCACAAAATCTATTGGATCTCTTCACATAGTGGTCTGCATGCATGTTGAATGGGTCCTCTAAATGAAGTTGTATGGGGCTCCTATTTTTGCACCAGTTTTTGCCAAACTCTCCTGTTTTCTATCATGCACAAACAGAACCCGCTGTCATCCATTTGTAATATTTGTCAAACTACAAGCTTACAATATTGTGTGGCTCTATACATGAATGTTTTCAAACTGTTGTCTTCAAAATGCTCTCTGCTTGTATAATTTTGTTCAAAATTAGTTGTGCCAGGAAGGAAGGAAGTTTGGGTGAATTTCTATACAATCCCCACAGGATACCTGTCTCTTACTCAGTCCAAACTTCAAAAAGATCCAAAATGCCGCAAATGAAGGATCACATGGATCCAGAATAGGATCTATAGATATGACAGATGGGAGGGGTACAGTTCTGCATAGAACTCGATCAATATCCACTTGCCCTCACCAAAAATTTGCTTGTTCCAGAATAACCTTATGTCAAGTCCTAAAGTGACTTTTTTTTCTCTTTTTAAATCATTTTAGGTGCAGCAGAAGGATGCTAGAGCAATTGCCTAACTTACATCAAAATACATATATATATGTTAAACATTTTGATGTGTACTCTTTTATTTTGTAAATTATTCCATACTCTAAGAAATATATGAAAACTAGGGTATGTTCATGACTAGTGTTCTTTATGAGCACCACATTTGAACACTTCATGATCCAGATCACCCCATGATCATGGACATTTTCAACATGCCAGTTTCATCACAGGCTCAGAGGTTAAAAGGCCGATCATGAGATCAACAAAAAACAAATATATTTCATAATTACTTTGTCCGATCCTTTCCATTTTACACCAGCTCAAAATTTATTGTGTCCTCCTTCTTACATGTACTTCCATGACTTTTTTATCATTTAGTGTAAATGAAAATTAACTTTGAGTGAGAATGGTATGAAGAACCCTGTTAAAACAGCATGCTCCAGGTCAATGGCTTTCCTTCAGGCTAACTGACATATTAACTCAGTCCATGGAAAACTGATCACTCAGTCTTAACTTTAGGGGAAAGAGTTAAAACAAAGTAAATTGTTGTTGTCTTATTATTATTTACTTTTCCATTTTCATTGCAGGCAATTATTTCAAATATTACGTGATAACAGGCCAGTAATAAATGCTGGCATTTAATAAAAAAATATATCTGCAGTATATTGATGCACAGTGAAAGTCTCGCCAGCAGGTGGGTTACAAGGATCATGAAAGGACAATTACCTTTTTTTAGTACCAGACCATACAAAGTACCATTGCTTTGGTACCAACACCATGCAAGACAGTCTTCCACACATACATTCATTCCCTGTCCCATTCTATGGAACACCCATATACTATTACTGCCACATTATTCATAAAGAGCTGCTTAAGCTACTGCCTGTATCCACAGAATGATCAATGGAGAGAGAGCAAATGCAATGTAGGCCACCAAAGCCCTCGTTTCCAGGGAAATCAGCCAAGAAAAAATCAATACTCTCATCACAAGCTGCTGCCTCCTGTATGCTGCCTCACTTTCAGATCAAAATTGTGTTCCACGGTTCTTGCTGATATGGAAGTGCACCACGCATCTAGGTCTGTGAAAAATGAGACTGTCTCCAGCATGGCTAAGTGCCTTGGTAAAGGTCAGCAGCCAACTCACCTTACAATATTCCCTCTTTTGTAATCAAATAAATGTTTTGGTAATTCTTATAGCAACACGTCTGAGCATAGCATTATATATATATATATAACAGCTCATTATTCATGAGTAAAATGTTATACCCTTCCCCCTACATTTTATTTTTTCTCTGTACATGTACCTCACATAACCCATAACATGTACTCAACTGCAAATATATAAATGAGAACTATAACACCTTGCTGATAATGACATTTTCTTCTCCCAAGCACTCATGTTGAGCAAATCAACATGTCCTCTACAGATAATAAATTTTAAAGAACTCAAGTTAATCACACTTCATCCAATATTGTGGCCCAAAAGTTTGAATAAATTATTCTAAAAATTCACAATAATATTAGTATTTGTACTAACCACCACATGTCTATTATTGATCATTTCACAACACCCAGTGAATCTATAATATCATGTGCTGAAGGGCAAAGGGTCTGACATCAGAAGGACCTGACAATAATATTTCTGTCTTCCCAGCTGTAATTTAAATCGGTGTCTGGCCTTCTTGAATGAAAACACATAGTGTACCTAGAACAATAAAATGCATTCTCCTGCCCTCCAACTGCCACCCCCTCCCATCCCCAATACAGACTCGGTGGACTACAACCTGCCTTTAATATGCATGACAACTTAACAATCTGTTTCCACTAGCATGGCACACATACTAATCATAATCTTCTTTACCTTGACCACATTTTGGCCAAAACAAATGTAGCAGATCAGGCAAGAAGATTTATAACTGTGCAATGTATGGACAATCAAATGTTTCCAATTTTTTTTTTCATTAAAAAGGACGCACACCTTTGTTCTACAATCCTTTACTGCAGGTCTGCATGGTACCCTGATAAGACTGATTCTAAAATTTTTCATTATTACTTTATGAAAGATACCATTTAACTCATGAATTCCATACCAGTCCCTGATTTTTCCATATATATACTTAGATTTAAGACAACAATTGCATATTTAAATTCTTCATGAAAAAAGCTTTCGTACCAACATGCCTATAGTCTTAGGTCAGAGGTTCTGGCACCGCCTGGCAAGTCATGCTGCAGCTGCCCTTGTGGTCACCATAGTATGGAAGGAGTTAAAACATCCTCATGCTGTCATTCACATAACAATATATCTCTCCATGTAAATTCAGTGAAGCCACCACTTTCTCTTTTTGATTTGACATGACAGCCAATATGCCTGTCTCTGAAACCATTTGTTCAAACCCTTACTGTGTCAATAGCTCCCAAGTCCCGCATGAAGTTGAGGTATAGTATTCTCTCTTTTGAGTGGTTCCTCCAATGAGAGACTACCTGCTTTATGTGACCACTTTTCAGGTTGCATCATGGGTGGTCTCGCAAAGGAAGGACTGCTGTATGTTCCAATTTTATAGCCACAAAAGTCAGTCAAATTTTCATACCGCCCACTTTTTAGACAGCGCTCTCCATGTTAAGTTCCCTTTTATTGCCAATTGTGACAAAGGTTGACGTACGCTGAAGTAACACTGGCCTTTCATTCGGGTACTAACATGCAAGAAGTTGCAGAGACCATAAGAATTGTCCAGGCCAACAGCTTTCTTCAACATGCTTTGGTGCAATGCACCAAAAGTGCACTCAGGAAACCTGTTAAATGGGTTAAAACTTGGCATTGAATTGAGCTCCCACTTCTTGCACCAGTTTCCACATAATCCTCCCATTTTCTATGTTGCATCACTTGGAGCCTGTCATATTCTGTATGTTGCTCTCTCAACTGCAAGGAACGTACACTCAGGTGACATTTACATTTTGTTGTTGTTTTTGTGAGCAAGAACAGATGACTTCATTCATAGTGGTCTCTTTGAACTGAGCTCAACTGAAACAGTTTTCACAGGTGCTCAACACCAGTATGCTTTTACGTATCACAGAAAAAAAAGGCCTAATGGTTTGCAACATCGAGAGGCAGATAAACCTATTCCTTCTCTTCTCCAGGGGCCATACACTGAGCACAACATCGTGCCTCATATCAGTCGACCCTTCCTGTTTACCACATGCTTACTTTAGCCCCCAGGATCTGCATGGTGTATCAGCATACAACTTTTTTCTATTAAAAGCCAATAGAGATGGTTCAATGCCATACATGCTCCCTGCCTTTTTTCCTTCAAGAATGATATTAGTGATTAGTCCACAACTTTCCTTGGTTCACAACGGGTGCATTGTACTCATGCCAAAGAAGGAAAGCCTTTGACTCAGTCCATGGGGTTGAAGAGGTCAAGTTTCAAGGCAATACTGAACTTCCTGTTCTTGAGATATTGATGCTTAAAATACCACTCACAATTCAAAATTATACAATTTGTCTATTTTTACACTTCAATATTAACAGAAACAACATAAATTTAGACTTTGACCAGTACCTAACATACCTCAAAGAACACGGAATGTTGCCTAATTCTTAAACATTACTTCTTCTTGCTTTAATATTCTATCAGACAAAATTATTTGACATATGGCACAGAAAATACATTTAATTTAATTTTATTTTTTTTTATAATTTTTTTGCCATCCCCTCGCTTCTGGGATTCACAGATCATAAAACCAATGACACAACTGAAGTGGAATTTCAAATGAGCAGTCTACACCATTAAATTTAGGCATTCATAATTGAATCAGGCTATTATGTGCATCACTGTTACACCTCCTAACAGACCAGAGAGGTTACCAGATCTGTCCAGGTATCTGATCCAGGTACATGTAATACCAGACAATGCTGAAAACAGGTACAGGTGTATCATAAATAAAACATGTCTGTAACTTCCAAGGCTGGCTCCAATACTTTATGTGCAGGCCTACCGGCGTGGGATGAATGTCAGTGTTTCTATTAGGAACTTTGTCATGAGGTCACAAGAAGGGAAATTCAGGGATGAATCTAGATTTTCACCAATTTTACATGTAAATAAACAAGACTTGTGGCCCTTTAGAATTTTCTCAGGTTTTGAAAGGATAATATACCTCCATTTGGGGGGTTAACGGAAACTTTGAACGTACACACTATATAATCTGCCAGTGAATTGCTCTTATAATACCCTTTTCTAATTAGAATACTGCATGGCAGTCAAAAGCTTTTCTTGACAGAGGTTTGGCACCGAAAAACACCCAACCGGTGCCCAGAAAAATTTATCTAGGGAATTTGATCCTCATAAATCTCCTCTCAAATTCTCAAACTTTACATATTGCACACTGAACAATTTAAACTTCCTGAAAATTGTAAATCCAAGCTATGCTGTGTCACCTTCAAATCATATCAAGCATCAAGATGCCAAATGCCCAGAGCTGCTCTGCCATACAGGTGCCATTCCTGTGTCAAAGGATTGGCCCGTGTCTGTTTCTAGTTATCCATCTTCATCATGTAGCTTGTATAAACAAAATTAAAAACCTTTACTCAGACCTATCCAAAATATTTAAAGGACAGAAATTTTACCATGACACAAAAAGCCTTCCTGCCAACCCTAGTTTAAAGTATCGAGTCACCAGAGATAACTTTCTTCAACTTAAGCTAGAAAGCAAAGACTAAAAAGTTTTAGTTTCTGTATACAGGACTTACCTTCCATACCCCCTCCCCAAGTTAAAAGCTCTCAGATGTATTCTAAATACAGTGTAGTTAAAGGGAAGAAAATTTTACAGTGAAAAAAACAACAAACAAAAAAAGCCTTCCTGCCAACCCCAAAGTATCTTGTATAAACCAGAAAGATAACTTTCTTCAACTTTAGCTAAAAGCAGACTAAAAAGTTCTAGTTTGAGAATAGAGAATTTAATTACCTTTCACGTGTACTACTGTTATGTTGAATCCTACACCTGCAATTGAAGACCACCCTTCCACCAGAATCAAGTGGTCATATAATAAGTGGTCTTTTATATTACTAGATAAAGTACATACACTAGCACCTAAAAATCCAAACATGGCTTGAAAACTCTCTAGGCTTTGTATGTGATAGGTGAGTACCAGGTCTCCTGACAGATCGAAAGGTAATGCCGCTATAGTACATCCAGCTCCTTATTATCACTATCGCTAGGAGTGATCCATTCAGATATTTTTCCAGCTTATCTATAAAAGCGGATTTAAGTACATGTAATTACCAGCGATAAAACATTGGAACTTTGCGTGTCAATAAATGAGAAGCGCCATCTGGAGGCATACTCCTGACATATGACAATGAGAGACTGTAAATGAGGAACAGTGCTAGTGAATAACAATAAGGTCAGGTCACCAGCATATGCACATGCAGCTGCTGCGAGTATATATGCCGATCCTCAAACCTAGCTGAGATTTACGTAGTTGCACAATCAGTTCATCAATGAAAATAATAAAAAGCTTGGGTGAAAAAATGCTGCCTTGGCAGGTGCCAACAGTAACAGAACTACTGCATTCATTATTCCATTTAATGATTTCATTGACCGATACCATAAATAGAAGTACACTACCCGATTAGGAGGTAAATGAGTCCAAAGTTTATAAAACAACCCATCGTGCCAGACACTGTCAAAACATTTTGCTGCATACAGACCACATACAAAAACTGGTGACCCGGAAGAGTTAAATACGAAATAATGTCATGCAGATAGATGCAACCGAATTCAGTGCTTCTACCATTTCTCAACCCGAAACTGTGCTTGATTAACAGTATCATCGGAGAGAAGGCAAATTTCAATAAATTTAGAATGGACAGTGCTTAACCTGATTGCTCTATTAGTCCCAGCCATGTTGGGGTCAAGATGAGGTTTTTTGAGAGCCTGCACAATGATACCCGGTACCCATTTAGATTACCTCCAGAATGACCTTAAAAACATGCAGGAGTATAGAGCGGCCAAGTGGAATTGCAACAGGTTCGATTTACCTTATATTTCATATGCTCAACAGTTACTCTATCACAGCCAGGTGCACAATTACCCTCTAAAACCATTAGCATTTCATCAATTTTTTCAGGAGTAATGACAAGATCACCATGAGTATTTATATATATATTCATCAAATTTCACATCAACAAATTTCTAAATAACTTTTCAATTCATCTGTAATGTTTTAGATTGAGACTATTTATGATATCTTCCAAGTGGTCACCAAACTGAGCAGCAGAAGGCACTGAGTTGACTTGCTTGTGTATGTGTTTGTTTAGAGAGTTCCAAAGAAAAAGGAAGTATCTCTCCTAGTAAATAAATTATATGTACTATATGACACTATCCCACATACTTGATTCAAATGGTGCACGTACAAAGTTCCCAATACAATTTCATGCATACACTGATTTACTCTTTGGCCCAAATTTATAAACAAGAGGCCCATGGGCTAATGCTCTGCTGGCATCATGGCTATACTGCACCTGTTCATTTCAAAGCTGTGAGTCCTCAAGTGGATTCTGAACATTAAAACTAATGTACATTTAATGTAAAACTTGTCCACCAGATCTATGGCACTTTGCTCCACATGTAATCATAGCTTATTTGTGCAACTCCTGGGATGAATATTTGTTGCATGTGCCACGCTTCTTGTGAGCTTCTCCCACGCTGCAGGCGAGTTTATCTGCCCAATGTAGTACATGCCCAAGAACAACTTTCAGTGAGCGCAATTACCAAGATATGGCAACCTGGCACGTTCTCCTGCAAATGTACAACATATTGAACGGTTTCCACTGTAACTATTGAGAAATAAGGCCAAAATTATCTAAATATTGCAGTATCTATGCAAAAAAAAAACCACACACACAGAGACTTTATTCAGTACGGACCATCACAGAGATTGATTGACAATACCGGTGCAGGAGTTGCCCATTTGAACATCCATTGCATGCAGTTTCCACTTTCTCTTTCTTTCAGCAGTTCACCAGGGACATTCTGAATGTTTTCAACATGTGTACCGTCAATATGTCACTGAATTTTGGTACTGATGCAATGTGAAAACATAAAAGTACCGTTGGCTTGAGTGATCGCCTCCACCATGCCTGTTTGTTGAAAGTGCGCATGCGCTTGACCACGTGCAAAACTTATTTGCATGATTTCAGCCAATCAGCGCCCGTGCAGGACGAGAATCGTGCTGAAGCAGTGCCAGAATGTCCCTGGCTTCTGTTTTTAAGATTTTTACCTGGGAGACAGTAAATTTATGGAAGATGACAACGTTTGGTGGGTAGGAATGAAGAATTAAGCCAATAGGAAAGCAGTATGATGATATTGACGAGCTTCTGAAATTTCCATTGATACCAAACATGCCTAGAACAGGCAAGAGAATCGTGCAGAGTTTTATGCCCCAAATACGCAATTTTACCGCTGTTTTGCATCGGCAAATGTAAAGGAAACAGTTGATTCGATGTTTATTTAAAACTCTGTATGAATAAAACTGTCACATTTACGCAATAAAATTGTTTCTGCAGCAAAAATTTTGGCAGTTTGTTTGACCGGAAATGAGCATACGATGTCTTTGTTTATCTAATAAACATCGATGTGGATGCCCTGTAGATCGTTTTTGTGGGGCGATCACAAAATTAAATTCAGGGTGACAGACAACTAAACCCAAAAAATAAATAGCAGAGGAAGGGTTAACTTTATGTCGTCAGTGACCTTGGCACAAAAGATCAAGGACACCCAGATTATGTAATACAAGAGGCCTATAGGCCTGCCTGGTGCTCTGCTGATATTGCCATTGAAGTCCAAGCTACATCCTGCCATTACAAAATCACCTCTTTCAACTTTACAGGCATGGTTACCTCACAGAAATACGCCAGAGTCACTGGTATCAAATAAAATTCTAGCTTTGGGCATTGTCTACATATCCTATAAATTTGGCAAGTCTCGTCCAATTACTTTTCAAGATATGGAATTTTTTCAATCTTAAAGCACATTTTGGCTCATAATTTCTATCAAATTATAGGTGGCGCCAATAGTATCATTACAAACTTACACTTTGACTCCCCCCCCCATCCCACTAAATTTGGTGAAGATCTGCCACAAATTAAAGATGCTACAGTGTTCACAAGATTTTCATATTTTGACCCCTATATTGCATAATATTGCATATGGAGCCACCAATATCCAAAAAGAACTTAGATTTTTATACCCCCTAGAAGTCCTGAAAGTTATATTGGGCTAACTTGAAAACTGTGGACAGTACTGTGGCCGCAAGATTTTCACATTTTGACCTGTATATTACATAATACTATAGGTGGTGCCACCAACACTGATGTCAACAAAGATTTTTATACATTTTATAATTCCTAAATGTTACATGGGCCTATCTCAAGAACTGTAGGGTGCAGAGCATTCACGAGATGACCCCAATATTCCACCTGGCCACTTGACCTTGACCTTCAACTCGGATTGAAAAATTGTTACAGTTTCGGTTATAACTTTTCGAGTTATTGAGGAAAAACAATAAACTTGAACAAGCGCCACACTCCATAATTACTAGGTCACATTGACCCAAAAAGCAGGTCACCAAGTACAGTTTTATGTATTATGGATTCAACTGCAATTTTGATCTGGAGGCTCAATTATCTTTGCCATTGATGTCCAAGCTGCACCTGGCCATTACAAAATCACCTCTTTCAACTTCACAGGCATGGTGACCTCACAAAAAATATATCAAGGTCACTGCTATTACATAACCTTCTACCTTTGGCCATGGTCTACATGTCATATAAATTTGGCAAGTCTAATACAATTACTTTTCTAGGGCCTGTATTTTTCCGTTTGAAAATGAGTGTTTTTCCGTTTTAGGAAACTACAGATTCCGTTTCATTTCCGTTTCACAAATTCTAGGGCTCAATTTTAGCACTGGTCAATAAAAAAGGAAAAACAGTTGATCTTATCGCCTCTGGAAAATGTTGATCCATCGACGAACGGCAAAGTGACTCCATATTGTTTACTATGTATGTTGATAGCCTCCACCTACAGACGGTGCTATTATCATTGTACCTCTGTTGCACGTTATATCTACATGCCATACAAATGAATTGTATATAGATATGGTAGTAATGGGGTCTATAGCGCGGCCTGTCTTTAACTTTGCTCCACGTGGTATCAATAACGCCGCCGACTCGTCAAATTTGGATCCAAGTCCGTGTGTTTTGCTTTATGCAATGACATATGTGGTGATTTTGAATTATTTGAGAAGCAAAATTCACAAATTCCTCTTAATTTCCGTGGCATTTGCCGATAACCGTTCCAAATTATAAATTCCATTTGAGATCATAGATTCCGTAAATTCCGTCTGTTTTCCGCGATCGCGGAAAAGTACTGGCCCTACTTTTCCAAGTATGGAATTTTAAATCTTGAAACACATTTTGGCTCATAGTTTCTGTCGAATTATAGGTGGCACCACTAGTATCATTAGCAACTTAGACTTTGACCTCCCCCACAACCCCACCACATTTGGTGTAGATCTGCCAAAAAATTAAAGATGCTAGAGTGTTCACAAATTTTCACATTTTGACCCATCTATTACATAATGAAGGTGGCGCCACCAATATGGAAAGCGGCCTAGATTTTCATACACCTTTTAAGTCCTGAAAGTAATATTGGGTTAACTTGAAAACTAACAACGGTATCGCGCTAACGAGCAAAAGTTTACGGACGTCTCTAGTATGATACACTTATGTAGAAAAACATGACCCATATTCATAAATATCAAACCCAACAATGACAGCAAAGAGATTCCAGAATTACGAAAGCATCAACATTCATCTTCCAATACCAATGTCAAGAAACAAATTTCACTCCTGACTTGAGACAGGCAGTCACCCACAAAAGGCAAGTGGTGGTTTTAAACCATTCCTCTCAACCTTTGAAATATTAAATTCAGACTATAGTGTTTCCAGTATGTATAGGCCCAACCACTCAACATCCAAATTTTATTACTTCTGCAAAAAAAAAAAAAAAAAAAAAAAAAAAAAAAAAAAAAGAGAGAGAGAGAGAATTCGTAAGCCCATCACTATTTGGGTTCTTCTGACTAGTTTGTCAGCTGAGTTTTTACGGACGGACGGACAGACATGAACGGTCACATAAGCTCTGCGACCTTTGGTTAGCAGAGCTAAAAACTGTATCTGGCCTACATCAAACACTTGCCCTGGATTATATTCAAACATTAAAAGCCTTGCCCTGCAACGTACATGCACCCTGCAATCTCTGTTCAATAGAGGGACATTTATAATGTCTGGGTGCAAACCCAGACATTTTGTTTTTCCAAGAATTCTTTTTTCTTCCCTTCTTTCTTCTTTACAACCAGATATGTCTGCAGTTTTTCTCCGACACTATTATTCCGACAAACTTGCCATGATGACTCACGCAGTAGTGAAATTAAGCACCTGGGTTGGAATAGTCATGAGGTTTATAATGATGCAAATTAGGGGCAATTAAAATTTTAAAAGCTCCATATCTTCCAAGCTATTGCAGATAGCCACAAAGTTCCAACTTACACAAATAGGTTTGAGACAACTGGTAAATCCAATAGGATACAAACAAAACTTGGGGAATTTTAATGTATCTTAAATTCACAGAATTTCTCCCCAGTCCACATACAGGCCTTGAACTGCTTGCTGTGTTACCTATTCCTTGACTTCTATGGTGCCAGGCAACCATTTTGCATCCATAATTAATTAGTTTGAACCTGTCTTACAGGCACCTTTATATCCATGTATACCAGGTGTATGCTTTGGAAGGTTTGGGTCTTGCAGCCAAAATAGAAAAAAAAAAAAAAAAAAAAAAAAAGATGGGGGGGAGAGAAGACTCCCAACAACTGTGTAATGAGGATCTCTCTCTGTTCATGCAGGAACAGATCAACTCCATACTACCACATGTACCAGGCAGGCTATAGTTTCCAATAGAGCTGCACAGACCTGTCAGTGCACCATGTCTGAAACTGGTGTCCTAGCTGGCCTGTTTTTGCCGAAGGCAATGTCAGTGTGCTGAGCTTATCAGTCACAAGGGAACACAGGCTCCAGACTTCTAGGCAGAACAAGCCTGAGTGTACCCTCTGTTAAAAATAGACTACCGGTACACACAGAGCTGAGACCAAGGAAGGTAGGATTTGGGTCATATCAGTGGACACTTTCATGTCTCTGTTTTTTGTAACCAGTGTGCTGAAGCCTGTTCTTCATAGCTAATAGTGAGACAGTATAGTGCTTGTCATGGTCTTGGTTCACAGGTACATGTATATGTAGTTTCTTGACAGCTCCATATCTTCCAAAATATTGCAAATCTATGCTCAAAATTTCAATGAGCATATATAGGTTTGTGACACCTGCCAATATAATGGACAGTATAAGTTACCTAGAATTTCAAGTTAAGCTAACAAGGGGCTTTGAAGAATTTCAAAGTTGAATATCTCCAAAACTATTATACAGACACATGCCATTTCAACTTCAATTTATAGGTTTATGGCAAAGCCCCATCCAATGAACCATGCACCAAAGTTGTAGGATTTTAATTTATGCAAAATGTAAATCTTAAATAGCTTCAAAACTATTATAGATAAAGGTGCCATTCCTACTTCAATTTATGGGTTTGTGGCAAAGCCCCATCCAGTGAACCATTAATCAAAGTTGAAGGCCTTCAATTTATGCAAATACACAATATAATAGCGTCAAAACTATTAGATACTAGTTTCATTCAAACTTTCTTTTATAAGTTTGTGACATGGCCTGAACCAAGAACCAAAGTTGTAGCATTTTACTTTATAAAAATTAGACTAATACATGAAATTTAGATTATGTTGAACAATGGCAAAGTGTAACATTTCAAACTGTTCTTATTTGGAAGACCTGCAGACAGATTTGCTGTGAAGCAAATCTTCTTTTCTAGTTCCAATACTTGTTTTAACATGAAATAGCCTCCATTGGTGTATATCACGAGGAATCACAATTTTCATTATTCGCCAGCTAGTTAACCCCTTCCTGCGTGAGTCATCCCAAAGTACTTGCATGAAAGCTGTCCCCTGGGTTAATATGTTTACTAACAATGTTAATAAAAAGCATTTTTTGCTGAGAATTGTAGATAATGTCTTGATGGCATGGCCGAGATCAATAGCTTGTCTTAGCATGGGTTGGGCACAATAATTACACCAAGGAAAGCTATAAACTCTTATCCTGACTATGTATGGACAAAAAGTATATGGAGTGAAAGCGTCAATTTCATGTTTGTAGTTTGTGCTATATCTGCTATGTACTTGTACATTGGTTATTTTCTTTTATCTACTGCAATCCCTTTGTATCAACTACAGTCAACATCCAGAGCATGAGTGTTTACCCTACACAGTTTGTGAAATATTGCATCCTTTGAACTGGTAATTTATTTTCTAAGTACACTTTCCTTTCAAATCCAAAATTCTTAAATGTTCCCAGTTTATTGGACCCTCCACCATGTTTTGTATTTTGTCCATTTCTTGTCAGACTCATATTCATCAAGTCATTATTCAGAAAGCTTTCTTATGCCATTTTGAATATTGACAGCAATTTTCACAAATGTTATGTAAATCAAGTCCATCTAAAAAACATAGTCTTCATATGTTTGAACAAAAATGTAAATCAAAAATCCTTTACTGGACAATAGCGTAATTTTCATATAGACACTTAAATATCAGGCTGTCTGGTTGAAAGCTGTGCATGTGACCCCGGTACTTTATTGAACAGGACAAGCTACAAATAAGAAGGGGGATAAACTGCCCAGTTTCTGTGACTGTGCAACACTTTCATTACCTTTGATGTTTCAAATGGAGTCATTAATAGACTGTTCAACATTTTCAGACAGGTAGAGTAGTCTTTTATATACTCCCTCCATCCCTGCCCCCACAAAGAGCACATTCTAACATTTGAAAATGAGGACTTCCCAGTTCATTTGACAACTTTGGAACAGAATTTACAAATGCCTGTTCCACCTTCATCTTTTATTTGAAGTATAATTGTATTTATCAGAGGATTTAATAATTGGGCTTTACAGTGCAAGTACATGTATTTGTTGCAGTCTTCTTGATAATATCTAGTGGCCATTGCAATGTTTGTGCATGATTACTTTGTCATTTTGTTGTGCAGCATTATAATCGGATTCACTGTCACTGACCCTTCCCCAAGTTCCTGCTAGCATACCATTGTCCGTATAGCATGCTTATGACCATTCACCCCCATTCCACCCCCAGCCTCCAGCATGCTAAAAACTGTGTATATGTTTATGAAAATGAGGAACCTTCCCTTAAGTTTTTTTTTCATGATTTTTTTAATGGACAAATCATGGCCAAGATGGATCGATTCAGTCATGCATCACTCACTGCTCTGTAAATTTATGGGCAAGCGACATGTTGATACAGTATTCCACAAACCCTGCTCGCTGATTGTTAGAAACCACAATCTGACTCTCATGAGACCACATCCCAAAGTCATATATTTCCCATGCTACCTAGTCATGAGTGACCACCTGCCTTAAAGACCACTCTTTGGTTGCAGTAGAGGTGGTCTCTGGTGACTTGGTCTATTGTAATTAAATGGTTAACACACAACATTTAATTTATTATGGGTCACCGTCTCATTTATTTAATCACTAAAATGTGACCAGTAGTGTAGGATCTGTGACAAGACAACAACAATCCTCCAATCCATGCAGCCTTTCAGGTTAAGCATAACTGGTCACATTTCAGTGATGTACTGAGATGGTGACCCATAATAAAGTCAAAATAACATAGAGTCTAGAGACTGTTAAGATCACGTTGTAGGCTACAAGTAGTACAACGTGATCTCAATAATATTAATAGTCTCTATGTAGTATGCTATTTTTACTCTATTTGATGTTTGTGCCTCTATGATATTTCCCATTTGTGTGGCCTATGGTTATGTTGGCTATTGCACTATATGTGCAAGTCGACGGCCAAAAGAAATTCTGTAACATGCCCTATTACCATGTCCATGGAGCCTGGAGGAATCAACTGACAACTAGCCTGCAATACTATTACTATAGTCTATAGTTACTTACTACATCATGTTAGATTACTGTGAATAGTGTGACAAACTGCACAGATTTCTTGCCTTGTGTTCAGACTCCATGCTGCAACAATTATTAACTGACACATACCGGATTACATCTGAATATTTACAGATCTGTCTACAATGTTTGCCGATGTGTTGGTTTTCAATAACCAAACAAAAATTGTGACCACCTGTCAATGACATTTTTAACATGCCATTGTTCTCGGCACGTCCAATTTTACCTTGGATAAAACCAAATTATTTGCACAAATCACAATCAGACTTCACAGTTATAGTACTGACTTCAAAGATTACATACTGGGGAAAAATAGATTACCTTTCCTTATCTTGTATCCCTCCACAAGCAGATATATCGGTCCTCTTTTGCTTAAAAATCAGGAATTATGTGACTCCGTATTCTCCCGCCATCTTGAATTTTAAATTTATGCGCTGCCCGAACTCCAGCTGATGACGCAGTCATCACAGGCGCACGCAGTTGCAGGAAGTGCTTGATTAACTATCGAAATCAATAAATCTGGCGACGCAAGAAAGTGTCATGCCTGTCAAGTCACTCCCATTTCGTGGGACACTGGGAGCCTCCCACGCTTTGGCCTTTATGTTGTCACTTTTTAACAGAAATTTTGCCTATTTTTGGCAATATTATATGCCCCACGAAAATCCGTTTGGGTCTTCCAAAAGAAAAGACCCTAGAAAAGACCCTATCTATTAAGATAAATAAGATAAATGGCTTTATTTCAGACCATCAGGTCCATATATAAAATGCAGTGCATGTTAATGCGACAATAGGAGTCTCCAACGCTTTGACCTTTATGTTGCCACACACACACACACACACACACACACACACATATATATATATATATATATATATATATATATATATATATATATATATATATATATATATAGGCCTATATATATATATACACACATACACATACACACACACACACACACACACACACACACATATATATATATATATATATATATATATATATATATATATATATATATATATATATATATATATGCAAATCTTTACGGATTCCTTCTGAAAAAGTCTATTGTTTCAAAGGAAACAAATCGTATGGGTTGAAAGCGATGGGCAAGAAAGTCCGTGTGATTCATAAATGGACCTAAACTGTAAACTACACATCCCCATGCCAATGCCAATGAATCACTTTGCCCAACTACAATTCAAGGTTAGGCTACTGCATAGCCTACTGCCCGGCATGCCTGTCACCTTTGGGGTCCTCCAAGACTCGGGTATTTCAGCTAAATTAAAATTAATCTAATTATTTTTTTTGTCTTCAATTTCCAGTTACTAACGGGCAATCTTCACCATAAAGTAAACCTTTTTACATTTTAACAATGCACCACTTTCAATTCATTGAAGAAGAAGAAGAAGAAGAAGAAGAGGAAGAAGAAGAAAGAAAGAAAGAAAGAAAGAAAGAAAGAAAGAAAAAGAAGAAGTAGTAGAGTAGTAGTAGTAGTAGTAGTAGTAGTAGTAGTAGTAGTAGTAGTAGTAGTAGTAGTAGTAGTAGTAGTAGTAGTAGTTCGCTACATACGGTATACCAGTGAGGTTGGTCCAAACTCATACTTTTCTGTAGGCCTGTATAACACTGCAAATTAACTTAAAACTACAATAAAGTGTGTACATTTTTGAGAAGGGTAAAAACTAATTTTTGCTAGGGCATTGTGGTAATGTTTCTTTGGAAGTAATGTTTTCACAGCTATTACAAAAGTGCAAACAAATGATCGCCGTTTTGTTTGATGCCAAATTTTTATTTGGCTTCTACAATTCACATATTTTCGGCATCAGATTTATGGCAATCTGTAGCACG
Source organism: Hermodice carunculata (assembly GCA_964020975.1). NCBI lineage: Eukaryota > Metazoa > Annelida > Polychaeta > Eunicida > Amphinomidae > Hermodice > Hermodice carunculata. The sequence continues at coordinate 62,614,359 of OZ026630.1, read as the reverse complement.
CATTCCAAAGTTAAAAACTGTATCTCAAAGTTCCAATTTTTGTTGTTGTTTCAGAGATAGAGGTGTTTGAAATTGGAATGATGACACACCAAAGGAAAGTTATTTTTAACTGTCTATGGAGACAAAACGGTACATTTAAAAAAAAAAAACCCTGCGATTTACGCTTTTTCATTCGTTGCCCAAACTTAACTTTGCTGCAGATTTGGCCTATTTCTTCAAAATTGAATCAACTGAATCGATATGTGTGGTGAATTATGATGATCTTTTGTGTACGGTAATTGTTATGTAAAGATTGCCACCATCTAACATTACAAAATTGTTAGACACAGAATTTCCATTTTTTTCAGCTATCAGAAAATACATATGCACTTGAAATCTTAATATAGGGTTACATGTAACATTTTTTTTTTTGAAAACCTAACGTCTGTATGCTCAGTATGTTCGTGCTACACGATATTATTGAATGTAAATATTTAATGATGAGCATTAGGCATATAAAATTTCAAAATACCAAACGTTTCCATACTACAAGCAGTTACTGATTGCAGTGGGCTACTATGCTGAATAATATTCAACTCCAGAGTCATAGTTAGTTACTTTCTTTCTTTCTTTCTTTCTTTCTTTCTTTCTTTCTTTCTTTCTTTCTTTCTTTCTTTCTTTATTTATTTATTTCCGTCCTTCCTTCCATCTTTCTTTGGTCCATTTTTTTTTTGACACCGTTACAGCTAAAAAATGCAGTTCAGGGTGATATGTTTCAGTTGTTTTTTTTTTTTGTTTTTGTTTGGAGCAATCCTCACTGACACGTTAGAACTGTAAAAGTATTTAATATTCATTCGTATCACCGTCTTAAACCAAAACTACGTTTAACATGAAACGCACCAAAATCATTTGTTTTTTGATATAAGCTTATTAAAATTAGATACTAAGAGCGTGTTATTGATCTGTACAGAGTGGTTTTGTCTGTTGCAGGGGTTGCAACAGAATTTTTGTGGTTTCTTGTGTTGGGTGGGGTGACACCTGTTGAGGAAAAAAGGAACTACTTCCAGCGTGTGTTGGTGATTTCCCGGGCCCCGCACTCAATACTCAATACCAAACATGTATAACTGATCGTTCCAAATTTCGCAGAGAAGGAGGGGGGGGGGGGGGGGGGGGCGGTGCAGGCTGGGCACGTCTGCGAAATCGTAAATTAGGGGTGTTTTAAAAGGCCCAAGTCCGTGAAAGTTTATCAGTAAGGCATGTTATGTATATTATCCACGTTGTCATTAAATAGGGGTGTGTGAAAATGGAGTGGGTGATACTTTAAGCTTTATGTATCCGCCTGATTAAAAGTATTAAAAAAAAACATTCATTAGGAAATTGTTTCAGTCATTCCAAGCTTAACCCAGATGTAAATGGAACAACATAAATAGGGAATTTTTCAAGGTATGGACCAATACAGTTGTATCGTTGAAATTAAAAAAAAAAAAAGAAAAGAAAAAAGAAAAAAAAATATGGGTACTTGTTGATGACCAAGATCTCTTTGTATTCATCAAAATAGGGAGATAAAATTAAGGGAAAAATCCTTGAAAGGAGACGGGGGGGGGGGTGCATTCAAATCTATGGAACTAAAATGTGGTGCCACTTTTTGAGCGAGTTCGGGAGCCCGGGGGTGATTTTTACCACGTGGTCAAAAAGCTCCCCATCCACCAATCAACACTCACCTTGGTATATATAATTATGTCTTGGTGCCAACCCAGACATACTGTTTTTCCAAGAATTCTTTCTTTCTTTCTTTCTTTCTTTCTTTCTTTCTTTCTTTCTTTCTTTCTTTCTTTCTTTTCTTTCTTTCTTTCTTTCTTTCTTTCTTTCTTATCTTTCTTTCTTTCTTTCTTTCTTTACGACCTAATTTGTCAAGAGATTTTCTCGGACACTATTATTCCGAAAACCACCGAACTTGCTATGGTGACTGACCTACTGGTGAGAACCTGATCTGGTATAGTCATGATGTTTAAAATTATACAAATTAGGGGCAGTTAAAGTTTTAAAAGCTCTATATATTCCAAAAATATTATAGATAGGCACAAAGTTATAACTTACATACATATGTTTGAGACATCTGGCAAATCCGATAGCGTGCAAACAAAAGTTGGAGAATTTTACTGCACTTAATTTCCCAACAATCCACATCCTGGGCTTCTGCTGTACTGCTTGTTACAAGCTAAATGGACGTCCATGGTGCTGGCAATAATTTTGCTTTCATAATATAATTACCTTGAACCTGTCTCATAGACAGCCTTCTAACCATGCATGTTAGGTGTGTGGTTGGTAAGTTTGGGTCTTGCAGCTAAGGTGGGGGAGGGGGGCTCCCGACAACTCTGTAATACGGTTCTCAATAAAGTACAGAGAATCTCTTTCAGTTCATGCAAGCAGATCTGCTCCATGGTGCTATATGCTATAAGAATGAGGATTTGGTCGAGTGGATACGTGCGTTTTCCATTTCAGCTACGCAACTGGTGCCAAAGGTTGCAAGTTTGAGTCTTGCTCATTCCAAACAAGCAAGTTTTCTGTTAAAAAGAACCAGACTTGACTGGTCTAAAAAGGGAAAAATCGGTTGGGACAAGTTTGCATTCAATAGACCTGTTCATCCCAAGTTGTACCGAACTTTCCCCGACCGTTATTAATTATGCATTTGTTGGCCTGGTTGTCCAAAGTGACCGTGTTTGGCCCATGCCTTCATGTTTACAATGGATGCCACAGCTAACCCTAGTTATTACAGGTATTACAGCATGGATTATGCTGAACAGTGCAAATGTTTTGCCTAAAATGTCTCACCAGTGGTGAAATGTGCATTTTTAGTTTGCTGAGTTTGATTGTTCATTAACCGGTAACCCCCAGCACGCAGTGTTCCAGCACACTCGAAATGTAGGCCTTTGTGAACATCGTTTGCCACCTTTGTTGAGTTCAGCCGCACGCAACGCAAGCCAACCTTCATCAGCTTTCCGCTGGCCTGCAATTTTTATTTACCTGCAAGTGTGTGTATTTTATTGTAGACAAACTTCAATACTTGCGGATGGCTATTTTGATTTTGCGGTAATAACTATTCTTATCAAATGGATAAAAAGCCAACAACTGCATGTTTTTCACGACATTTTGAATGATACAGCTCTTCAAGTTACCCCCGATACTTGGTGACTTTGCACCTTTGCGGTCACAATGTTTTGCATCCTCTGCCATTATGTTTTATACTGCCGGAATCCTTAGATTTTCTTCTTTCTATGTAAGAAGTTCTCTTATTGGCTAAGAAAAAATATATATATTCCTAGGATATCCCTCGAAAAATGGGCCAAAATGAGAATCTATTTTCATTTTCCCTCATTATAAATGCGGTTAGGATATTCCAGGCTCCTCATTGGTGGATTTGATCACGTGTCGCTCACTGCCCAATGAAACTCGTTCTTACCCATGTGCCCGTGCAATGTTGGGAAGGTGAACGAGTCGTATTCAAGCAAAGATTGTTGGACCAAGATGCAAAATTTTCACATATTTTCACAAAAAACCTTCAATCAAACAAGTCTAGACACAGATAAAGGCAGGAGTGACAATTCCTTAAGGAAGGCAAAGAAAATATGCAGACTGTACGGTGACGAAGTGAAGATCTGCGTAGCTGCATGGAGGTATTATAGGCCTAAATCCATGGAGATGGTGGCCGTAAACACCATGACGATGTGTTGTTGATCGCTGTCTCCGATGCGTCAGTTATTGATGTTTTTAACAAAATTTTTGTGGTTTTAATTTTATTAAAATGTTTGAATGGAGCAAATCTGTATGACAGAACCAGCTAGTTCATGATCGAAGGCCGGAAAAAAAAAATAGACGTACATAGCGGAAAATCATGCCCGGGATCATGCCTGTGTGCACTCACTTGTGTTCCACTGCCTGTGTTGCTTTGTAAAAAAAGTGACCGCACTTAAGATCAGACTCTTAACACCACCTACGGCATCAAATTTTTCAGGTAAATTGAAAAAGAAATCTTACAACCAAAGTTGTAAGATTTCCATTTATGCAAATTAGGTGAATATGCAAAATGTAAATCTTGCATAGCTTCAAAAGTTTTATAGACAAAGGTGCCATTCCTACTTCAAATTATGGGTTTGTGACATATCCCCATCCAATGAACCGTAAACCAAAGTTTTAGGTATTTATTTTATGTAAATTAGGCAATTACACAAAATAAATTGTTGAATTGCTTCAAAACTATAATATATAGTAGTTTCATTCACATTTCACTTTTTAGTTTGCGACATGGCCACATCCAATGATCCAAGAACCAAAGTTGTAGCATTTTAATTTATGAAAATTAGGCAAATAAACAAAACTTTAGATTATGTTTGACAATGGCAAAGTGTAGCATTTCAAACTGTTCTCATTTTGAAAGCAGCCAGACAGATTTGCTGTGAAGCAAATCTTCTTTTCTAATTTATAATCAGCTTACATTGTAATGAACTATAATGTATTTCAGGACATGAAATACGATCATGGTAAGATTATATTGTGCATTTGCATCTTAATTAAAACATTTGCGGGTCAGCCAAAATTGTTAACATTTACAAAAGCGTACGCAGAGTACTCCTTCATGTAACCACTTCCCTCCCCCAAAAGAGTACTCTAAAAATGTTGATTTTTTTGCATAATGTTGATCAACATTTTCAGAATTAGCTAAAAACGTACATTGATCTTTGCCCCCCCCCCCCCGCCCCCCGCGTACTCTATGTACATATATGTAAAAATATTGATAAAAATGGCTGACCCATTGGGTATCGATAATATCTTGCTCTTTTTCTTTTAAAGATAATAAAACTTACGATAAGCACATTAGCCTCCTAGAGAGTGTTGTCTACTGTAGAATCTCAATTCTGGCATTGATAAAAACAAAACAAATAAACACACGAACAAAAAAAAACAAATAAAAAATAAAAAAACAAACAAATTAAAAACAAAAACAAAAAACAAACAAACAAAACAAAAAACAAAAAACAAAACAAAACAAAAAAAAAAACAAACAAACAAACAAACAAACAAAAACAAAACAAAACAAATGAATAAAATAAAAAAATAACTTGCACGCAACATTAAACAAAATTTTAAATAAAGAATTACCTTACTTTAAGTCAAGAATTGGTTAATAAGGAAGAATACAATGAGATTTAGAATCTACGGAAGCCTATAAGACCGCAAAAAATATTGATACTAAAAAGAAATAAAATAAATATATAAATAAAAACAAAAATTGTAATTTCGAGATTTTTGCTCAAAATTTCGAGTTTTTTCTCGATATTTTGAGATTTCAATAATGTTCTTTTTCTCGAAATTTCGACTTTATTCTCAAAATTTTGACTTTTTTCTTGAATTAACGACTTTTTAAAGTCGAATTTTGACTTTTTTAGGCAGAAATTTTGACTTTAAAAATGCGAAAATTCGAATTTTTTTAAAGACATTTTTAAGCTTTTTAATTCGAAATTTCGACTTTTGAAAGCCAAAATGACGGCATTAAAAATTCGAAATTTCGAGTTTAAAAGTCGAGATTTCCTGAGAAAAGTCAAAATTTCGACTTTGTTTAGTCGGAGTTCAAGCTTGAAAATATTATTATTATTATTATTATTATTATTATTATTATTATTATTATTATTATTATTATTATTATTATTATTATTATTATTATTATTATTATTATTATTATTATTATTATTATTATTGTTATTGTTATTGTTATTTTTATTGTTATTGGTGTTGTTGTTGTTATTATTATTATAATTATTATTATCATTATTATCATTATTAGACACATATCTAGATAGACACACATTTCAAAGTTACACATATATCTTTGTGACACCTATGCATATAGGAATTTATGACCTATACTACGTCATTAAGATTTATCAATTTAGAGGTATTTAAAGATTAAAATGTTTATTTTCTTCAAAACTATTTAACTAGAGGCAGCATTCCAAATATTCATTAAGGTACATATCATGATCATTGGCTATTTCAGATGCAATTGGTACATTTTTCATCTGTCAACAATGTATAGTTTATTCGTTTAATTCTAATGTTATAAAGCTTAAAATGTCTAGAAAAAAACTGGTATTTGCACACAATACTAAGATTTGAATTGTAATGTATTGCCTACATTGTAAAGATTTACTCCTAGATGTCGCCAAAGAATTCAAGGCGTGCGACCGTTGGCGCGCGATCATTAAAAACAACTCAGCTTCTGTTAACCTAGGAAGCTTTTAATTCATTTTAAACCAAGTAACCTTAAATTCGAATTCAAATAATACTAATACTAATGCTACTAAAAATAAATCCTCCCGGCAAACGAATGCTCATTTTTATGGAAAGGTATAGGGTCACGACAGATACCACTGACAGAAATGTTTTAACTTTTCACACGTAACCTGCAGCCCTAGTCAATTTCAATTATCTTGTAACTTTTTTGCCTATCAAATTGCCAGAAGAGTTGCAATTTTGCCACTTTATTTTCAGCTTTTATGTATCATAAGTTGCAGCGCTGTTGGTAGTAAATAAAAGGGATTTTATTCAAGAAACTTTTACTTTCAATTTATAAGTAAAAAATTGAATCTGGACACAAAATTAGCCAATCAGCTAACGACAATAATGTTTATTTTATCAACATAAGTTCAATTTTTTTTCGTAAATACCGCTTCAACTCACTACAGTTGGGAAACAGTTTTATATAGTTTCATTGAGCCTCCGGAAAAATACGCCAAAATAAATCCACACACAGAACTCAAGTTATATAATTCAATTATCACCAATTCAGATACAATTACATCTACATAAAATTACAAAACTCAAGCATACGAGTCACAGAACTGAAAATACAAATAAATCAGTAGAAAACTCAAGTATACAGATAACAGAAGTCAGAGAACATAGATAATTCAAGCATACAAATGATAGAAGTAAACACAGAGAGAGAGAGAGAGAGAGAGAGAGAGAGAGAGAGAGAGAGAGAGAGAGAGAGAGAGAGAGAGAGAGAGAGAGAGAGAGGGAATCAGTATAAAAGTAAAAAAGAAAGGGTAAGCACCATGGAACTCGGGCTGTCAGAAGCCAATGCGCATGCCGCAGAGAGGATGTTAGCGGCCCAAGCAGCCGCCGAGATACTCTGCGGCAATATAATTTGGCAAGTAGAAGATCAATTGTCGGAGAGGCCCATGTGGGCTATTAAAATCGTTGTGATTACAAAAAGAAGAGTCGATTAAGCCATCATTATTTTCTGGCGAAGTGGGGGAGGGTCGGTCCATACCGGATAGCATCAATTGAAATGGTGATACCATTCAAGCTTATCTGTAAAAGCGGATTTACCAGGGATAACATTGGGACTTCGTATCACTAAATGAGAAGCGCCATCTGGAGGTAAACTCCTGACATATGTCAATGAGGGACTGGAAATGAGGAACAGTGCTAGCAATTAAACTCAGGTCACGCTATCAGCGTATGCACAGCTGTTATGAGAATGTGCGCCGATCGTCAAACCTTGCTGAGATTCACGTACTTGCACAATTAGTTCATCAATGAAAACATTAAAAAGCTTGGGTGATAAAATGCTGCCTTGGGGGGTGCCGACAGTAACAGAGCTGCTGCATTCATTATTCCATTTAACATTATGATTTCAATGACCGATACCTTAAATATAAGTACACACCCACAGATTAGGAAACTATATGTAAATGAGTGCAAAATTTACAGAACAACCCATCGTGCCAGATAATGTCAAAAAGATTTTGCTGCATCCGGACCACATACAAAAACTGGTGATCTGGAAGAGTTAAAATACGAAATAATGTCATGCAGATAGATGCAACCGAATTCAGTGCTTCCACCTTTTCTGAACCTGAATTGTGCTTCATTAACAGTATCATCGGGAAGAAGGCAAATTTCAATAAATTTAGAAAGGACAGTGCTCATTGCGATTGCTCTTTAATTTCCAGCAATGTTGGGAGCAAGATAGGAAAATAGATACCCGAGTTTTTAAGCCATGTTCTCCTGTTCTCTTACCAGCACAATGGAGCTACTTATAGTTTCCCACTCATGCTGAAAAAGTTCATAGCGATTTTTGTAAGTTCACCCTAGGAGTTACTAGCAAATGTCATAATAAAGCCTCTTTTGCAGAACTGGGAAGGTACCCAATCCAGATAGATATAAAGATGAAAATTGTAAAATATTGGTTACGCCTAATGGAGCTTCCAGATGGACACATTCTAAAGCGGTCTTTGAGTGATGTTGTAAATTTATACTTGAAAGGAGAAACTGTGCCCATCTGTAAATATGTATATAGACTTTTTGAACGCAGAAATTCTACTGAATAGCAGTCGCTTGTCAATATTTTAGTCTTCTCTATTATATGTGAGTATATTTTAAACTGTATTTTGTATATAATGCTGTAAGCCCATTTGGGCATAAAATGCAATAAAGATATAAAGTTATACTCAAAGTCATCACATATATTTTGAAGCTAAACAACGTCACAATTGTTTTTTTTTTCTGCTAGCAATGGCAACATGCTAAAGAACATATGAACCATGTTTGACCTGGCTCCTTCGATAAACATTATAAACTTTAATCTTATAATCATCTGAAGTGACTGTCTATTAAATTAGTAGCAGCAAAGAATCTTCACTTCTAGAAAAAGCACAATGTAGGCCTATAGTTTTAGTTTAAACATATTCATTTGACCTGGATCACTTAATAGTACAGAGGTACTAAATGGATGGCTCACCTGATACAGACGGACACATGGTCATATATACAAAACACACAGGACATTGCAGATCAGAGAACAAATCAATTTATCAATGTGCTAGAATGAAATTCATTTCGTACCAGCTCAGTGTATAAACCGTCTTGTATCTGTTATGAAATTTTGAACAACATCAAACATACATAAATTTTCACCAGAGGAAAGTTTAATTTTACTGTGTGTAAGATAAGTAAGCTGTACATTACCAGCTATATGGACACCTAGGTTTGGATTGACTCCCGGGGCCAAAATATTAAATATCGTTTTCAGTCAAGATACTCTGTGAGAGGAAACGAGAGGACATTCCAAATAGAGGTGGTATGTACTCTAATAAGGATGCAAGCAATCACAGGCTGCAGATGGAAGAATATTTAATCAATAAAGATGAGAGTTCAGTAGGCAGAAATTCAAATCCATAAAAATCTTTTCTTCAAGAAAAAGCAGGATTATAACTGAATAGTTTGAACAAGCAGGCTGCTTTCGGAAACAACTGAAAAGCTTGACATCCAAATTCGTCTTGCACACAGTTTCTTCAAGGTCTTATGTTGCAAATGGCACAGGAGAAAACAAGACAGACTAGAAAAGAAGATTTGCTTCACAGCAAATATGTTTGGGTGCCTTCAAAATGAGAACAGTTTAAAATGCTACCCTTTGTCATTGTTCAACATTTTCTAAATTTTGCGTATTAGCCTAATTTGCATTAAGTAAATTTCATTGGATGCACCTATGTCACAGACCATAAATATTAAAGTTGAAATGGCACCTTTATCTATTTAAGTTTTAAAGTTTTATATATTTAGATTGTCACAAACCTACAGATTGAAGTTGGAATAGCACCTCTGTGAATAATAAATGTGATTTAAACTTTGAATATTAAATTTAGATTAAAATCCTACAACTCTGGTTCATGGTTCACCAGACGCGGCTTTGCCGCAAACCTATAAATTGAAGTTGGGATGGCACCTCGATCCATAATAGTTTTGGAGATATTCAACTTTGAAATTTGTCAATGCCCCTAAGTAGCATACATGTATTTCAAAATTCTTCAACTTTCATTTACTGTCCATTATATTAGTAGGTGTCACAAACCTATACAAGCACAATAAACTTTTGGGTCTGTCTACAATAGTTTGGAAGATATGGAGCTTTTACAATTTGCATTGCTACTAATTTGCATAATTTTTAACACGACTCTTCCAAACGATATGCACAATTTCACTGGTAGGTCACTCATCATGACAAGTTTGGTGATTTTCGGAATAAAAGTGTCCGAGAAAAACTCCGGACACATTTTGGTTCATGGAAAGAAAGAAAGAAAGAAGTAAAGAATCCGATACTAAACAATATGTTTGGGTTGGCAACCAGACATAAAGAAAGAAAGAGAAAAAGAATTCTGGGAATAACGAAAAATGTCTGGGTGCGCACCCAGACATAATAATCGGGCGATTTTAGTTGAAAAGACCAGAAGATTATGAAAGGAATCTTGCTGGATAAGTTCAATCATTAATTTTTAAAATTGAAAAAAAAAAAAAAAAAAAAAAAAAAAAAAATGTTCAACGCATAATTTTTCCGTAACTATGTCTTTAAATAGAGGTTGGAATGGCACACTTAAAGCACATGGCATTTTCAATAATTCGTGTGAAAACTTGGCAAGACCAGTGACGGAAAACGCCCTGTCTGTGAGAGTCCCGACCAGTTTCGTTTGTACTCCAAACTCATCAGGGGATAACTGACAACACTGCGCTGTTACGTTGCTTATATAGCAAACGGTAACGTTGCTACGGATCTGTAGACAACGTCATGTTAAGTGATGCCAAGGCGTCAAAAAGATCCACCGGTCTAACTGCCTGGACTGGCATGTTAGTTTGACGTGCAAAACATTGTCACGTCACAATAGATCTCACGTACCCTGCACGGGTGACATATGGTTGACACCCCTGTGTCAGCCCAGAAAAGGTCAACATCTGAAGCTCAAGCTGTCAGATTAGAGACTGATTATCCATAATCATTATATCCCTATGGTATTGTACAATAGCCTGGAATATTATTTAGAATTCCTTTACAGTGTTGACAGGAGTCAAATGTGGCAGATAGGTGTAGAACTAAAACTTTTAACCCTTTCCAAACGAAGAGAAAGATCCAAACAAATCATGATGTAAAAAATAGTTCATAAATTAACCCCTAGCTATTTGTGCTCTCTGCTCCCAAATATTCCAACATTCCACCGTAATACTAGGGCACAACTCGATCAAAGCAGACGCTCAGACGTACCCTCTTTCAATTGTAGAACAGTCTTATTCGAAAACTCTTTTTTTTTCCTTCTGCTAACACGTTGTGGAACCTTCTCCCGTCGGAAACTAGAAATCTTCCAACATTGTCCCAATTTAAGAAGAAAATTTCAACTCCCAGACAGTTTTCTGTTATATTTCCCGAACTTCTCAATGTAGGCAAAAGATATCTGTCTATTTCACATTCTCGTTTGTGTATGGGCCGCAGCCAGTTGAACGAACATCTTTTTAAGTTTGGTGTAAAAGATTCAGCAGCTTGTTCATGTGGCGCCACCACCGAGAGTATCTGGCACTACTTTCTCACCTGTCCAAAATACATTGTCACTCGAGATGCATTACATACAACCATTGGTCCTTTGGCTCCATTTTCTATAAACACAATTTTGTTTGGCAGTGCTTCTTGCAGTCTCGAGGACAATATTATATATATTTTTATCTGTTCAAGAGTTCATTGAAAAAAGTAAACGATTCCAAGGTGAAACTGTAACTTAATCATTCATATCGATAATTCGAAACTGTAAATTAATAATATATACTGGTAATATTGATAACTTCATGAGCCCCGCTATCTGTGTTTATTCTAGTGGCGTCTATCCTTCCGTTTGTTTTTCTCCATCACGCTGCTCATCAAGTCCCCTTGGACTTGATGAACGGTGGTTCATTGGAGCTGTGCTGTCAAGTCAGTCCTGTGCTTTTGTCTTTTCTCCACAAGAGGGATTAATATAGGGCTTTGCCCTTCTTCCCAATTGTTTTTCTTTTAGAAATAAAATATGCTTAAGGTGGAAGGTCTGAAGCCGCACCTTCAGATAACCTCTAATCACTTTTTCATATTTTTGGATAGTCTGATACTTAAACTACATGCTCCCAAAAACTCAGATGTGTGAACATAAAATTTATATGAGATAATTGATCTCTAGACTTTTGTTTACAATGAAAAGTTTAAACAGTGACGGACACATGGCTTTGTTTGCATGGGCATGATAATGAACCATGTCATTGTTTGCACAGTCATTAGTCCCTGACTGCTGGAAACCAATTGAGCTATTGACAAGGGTCACTCACAGGAAACCATTAGCCGTGGAGCTAAGAATGGGCCAGTTCTGACTAATCACTACCATTGTTCTGATTACTTTGAAATTCTCTATTGATGTAAAAACAAATTAGCACAATCCACTTACTGGTCCTCAAATATGGAAAGCCACATGTGAACCCACACCCGAACAAGCCAAGTGTGGTGTTCCCAAGTTCAAAAAGTCGAGATTTAAGCCACAAAATATACTTTCCTTTAATGACAACATCACAGAGGTAAAGCTACAAGTTTATTTCACACAATAATTAAAACACAGGGCAGAAGAAATGAGTATGTGTCATATTACAGCCATAAATGCGTAAGAATAGGCAATTTTTTCTTTCAATGCGATTTTCTCGGAATTGTTTTTTGCTCAACCTCTGCAATTTGTGTCTCGCCTCACAAACATACAAATTGCCCTATCACATCAAAATCAATGGACATTTAAAGAAAAATATCATATCCAGGAACGGTTTCAAGGATTTTTTTTTCTGACAACCCCTTCGGTGACTTTTGGAGCAATTTATAGAAGGAAAATGAACAACCTGTCAGAACTAAATTAAAAATTTTATAACTTTTTATTTATGCTATTTCAGGACTAACTATTGAATTCGATCCTAGACATGGATATATATTTTAAATTTATTCTGATTTCAACTGGAAAAAAACAATTTTGTGTGACTTCTGCACGAAAAATGTGAAAATCCTACCATGTTGGAAATAATGCTACAAAATCTCAAAAAATTGCAATCCTGCAAAAAAAAACTCTATGCATATAAATCTATGGATATGTAGTAATCAGAAAATATATAGGTTCAATGTACTTGTGAAAAAATTAAATGGGTAATTGCGATGCAAAGTTGCCAGTCTCACTGTGCACTAGCTTCACAGCTTCCACCTTAAACCAAACAAGGTTCTGCTAAAGGTGCTGGAGAAAAGCAGGTCTTGTTAATTTGAGTTTGTTTACACAGTCTATGGGCTGATGTTCAAGTATTATGGCAAAACAGAATGGTGATTGGTGGACCATTGAATCCATACAAAGCATTGTTGTTGTTGAGATTCGTTAACGGGTCTTTTGCTTACCCTGAATGTACTCTATGTGTTAAATTCTCTTAGTGTTTTTTATCACCATGTACTTTTGAACTCTCAGTGGCGACAAGACAATATTTGTGCAGGGTTAAATAACAGTCTCCTGAAGCAGTGAGATCGTTATTTCATACCTGGCAAAATGAGAGCTGCACCCGCTGCCCACCAAATTGACCAATTGTTGGGAGTTTGTATAAATATATGATTCTGTAAAAAGCTTCTATAACAAAGAAAAAATAGAAGAAACTAGGAAAGATGATTTGCTGCATAGCAAATCAGTGTGTGTGTCTTCAAAGCATATTAGTATGGCAATCTACAACTATTCCATAACACAGGAGTAGAAGTTGGATCTCTATCTATTATAACTTTGAAGTTATTCAAGATTTAAAATTTCAAATGCCCCTAATTTGCATAATTTTAAACATCTTCATTTCTGTGTATAAAACGGCCAAACTCCTTGTGTGGAGGTACAATCCTGCCAAGTTTGGAGTTTCTATGTATAATAGTGTCCGAAAAAAGTGTCCGACAAATTTGTGGGTAAAGAAGAAAGAAGAAAGAAGAAAGAAGAAAGAAAGAAACTGGACAAGAAGATTTGCTTGAAAGCAAATCTGTCTGTGTGCCTTTAAAAGTTGTAAATATTAAATGCTACAACTTTTATCCTTTAGTACTTCACATTACATTAAGCTTATGGCTGGATGCAAATTTCAAAGTCCAATTGACCTTGTCCTTTGACTTTTGCAGGTCACATGTAAATTGCACAGTGTTACAATACCCACAATTTAAGCCCAACATGAACCAAATCGGAGTAAAATTGACCAATTTAGGGTCAAATGACCTTGACCTTTGCCTTTTTGAAGTTACATGTTTTATAAAAATGTCCAGTGTAGCAATACGTACAATTTGAGTCCAATTTGATTAGAATTTGATGGAGATTGGCCAAGTTATGACTGCATGAAACTGTCAAAGGTCCACATGACCTTGACCTTTGATTTTTAGAGGTCACATGTAAATTTTAAAAAAATGTGCAGTGTTGCAATAGCTACAATTTGAGCCCAACATAATCAAAATTGGATAAAAATTGACCAAGTTATGGCTAGAAGAAAGCCATCATCGAAAGTGGCCTTTGACCTTGAAATGACCTTTGATCTTGAGATGACCTCTACCTGAAGTGAACCTTGACCTCAAAAATGACATTTTGGCTTAAAATTGACCTTTGACCTTGACATGACCTTTTACCTTGACATGACCTTGACATTTGAGATGACCTTTACCTTTCTATGATCGAACTCCTATACACTCGGAACCACATCTACTATAGTATTTAAGATATTGAAGATTTAAAACTTTAATTAGCCCTCATTTGCATAATTTTGAAAAGCATGACCTCTCATTATAAAAAGGTCAGACTTTATCCATAGAAGTGTAATTGTGCCAAGTTTGGAGTTTCTTCATATAATACTTTTCAAATGAAATGTCGGTCAAATTTGCCTGCAAAAAAAGAAAGAAAGAAAGAAAGAAAGAAAGAAAGAAAGAAAGAAGAAAGAAAGAAAGAATTCCTAGAAAAACAGAAAAGTGTGTGTTGACACACACACTTTAATAATGGATGATCTAGTCATCCATTGTAGCGAAACACAGTAATGTTTGTATCTATTTACATGCAACGTGAGTCCTTATCTCATTTGGTTGCCAATTATTTGCATGTTATTAACAGTCATCTGTCCTTATGGTTTGCTGCCCAGAGAGCCGCATCTGCTGTGGGGTGACAAATCCTTGGACCTTGTGCGGAGAGCAAGTCATGTGTGTGCATTGCGGGACTGTTCATACTTATTCACCACCAAATACAATCGACTGGTGGATTACGTGCAAACACTGTGAAACTATATGAACAGCAGATCCAACTGGAAAAATTTGATTTGCTTGTCAGCAAATCAGTCTGTGCCGACAAAACCTTTAAAGATTGCCTATTTAGTGTTTCTTGAATTCCTGCAAAGATGTTTTTTAATGCGGCTATGTCAAAAACCTATAAATTGAAGTTGGAAATGCACCTCTTGAAATCTATCATAGTTTTGAAGCTATTAAAAGATTTAAAGTTTCTGTATTTGCCTAATTTGCAAAAATCAAACTGCTACAACTTTGAATGACACCTCAGTCTTTTATAGTTTTGAAGTTATTCAACATTTAAATTTGGTGTATTCACCTAATTTGCATAAATTAGAATGCTGTAGCTGTGGTTCCTGCTTCATTGGATGTGACTATGTCACAAGCCTACAAATTAAAGTTGGACTGACACCTACATTTTAATAGTTTGGGAGATATTCAACTTTTAAATGTTTCAAGTGCTGCTAATTTGCATAAATTCAAATGTTGCAGTTTTTTTTTCACTGTCCATTAGATTGACAGGTGTCACAAACTTGTATGTACTATTTTAAATTTTGTTTTTATCTGTAATACGTTGGGAGATACAGAGCTTTTCAAATCTTAATTGCCCCTTATTTTGAATAAATACATGACATTTAAATATGATGCTAAACCCATTGATACTATGAAGTAAAAATTATATCAACAGCAGATTCCCATGCTTTGTAAATGTAAGGCATAAAA